>LR990999.1:25000-1225000 GCA_905163435.1 Mamestra brassicae | reverse complement strand
CCAAACGTCTTTTATAATGCGCACAGCAAAGGAGTGGAACTCTCTGCCTGCGTCTGTGTTTCCGAACGCATACAACCCTGATTTCTTCAAAATTAGAGTGAACAGGCTTCTTCTGGGTAAGCTCGCTCCATCGTCGACTTTGTCTCTGTCATCTGTGTCCTAGACTAGAGTCAAGACCAAACCCATATTAAACAAAAAAAAGCACAGAAAAATACATATTCTTAAAAATAGATACATATATTACTAAATATATAGGCATTAAATAAATGACGAACATCGTTATCATAGCGACAGGTAATGGGAATTATTTATTTTTCTTTTATACGAAAGATATCATTCGTTTGCTTTATAACTACTAGAATAATAATAATAATAATATCTTCGGACAACTCACACACGGTCATCCGAACCCAAACTAGGCAGAGCCTGTGCTATGGCAACCAGACAACTGATAAACATATTAATATATTATAAACATACTTATACCCACGACCTCCGGTTTAGCAGTCAGGGTCACTAACCAACAGGCTAGTCGCTGACTAACTGACTTTTAAACGAACCTTTCCAAACCTCCTTTTCCATTACCTTTACACCATCAAAAGAACCCATTAACCCTATGAATACTTACGGTTCTGCCTCTTCCGGTTACCTAGCGAGCGTGAAGCGTTACCATAGAGATAAAGTTCCTTGCCCCTAAGTAATGTGTCTTGTAACGCGTAATCTTGTATCGAAGAGGTTATCTTTAGAGCTGTGATGTAATTAGCACTTGTGTTTGTGATCTAAGTTTAAGATTTGCGGGGTTTGTGTCGAGAGAACTGAGCTTTGTAATGTGTTCAAAGTTTTCTCAAGAATGTGGCGATAAAACTTTGCCGTTGGTAGACAATACCCATTGAATAAAATAATCTCAGTTCTTATTTATCTTTTGAGATGAATAAGTAAAAACTTCTGCAGCTTTGGGCTTTTAATGAATGTCTTTATTATTTTATATGCCTTTTTATTCCCGAAGGGTTGGGCATTTATAGTAAAATCATATTTGGTCAGGTAAAATTAAGTCACATGCCTTATTACCATCAGCTGCTACTGAACGGATCAAGATTATTCATCTTGATTGAACGAATCAAGACGAATAACCCAATATCTCTTTCCCGACCCGGAATTGAACCCAGGATTTCATGCTCGTCAGAAGTCTTGTGGCGGAATTGAGTTTCCGCGGCTCTGGAAAGCAAAAGACATTTTGAAGGAACACGGTTGCCTTTTTTATCAGTAAGAGCCTGAAACACCCTCCAAGAGGTCATTTGATGATTCCGATCCAGAAAAAAAAACACTAAGTATTGCGCGAACGACTACTAGAGCATTTCAAAGTCCCTCCTTCATCTTACATAAAGAGTTTTTTTGCGCCAAGCATGATGCATTCCAAATAATAAAAATAAATAAAAGTACAAAATTTGAAAAGGTATACCAGTTGGGAAGATCGCGTCAGGTTCTGACGTGTCCTTTTTTTAAGGATGGGAAATCATCAAATGACTTCTTCCGCTCTGGGTGGAGCGGAAGGGCGTGTCAGACTCTTACTGACTAAAACCCATCCGTGTTCCTTCTAAAGCCCTTTGCGTTCCAGGGCCGCGGTGACTCTTTCGAACAAATTCCGCAACTCTGACGTGTCCTTGGCTCTATACAACACAATAAGCTTTATATATTTATTTAAATTAAGTACAGCCACATCACATACATTGCACAATTTAAAACAAGCTTAATAACAAAATAACTAATGCACATGACAATTAAGGCGAACATAGCGCTCACCAGAACAATAGACCTGCCTTGAAATATAACTTATTTCTAATTTTAAATATTAATATTGCAAATAAATAATAAATTAATAACATTAAGAAATTAATAAAACTTAAAAAAAATGGATTGATCACGTGATATCTTGATTATAATATAATGGGTGAAGTGATGACGAGGTGAGTTGTCAATCCATAAGTCAATAGATAAAATATTAAAACTAAAACTGAACTCATAACATGTCAATAGGGGCGATATGGTCGCTAAGCGACAAAGCCCTTTAATCAAATAAAAAAAAAAATTAAAAAAAATGTCAATAGACATTACATGCAAACATTACAAGCTTTTAATAGCATTCTTCCGTTATTTCGCATCCGTAGGTATTATTCTACTCAAGAGGAACACATAGTCGTAAATGACCAGACGATTTTATCCTTCATTGAAAGCTACCAAACTACCTCAATTCCCATCAATCACCATTCTTCCAACAACAGCCCCCAGAGTAACATCCTAGCTATAATTTTACCTCGTCGGGAGTCGCAGGGCGATCCCCGGCCACCGTAGGTGCGGGCCTGCGGACGGCAAGCGTTGGGTGGCTCGCTGTCCGATCACCACCAGGCCCGGGTCGATGGCGCGTTGAGTTTCACGCGCGCCTCAAAGAGATGTCAGCATAGAAGAGGGGGCCCGCTAGGGTCAGAGCCTGCCAGGGTTGCGGAATTTGTTCGAAAGAGTCACCGCGGCCCTGGAACGCAAAGGGCTTTAGAAGGAACACGGATGGGTTTTAGTCAGTAAGATTCAGACACGCCCTTCCGCTCCACCCAGAGCGGAAGAAGTCATTTGATGATTTCCCATCCTTTCTATAATTTTACCTCAAGGTCTTGTAAGAAACCCGTACAAACCCGTACAGAACCCGTTTAAAAATTTATAACCATACCATAATAATGATACCCTTTACTCTAGGCTGACGCTGACACAAAATATTTTTTTTCTCATTTGTATGCGAAAATGCCGCATCGGTCACTGCCACCGTTCTGAGCAAAACAATAATATTTCCATGTCAATCGATATTCAACCTTATTTGTATTGGTGCAGAGTTGTGTAGGCATTAGTGAGGATGCGTCATGCACTTGACCAGCCAAGGTCGGGAGTGATGTGGTGACGTCACGAAACGCGATCAGATTTTTAATTTTATATTGGCCATCGAAGTAGATTGTATAATAAGGATTTTGTAGACCAAAATCGTCATAGACTGCGCTGGTGGACTGTTTATCGAAAATTACAGCTGAGCGATAAGTCCTAGGTTCTATGTCTCGGGGATCCGGATCTAGTTAAATATGTCACCGGAAAATTACAAACGTCGTGAGATTTTAAAATATCGCGTGAAATTGTAAACTATTTTTTGTTATAAGACACGGATATATTGGAAACTATTGAATTTGGATGGGTATTATTATATACTAGCTGCGCCCCGCGGTGTTACCCGCGGTTTATCAGATACTCCGCGTGAATGTCGAAAATTATCCCAAGGGAACATACTCCCGGGATAACAACTATCCTATGTCCTTTACCGGGACTCAAACAATCTCTATACCAAATTTCATCTAAATCGGTCCAGCCGTTTGCGCGTGAAGAAGTAACAAACAAAACACACACACTCACAAACTTTCGCCTTTATAATATTAGTGTGACAAAACGATTTTTTCAAAATAAGTAAATCGCGAAATTATAATCTAATAAAGATTTATTACAATCTTATGGAGTTTGCAATTTTCCGGTGACATTTAAAAAAAATCTTAGTAAGAGCCCAGAAAATGGTTTTGTAAGGGCGTTAATGGCAATAGGGTTGCCACCCCAACAATGTGACATGTGGGAGTGCCATCACCCACAATCAATATCACCAAACATTCAAACAGGTTGGTGACGAAATCATGACGACACATTCACGATTGTGTTCACAATTTTCAGCAATGAGTAACAAGACTCGTTAGCTCAGTAGGTTAGAGCACCGATATAATTCAAATCTTGACCATCGGAGGGCGGAGGTTCAAATCCTTCACGAGTCAGTCTTTTGCAATCTTTTTGTTTTTTTTCCTATTTGGATTGATATCAATCGGCTGTGGACCGAAGTGGACCACTTTTTTTTTAGCATGGGAAATCATCAAATGGCTTCTTTCTTCCTTCCTTCCTGGAGCGGAAGGGCGTGTCAGACTCTTACTGACTAACACTCATCCGTGTTCCTTCTTAAGCCCTTTGCATTCCAGGGCCGCGGTGACTCTTTCGTACAAATTACAAAACTGTTTGTGTCTCTTTACAAAACTGTTCAAGCCCCGGGAACCCGGGATAACTTATTTATTGAAAAAGGAATGTCCATATTATTCTTTCACGGGAAGAAGTTTATGTATATATGAGCCCGATTATCACTGGCTGATAAGTATTGATAGTGTTCCAATTGATAATTATAATCATCCATATGTCTCATTCTTAATAGCCATATTAAAGTATGAATGATGATGAGGAATTTATGTATCAGACTCCTTCTGTATGTGTAGTGTGCTGTGTACCTACTGATCGACGCGATCATTTGTACAATAGTTTATTAGTATGTTTGTGATTTTTATAAACATAAATGATAGTCTGTAAGGTAAATATGTTATGGGTCTAAGTTACCTGAATTAAATGGTATATTTTTTTTAAACTGGAAGGCGCCCTCTGTCGGCGCGATGGCGCGTTTATGTTTACCAAACAAATAATGATCGCGTATTCCGCGCTAATACCTTTGTATAAAGGACTGTGGATAATAAGCTCGGCTTTTGCATAGTTAGCTGTTGAAAGAGTAGATGGCGCTTTATGTTTGGAGTTTCCCAATATATAAGGATGTGTGAGTGGCAGTCAAACTGGGCAAGCTACATCGCGGAAGGTTCTGGAGTGGTGGCTGAGTGCGTAACATTGGAAGTCCTACCACAAGGTAGACTGGATACCTGTTGTAAGCCGTAGGAATCCACTGGATGCATAAAGCACAGCAATTTCATCTATAGCACAACAACACAATGAAAAAAGAAATACCAAAACAAATTCGCAAATGACTGCATATTTGAAGCATATATTATTATTTATCTTATATTATTTAAGTAGTATGTATTAGTATGATATTAATTTTAGTCATATTAATGTATAGTATGTTATATTTAAAGTTTTTTTGTCTTTTTATAGTAGCATAAATTTTACACACGATGTCTACATCTCTTTTATTCGACTCTCCTTTCGCAGGTATGCTGGAAGAGATTTCTTTAGAAATAAGCATCACCTTTGTACCTATTTTTCTGTTCCCTCCTTCTTATCTATTTGTTAAATGTGTGTACATAAACTGTTAAATAAATAAATAAAAATAAAATAAGACTGACTCGTGAAGGATTTGAACCTCCGCCCTCCGATGGTCAAGTATTGAATTATATCGGTGCTCTTACCTACTGAGCTAACGAGTCTTGTTACTCATAGCTGAAAACCTAGATCTAGTCTAGACCAGATGTCACGATTACTCATGTACTATTATCAACAGCTGGCTAGATAGAATATTTGGCGCATTACCAAAATTATCTATATCGTATGTATATGTCACCGGAAAATAGCAAACTCCGCAAGATTATAAAATAACTTGAGATCAAAATTTGATAGTCTATAATCTCTCGAAGTCATTCCGAGAAATTGTGGACTGACATAAACTGGCGACCAATCAGCACTCTGGTCTACTATTTATCTGTTTTGGTGTGATAGTTAAATTGGAAACTTGGCCCCTCATTGGTCTTTGTTTTCTCTGAAAAGACCAATGAGAGCTTTGTTCCCAGGTTTACTTTCGCACAAATATTATTTATAAATTAAAAATTAATATTTAAAACCATCACAATAAGCCCTTTTCATAATTATGATATGTCACACGGTACACAGTTTGAAAAACTTTTTTTTGTAACTTTCTAGTTTGTCTCCCAAAAGTGACCCCCATACTCAACATTTATTTATTTCAGTAACGCTTACATGTTTAGGTCACAGAACTTCATTATGTGTACCAATTTTTAACAGAATCGGTCCAATAGATACGGAGAAAATTGGCTTTGACAGACAGACGGACATACAGACACCCAAATGATCCTACAAGGGTCCCGTTTCTTACGGATGTTCGGAACCCTAAAAATATAATTAAAGTAGTTATTAATTAAATTAAACAGTAACGCTGTAGGGTTTGGTTATTACATAATATTATTTAATATTTCGTACAATTAATAACGATTGTTCTAACTGATATCTAATCTATGTACAAACAGAGAATATAGGTACTTACATTTAATTTTTTTATTTTTTTATTCAAAGCTTTTATTTTAATCAAAACCGAAAATTGCATTTTAACAAGCAGTTTTGAATTGGCATGGAGTCAATCGGTCAGTGAGATAAAGTTTATTATAGCACGTTTCAAAGCGTAGATGTTTTTAGTGAATAACATGCAAAAAGCTCCAAATGCATCCCTCAAAATAAATCACACAGACATTGATGGGATCCATCCCCAGAAAATCTTATAAGAACTCCGTTTGATGATCTAGAGTGAGCTCTCTTCTTGAAATTATTTCAAATCGAAATGTCATTTCAGCAACAATGACTGTAAAAAACTTGTCAAAATGTAGTTAATTTATGGGTGTTTTTTAATGCAAAAGCTCTACAATTAAAATGCTAGAATTGCCCCTTCGTTATCTGTTTTTATATACGAATTAAATCTCTTAGAACTTCACAGGCAAAATAACAAAACCTCTATAAAATCAATTTTCAAAAGGTTGACTCGTGAAGGATTTGAACCTCCGCCCTCCGATGGTCAAGTATTGAATTATATCGGTGCTCTAACCTACTGAGCTAACGAGTCTTGTCATACACTGACAAAAATTACGACCACAATCGTGAGAATGACGTCAGTATTTATGATTACTCACTCGCCATCCGCCCACTATTCGGCAACACAATAGAAAAGAGTAGAAGTTCAATATCAACAATGGTCGGAAAACGCTCAAGTTTTTAATTTCTTAACCTTTTGACCGCCACGGTCGGCTATAGCCGACAAATGAAAAAGTGCCCCACCGTCGGCTAGAGCCGACAAAAAAAAACGGTGAATTGGTGGTTTGGCGTTTGGCGTTATGCTCTGGCGTAAAAGGCCTTTTGATCGCCGACGGTGGCGTATTGGGCACTTTTTCATTTGTCATTGCGGTCACAAGGTTAAAGTTCTGTCTAGTAGCCATAGTATATGCAAGCGTTACGACTGAGTATGATGTCCTGGAAAGATTCCCCGGTCGGACCTAGGGTTACACTTTCCTACATTGTAAAGAAAACCTGCCCAGTGCGAGTTGGACTCTCACACGAAGGGTTCCGTACCATAAACACGTTTTGTTTGTAAAAAATAAATTAAAAAATTAAGGGGGCCTTTAATTTTTAATTTATTTTATTATTTGATGTTATAGCGGCAATATAAATACACACTCAGTGAAAATTTCAACTGTCTACCTATTACGATTCTTGAGATACCGCCCGCTGACAGGATGGTTGGACGGACAGCGGAGGCTTCGTAATAGGGTTCCGTTGCTTACCCTTAAAACAAAATCACTGTCTGCCTTCGTCTGTTTCGGCTCTTCCGTCTTCTAAATATTGCTACGGTTTTCATCAGCCTATAGAACGAGCGACAAAAGAAGAAGTTTGTGGATATAAATTGCACTCGTGTGTATTTAAATGGAGTCTAGTGAAAGCTGTGCACTACGACGGCAGCACCTCTTCCTCATTCTTCTCTCGATCGGTTTTAATTTTTTATTTGAGATGAGTTTGCTCTTGACTCTAGTCTAGGTCATAGATGACAGAGACAAAGTCGACGCTGGAGCGAGCTTACCCAGAAGGTTTATTAAAACGGACCACAACAATAGTCCCTAATCTAGGAAACGTATATATCATGATCAAATATTACCAGTTGTGCAAAAAAGGATTTGGACCTCCACCCTCCGATGGTCGAGTAACTCATTATGTCGCCATCGGTACTCTAACCTATTAAGCTAACGAGTCTTATTATTCATTGCTGAAAACTGCGATAACAACGATATAAATGTGTGTACCTATTTATATTTTTTTCACTTTCCTCTTGTAACGTCAATTCGCTATTTCCCAATTCCAGCGGGAAGATAAGATTTATTTAAACTCATAGATTTGATTGGATTGGAAGAGCTCGTGGCTAAATAATAACAGCCACACGGGTCGATCTTCAAGGTTAAGCAACGCTTGCCGAGGTTGGTCTGTGGATGGGTGACCATCTTAACATACCGAGACTCTTCCGTGCCTCGGAAAGCACATTAAGCTGTTGGTCCCGGCTGTCATTTGTAGATCTTGGGCAGTCGTTACGGATAGTCGGAAGCCAGATAATCTGACACCAGTCTTGCCAAGGAGTACCGTGTTACCCAGTTAATGGGTTGTGGAGGTCTGGTAGGCAGCCGCTCCACGTAAAATACTGGTATTCAGCTGAATCCGGTTTGACTGGAAGCCAACCCCAATATAGTTGGGAAAAGGCTAGGCAGATGATAGATTTCATTGGATTCGTATCGGACGCATCTGATGCGTGGAGAGCTTATTGCCAATGCTGCGGCTTCATTAATATAAGTCATTCGTTATTATCATTAAAGAAAAGGGAGTTAGTGACAGCGTGACGGCTGACAGGACAGAATGGAAGAAAAAAACGTGTTGCTCCGACCCCAAGTAGCATGGGATAAGGGCAGGAAGATGATGATGCTCATTATCATTAAAAAGCTCTTCTCCTCTTACATGAGGCTTTAACTGGTAAAATGTAAGCGTTTCTACTAAAGGTACACCTATCATTAAGCCTTCGGGAAATATAGCCTTTAGGTAAGGTTATGGTTTAAGAGTCCATCGGGCCCACGCCACGGCTCGGATCGGATCGCTCGCTCGGCACAGATTCTCAAACAATTTTGATTTAACTCAATCTACTTTAAAATACTATCGTAGCTCAAGTTTTAACAGTAAAATGTCTACTGTGATTATGTTTTACAAAACTATTAAATACCACGTTACAAAATTGAAGTTCAGTTAAAGTTGTACACTGTTCGACAATTTTTCTTGGTTCATTTCTCAGCCCTTGTAAGGTATTAAAATATTACCGAAATCAGCAAAAGTCTGACTCGTGAAGGATTTGAACCTCCGCCCTCCGATGGTCAAGAATTGAATTATATCGGTGCTCTAACCTACTGAGCTAACGAGTCTTGTTTATTGGAACCGAAAACATCGACCACAATTGTCGAAATGACGACGTTATTATTAAACACTACAATAGCGACAGCGAAATGATAAACATTGTGCAAGATTGCTTCAGTTAAGTTATCAAGGGTAGGACTAGCAAACGGCAGGTTACGTTAGAACCAGAATTTATTTGTAATATTACAGTAAAACTTCTACAACTGACCCTAATACCTTAAAAAATATTTTATTAGTGGTGATATCATGACTTAAGGTACAAGTTTAACCTATTTTAAGTACATGTTGTGAAGGAGCTTGCTTTCTCCACTTTGTCACAAAAACCTTCAAAGGTTAGACAAGTGTTATGTTTCTACCAGTAGTGTAAATTACTGTGTTGAAAAAATAAACAAAAAAAAAATAGGTTTTTGCTAAATCCAACTTAAGCATCCCGATATATTGGTTTAGAAAAATCTGCAACAGAAAGTAGGCTATAGGACCAGTGCACAACTAGTAGTCTGGAGACACTTCAGTTTCTGTAACAATATACTAATCTTAAATTCTTAGTGTGAATATCAACCAAAGTTAGTCTATATGTGAGTAATTGTACGAAAAAAGGGAAAAGGTTGACTCGTGAAGGATTTGAACCTCCGCCCTCCGATGGTCAAGATTTGAATTATATCGGTGCTCTAACCTACTGAGCTAACGAGTCTTGTTGTTGTCAGGCAAAAACATCAACCAATATCGTCCGAATGACGTCGGTATTACTCATGCACTTCAGTCGCTGGCAAAGATATGATAAACATAACAGATGCAAGATAACAATAGATATTTACTGGACTGTTGACAATTATCAATCACAAAATTCTATTACTTTTGTGGGCCGCATGTCCGTGGTAACTCATTGACTGTGAGTTAGCTTAGCTTAGTGCAGTTTCAGTAGAACACGAGACCAGCGGTAACTGGTTCAATTACCACGCACGCAGCATGTCGGATTTACAACATTGTTCTAAGAGGAAAAAGATAATTTCTATTTGGAGTCCCCACACAATATCCATATTATCTCGTAGGTATGGTTCGGCGCTATACACCAGGCACTAATCCAAACTCAAGGTAGCTACTGAGACTTCCTGAAAACTGGGACTTATACACTATTATTACATAATATCGTGTAGCACAGGTTTAAATCATCAAATGACTCCTTCCGCACTGGGCGGAGCGGAAGGGAGTGTCTGACTCTTACTGACTAAAATCTACCAGTGTTCCTCCGAACACGGGTAGGTTTTAGTCAGTAAGAGTCTTGCTTGTGCAACTTTGCGGTATTTATTCCAAGGAGTCACGGCGGCCCTGGAACGCAAAGGGCATTAGGAGTAATGCTCTAAAACTCTTTTAGCATTTAGGTACAAGCTAGTACTACAAAAACAATAGAGTAAGAAATCTATAGAGTGAAATAAACATAAACTCTTTCGTTTGATTTGCTTTCTATTAATAGTTTAATCGGTCAGCAAAGAGGAGAAGATCTGACGGAAACTAGGGGGCCCCTATCAATTTTGGGGCCCTGGGCACGTGCCCTTAGTGCCCAGTGGAAAAGTGGGGCCTGAGTATGTCGATGTATGTTACGTTGTTGACATACTGAAAATTTCAATATCACCTCGTAACATAGTAACAACACGATCAATAAAGTGGATGAATCACGCACCAAAAACGTCGCGTGAACAAACATTCAGAAAACTCACTTAAAACAAATTCGCTATCACAAAATTTCACATCGATGATACTGGTAAAGCAGCAAATTGTCTGGCATTACATTAATTTACTTCAACGCTTGCCAAGGTTGGTCTGTGGATGAACGACCGTCTTAACATACCGAGTTTCTTCCGTGCCTCGGATAGCACGTTAAGCCGATGGTCCCACTTTAAGCTGTCATTTGTAGATATTTGGCAGTCGTTACGAATTGTCAGAAATAAATAAATCTGACTCCAGTCTTGCCAAAAAGTACCGTGTACCCAGTTAATGGGTTGTGGAGGTCTGGTTGGCAGCCGCTCCACTTAAAACACTAGTATTCAGCCGAATCCGGTTTGACTGGAAGCCGACCCCAATATAGTTGGGAAAAGGCTAGATGCAGGTTAATTGATATTAATTAACTTCCAATCTTACTTTGGATGAATGAATGTTTGTTAGTCAATCACATTAGAACAGCTGAACGGATCTTGACGAAATTTGGCACAGAGGTAGAATATAGTCTGGAATAACACACAGAATACTTTTCGTCCCGGGAATATGTCTCCTTGGGATAATTTTCAACAGTCACGCAGGCGGAGCCGCGGGCTACAGTTAATATAAAATAATGACTGACGGTTTGGTCAGAAAAAAATTATGAGTGACGGTTTTATCAATAAGATGGGCTAAGATGAGCTAACCAAGGAGTTTCTTGCTACAAAGTAAATGAGTTGTGTAGGTCATAATTATACGCACCCGCTCCAAATCAAATTCTGATAAAAAAAATTGTATTGAGTTGGACTTCTGATATTTCTTTACCACGAACATGACAGGAGGTGAGTAAGCATGACGTCATTCTGACGATACCAGTCGCAGTTTTCGCCTGCGTTTTCCAAGACTCGTTAGCTCAGTAGGTTAGAGCACCGATATAATTCAAATCTTGACCATCGGAGGGCGGAGGTTCAAATCCTTCACGAGTCAGTCTTTTGCGATAATGTTGTTATTTTTTGTTCATGTTTTTGTATGTCTGTGAAAGTAATTTGCTACGCTACAAAGCTTATCGTAAGGGTAAAATTGATTATCTTGCATGTGGTTTCAGTCACCAAGCTCATGTGTTCCCAAGCTAGACGGTATGCATACGTTCAAAGTGGGTACTAACATTACTTTATTCCTCGCATTTGTTCCTCGCATTCAGACGTTACTGCAAGTAACGTCTGAGGCCTTGAAATCTTGGACTGAGACATTTAATCTCTTAAAGTATTTTACTGAAAAAATCTAATTAGCCCGTCAACATGATTTCCAAAAACACGCGTGACGTTACTACGATGGTACAATTTTTACCAGCGACGTGACGTCACGCGTGTTATGAACATTCTGTATCGTCTTATTTTTTCTTGTTTATGGAAAAACAAAAAATAAGTGTCTAATATTTTTGGAATTCAATTGAAAATACCCTATAGGTGGAGCAGTGAGTTAATTCTAACAGTTAAAGATAACAACTTCATATTGGAAATTCATAATTGAATTTAACATGTTCATAACTACAAAGACAATATTGGTAGTTTATAGGTTGTCATCTCGCCAGCTAGCAAGTAATAGCTGTAGATATTTTAACATTGTGAATAATTATAGATATTTAAAAGGATTTATTTTATATAAAGTAGTCAGTCATAAATGGGCCTCATCAGAAGACTTGAAGTCACCCAAAGGGCAATGGTAAAAGGATATGCTCGTGGTTTCCTTGCGTGATCGAATCAGAAATGAACTTATTCGCAGAAGAGCCTAGGTTCATCAAACACCAAACTTAAGGGGAAGTGAACAGGGCACCCTGCTCACTTCCCGTGACACTTTCTTGCTCGCAGAACAGAAAGTCGATAGGGGTAAAAGGTTCTGGAGTGGCGACCATATATCGGATGACGAAGCGTTGGTAGGCCTGCCACACGGTGGACCGAAACCCTGGTCAAGGACCAACTGAAGACATATGTAAAGCAGTGGATGTTTTCAAGCTGAAATGATATTAATGAGACAGTCGTTGTCTCAAGATACGAGCGATGCGTCAGATATTTAATCGATAGCAGAGATTTATTACCATCTTATCGTGAAACTGAAATTGGAAATTATCAACAACGTCACAATGAGGAAAGTTTAGCACAAATAATTATCGACGATATTTGTCAAAGTTTTTAGCTGTGATAAACAAGACTCGTTAGCTCAGTAGGTTAGAGCACCGATATATTTCGCTATTTGAGCATCGGAGGGCGGAGGTTCAAATCCTTCACGAGTCAGTCTTCCTTTTGCATTTTTATCGGCCTTAACTGTCCCACTCACCAGGAACCATCCATCACCCGTCCCGCCATCTTCCAATTTCGTTTTTTTTTTTTTTTTGGCATGTTGACTTAATCATCGTCATTTTCCTGCCCCTATACGTTACTTGTAGTCGTTGGATTCCGAATTCTCTTTGTTTCAAAATTCTTAATAATCTCTATTCCCCATTGCAGGGCAAAAGCCTTCCTCTCCTTTTCTACTACATCTGCACTCTGCAATTTCAGACAGTCTTTTCGGATAGAGTTCTTACGTCTATCTTATTCTTCCAAAAATATCATACGTACTGTTGTGTGTTGTGAAGTAGGTATTTGCGCTATGCACAACAGAGATGTAACATATCAATGAATTTGGTAATGAGCCAAAGAGTTTTCTCGAAAATTATTATCAATACTAAAAGTAAATATCTTGCATTCAATTCTTTGAATTTCAGTGCGTGACTAAACCTGACGTCATATCTAGACTACTGGTCGATGTTTTCGGCTAGCAGCTATAAGACTCGTTAGCTCAGTAGGTTAGAGCACCGATATAATTCAAATCTTGACCATCGGAGGGCGGAGGTTCAAATCCTTCACGAGTCAGGCTTTCTTTTGCATTTTTTATCAGCCTGACCTGTCCCACTATTGGGTAAAAGTCTTCCTCCAGTCGTTTCATTTCTCTCTTTGTTGTGCTTCTTCACTGCACTTTTACCAACAAACTTGCCAAGTAGTTCCACAATCTTTTTTTTGATTTTGGGACTACTTTGGCAATCTTGGAAATAGAAGTTTGTAATGTTTTTTAACTTAGTGCTATGATATTGTTACATTTGGTACTCCCAATAGGCTGGGATCTCCTTTTCCTTTTTTTCTGATGTCTGCACAATGCCATTGTCAAAAAATGGCAATGGTAGAGTGTATCTGACTGATCTATTCGGTCGGAGTCATATTTAATAATAATAATAATAATAATAATAATAATAATATCTTGGGACAACTCACACACGGTCATCTGATCCCAAACTAGGCAGAGCCTGTGCTATGGCAACCAGACAACTGATAAACATACTTATATATTTCTAAATACATACATATTATAGACAAATTACACCCAGACACAGAACAAATGATCATGCTCATCACACAAAGATTTGTCCTGAGTGGGAATCGAACCCACGACCTCCGGTTTAGCAGTCAGGGTCACTAACCACTCGACCAACAGGCCACCAACCATTTGCCCCTACATCGTGTACTTCTGAAATGTTTTTCATATCTTTGCCAGTATTGAACTGTATGAGTAATAACGACGTCATTCGGATGATCGCGGTCAATGTTTTCGTCTAAATTCAACAAGACTCGTTAGCTCAGTAGGTTAGAGCACCGATATAATTCAAATCTTGACCATCGGAGGGCGGAGGTTCAAATCCTTCACGAGTCAGAGTTCCTTTTTTTTCAATTCGCTCATCTTTTCTAGTGTTTTGTCTAAATTGTTAAGCTTTCAAAACTCGAATACTCTTTAATATACATATCTGGATGGTTGGAGAGTGCGAGACCAAAGAATATACTTTTTACGCTGACCTCAACTAAAATGAGACAAGAGAGGGAAGATGATGTTGGAAGTTTACACATAGTAGTGATTGAACGTAGACCCTTGATTTTTCCCGATTTTAGCTTATGACAAGTTTTTTTTATAGCACTCGTTGACTTGACTTTGGCTTTAAACCCACAACTTTTCTTTCTCTAGCCCTATTTGTAGTTCTTGCCGCTTTAAGGGATTAATTGCAGCTGACTCAAAATTCGCTTAGGTGCCAATTCAGTTTTGGCCGGCGGCGCAACATTATAGACTTCTCTATTCTTCTCAATAGTAATCCCCTTTCTAACCACATCATTCTCACACAGCCCATCCATTGTTTCTTTGGTTTCTAGTCTTCGGCCATGTTTCCACCTGCAAGCAACTCCCATGCAAGTTTATTAATCATTGCCGGACATGTTGTGCAATTGATCACATCATTCATTGGGAGCCCACAAAGTAATGCTACTTTCATACTTGCGAGCTGCTTGCAGGTGGAAACATGGTCTTAGAGAACTTTGATTTATTCGTGCTAGCAGGGACCAGAAATCATGAGCAAAATTAAACTTTGTCAATCTAAAAATAAACTAATACCATATAGATATTCAACACTTTGTAGTACTTATTCTATGTATGTTATCGAAAGTAAAGAGCATTGTCGTAGAAAACACAACATTTCTGATATAAACTTAAAATCAGTTTGCTTCAATTGAAAGCGGACCATATTTTGACCCTAGCGAGCCACCAGTGGTCCGAGGACCACAGGTTGGGAACCACTACCTCAGATTCATCTTCATACGATTCAGATTCATACGCAAAACTTTCATCAGAACACTTTTCTCATTTATTGTAGCAAAGTCTCAGTGTGTTTTTCTGTGCCACGATTACATGGTACTTCTGAAACCTATTTGTATTGTTGCTGAACGACAGGGTGAGTAATCATGACGTCATTGTGACGATAGTAGTGGCAGTTTTGGATTTGATAAAACAAGACTCGTTAGCTCAGTAGGTTAGAGCACCGATATAATTCAATACTTGACCATCGGAGGGCGGAGGTTCAAATCCTTCACGAGTCAACCTTTTTCAATTTTGGTTTTGTTATTTTTATTGTCATGTTGACTTAATCATCCTCATTTTCCTGCCCTTATTTTCACGTTACTTGAATTCGTTGGTTTCAGTATTCTCTTTGTTTCAACATTCTTAATAAGCCTTCTTCTTTTTCTACCAGATCTGCACTCTGTCATTGCGGGCCTGTCTTTTAGACTAGAGTTATTACGCCTATTTTGTACTTGTGAAAAAGAAAACTTTTAGATTTGTTTTTGTAAGCCTACACTGTGTCCCACTGCTGGTCGAAGGCCTCCCCTTTCTCCTTCCAAATGTCTCTATCTTGGACGATCTCTGGGCAAGTATGCCCCGCAAACACAAGTTACTGTAGGAATAATTTGACATACTACTTATATTATATTCTGTAGTATTTGCGCTATGCACAATAGAGATGTAACATATCAATGAATTTGGTATTGAGCCAAAGTTTTTTCTTGAAAATTATCAATAACACATATCTTGTATTCGCATCAACACTTTGGATTTTAGTGCATGACTAAACCTGACGTCATATCTAGACTAGCCGTCGCTCTTTTCGGCCAGCAGCTATAAGACTCGTTAGCTCAGTAGGTTAGAGCACCGATATAATTCAAATCTTGACCATCGGAGGGCGGAGGTTCAAATCCTTCACGAGTCAGGCTTTCTTTTGCATTTTTTTTTTATCAGTCTGACCTGTACCACTATTGGGTAAAAGTCTCCCTCCATTCGTTTCATTTCTCTCTTTGTCGTGCTTCTTCACTCCAATTTACCCAGATGCCTTTCAAGTCGTCCCACAATCTTGGAATCAGAAGTTTGTAATGGTTTTTAACTTGTACTATAATATTGTCACATTTGTGACACAATCTTCTTGACATGATTCCCACGTTACTAGATGAAGGATGAAGGAAGGTGGATTCAGGATTATCTATGTTTCAATATTCCGCGTTTCTATCTATTTATGTACCTAAACTCTGGGTGTACCTCTTCTGTATTATGTAGTACAAACGTACGCAATGCACTTAATACTCGTGTATGTAATGTATTTAGTCATGAGCCAAAGTGTTTTTTGTTTTTTATAACAATATTTTACGTGATATGTTGTATCTGTTCAAATCCTGACGTCACGTCTAGACTCTAGATTCGTTGTCGATGTTTCTGGCACTTAGCAACAATACTCAAAGGCTCAGTGCAACAAATACTTACTTCCGATTCTGACTTACTTTCTGCCGTTTGCAAATCCTACCCGACAGATCTTGCCTGTTTGAAGCAATCAATCTTGCATAATGTTTTTCATATCTTTGCCAGCTATTGAACTGCATGAGTAATAACGACGTCATTCGGACGATCGCGGTCGATGTTTTCGCCTAAATTCCACAAGACTCGTTAGCTCAGTAGGTTAGAGCACCGATATAATTCAATACTTGACCATCGGAGGGCGGAGGTTCAAATCCTTCACGAGTCAACCTTTTTCAATTTTGGTTTTGTTATTTTAATTGTCATGTTGACTTAATCATCCTCATTTTCCTGTCCTTATTTTCACGTTAATTAAAGTCGTTGGTTTCAGTATTCTCTATGTTTCAACATTCTTAATAAGCCTTGATTCCCCACTGCCCAGCACAAGCCTCCTTCTTCTTTTTCTATCAGATCTGCACTCTGTCATTGCGGGCCTGTCTTTTAGACTAGAGTTTTTACACCTATTTTGTGCTTCTAAAATAGAAAATGTTTTGTTTTTTTTTGATAGCCTACATTAATTGTGTCCCACTGCTGGTCGAGGGCCTCCCCTTTCTCCTTCCAAATCTCTCTATCTTGGACGATCTCTGGGCAAGTATGCCCCGCAAACACAAGTACTGTAGGATTTATTAGGCATACTGTACTATATTCTGTAGTATTTGCGCTATGCACAATAGAGATGTAACATATCAATGAATTTGGTATTGAGCCAAAGTGTTTTCTTGAAAATTATCAATAACACATATCTTGTATTCGCATCAACGCTTGTGATTTTAGTGCATGACTAACCCTGACGTCATATCTAGACTAGCCGTCGATGTTTTCGGCCAGCAGCTATAAGACTCGTTAGCTCAGTAGGTTAGAGCACCGATATAATTCAAATCTTGACCATCGGAGGGCGGAGGTTCAAATCCTTCACGAGTCAGGCTTTCTTTTCCATTTTTTTCATCAGCCAGACCTGTCCCACTATTGGGTAAAAGTCTCCCTCCATTCGTTTCATTTCTCTCTTTGCCGTGCTTCTTCACTCTTAATTTACCCAGATGCCTTCCAAGTCGTCCCACAATCTTGGAATCAGAAGTTTGCAATGGTTTTTAACTTGTACTATAATATTGTCTCATTTGTGACTCTATTTAATTTAATCATCCTCATCTTCTTGCCCTTTTCCCACGTTACTAGATGAAGGTGGATTCAGGATTATCTAAGTTTCAATATTCCGCGCTATACTTATTCTGTCTACTTATGTAATAGCCTGTAATAGGCTCTTATTCCCCAGTAGGCTGGGGCCTTCTTTTCCTTTTTGCTCCCAAGTCTGCACTAAGCCGTTATCAAAAGATGGCAATGGTAAAGTGTATCTGGCTGATCTATTCGGTAGTTAACTACACTCTAGGTGTACCTCTTCTATATTCTGTAGTATATACCTACGTATTCAATGCACTACATACTCGTGGATGTAACATATCAATGAATTTGGTCATAAGCCAAAGAGTTTTTTGTTTTTATTATAATTTTTACATTATTATGTTGTATCTGTCCAAATCCTGACGTCACGTCTAGACTCTAGATTCGTAGTCGACGTTTCTGGCACTTAGCAACAATACTCGAAGGCACAGTGCAACAAACACTAACTTCCTATTCTGACTTACTTCCTGCCGTTTGCAAATTCTACCCGAGAGATCTTGCCTGTTTGAAGCAATCTTGCATAATGTTTTTCATATCTTTGCCAGCTATTGAACTGCATGAGTAATAACGACGTCATTCGGACGATCGTGGTCGATGTTTTCGCCTGCGTTTTCCAAGACTCGTTAGCTCAGTAGGTTAGAGCACCGATATAATTCAATTCTTGACCATCGGAGGGCGGAGGTTCAAATCCTTCACGAGTCGGACTGCCTTTTATTTTTCAATTTATTTTATCTTTTCTAGTGTTTAGCCTTAATTGTTAAGTATTAAAATACTTGTGCATATCTGGATGGTTGGAGAGTGAGATGCCAAAGAATAGACTTGTTGCGCTGACTTCCAACTACAATGAGACAAGAGAAGAAATATAATGTTGAAAGTTTGATTTTTCCCGATTTTATTTTAACTTTATGTACAATAGTGGTACATGGGCGGACTTAATGCATCAAGGCATTCTCTACCAGTCAACCTTTGGGTTATAAAGACAATACTATTACTACTATTTTTTTTTATTTATTTTAGCTTATGACAAGTTCTTGCATAGCACTCGTTGACTTGACTTCGGCTTTAAACCCACAACCTTTCTTTCTCTAGCCCTGTCTGTAGCTCTTGCCGCTTTAAAGGATTAGTTGCAGTTGACTCAAAATTCGCTTAGTTGCCAATTAAGTTTTGACCGACGACGCAACAAAAACAGATTAATTGTAAGTTGCTGATTGGTCGCCAGTTTATGTCAGTCCACAATTTCTCGGACCGGCACGGAGATATTATAGACTATCAAATTTTGATGCGGATGATAATTCAATACTTTACTTTTTTGACTTTTGACTTGACCATCGGAGGGCGCACGTTCAAATCCTTCAGGTGTCAAGCTTTTGCAACTTTTTAAAAATGTTTTATATTTTTCTCATAAACCTAATGTTATGTAATAGGAAAACTCAGCCAGCTTTATTTCCTTGTTGTAAAGAAAGTGTTTGACGTTGTTAACATTGTTTTTTTTTTGTAAAAATGACGTGTTTTCCCTGTGATTTGAAGTAGCCATTTTTCCTTCGTTTTATGGCTGAGCTATCATTCAGAAGGTTCAATACCAAACTCTGGGCAGCCGCTGCTGTTGGTCCTGATTCAGAAATCATTTCTTTCGTATGAGTTTGTCGTCTTATCGGACTGGGAACGTGAGGGAAAAGTGATCGCATCTGTCTTGCGATACACACTTTCGCACTATACAATCTGCAGCGTCAATAGCTGGTCTCCGTTCGATCGGCCACCATGACCGAAATTCTTTCAGTAATACAAGTAGTAACTTTTAATCCGTACTTTTATATATAACTCTGTCCATCTGTTTGTTTCCTCGTCCCGTATTCTTCACTTCGTAAATGCTGAACAGAACAAATGTTAAGACCTTGTCCTGGAATGAAGCGAGTAACTTCTAATTTATGAGTAAAGATAGCGTTTTACAAATAAAAAAGTTCAATAGTTAAACAATTCCAACTTTCCAAGCTGAGCCCACGTACATAAACGATGGCCCAGCCTTGAAACAGGTTTGCAGAAATGGCACAAACATTTCTAGAATTTTATTCAGCTTGGAATTCCAATTAGTCTGTCTTGGCTGAAGAGATTACCTGAATGCTATTAAAAATATGTAGTTCTACTTTTGCTAAGGGCGAACAATTCGTGGCGATCTTTTTTTATCATAACTTTCCAAATGTACTCCCTTCTGTTTTTCCAGGAGGTCATTCTTGCATCTCCACGTACCAACCCACGTTTGTGGCTATCTTAAATGTAAAGGAATCTTTAGCGTACAGAATCATAAATTATATGATACGGAGCAGTACTGCTAGCTAAGGAGGAGGCGGGCCGCGCGAGGGAAAGGCAACGCCTTCTCCCCAACCGCCGCTACAGGAGAAGACGCCCCGGGCGTCGGGAGTCGCAGGGCGACCCCCGGTCACCGTAGGCACGGGCCTACGGGCGGCGAGCGTTGGGTGCCTCGCTGTCCGATCACCACCAGGATCGGGTCGATGGCGCGTTGTGTTCCACGCGCGCCTCAAAGAGATGTCAGCATAGAAAACGGGGCCCGCTAGGGCCAGAGCCTGCCTGGGTTGCGGAATTTGTTCGAAAGAGTCACCGCGGTCCTGGAACGCAAAGGGCTTTAGAAGAAACACGGATGGGTTTTAGTCAGTAAGAGTCTGACACCGCTCTACACAGAACAAAGGAAGTAATTTGATGATTTCCAATCCATTAAAAAAAAACTGCTATGATATATGAGTTCTCTAGACTCGTGGATGTCATATACTTTCAAATTTTGGAGTTCAGGACAGTTTCCTCCAGGTTTTGAGAGGAGTTGCGGTAAAGAAAATAACACACAGCCTGCCTGCTTCGGTTCGTACCTACGACACGTATGTCATGTCTCAATGGATCATCACTCCTCCCATCGCGCGTATGTATCTATTGTTATCTAAGGGTAGTGCCGAGTGCCTCTCAATGCTTTATTTACCGTTCTGAAAGCAGTTGTGATGATATAAAAAAGTGTTGTGTACAAAATACTCTTTATCCCTAGATCACCAATCAATGAGTAATTCATGGTATCGTAATTCTTATCTTAAGTCAACATTATCTCACCACGCTCTTTTGATAAAGGGGAAAGTACCTAATATGACGTTCATTTTGGACGGTAGTTGAAATTTCAGCCGGAAAGCAACAAGACTCGTTAGCTCAGTAGGTTAGAGCGCCGATATCCTAATCGATCCCAGGTCAATTTAACCATCGGAGGGCGGAGGTTCAAATCCTTCACGAGTTGAATAATTGATTTGTTTCCGATCACATTTTCAATTTTCGATATTTATCAATTTGATTAATCTAGTTTTCTTTTTGGTAGGTTTAGAGATAAATAGCTCATGACTAAACAGCCGCACAGGTCGATCTTCAAGGTTAAGCAACGCTCGCCGAGGTCGGTCTGTGGATGGGTGACCATCTTAACATACCGAGACTCCTCCGTGCCTCGGAAAGCACGCTAAGCCGTTGGTCCCGGCTGCCATTTGTAGATCTTTGGCAGTCGTTACGGATAGTCAGAAGCCAGATAATCTGACACCAGTCTTGCCAAGGAGTACCGTGTTACCCAGTTAATGGGTTGTGGAGGTCTAGTAGGCAGCCGCTCCACGTAAAATACTGGTATTCAGCTGAATCCGGTTTGACTGGAAGCCGACCCCAATATAATTGGGAAAAGGCTAGGCAGATGATGAGAGATAAATAGCTTACTACTTCAAATGGACCCTTAAAAATTTCTCTCCCGGAATCTGTTTCCTGATAGATATAACCTGGTCTTTAAGTCAAGTCAGCAGGCCTCCCCCAAGTGTCGCCACAACAACCGGTCCTGTGCGTCTCGCATCCATCGGCTTCCCGCGACCCTCACCAGGTCATCGGTCCACCTTGTGGGAGGCCTTCCAACGCTGCTTCTTCCGGTACGCGGTCGCCACTCCAGATCTTTTCGGCCCCATCGACCACACATGTCGGAGCTAAATAAGTCGACGGGCATCTATGTATTTATAACCGACTTCAAAAGAAGGAGGAGGTTCTCAATTTTTTTATGTTTGTTACCTCATAACTCCGATTTGAAAAAATCTTTTTTCATGTGAAAGGATATTTGTTCCGAAAAATTTTTAAATCAAAATAGCTGGAGGAAATAGAAAATATATCATCGAAGTAAACGAAATTGCGTGTTTTGCTTTCCTGTTGTTAGGTGTGGGGGTACCACTAAAAAGTGTAAAATATAAAACTTTTTTACAAAAAAATACAACCGACCTCTAAATAACTTTAATTTCGTAAGTCGGTGTTTTTGGTTGTTTCTTCGCATTTTAACACCGACTTCCGAAATTAAAGTTATTTTATACTTTGTAGTGTTTTTTTCTACCTCATTCTCAACTCAATTTGTCATAAAAACTTGAAATTTCCCTACATGTTTGACATTAATTGTTGCAGATACAATTTCAAGTACGGGAACTGTAGTGCTATTCTGTAACAATCTCAATATTATGTCAACTTAGGTGAAGTGAAATTGAAGTGAGCTGCCGGTCTATGTTGTCAACATCTCATCGTGAAAGCATAGGTGGAGTGAGCGTGAACTGAACTGTCATTCCATCTTGTTTGTATGAATTGACAACTTTTTAATCTTCACTTCACTTTAGTTTACAAGGTGAAATGTTTATAGAATTGCACTGCTTGTCCTTCCCATTGATGGTAGGGATTGACAGTACAATTAAAGCTCACTTCACCTTTATTATCACGGCAAGACTTTTACGTATAGCACTTCAGGCCTTCAGACTACATTGCCATACCCACCCTCCAGCTAAATGAAAAACATTATCTCTCTTGAACATGAAGCATTAGGGTGGTCTCTAACTGCCGCAGCTTCCATTAGAACAGTTCAAACATTAGTGTCAGTAAATGTTATGAAATCCAAAAGGAGGCGGTGGTTCGAAATAACCCATAAAAATTCATGGTGCGCGCGCGCCACAGTGAGGTGCGTACGAAGAAACAACGGTTGTGTGCCGAGCAGTACTCGATGAGTGCCGACTTGCTATGACGAACCTAGATTTTATACCTGGACAAAAAATCAAAATAAAAAGTCATTTATTCAAATTAGGCTAAGACCCAGCACTTTTTGAACGTCAGTTTGACGCAAAGACAGTCCCCCAACCCGTCACCTATTGTCTAGTAGTATATAAGACAATAGATATCTAATTAAGTACTCATCCATATTACCTAATATCTATTGACAAACCATACAACATGCGCTGAAGACACCAATCTAGATGCAAAACATATCAACAAATATACCTTACTAGTTCCCGCCCGCGGCTACGCCTGCGTGAATGTGGAAAGTTATCCCAAGGTAACATACTACCGGGATGAAAAGTAGGTATCCTAGGTGTTATTCCAGACTATAATCTACCCATATGCCAAATTTCAAGATCCGTTCAGCCGTTCTGACGTGATTGAGTAACAAACATCCAAAATTTCGCATTAATAATATTAATAACTATAGATATAGATTTCTTGACTTTTTAATCACACTATCACACTAATATTATAAAGGCGAAAGTTTGTGAGTGTGTGTGTTTGTTACGTCTTCATGCGCAAACGGCAGGACCGATTTAGATGAAATTTGGTATAGAGATTGTTTGAGTCCCGGGAAAGGACATAGGACTTTTTATCCAGGGAGTTTGTTCCCTTAGGATAATTTTCGACATTCACGCGAGTGGAGCCAACTAGTATTATAATAACTTTAACTTAACCAAAAAAAATAGAAGGAGGTTTAACAACACTTGCGATCTGTCCGGGTACAATATTTGCACTAATCTTCCTCTTTCTATTAGTGAAATGTGCATAAAAATCCTTTGCGTGGTTTAGAAAAAGAAAGTGACGAAACTGACAGAGAAATACAACGATTTCGTTTTAAATAGCTTTGTGATTTATAATGAGGCAGCAATATTCATCAACGCCTCATTTCAAAAAGCTTTTAAAATCACATCAAAAAGGAAATTAAAAAGCCTTAAGGAAGTAACACAAGTGTCTCAGACCATAAAATCGATGGTTATAAATGACGGTGTACGGACACGGCCGTGAATTATTGCCCACGAGCCAACATTATGAGCTAGAAATTGTGAAAGTAAGGAACTATTAACGGCGATTGATCGAGTAATAGGCGTAAGGTAGTGTTATTCAACAAATACTTGGTGGAACATCAGTTTCTTTCAGTCCGGTTATTGTACTCTACCGTAAAATGTGTTTATACTAACGATGTACATCACAGAAATATACAACACAGATTTGCACACTCGTATATACCAAAATAATAATTATTATGCCTGTGATCTCTGTAAGTTTAGGGAGAGGTGTACCTATAGCACACCTTACATTTCTCAAAACATTTTTAAGTTCCATGTAACACTGGCTGCCACTAAGAAAGTGCAATGGAAAAACCCGATAACACTGCCAGATCTGGGAATCGGATGATTGTTTTATATAAATCGAACTAGTATAAGTTAAAATAAGCAAACTGTAATTTACAAGCTTTACTATTAGATTATCAGTTTCATTCAATTTTGAACAATATCAACACGAATGAGCTCTCTAAAGAATCACAGCTCTATCACGCAAACATATCTGTTTCACAGCTGCAAATGCCCTAAGACTTTTTTCTGCAGATGCCATGGAAGGTACGTCCAGACGCAGATTTTTTTGTGCCATCGTGCCATGCATCATGCAAATATTTACCATAGCGCAAGTAAAAGAAAGAAAGGAAAACAGTATTTATTGCCATAGAACTGGCATGCATAAACTTAAACTAAAATTCCTTAACAATAGACTAATAAAAAACCCAATTGCTCCATTAATTCTTATATAGCAGCAGCAGGTAAATCTAAACTATATTAGCTTCACTGATTAGAGTAGAGTATAAGAGTTCACTCCCGTGACATATGCCACAGGATCCGTGCATTTTCCCAAAAAAAGACTGCCTGTGACTTAAGTAACTATGTTTTTAATCACGATGGCAGAATAACCAACTCAAACCATGCAAGATAATGCATTAAAGTACAAGCACCCATAAAAATACGTAACACGCTTAACAAAAACAATGGCCTGTCCCAATCATAAACTAAAATATTCTCACCCAGCACCATTGCACACAGCTCCATCCAACACATCACTCAGTTCGTCACAGGTAGGCCGCACGTCGCGTCGGCAGCGGTCGGATCCGATCGCGCCGCACGCGCATCCGGTGTTGCGCCGGCGCACGACTCCAGTATTATTTAGAACTTAAAGAACCAAAGTCGTGTTGTCATGTAAAGTGTGTGTGTTTTTCAAAAATGGTGGAATTCGCGCTGGAAAATGTTAGTATTGAAAGTTTTTCTTCAGGTCTTGGCTCTATGGAAAATCGTGTGAACGTGGATTTGAATTTTGGGTGAAGGCTTTGTTATGTCAGCTGTATCCGGTTGTCTGGGAGGGTAGGCAGTATTGAGTTTCTGTGTTTGAAACGGTTTAATAATACTGATTAAGCTTACAGCTATCATAGACATTAAGGATACATTTAAAATTGCTGTTTGTCAACTTTTCCTCATATTTATGCGACATTTAATAAATTAAAATATTAAATACAAAGCGAAAAAACAACGATATATTCTGTTAAGACGATAAAATTACATAAATTAAATGATAATACTGATATTATTTCTAACTCGATCATCAATCATATAATTACTAAGTTACACGAAAATACTGGTAAACAAGCATAGCACAATTAATAACAAAACTTTCGATAGCATTCAGACCACTTATTTTCTTAATTTCCATCTTTAATAATGCGCCTTTCACCAAAGTTACCACATTTACAGCTACTCCAAACACGGCTCCTAACAATCCGAGCCCCTAACAACCCATTGTGTGCGCTTCCCATGGCACGACCAACAATAACACACGATACTTAATACATACTATTTCTCACGCAGAACCAGCAAGCTGGCACGTCTGGGGATGGCTTCAGACAGTATCACGAGCAGTACGGCTACATGAACCAGAGCCAAGGAGCTGTTGCCAGAAATATGCAGAACTACGACTCTCCAAAACCTCCCATACCCGCCAAAACGTACGGCAAAGTTGACACACCGAACAACTCTCAACTCATAACAGTGACTGTTGAAACAGGGAAGGATAACACAAGAGACGCCCCGAAAAGTGCAAAGTCTGTCAGTAAAACTTACCACACGCTCAAAGATATGATCTCAAGCAGGTTTAAGAGTAAAGATGCTAACGATGGCGAGAAGAATAATGAGCAAGAGCCGAGTTTGAATAACAGTGAAGAGAGGAAAAGACCGGAGAGGCCAGAACCTGAGCAAGTGACGCCTAGAGAGAATGGACAGAGGAAGGTGGAGCAAGGGATCTATGGGAGGCCAATGACGCAGACGAGGCCGGAAATGCAGTACAGTCACGGCATCGCGAATAACATGGCGTATCCTAGTCCGTCACCCCACAGGTAAGACACCGACACCTGGATTTAATAGAGTTACTTTTAATACACGCCTTGTTCTAATGTGTTACGAAATCCCGTTGTCTATTATGACATATTGTTTAATTTATTTTAACACTTCCGTTGAATGCATTTTAAATGCAGACGTAATCGTGTTGCATCCTGGTGTTGACTATTAATAGGACCACCGTTTATTTCGGATATCGTAAATACAGGGATGCACCGATTCCAGTAGATTCAATAGAAAGTAATAACACCATACATCGTGGGTAAAGTTCTAGTTAAAATAATTGCAAAGGTATTCTGCAGCTATCTATGTGGGAACGTAACATTTAGCAGGTATTTTCAATCAGATATGGAATCAATTAAAACTGAATAAAAAACCATTTATCATTTTCAATCAACGACATGAATCTCACATACCTCGCCTATAGTAGGCGCCAGATAAATGTGGAATAAAGTACATTGA
This sequence comes from Mamestra brassicae, assembly GCA_905163435.1. NCBI lineage: Eukaryota > Metazoa > Arthropoda > Insecta > Lepidoptera > Noctuidae > Mamestra > Mamestra brassicae. The sequence continues at coordinate 1,197,899 of LR990999.1, read as the reverse complement.
CCTTTCCCTAATAACTGTTCATAGGTACCTGAACAATTAAATATGAATCGTTTTTCATTATTAGACAATGTTAAGGATCACGAGAGATGATGATTCGGGACAGCTTTGTGTCATTAATTCCGTTTTTCAAATTAAAAATGTCAATAGTTGTAGGTGGGTCAATGACCGTTATTCCACGATTATCTGGCGCCTACTATAGTTACGCCTTTAACACAAGACAAGCTTACTTTGATAAATGACCTAAGAACATAATTAACTGCAAATCATTTTCCACAGACAACTGATACAACAGCAGCAGATGGTCCAGTCCCACATGATGATGAGTCCTCAAGCTAGATCTCAAGAGATGCTGGCCAGCACACCTCAGCGGCAGCCTCAGGCTTTAGGAGCTGATGCCTTGTACCAGCAGTATGGACCTCCTGGACGAAGGAGTGCACTGTACCAGAGGGATATGGATGTAAGGTCCATGGCGAATTTTACGTCATTGAAGACTGGGCCGCAATCACAGGTAAGGCAGTATCTTTGAACCAAAAGAATACCAAAGTCAGCAGTATACAACGTGTAACAGAATAAACGCAATATATCTTAAGGGGTCATTGTGCTCATCATTATGAACAACTTTTACTATGGGACCAACCCGGAAATTTCGAAGAAAATCACCTGTTCAGTACATTTTGTCGAGTTATGTGCACAGAAATGTATGGGGGAGTCGTATTCCGTTTATTCTATTACAGGTTCTATAGGATGTTAGGAATTCAAGTATAGAATGCAAAATTACATAATAATTAAATAATGAAGATTCCAAAAGTAGTATCACAAAGTAACACAATCATAAAATTGGCAAAGGTTTTCAACTGTTGCCAAGTCAGATTTTGGAAATCAAAGATCCTCATCATCAGTCATTCAGTAATAAAATCAGAAACCTACAATTAAGATGCTACTGATAGATTAACATGTAGATAAGAAAGTGTTTGTATACAGGAGTACAATAAACTCGTTTGCTTCAACAATAGGCATTTAAGACGATAAAAACATCGACGGAGTTATTTCTGACATAATGAATGCTTGGAAAGCTGAAATACTAATGATTCATTAACAAAGGTTGCAGTGGAAACCGATAGAAAAGTTGATTTATTGATTTCTATCAAGGTCTTACAAAATTCAGAAGATAATGGTCAGACTGCAGAAGTAACCCAATTGAAGTGAGAAAATGGATATAATTAAATGAACTGATTTAACCTTTACACTGTTGAAATAGGGTAATCAATAATCGTGTGATTTTTTTTATAGTATTCATTTTTGAAACAGTTGTAAAACCCTAAACTGAAATCAAATCACCAATTTCAAAATCCAAGCTTAACAAGCCTAATCTATTTACTTTCAAAACCAATGCCAAAATCGTCCATCAATTACAAATAAAAAATCGTTCCAATGAATTGTAAATTGAGTACATTCTTCAAACAGTAAGTCCAACTGTCGTAACACTTGCTCCACCTAGTCCCATGTTCTTTTCTCATTGAAACAATGGTTCCCAACAATTAACTGTTCCCACGAGTACGCAGCAATTATAACCTGTGTATAGGCGCCTGCGCCGACACGGCGAAGCAAAAGATTTTAAAAGAAACTAGCTTTATTGGAGCATTGTTCTCTTTGTCATAGTACTTGTATACGTCCAGTATTTCTTTATTTACATTGTTTATTGTTTTAGGGCTTGTTGTTAATTTTGCAACAGCAATGGGGTCTGGTTCAAGCATGATTTATTTGGCATTGGTCCAAAGACCAATTAAAGACAAAAAAAAATTAATGATGGTGAAACACGCTTGCGTGTTTCACCATCAGGCTTGGAGTCATATCCACCGCTTGTTAACTACCATTACTTACTACTAGACAGCGATAGTTTTGACAAAAACAGGAAGCTTTCATCGCAATTACACAAATAAAGGCATATACAGGTCACTAACCTTCGATAGAAACATTATTCTCCAGTACTAGTATCTTACAAAATCAAAGCAACTTTTGATTATGTAGGCATAATATTTTATAGACATCTTCACATCTGCTAGCATTGAGGAAACCGAACAACTTCGCACTTCCTTTAACGATTATAAAATAACAAGTTTTACAACGCATCAACTATCAGGAATATCGTCTGCTATTACAACCATTTCCTCTCAAGATAATATATATATTTAAATTTATTTTTATGGTTTTATTAAAATCAACGGTCACCGACTTCATCTTCATCATTCATGTAATTTACTTGTTTTATGATCTAGTTGTTAGTTCAACAAAATAAATGTATCTATAAAGACCCTTTATTGACTCGTAAAATATTTCATTCCAGTTCGACAACTCACATTCAAGACCGGATCTCAGAAGTCCGCAGCAATTAGAGAGAGAAATAGTACGACAGAGAGGCTTTGTAGAAGGAAGGAGAGCAACATCACATCCACACCTCCTGGATGAACCGCAGCATAGACCAGAGGTCACAACTCCTCAAATACACGATCCTGGAAGACGGAATTCACATGGCAATCTGCTAGACCATACACCAAATGAGCATCCTCGAAATTGTGAGGAACGAGAATCTGACGACGGAGGATTCCGAGCTAGACTGGCAGCCCAAGGCAGGTCAAGCTACGAAGAACGAATCCGAACAAGTGGACGCTCCGTAGAATCTCAAAGACAGGAAAGAATGCAGGAAAATGTGTACAGAAGAACGCCGGATAGTCATAAAGAAAGAAGAACTCCTGATAGCCATAAGGAAAGAAGAACACCAGACAGCCATAAAGAACGCAGAACTCCAGATATTCACAAAGAACGTAGAACTCCAGATTCTATAGGACATAAGAAGGACCGAGAAGAACCATCGACGTCACAGGAGAGAAATGATGAGAGTGCCAGTCAGAAATCGGCTGATAGTGTATATAACTCTAGTGGGAAGGCCGAAGCTTATAATCCGCAGCCGTCTTCGTCAAGGCATACGCCAAATAGAATAGAGGATCTCAAGGCACATGGAAAAAAGGGAGCGGGCTCGGGTGCTAGTTCAGGCATGTAGTCTTTCTATAAAAGTACAACATATATTTCAACGTGGCACAATTTAAATAGCTGATGAATTTCATATGCATTTGAACACGATGAAATCGGAATTGGAACCGAAAACACAGCAACTAAAACCAATATTTTACAATCCAACGATATCATATTACAAAATTTGTTTTTTGCTCTCTTTCCTCATCTCAAAATCTTTGATACGTCGTAAAGATTTATGCCTATCATAAATCTTTTAAAGCGATTCCTAAGTTGACAAAAATAGAGAGAAACAAATTATACAGTCGTAAAAAACAGGTTTATTTCTTTAATTGGCTACAAGGCGGCGTAATAAATCCAGTCTTCTGTGGAATTATTGACATTAAAGCTTTATCGATAGGAGGAGGTACTAGTTTTATCAAAATGATTAAAAAGTGGTTCTACTCTTTTGCTTCCGCGTTTACATAAAAGGTAACTAAGAAGAGATACCTAATTAGTTTTATTGATTTATTAATCAGATAGTTTCGGTCTCTGGAGATATATTTATAAGCTGCAATCTTCTTCCAAGAAACCTGGTCCTTCATATTCGTCGCCCAGTTCCCTCAAACTCGTCTTTAGGTCGTCGGCCCACTTCAATACTGCTTGCGCCTGATTCAATCTGCATACCGGATCGATTAAATGATTCTCCTGTATTAACAATGTTTCCCAAAACATTTCAGACTACGACAAGAACGGCGGCCAGTCGTCCAACGTAGACTCTGGGCGGGGCAGCGTGGCGTACTCGAGTGGCCGGCGACCAGAGCCTCTGCATGATACCTCCGCAGACTCCGACGCGCAGGGCACCAGGCAGCCGCAGCCTGGGACCAGCCAGCAGGCGCAGGGACAAAGTAGGATTATATTTAGACCTACCTTCATTAATTGGATCGGGTGGAGTAGGATATTAACATTCATTTGAATACGTGCTAAATAGGTTTATCTCGGATTAATTTCTCTTAATTTATAAAAGTCTCGGCGTTTTTCTAATGGTCGTAACTTTTTATTCTGGCAACCAGGAGTGCAGTAGTTTCGAATAATGTAGCAGTCTAAGTTGTAAATTAGCACTTTTTATTGTCTTCACTTTTACAATGGTCACGACACTAGACAACTTCTCCAACTAGCATCATGATTCTGGATAATTTTATTAGTTAATGGAGTTTTTGTTGGTTTGTGTTAAGAAGACTTGAAGGCAGATGATTAATTCTTAACACTTGTCCGGATAGATTAAAATTTTCAAAATTCCATTATTGTTTTCCAGGCGTAGAAAACGACTGGGTGGAATGCGAGCTGCGCCACATCTTAGAACCAAAGCTAGCCAGCATGCGACTGGACTCGTCCGCCACGTCAGACACGTCGGTCACACCGCCGCTGCCGCCGCTGTCACCGTCCTCGGACATGCACAAGAGAAACAGGTAAATTTGCAGTAGAATTTATCACCCCATCCCACTTCGGTTATTTCATACTTAACTGTGAAACACTGCGTGAGAAAGAGTTTATTAACAAATCCCTGTAAAGGTTCATAATTACATCAATAGAGGTTTAACTCAGGATTTTGACTCCGCATTTATAATCATTACTCAAATAGACATTGTACTAAAACAGTTGGGTAAAAAAGCTATTGATTGAGCTGATTAGCTACCATGAAGTTCTTTTTTGCTGGTTCACGAAGTTCCTTTTTATTTTCCTTTTCCTTTTCCTTTAGATAAAAAAAAGTTCGTTGTCTGTAAAGTCGGTTTACGGACGATAGTTTAACGTGACAACGTCATAACAAAACATTAATAAAATGAGCGTAACGTTACAATGAGCGTAACGTTACAATGAGTCATCCTTTTTCGTGCGTGCAGCCGGCGTTCATCGATTAAAGTTGTCACATCAAAAAATTGGTTGTCTGTAAAGTCGGTTTACGGACGATAGTTTAAAGTGACAACGTCATAACAAAACATTAATGAAATTATCGTAACATTACAATAAGTCATCCTTTTTCGTGCGTGCAACCATCTGTATCTCATCATACTGACATAGAATCGAAAGCCAATGTGTGTTTCTGGACTCTGGAGAATGATATTCTTCCCCTCCTCGCCGCATTACTGAGGGTTCTGATTCCCCCCAACATGACGACATTCTCATTTGACGATGTTTGACCCTGTACCTGTACTTGTGTCCAGGCTTATATGTTCTTAACTTATTATTCATTTCCAGTTTGCCTGGTCGTTCGTCGGAGTACCCAGAGGAACGTCGTCGAGGCCGCGAGTCTCCGCGGTGGCATTCCCATAAAAAACACTCTTCGAAGAGAGATCATCATTACAAGAAACATTGTAAGTTAAACTATCCTAATGCCTTTACAACGAACCCAGAACAAAATTATAAAAACATTATACAATAATTATCACTACCTTACTCCAACTAAAACACTATTTGAAAAAACCAAATTATTAAATCTCAAACAACTATACACGTGGTACCTGCTTTCTAACAAAAAAAAAATCACCACAAACAGCGTACAATCAAAGCTAAAATTACATAAAAAAACAATATCACACATCTTATGAAATAGAAATAAATTACAACGAAGACAAGCTCGGACAAACTACGGTAAATTAACCATATTGTTCGAAGGAGCACAGCTGTTTAACAACCTACCAAATGACGTAAAAGATTGTGATAATATTAACAGATTCAAACCAATGCTGAGAAATTACGTCTATGAAATGTATTCATACCGCATATTAAATGTTAGCTATTACATACTTCCAATATATTTGTTTTGTATAACTTCACCAACACGCATCGGAGGAAAAATGTATTTATTTAGATATAAACAATTACTTTGTTTCTCATTGTAAGTGAACCTAAGTATTGTTCTTATGAGAATAAATTGTTTAAACCGAAGTTTACACATGTCTCTTTTAGGTGAAGAAAGAAAGAAAGACTTTTTATTTGTTTGCTTAAAAAATTGGAGTGAAATGGTAGAGGTTAGGACAAAATCTGTTTTAATTCATTAGGTCGCTCTCAGCAAGTTCATAATAATTCTGAATCTGTCCAATACAACAATTGGTTTGATAAAATAGACTGGCCAGAATCGGAAGTCCAGTGTCTTTGTACTTTACTTTATATATGTACAATACAGACTACACGTCAGACAAAACCAGCATGAAACATCTTTATAATATTTTACGGAGTTTGCAATTTTCCGGTGTCATATGAGTCACAACCAGGAAAATACAAACAAACCAACATAACCATAACAGTACGGCACCTTACAAGCTTTCCATCCCTTTCCAGTGTTCGGCCTCGACACAACCGACATGACATCCACAACCACGCGCAGCCTGGACCTGTCCTCCCTGCTGGAGGGGCGCTCCGACAGCTCCTCCTCCGGCGACGCGCGCGCCATCCGCCGCCAGCTGCGAGGGTTGGAGAACATGTACGCCGAGGTGCTGCAGCTGCTGGGCGTCAGGAAGCCCACCAGCCTGGCCAAGCAGCCCACTTGGGAGTCTAGGTGAGTCAATCATCCGCCGCCAGCTGCGAGGGTTGGAGAACATGTACGCCGAGGTGCTGCAGCTGCTGGGCGTCAGGAAGCCCACCAGCCTGGCCAAGCAGCCCACTTGGGAGTCTAGGTGAGTCAATCATCCGCCGCCAGCTGCGAGGGTTGGAGAACATGTACGCCGAGGTGCTGCAGCTGCTGGGCGTCAGGAAGCCCACCAGCCTGGCCAAGCAGCCCACTTGGGAGTCTAGGTGAGTCAATCATCCGCCGCCAGCTGCGAGGGTTGGAGAACATGTACGCCGAGGTGCTGCAGCTGCTGGGCGTCAGGAAGCCCACCAGCCTGGCCAAGCAGCCCACTTGGGAGTCTAGGTGAGTCAATCATCCGCCGCCAGCTGCGAGGGTTGGAGAACATGTACGCCGAGGTGCTGCAGCTGCTGGGCGTCAGGAAGCCCACCAGCCTGGCCAAGCAGCCCACTTGGGAGTCTAGGTGAGTCAATCATCCGCCGCCAGCTGCGAGGGTTGGAGAACATGTACGCCGAGGTGCTGCAGCTGCTGGGCGTCAGGAAGCCCACCAGCCTGGCCAAGCAGCCCACTTGGGAGTCTAGGTGAGTCAATCATCCGCCGCCAGCTGCGAGGGTTGGAGAACATGTACGCCGAGGTGCTGCAGCTGCTGGGCGTCAGGAAGCCCACCAGCCTGGCCAAGCAGCCCACTTGGGAGTCTAGGTGAGTCAATCATCCGCCGCCAGCTGCGAGGGTTGGAGAACATGTACGCCGAGGTGCTGCAGCTGCTGGGCGTCAGGAAGCCCACCAGCCTGGCCAAGCAGCCCACTTGGGAGTCTAGGTGAGTCAATCATCCGCCGCCAGCTGCGAGGGTTGGAGAACATGTACGCCGAGGTGCTGCAGCTGCTGGGCGTCAGGAAGCCCACCAGCCTGGCCAAGCAGCCCACTTGGGAGTCTAGGTGAGTCAATCATCCGCCGCCAGCTGCGAGGGTTGGAGAACATGTACGCCGAGGTGCTGCAGCTGCTGGGCGTCAGGAAGCCCACCAGCCTGGCCAAGCAGCCCACTTGGGAGTCTAGGTGAGTCAATCATCCGCCGCCAGCTGCGAGGGTTGGAGAACATGTACGCCGAGGTGCTGCAGCTGCTGGGCGTCAGGAAGCCCACCAGCCTGGCCAAGCAGCCCACTTGGGAGTCTAGGTGAGTCAATCATCCGCCGCCAGCTGCGAGGGTTGGAGAACATGTACGCCGAGGTGCTGCAGCTGCTGGGCGTCAGGAAGCCCACCAGCCTGGCCAAGCAGCCCACTTGGGAGTCTAGGTGAGTCAATCATCCGCCGCCAGCTGCGAGGGTTGGAGAACATGTACGCCGAGGTGCTGCAGCTGCTGGGCGTCAGGAAGCCCACCAGCCTGGCCAAGCAGCCCACTTGGGAGTCTAGGTGAGTCAATCATCCGCCGCCAGCTGCGAGGGTTGGAGAACATGTACGCCGAGGTGCTGCACCTGCTGGGCGTCAGGAAGACCACCAGCCTGGCCAAGCAGCCCACTTGGGAGTCTAGGTGAGTCAATCATCCGCCGCCAGCTGCGAGGGTTGGAGAACATGTACGCCGAGGTGCTGCAGCTGCTGGGCGTCAGGAAGCCCACCAGCCTGGCCAAGCAGCCCACTTGGGAGTCTAGGTGAGTCAATCATCCGCCGCCAGCTGCGAGGGTTGGAGAACATGTACGCCGAGGTGCTGCAGCTGCTGGGCGTCAGAAAGCCCACCAGCCTGGCCAAGCAGCCCACTTGGGAGTCTAGGTGAGTCAATCATCCGCCGCCAGCTGCGAGGGTTGGAGAACATGTACGCCGAGGTGCTGCAGCTGCTGGGCGTCAGGAAGCCCACCAGCCTGGCCAAGCAGCCCACTTGGGAGTCTAGGTGAGTCAATCATCCGCCGCCAGCTGCGAGGGTTGGAGAACATGTACGCCGAGGTGCTGCAGCTGCTGGGCGTCAGGAAGCCCACCAGCCTGGCCAAGCAGCCCACTTGGGAGTCTAGGTGAGTCAATCATCCGCCGCCAGCTGCGAGGGTTGGAGAACATGTACGCCGAGGTGCTGCAGCTGCTGGGCGTCAGGAAGCCCACCAGCCTGGCCAAGCAGCCCACTTGGGAGTCTAGGTGAGTCAATCATCCGCCGCCAGCTGCGAGGGTTGGAGAACATGTACGCCGAGGTGCTGCACCTGCTGGGCGTCAGGAAGCCCACCAGCCTGGCCAAGCAGCCCACTTGGGAGTCTAGGTGAGTCAATCATCCGCCGCCAGCTGCGAGGGTTGGAGAACATGTACGCCGAGGTGCTGCAGCTGCTGGGCGTCAGGAAGCCCACCAGCCTGGCCAAGCAGCCCACTTGGGAGTCTAGGTGAGTCAATCATCCGCCGCCAGCTGCGAGGGTTGGAGAACATGTACGCCGAGGTGCTGCAGCTGCTGGGCGTCAGGAAGCCCACCAGCCTGGCCAAGCAGCCCACTTGGGAGTCTAGGTGAGTCAATCATCCGCCGCCAGCTGCGAGGGTTGGAGAACATGTACGCCGAGGTGCTGCAGCTGCTGGGCGTCAGGAAGCCCACCAGCCTGGCCAAGCAGCCCACTTGGGAGTCTAGGTGAGTCAATCATCCGCCGCCAGCTGCGAGGGTTGGAGAACATGTACGCCGAGGTGCTGCAGCTGCTGGGCGTCAGGAAGCCCACCAGCCTGGCCAAGCAGCCCACTTGGGAGTCTAGGTGAGTCAATCATCCGCCGCCAGCTGCGAGGGTTGGAGAACATGTACGCCGAGGTGCTGCAGCTGCTGGGCGTCAGGAAGCCCACCAGCCTGGCCAAGCAGCCCACTTGGGAGTCTAGGTGAGTCAATCATCCGCCGCCAGCTGCGAGGGTTGGAGAACATGTACGCCGAGGTGCTGCAGCTGCTGGGCGTCAGGAAGCCCACCAGCCTGGCCAAGCAGCCCACTTGGGAGTCTAGGTGAGTCAATCATCCGCCGCCAGCTGCGAGGGTTGGAGAACATGTACGCCGAGGTGCTGCAGCTGCTGGGCGTCAGGAAGCCCACCAGCCTGGCCAAGCAGCCCACTTGGGAGTCTAGGTGAGTCAATCATCCGCCGCCAGCTGCGAGGGTTGGAGAACATGTACGCCGAGGTGCTGCAGCTGCTGGGCGTCAGGAAGCCCACCAGCCTGGCCAAGCAGCCCACTTGGGAGTCTAGGTGAGTCAATCATCCGCCGCCAGCTGCGAGGGTTGGAGAACATGTACGCCGAGGTGCTGCAGCTGCTGGGCGTCAGGAAGCCCACCAGCCTGGCCAAGCAGCCCACTTGGGAGTCTAGGTGAGTCAATCATCCGCCGCCAGCTGCGAGGGTTGGAGAACATGTACGCCGAGGTGCTGCAGCTGCTGGGCGTCAGGAAGCCCACCAGCCTGGCCAAGCAGCCCACTTGGGAGTCTAGGTGAGTCAATCATCCGCCGCCAGCTGCGAGGGTTGGAGAACATGTACGCCGAGGTGCTGCAGCTGCTGGGCGTCAGGAAGCCCACCAGCCTGGCCAAGCAGCCCACTTGGGAGTCTAGGGGAGTCAATCATCCGCCGCCAGCTGCGAGGGTTGGAGAACATGTACGCCGAGGTGCTGCAGCTGCTGGGCGTCAGGAAGCCCACCAGCCTGGCCAAGCAGCCCACTTGGGAGTCTAGGTGAGTCAATCATCCGCCGCCAGCTGCGAGGGTTGGAGAACATGTACGCCGAGGTGCTGCAGCTGCTGGGCGTCAGGAAGCCCACCAGCCTGGCCAAGCAGCCCACTTGGGAGTCTAGGTGAGTCAATCATCCGCCGCCAGCTGCGAGGGTTGGAGAACATGTACGCCGAGGTGCTGCAGCTGCTGGGCGTCAGGAAGCCCACCAGCCTGGCCAAGCAGCCCACTTGGGAGTCTAGGTGAGTCAATCAACCGCCGCCAGCTGCGAGGGTTGGAGAACATGTACGCCGAGGTGCTGCAGCTTCTGGGCGTCAGGAAGCCCACCAGCCTGACCAAGCAGCCCACTTGGGAGTCTAGGTGAGTCAATCATCCGCCGCCAGCTGCGAGGGTTGGAGAACATGTACGCCGAGGTGCTGCAGCTGCTGGGCGTCAGGAAGCCCACCAGCCTGGCCAAGCAGCCCACTTGGGAGTCTAGGTGAGTCAATCATCCGCCGCCAGCTGCGAGGGTTGGAGAACATGTACGCCGAGGTGCTGCAGCTGCTGGGCGTCAGGAAGCCCACCAGCCTGGCCAAGCAGCCCACTTGGGAGTCTAGGTGAGTCAATCATCCGCCGCCAGCTGCGAGGGTTGGAGAACATGTACGCCGAGGTGCTGCAGCTGCTGGGCGTCAGGAAGCCCACCAGCCTGGCCAAGCAGCCCACTTGGGAGTCTAGGTGAGTCAATCATCCGCCGCCAGCTGCGAGGGTTGGAGAACATGTACGCCGAGGCGCTGCAGCTGCTGGGCGTCAGGAAGCCCACCAGCCTGGCCAAGCAGCCCACTTGGGAGTCTAGGGGAGTCAATCATCCGCCGCCAGCTGCGAGGGTTGGAGAACATGTACGCCGAGGTGCTGCAGCTGCTGGGCGTCAGGAAGCCCACCAGCCTGACCAAGCAGCCCACTTGGGAGTCTAGGTGAGTCAATCATCCGCCGCCAGCTGCGAGGGTTGGAGAACATGTACGCCGAGGTGCTGCAGCTGCTGGGCGTCAGGAAGCCCACCAGCCTGGCCAAGCAGCCCACTTGGGAGTCTAGGTGAGTCAATCATCCGCCGCCAGCTGCGAGGGTTGGAGAACATGTACGCCGAGGCGCTGCAGCTGCTGGGCGTCAGGAAGCCCACCAGCCTGGCCAAGCAGCCCACTTGGGAGTCTAGGGGAGTCAATCAATCTGCCTTACCATGCCCAAATATATTGGGGTCGGCTTCCAGTCACCGGATTCAACTGAGTACCAGTATTTGACATGGAGCGACTGCCTGATCTGATCACATAACTGGATTACACGATACTCCTTCGTAAGACTGGGATCAGAGTTTCTGACTACCCGTAACGACTGTTAAAGATATTCAAATGTCAGCCGAGACCAATTACTTCACGTGCTTTCGAGGCACGGAGGGAGTCTAGGTGAGTTAATAAAATAAAAACTCAAATTATATCCTTGTTGGTGTTGTGGTCACAACTGTTACTGCTGTTAAGCATGAGGGATCGATTCCCGTAACTTTACATCAGGAATTTCTTGCGTGATTTTACGTAATGTGTTATTAGTCTAATTAGTCTAAGAAACGACCTTCCTTGGTCGAGCAAGAAAGAAGTGGTCAGAAATTCTCAAGCAAAAAACCTGGTTTTCTAAGGTTTGTTTTTTGTTATGTGTTTCCCAGTTCAGTAAGTTTGTCTTCTAGTCTCATTCTATTTGTCTGCTCTTCTTCTCCGTCTTGCCTTTCTTTAAACTCTGTTGAATATTTCCAGGTTATCTTCGAAGCGTCGGTATGGCAGTATGTCGTCACTTCCGTCCAGTTCCGTGAGCAGTCGACCCGTCAGAGACAAGAGACGAAGTTCCAATGAACACAGAAAGAAACATGATTTGAAGGTAACATCATCGTCCAACTTTATACTTATGTCAAAGTATGTGTTTGGGTTTTTATCAGTAACGCCTCAACGACTGATTTTTAATGAAACTGGCAGACCATGGGTAGCCCAGACCTGGATTTAGACATACTTTGGGACAACGTTTATAAGACTACGTTGTCTTAGGATAATTTCAAGTGGGTGAAGCTTCATACATTTTAATTTTTTGTAGAATGTCAAGTATCATGATGGTTTTCATGAGTGTATGTCCGACTGACGAAACATCGTAAAACAATTATTTGGATTTTACCAACTTTCTATCTACATAAACAGTATTTTTTTTACATTTAATAGGCACACGTTTAACCACTATCTCACCTGATGGTAAACGATGATGTGGTCGAAGATGGAGCAGTCTCTTTAATCTTCACTGTGATCTTACTTCTGATGTTGCTAGCCTATTCCGTTCCACTACCAATCCTAAAATAAAGTCTCACCATAAATGACCCACCCAATCACGAATATTTTATAATAAGATTCCAATTAATCCCCCAGGGAATAAACAAGCGCTTCCAGCGACTGGAGTCGCACGTGGTGACACTGGCGCGCTCGGTGGCGCACCTGTCCAGCGAGATGAGGACGCAGCACCTCGTCATGCAGGAGATGGACAACATCCGCGCCGAGATAGCCGCGCTCAGGCATATGTACAAGTGAGTTCTACTGCCATATATAAACAAGCGCTTCCAGCGGCTGGAGTCGCACGTGGTCAGTACACATCGCAGTAGCCAGACAGCTCAGTAGTCCAATGCTGTCTTGGCCAGCTTTCTTCAGCTTTTGAAAAGAGCCCCGAGCTCAGATCAGCCTGCTTGGATAAAGGCAGCTCTACCGAGGGTGCACTTGAACGCTTCAACAGTGACCATTGACAAGGGTAGGAAGAATGCACAAGGTCACATCTGGCCGTCAGAGGAAGAGAGAGATCATTCATCATTACTTATTTAGTCGATAGCTATTCCTGGTATTCGCGATTTGCAGAGTAACTTCTTAAATCTTGCCTTACCTGGAACTAATAGTCTTTATTTGACTGAGGTATTTTGCGAACTCATGGACCTAATTGCTATGTCTTTATCTTGCAGATCCCAGCAGTACATCCGCTCAGGCAGTCACGGGCGCCACCTGGACCCGTACTCGTTCAGCAACCCTGACCGCGTGAAGAGACTCACCAAGTTCTTCGGCGACGAGCCCCCCCTTATGAGGCTGTTCCTCAAGAAACTAGGATATGAAGTGAGTTACTAGAATTTATTTGAAAGCCAATAGTATATTTATCAAGAAAGGAAGATTAAGGAAACGTGGTATCAATTGTGTGGCTGCGTTCGGCTGCGATGTACGGAATTGAACCTTTACATGGAAAAGTAAACGCCGCGCCAACCCCAAATAAACTGCAACGAGGGCAGAATAATGTCACCAAACCGTCAAGATTACAATGGATGAGGTGCTTTTAATCTGACTGCCTCGTTGGGTAGTAATTGCAACCACGACTGTTAACCGTGTGACCTTGGTTCGATCCGCTATCCCCGATTTGCTGGGGAGTTTTTCACACCAATTCTTCTACAAACAGTGGCTGGTATTTTGGGGAACTGTCCTTATGTAATCGTAGACTTTCAAAAATTGCTAGGTCACATCACCTACTTTAAATAATTTACTTCTGATTATGTTCGGGCAAGTTGTTGTTTTCTCTTTCGTGAATTCACCAGAAGCTGCCCGGAGTGTGGATTTATAGAGGGATGCGGTACAGAGAGTAAAGTCCCACACGCATCCACTGAAAATGGGAGGATCCTCGTGCCAGACGATTGTTGTGTCTGGTGGCCAACTGCCCGATAGTTGATATTCGGACTGTTGTATATGTTCAAATCTCACGGAGAATTTTGCTTGCGCGATACAGGATTTCGTTTTATCGTCAGTTCGTCGTAGATGGCGCTGCGGTTCTTTTTGTTGCCGTACAAATTTCGTTCTTAGTTTTTTATGTGGCTGCATTGATGCCGCTAGAGATTCAAGTTGCTGGGCAAAGGCCTCTTTTTTCTTGTAACAATCCCCACGCACCTGTGCTTGCCTCATTCAAGATCTTCCTGCGATGTTTTAAACTAATCCTTATTCATTTCTTCCGCAGAAATACGCAGCCCTCCTAGAAAAAGAGAAGGTAGGAGCAGCAGAGCTTCCTTACGTAGGAGAAGACAAGCTCCGTGCCTTGGGCGTCCCTCTCGGGCCCAGGATGAGGATCCTGAAGGAAGCAGGCATCCACCAGGACCTGCACCACATGTCCAGGGACGACCAGCATAACACAACCACCACACTGGCTATCGTTTGAAATTAAGATTTATGTTGTTGAGTTAAGTGCGTTTGTTACTTATGGTGTTTCAGATAAGAACGTTTTCGAAAAGAGTTTAGAAAAGAAACAGCAGAGGGCAATTTTAAGTTTTCTATAGAAAGTGAAAAATCGCTTCCCTTTCCCTCTGTACTCTTTTGACGTGACAACGTCTAATAAATCGATGACCGCCGGCTGCACGCACGAAAAATGATGGCTCATTGTAACGTTACGCTCATTGTAACGTTACGATCATTTCATCAATGTTTTGTTATGACGTTGTCACCAAACTATCGTCCGTAAACTGACTTTACAGACAACCAACTTTTCTAAAAAGTTTTTAACTAACTTCTTTAGACATCTTGCATCCCAGCAAAGTATAATTAAATCGTTCATTCATTTTCTAGAATAAGGATTTGAAAGTTTGTATGAAACACTAATGCCCGGTTTCTGAGGTACTTTATTGGTCGTTTATCTGTCCGTTAATGCTATTTGTCTCAACGCCATTGGTTAGTTTGTGTTTAACGGACATATACACGACCGATAAGGATCTTATAAGGTCTTATAGGATCTTATATGGTCGATAAGGACCTCAGAATTCGGGTTTATGAGGTACTTAAGTTCTTAAGGACTATTTTTGCGTGTTGAGAAGACTGAATTATATGGGAGTAGCTCAATAAGACGTGTACTTAGTTCAAGTATTATTTCGATGTAATTTTAGGATACGGTTTTAGAACGAAGCCAGTTTCATTAGGCAGGCTTGAAAAGACAAAATCTTCAAAATATATTGTCAACTTTCAGGTAATATGTTGGACCAAATCCAAAATAGTGAAAATTAATAACTTTATCTATCATAATGAAGGAATTAAAACGGATTTTTTGTATTGCATTTTGTGTATGAAATAGATTTTTTTACAAAATTTTAAGCCTTGGTCCATATTTAATGGTTTTTTTTTTCATTCTCACATCAGAAATTTTCAAAACATTTAAAAATAAAACTAAAATCGTTAGTACTATTTAGTAGGTACGTAGGCGAACTGTGCCGGCCGACCAATTTTCAACCTTATTTCTAAACGCATAAAACTAACTTTCGGTTTTTCCAATACCTATTTCTTATCCGTAGCTGGTCGTCTATCTCAATTAATATTATTATATACGGGTAATTCATAATTAACATTATGCAAAACATATTAATACTCAAAACAACGAAACATTCCAAGAAGACTTTATCTTTTAGAGATAGTTTC
This sequence comes from Mamestra brassicae, assembly GCA_905163435.1. Lineage (NCBI taxonomy): Eukaryota > Metazoa > Arthropoda > Insecta > Lepidoptera > Noctuidae > Mamestra > Mamestra brassicae. The sequence goes on along the minus strand of LR990999.1, from coordinate 1,182,202 downwards.
TATGATTCATCTGAGTTCCAAGAAAATGTTCATGTTGTTAAAAAATCATTTTTTTATTATTAAACATCCTCATAATGACGATATTGTTATTTCCGTTAAAATAATTTAAGGTTATGTTCTAACCAATCCATTAAAAGTCGATAAACAGTAGAGTGGATTCTATTTGACGATTAACCACCTATATCTCCTGAATTTTTTATTCAAACTGCTTTTTGCTGATTCTACACAATATCTATCTCACATAATAGGAATTTGAAAAAACAGACTTTTTTTTTAGGGTTCCGTACCCAAATGGTAAAACGGGACCCTATCACTAAAACTCCGCTGTCCGTCCGTCTGTCCGTCTGTCCGTCTGTCACCAGGCTGTATCTCATGAACCATGATAGTTAGAAAGTTGAAATTTTCACAGATGATGTATTTCTGTTGCCGCTATAACAACAAATACTAAAAAACAGAATAAAATAAATATTTAAGGGCTCCGTTACAACAAACGTGTTTTTTTTGCTCGATATTGATAACGGCAACAGGTAGACGCTTGAAATATTCACAGAATATTTGGTTAAATATTCACTTTAAAAATAAATAATTTTAATGGAACCCTTCGTGCGAAAGTCCGACTCGCACTGGGCCGGTGTTTTTTTTTCAAATCATACCTATCTCAAACAAGAAATATAAAGTTTTTGTGCCTAGTGTTAAATTTTTAATCAGGAGATATTGGCGGTAAGCCGTCGTAGAACTTCAAAAGCCTAGACACCAATCGACTGACATCGATCAATATCATAGATCGACAATCGATTGGTATATTTGTGTCCACTCAAGTAAAAAAACTAGGAAAGTTTTCTCAGTTTTTACTTCACGCTAATCTGCCAAAAGGTTATCAAAACCAACTTTAGGTGCAAAAGTTAAAGTTGAAATTCGCTTTAAAAAATATTAGTTGCTCCAAACGATACCCTAATTATCTCTTGTTGTTATGTTAACTCATTATCCACAAAAATATGTAATTATAAATATTAATTTCTTGTTAAAGTATTGACCATAATGTATTTTTCAAATTTGTATAATTAAGAGGCTTTTAATAATTATTTTAAGTACTACAGATCTGTACTTCGTGAAAGGAATCCATAATAATATAAACTACAAATTGGTCGAAAACCTACTCAAAAGTACAATCAGAAGTTTTTTATTAGCCCATTGTCCTTTTCTTGGCCCGGTATTCCGTTACAAAATCCATTTTATTCTCCTATTCAAATTTTTAGTCCGTCCAGTGACCTTGTCATGTCTCATGACAACTCACTCCAGGACTATGAATATGTAACTCGATTTCTGAAATTATTTTATAGAAATGAGATTATACGATTGTATATATGTATGACATGTAGCGACTGCCTATCTGAACTCCACAAACCAGTAACTAGGTAACCAGATACCCCTTGGCAAGACTGTTGTCAGATTTTCTGGCTTCCGACAGTCTGTTATGACTGCCAAAGATCTACAAATGACAGCCGCGACCAAAGGCTTAACGTGCTTTTTGAGCCACGGAGGAATCTCGGTGTGTTATGTCACCCATCCACAGACAGACTTCGCCAAGCGTGGTTTAATGCGTGCGGCTGATTTTATGTAGCCACGAGCTGTATAAGCTGAATCCCTAATCTAACAATCAGTTATTCATCAAGATATTGATGAAGAACTTCGCCGAAGATATAGTCGAGGGACTCTATACTGAGGTTAAGAATTTGCTAATTTACAACATTTTTAAAAATCCGACGAAAACCTACTTTAAAGTACAATCCGACGTGCTTCATTTGTCCTTGTTTTGGCATTCCGTTACAAAATCAATTTTATTCTCCTACTCATATTTGTAGACTGTCCAGTGTCCCGAGACATGACAACTCACTCCAGGACTATGAATATGGAACTCGATTTCTGAAATTATTTTATAGAAATGAGATTATACGATTGTACCTACTTATAAGTTAGTCTATGAACTCAGAAATGGTATGCCAAAGAGTTTACTCGGCGTATGTAAAAATATGTATCAAATTGTATATAAATAGCTTGTAAATAGAAATTAGTTAAATAAGTTTAAATATTCAATGCACGAAGACAACGAAATAGAACAACGTACTCAGTTTACTGTATCTTTTTTATCCCTTGGCGTATTTATGGGAGTTTTATGTAAATATATGTAGAATAAATATTTTTTACTTTACAAAAGATGTTTTTTTTCTCTTATAATTCACTCACACGAAGAGGGCACGCGTAACACCCAAGTACGGGTGTTGCCATACTTATCAAACGATCGTAGACTGATCCACAGTCGGCATCTGCATCAAAAGTCACCAATCGAACGACGTCAATCAACGACATCAACCGACGATCATCGATCGATGGTGTGGTAACACCCTTAATCACCATAGCGCATATGTCGCTCGTTGTCAAGCATGAAGCTATGGATTGTTTAATTTTGATGATAACTCTACAAAGCTATAGATTTAACACTGTAGAAAATAAACATATCACTTCAAACAAGAATAAAAAGATCCGTTCCATCGCAAAATTGACTGATGTCACTCGGAAAACTGGCAAGCTACAATGGAATTACGTTGGACACATTTAACTCAAGCCAGCCAATCAATGAGCCAAACGCAGGGCTCATTGGTACTAAAGTACGCTTAGCCGATTGGTCGTGCATGGCAACTGCAAGCCACATAGGGGCGCTACTCTCTAAGCCTGAAGTCCATAGTTTCTGGCTTAGTTGCGGGCGTATTCTATTCCGTATCACCTAACCACTAAGAATTCATGACAACACGATTTGCCAGTTACTGTCAAATCGTATTGTCATTCATTCTAAGTTCGGGTTCGGAACTAATCGTAAGTCCGTCGGTGATACGGAGTAGAATACGCCTGCAACTAAGCCCAAAACTACGGACTTCGGCTTAGAGAGTAGCCCCCCTGGGCAGGCCCAAAAAGAGATGGAGGGATTAGGGCGCGGCGGTGACAATGGCCATCGCTAATAAAATGGCACCTTGTCTCGAGCCTCTGGACTCCTACTAAATACTGGTTGAAATATAAATAGACAGAGAGAAATGATAGGAACATACGGAGGTCTTGCTTTGTTGTTAGCCAAGCTGTGGGAAAATCTCATCATCATCCTCATCATCAGCCGAAAGACGTCCACTGCTGGACATAGGCAACCCCCAAAGGAGGGAGGTTTTGCCATAATTGCCACGCTTGGCAGGCGGGTTGGCGATCGCAGTGTAGCTGTTGCAATGCACAGAGAATGCGACACCCACGGGAAGTGATGGGATGGTGCTATTCTTTTACGTCCGACACCATACAGAACATCGTGGACAAATCTATCTAGTTCCAAATAATGAAAACTCTAAAAAGGATCACGGCAAGAGTACTGGGATGCAAATTAGTATGACAAAAGAATATACTCCTTCCCCATATACTCAGCTTTTTTCTACAAAGCCCTATACCACAACAAAAGCATAAGAAACAATTAATTGAATAAAACTAATATTTTGTGCGAATAAACAAATTAATTAATTAGATAGCCATCACAATAAATTTACACGACAATGAATTATCTCTAATTAAATGCATCCACCCAAATACATCATAAATGAACTACAAACTAATTACCCACAATAAAATTACCGATCATTACGCACATTGACCGTAACACGTCAACAGACACAATAAACAATGTCGTTATTTACCGTTTATCTGCGACATGGTCCGGGTCACCGAGTCACCGATAGTAGGATATTAATAAACGTTCGGTAGTGGCGTACAGTGACAGTCACTTGTCGGCTTCAAGATGGGTCTCTCTAACATTGTGCTGTTTGCTGCGTTGTTGGCCGTCGGGGCAGCGCATCTTGTGAGCTTCACCACCTGTGAGGAATGTAAGCAAACCTCTTTTTATTACTATCGTTTAATGTCTTCTTTGAGTTCGAGTGACAAGGAAACTATAGACCACTTAACCGCTCTCAGGAAACGAAAATTGAAGAGCTTTGTGCAGAGAACCACTCTGTCTCTCTTCCAGACGAAGTTAATGCATGACACGCATCTTAAGACTGTCAATTATGTGTATTTAGGATACATCCCTTTGTTCCCTCGTCGGACAGCGAAGCCAAATAACCAGGAACCGTATTTCAGATCGTAGGGCTTTCAAATTTGGAGATTTGATTATCAGGACGTTGCCAAAGATAACATACAGATCTCTGAGATGTATCTGTCACCGGAAAATTGCAAACGCCGTAAGATTGTAAAATATCACGTGAAATTGTAAAAAAAAAAATTCTTAATAAGACACGGATATGTTGGAAACTATTGAATTTGGGTGGGATTGATTGTACACAAAACGATTTATTCATAATATATCGAGAAATTATAATCTAATAAAGATTAATTACAATCTTACGGAGTCTCCAATTTTCCGGTGACATATTCACCGTCTTTTTATAAGCTTTTTAGCACTTATATGTTCTTGTTGCATTACCTCTGATGACCATGGAACCTCATGGTAAGCCACATGGCCAAACCAGGTGGTCACTGCCGTCTTCAATACCAGGGTTACCATGGATAGAGTACACGGCCTAATCTTTTTAGAAAAGACTCTTTTCTTTTAGAAACTTTCTTAATAATTTTCTGACTGAAATGTACGGCTATAATATTTATATCACCGGCAAATTGCAGACTCCGTCAGATTGTAATAAATCTTTATTAGATATTGGTTATCGATATATTATGAAAAAAATGTTTTGCAAGTATGCATTAAACATAGAATTTCGGAATCATACAGATTTTTCCTGATCTGTTCAGTTTTGTTATCGATTATGACGACATGTGAATTACGTGCGTAGGAAAGTAATAATAGGTAAATAAATAAGACAGGCAAACTGATAGGAATGTTTCATACTTAATACTGATATTTTCATTAGTGTAGGATGCAATAATATCGCTATTAATTTAATTATATCACCATCACGTTAATATTAATATAACAACTAGTGTCCATAAGTTTTAGTATACCTCTATAATGTTTGTGGTTGTGCATAATGTTTAGTTTAAATCTCAATCTCTTAATTTCTTAGTAAGAGATTAAGATTTGAACCAAACATTATAACAGCTGTGAACAAAACTGTTTTTTTAGCTTATAGTGCGGAAATCCTCCGTGATTCCTCTGAACCTCAGAAAGCCAACAGCTGGGACCAATAGCTTAACGTTGAGCTGTTGGTCCCAGCTGTAATTTTACAGTCGTTACGGGTAGTCGGAAACCATGAAATCTGACAGCAGTCTTGCCAAGAGGTCATATAGGCAGCAACTGCATCGGGTGGGACTGGAAGTCGCTCACTAAATAGTTGGCAAATTGATTTCTTCTTTCGTATCGTGCGGGGATCTAATTGCAATAAACTAAAAAAATAGATTAAGGGCCTGTTTGGCGACCTCCGATTAGTCGAATAAATTCGAAAATGGAACATAATTTGTATGGAATTATCTGCCAAGTACATTAATGGGGACTTAAGAGTCGGTGGTGAAACAGGCCATAACCATGACCAGGCCATAATATGATTAGAACATTTTATCTATGCCGTACAACACGCACTTATTTGTGGAGAACTTTAATCTATTTCGTAGAAGACAAGGTTAGATGCCAAGGGAGCGCTTGCGCATTCGTATTTCAACCGATAACAAAATGATAGTGTTTACTAAACAGTAAAAATATTCTCTACGTAATCGTCGCGCGTCGCCGTCGTATTGATGTGCAACATCTTTCCTCTCGTTTTCTTGCAATCTGTGGGAGTGATTTCGTGAAATGGGACGGAAGTGTGTAACAGCCGAGGAAGCGCGCGCTATTTGATTTGACCAATGAGCGCGCCCTATTCGATTTGACCAATGAGCGCGCGCACTTTTCGAGTTAGCTGTCAGTTGGTACTTTTAATGTTAATGTTACTTTTTACAAAGGTGAGACGTCAGATGTTACACATCCTATGCGACTGCTGTAAGACTCGCTCGTTCTTTTATTATCTGTCTGTTAGTCCAGTCAAGTTAGGTTGTGTCGTCGTTGTCATTCCATAAGAGTATAACAGAAAAGGAACAGATGCAGCTATGCATGTGTGCATAAAATTGTTCACTACAATATCTCCGTCGCAATTCGGTCGTTAGAAATATTATCAAAAGTAACACAGATTGTTTACGTGGCTCAGAAGGCTGCACTGCTTAGCGAACGGTGGGCTCGTCAAACACAAAATTGGTGCCCTGAAATCGCAAGACATGGCCGCGGTAGACCAGGAAGGAGATGGCGGAACGACTTGAATACCTTCTCTGGGAATTGGCAAGAAGTGGCACAGAATAGGGAATAATGGAAAGAATGTAAGGCGGTATTTGCCCTGGGACCTGCCTTTGCGGGACAGTTCAGGCTGCAAAACAATACTATGAGAAGTTACCAGCGTTAGTCAACGAGAAGACGTAGATTCATTTTAATTTTATACGCAATTCAAAGTGATATGATTTTCCTATGTGTTCCTTATTGTTCCAGCAAATGAAGACGTGTGCAAGATCAATGAGGTGCGCGTCGACCCCTGCCGTAACGGCAGGATATGCGTCTTTCCTCAAGGCTCAAACGCGTCCCTGGCCTTTGACTTTACACCAAGTAAGTTAAAATACTCACACAATATTTCACTTTAGTTATACCTGTGTGGTCGTTGTGCTCACAGCGTTTTCAAAGGAATTTCGAAACGGCTGGTTGACTCTTCCAGTAACTCAAGGGCTGGCCTTTACTTTGGCCAGAGGCTAAGCATTGCCATACAACGTGGCAATGTTGCCAGTCTCTTGGGCACATTACCAGCTGACAGCGATTAAGACGATTTATTAGATGCTAAAGCTGTTTGTTGTTAATTTAGTTTATTTTATTTGATAATTTTATATTCAGATTTATCAATCTAAATAGGGTTGACCTATTCAACCTATGAAGAATAACGGAACATCATGATTTCGTATTGAAAAAGGGATAGTGCTATTCGTCCTGTGTAGCTCCGTCTCTCTCTCAATCTATCAATCAAGTCACTGTGAAGTACCTTATCTTTTTCTTAGCTGGCAGTATGCAACTTATTAAATTTAATTAATTCAATCATGCTCGGACCTCTCCGGGAGTGATAATAAGATTTATGATTATTAAAATACACGAGTCAATCCCTGGATTCTTGGTGTCAGATGCTTTCTTATTGTTTCGTCTACCACCCCTTTGTCACAAATTAACTCTGATCTTTTTAATACAATTAAAAAGATCAGAGTTAATTTGTGACAAAGGGGTGGTAGACGAAATAACATTCTATGGGCGCTAACGATTGCCGAAAAGGAGACGGTATTTGTATTCAGTTAGATTTTCAAAAAATTTGAGACACTTATTTTTTGCCTTTTCAAATCAATAAAATTTGCCAATGATTTAATTGCAAAAAAGTCCAGGAGCGGAGGCGAAAAAAAACCAACCAAGTGCGAGTTGGACTCTCACGCCATAAACCGAAAAAAAACATGTTTGTTTTATGGGAGCCCCCTTAATTTATAATTTAATTTAATTTTTATTATTTGATGTTATAGCGGCAACAGAAATACATCATCTGTGAAAATTCAGCTGTCTAACTATTACGGTTCATGAGATACAGCCTGGTGACAGACGGACAGACGGACGGACAGCGGAGTCTTATTAATAGGGTACCGTTTTATCCTTTGGATACGGAACTCTAAAAAGCGTGTTCAATATTTTTGTTAATCGGACCAATCAGTGTTTTAATCAGTAAGATACCCTATCGTTATCAGTGATGTTTTGCATTTTGTTTGGCCTAACCATTTCAATATTTATGATCATCCACAGACTTTTCCACCAGCAACCTGAAGACTATGGTGTACTGGGCCCAATCAACGTCGGACATGGAATTCGCAGGTTTTGGATCTGACAACGCCTGCGACTACACGTCATGCCCCACCGTGGCGGGACAGACTCAAACCCTGAACTACAACCTCCACGTGGGCAGGAGATTACCAAAGGTACATGTTTTTCTTATTTCTTACTAGAAACCGGCCATTATTTCGCAGCAATGACAAAATGGCTTTAGAAGGAAAGAGATTTTTTCTCTTATTATAGAAAATTTAAGGCCGCACCGAGCTTTTGGCTTTAAGTATTCTATGTGTCTGTGTATGTGTGTATGTACGTACGTACGTAAGCGCAAGCGACGAACAAGAGTTGGGAGTCCGACGGCCGAAGCAAGACTAAAGTGGATAGGGGAGAAACGAGGCGGCTCTAGCTAGAATGGATGAAACGCGCGCTAATTTAGGTATTTCGTTCGTATTATTTAAACAAATACACATTTTGAAAATGTAAAACGTAAACGTTGAAGACAACAATATGTAGTTTTGTTAGGTTCGGTGAGGTTTTGTTCATCGAGGAAACTACAAGTTTAGTAATCGTGTTTCTAAAGTGTACAATTTATAGAGTGAATCCTTAATTCATAATTCTTTATTGTACAACAAAACACCTTATATTATAAAACAGTCATAATAAGGTATAATATGTCACCGGCAAGTTGTAGACTCCGTAAGATTGTAATTAATCTTTATTAGATTATAATTTCTCGATATATTATGAATAATCGTTTTGTATATAATAAATCCCATCCAAATTCAATCGTTTCCAATACATCCGTGTCTTATTAAGAAAAAATCTTACGGCTTTTGCAATTTTCCGGTGACATATATACATATATTACATATTAATTATAAAACTAAAGGTTAAGTAATAAATTACTATGCAGCAAGGGATCAAACGAACACCAATTTCGTATCGTTTCCTCGGTGACCCCTAAAATTGCATTCTTTTCCTCCGTTACCGTCAGTTCCTTCTCATTTGTGAAAGACCATGGTTCTAGGCTCGATACTGGATTCAATTTCTGGATCGGGCAAAGAACATGGTTCTAGGCTGGATTCTGGATTCTGGATCGGGAAAAGAATATGGTTCTAGGCCCGATACTGGATTCAATTTCTGGATCGGGCAAAGAACATGGTTCTAGGCTGGATACTGGATTCTGGATCGGGCAAAGAATATGGTTCTAGGCTCGATACTGGATTCAATTTCTGGGTCGGTCAAACAACATGGTTCTAGGCTGGATACTGGATTCTGGATCGGGCAAAGAATATGGTTCTAGGCTCGATACTGGATTCAATTTCTGGGTCGGTCAAACAACACGGTTCTAGGCTCGATACTGGATTCAATTTCTGTTTCGGGCAAAGAACATGGTTCTAGGCTCGATATTGGATTCAATTTCTGGGTCGGGCAAAGCTGGAATTTCTCAGAATCAGTCCGGGGTCTAGATATGTGCCCAGTTAATGAAAAATGGCGTGCACCCTTTAACATAGGACTAAAATATAACTGGTGGAATGTTGGTGCATTATAGGGAACGTGCATGGCGTTGGCTATGCCATCTAGTGTTGCATATTCGAAACTTATAAGTAAAATATACTTGACAATGACACTTGTGCTGCCACTTATAGTTCCAGCACGCTTCGTTTAGGGTAACGTGCACGAAGTAGACAATGCCATCTAGCGTTGCATATTCGAAACTTATAAGTAAATATACTTGACAATGACACTTGTGCTGCCACCTATAGTTGCACGATCCTGCACGTTCCCTATATAAGTGCGCCTCTTCGTAACCCTTCGGGGCCCTGGCTGGAGGCTTTTATATTTATACTAAGGCCACCACAAGCATTCGACAACCTCAGGTTGAACTGCGAGACGCCACTCAAAAAAAAAACCTTTCGGGCAATACACAAGTGATGTTGTCAGGTATGTTATTATAAGCTCTCTGACCAACCTGCAGCAACTCAATGAAGTGACAATCCTTGGCGGATACAAGTAAATCTGCCTACCCCCATCGAAAGAGGAGTGAGTGCATGAATGTATGTCAAAAGTATAAAATCGTGATGCCTTGCGGATTTTATGTCTCTAATAGCATCAGACAGCGGCTTCCCCGCGTGATTCTCGAAAACTATCCCAAGGAAGCATACTTTCGGGATAAAAGATCCTATGTCTTTCTTGGTCTACCCGTGTTCCAAGTTTCATACAAATATTTTTACCCGTTAGTACGTGAAGAGATAACAAACAGTATTAGTATGGATAAGTCATATTTTTTTTACTTTGCAGAAACTTTACCCTCTGAAGTGGAAGATCTGGAACCCGGAAAATTCGGACCAGAAGTGCTGCTTCAGGATCACCATCAATCTGACCAGTCCAAAGAAACGAATGCAGAGTAATTAAATAAAGATTAATAATATTGTGTGCATTATCGTTTTATTGTAAAGGGGTGGGAAACTGAAACCCCAGGGGAACTTTTCATATATTTTTTTATAATAAATAATAGTCTTGAGTTTGACTATTACCTCACCTACTGGAAAGCGATGATTTGCTCGACGCTGGAGCATCCTTGCCTTTAAGTAACCTTAACTAAATACTAGTTTCAAGTTTTTTTCTTTAAACTGTATTGTCCAGAATTACAAATGTACCGAATTCATGGCAAACAAATTGTTGATAAACGAAATAACCTTATGATCAAGAGAAGTGAATATCAGCGATATGGAAGCAGTTTTTGCCCAATTAATTCCCAATGAGTTCTTCCGATCTCTCTTTTTTATACGAGCGTGTTTTTTTTATATTTGCTCGTGTTTGACCACGATCTCGCCTGATGGCAAGCGACGATGGAGCACGAATGCCTAGAAGTACCCTTTACTCAAAGACCCCTAAGTTATATAGCTATCTCTCCTTAGCAGTACGTAGGGTTGCCAGATGGTCGGAATTCGTCTGGATTCTCCCAACATTTTAATCACTCCCGACAAACCTTAAAAATCTCCAGACAAACCGCTTCTCTGAATGTGCTATACAAAATAATTGCTGCGCAATGTTATCTTCAAGAAATATTTGAACATCTTTCAAATATCGAGGATATGACGATTTAAAAAAAAAACAACCAAAACGACCTCAAAAAGTTAAAAACGTTTTTTTTTTTTCTTGTGTTCCTGTAAGGAATGCTTGACCAATTCAAACCGTGCACCAGCTTCTGACGATCTTCTGTCAAACCAGGCGGGATGTAAAACTCGCTCGCAAGATGAAATCTTCGAACATTTTGGAGCTCGCTAGATGAAGAATGTTTTTATACATAATTCAATAAACTAACTTCCTGTCTCTTTGAATGCCATGGTGAAAAGAAATTGTAACCTATCCTCGACTAGCTGCGAAATTTTCCGAACACGCTTCAGTCGCACTTGGATCTATAGTTCTCAATATACTTTGTTTCGACAGCATAAGCTATCCGAGGAGTAAAAATTTTCGAGCTAGCTTCGCTCGCTCTATCATACTTCATTTTTTAGCAAATTACCATTATATAACAACAGCGAAATTGTTTTGTTTTTTTTTTTGTTGATTGTCAAGATATTTCAAAATACGCCCCTAGGTGAACATACTTAGAGCCGGCCAAGGTTGCGGAATTTGTTCGAAAGAGTCACCGCTGCCCCGGAACGCAAAGGGCTTTAGAAGGAACACGGATGGGTTTTAGTCAGTAAGAGTCTGACACGCCCTTCCGCTCCACCCAGAGCAGAAGAAGTCATTTGATGATTTCCCAAACTTAAAAAAAAAAGGTGGTCGTACCTACCTACGGAACTCAACTACCTGTGCTCCGATACTTTTTGGCCGATTTTCAGTTTTCTTAAGGGCTCCGGACTCAGGTGTGCCCCGGGGCCCCTGCCTAAAGCACTTACAGGTAAAGGTACTTATGGGTAAAGGCAGGCCTATGGTCGACTCGACGTAAGTGTAGTTTGACAACCAAACAACCCGTGCATGTTTTATTTCGCCAGGTAATCACGACAAGTTCAACCATTTTTGTCAGTCTTGTGTCCCAATGCTGGGCAACTTCATCCCCTTACTCCTTCCAAGCCTCTCTATTTTTTTCGACCACTGCTGGCCCGTAAGGCTAAGTTCAGATGAACGCGCGATGACGCGCGGTTGGCTCAGCGCGCGGTTTAAGATTGTAACAAATGAATGTTGTTGTGTACATGACCGCGCGTCACCGCGCGTGCCCGCGCGCACCGCCATGCACCGCGCGCAAGATGTTGACCCGCGCACCACCGCGCTGTGACGCGCGGTTTAAGATCTACAATCCTGTATCGACCTGTTCAGTTGACCCGCGCGGTTGAGGCGGACGGACGCAAGGAGCGACGAAAAAAATGGAGGACGACATATCAATGGATTTACTAATAAACGAAATTGAAAAAAGAGATGGTTTGGCTTCACCCTTATTACTGTGAACGCCATAAATTGTTAAGACATGATGACGTAATGTAGTCTGCATAATGTTGATTTTAAAATAAAAAGTTACTTACCTCAATGTTACTATCAGTTTTTCTTTTGGTGATATGCAATATCTTACAGCATCATCAGTAGGTTGCAAATTCTTTTCAACGCGATCATACAAAAAGTCAAAGGTTGCAATCGACATCCTAAAATAGTTGACAAATCGATCTTCGTGTAGTCTTAGTGTGGGATATAAAGTTACAAACAGGCTTAAAGAAAGTCTTTGACTTAAAATAAGGTGCACCCAGTATCGTCTTTGCTTTCGACGGCGACGTCGCAGTTTGCGGTATAAAACCCACAAGCAAATTGCCTCCTCCACGTCCATTCTCACTGAATGTTCACGCTAGACTGTCGCGCACAAACCGCGGCTATCTGAACAGGTGAATCGCGCGGCAGCGCGCGTCGTCGCGCGTTCATCTGAACTTAGCCTAAGTTTGACCAGAAAACGTGATCAGTTCATCTTAACACCTTCGCAGCGGTAGACCTCGACGGCGACGTCTTCCCTCAAGCGTCCAGTGAGTGACGACCTTCGCCAATCTCCCAGGGCGCATTCGTGCGACGTGGCCAGTCAGCCCCACGTCAGCCTAGCTCATTTTTTTCCCAACATCCACTACTTGAGTTATAGAGCGCAAGGTCAAACTTTTAATGTTATCATCAAACAACAAAATACTTTTACCGATAAGACTCGGCTGCGCTAAAAACGGCAGTAGCGCTTATTATAGCAAGAATGTTTATGCAAATTATCTTAAAGTTCAAAGCCAATGTCAGAGTTCAACACTAAAGGTTACGAGACACAATGCCTAAACGCTCGATAAGTTCCTGAGTCAATGAACGAACAAGCTAAGGAATATTTTAACCATCGGCTCGTGCATTTTCAACTCGACGACAGCAGGGAGATATCAATCTACATATATTTTTCTCAACTATGTGGGGTCAGCTCCATATCCAAACGGATGCAGCTGAATACCAGTATTTTAAATGGAGCTACTGCCTATCTGGGCTCCACAACTCAGTAACTGGGTAACATGTTACCCCTTGATACGACTGGTAGCAGCAGAGATAAAAAAATATATTAAAAAAGTCTTTTATTTCTTACATTTCTGTAAGAAATAGTTTCTTTATTCCATAAATACTTAACTAACTATATACACTAGAAATAAAAATAAAAACTCCTAACTAAATTAACCCTAAAATATGGCGTCAAAAAATTCATCCGCATCGCTGTCGACTGGAAGTGTACCCAAAAGACTGGCGGCATTGCCACTTTGACCAAGGTAAAAGCCAGCCCTTGGGTCACGTGAAGTGTCAACTAAGAAACAAAAGACATTTTTTTATATTTTTTTGCTGTACTTTATGCTAATTTGCAAAGTTAATTAGTTTTGTTAGCATCAAAAATATTGGTAGTTTATTATTTTTATCTAATTAGTTACTGATTATAAAAGAATTTTACACACGTTAATAATTATTATAGTAAATTCTGTAGGTACCGCTCTGCAGGTAAAGGCCTCCTCCAAATTGAGCCAGTTGTCTCTGGATTGCGCTGTTTGCATCCAGTTTGGACCCGCTGTGCGTTTAATTGTATCCTCCCATCTGTTGCAAGGTCTCTCTTTCTTTCGTTTGCCCACTGGCCCCCTCATATTCTGTCACTCTTTTTGTCCACCTTTGATCTTGCAGGCGTGCTATGTGTCCGGCCCACTTCCATTGTAATACAAGAGCTTGTGCTAAACTGCTGTTGCTTTTGTGAAGTTGCGTATTTTTGTATGTTTTATTTTATTTATTATTTTATGTTTAGCATACTCCGCTCCATTCCTCGTTGACACGCTATAATAAGCAGCAGAGATACATAAGTGCATATTATCATAATTCTCCTGCCTTCTTCCCTATCTGTCTGGTCTCGGCATACCATAACTTTTTCCTCGTGTAGGTACATTGGCGTCTCAGTGCTTAGTCGATGCCTTTCCAAACTTTTTTGGACCTTCAAAAATCTTCTGTGGAGTCTCTTCTTTTTACTCGACTGCGCCAAAAGGAGAGTTATGTGTTTTTCTAGTCTATGTATGTATGTATATTTCTTTGGCACGCTGCCGCGCTGTTAGTTTAAACGGCTATGGATTTCAGCTCAAGATGTGTCGTTAGATTCGTCTTGATTAGGAGAGTGACATTGGTAAATAAAATTAAAATGGCCGATCTTGGCGCCATATAATGTCTTCAAAAATTGTTTTTCCTCAAATCCTATCAAGATAAAGGGCGCGAGGAGACGATTCCAAAAATGTAACTCACTAAAATGTAGGAAATAGAAAAAAATCTTTGTCAAAAAACCTGACCGCTAAAACAACTCAACAACAACGAAGTCAATTTTTTTTTTAATTTTCCTTAACTAATAACAAGTGTTCCACTATATTCACAATTATTTTCATTTTGCCCTTTTCCCCAAAATTTGTTTTGGGGTTGATGCACGATTCTTTCAGTTTTGTTTTAATATTTTTAATTATTCGACATTCTAAAATAATTGAACCCAAAGAATGACTATGACAGAAATAGTTATCGCCGTTTTTCTTTGAGGTTTTCATCTAGAATCTTCCAATTCGAACACAAGCTCTTATTGAATCACATAAAACCACTCAGATCTGACACTTGTACTAACAAAATGCGTAATGAACAAACATACCATTAAACACAAAAGAGCACATTCCCATTTATTATCAATTACTGGCATTAGTAGCCAATACACATTGATAAGGAAATACAGAAAGCCAACTTATTAAAACTTTTTCTTATTTTTTCCAACTATTTTGTCTATACTGCCACTACTACTGCTCCTACTACTACTACTACCACTACTACTACTACTTCTACTCTACTACTATTACTACTATTTTAAAATAGTTTGAAAATACTGACATGGAGCCAGGAAATCTGACACTAGTCTTGCCAAGAGGTCTTTTGGCAAGACTAGTGTCAGGTTTCTTGACTCCATGTCAGATTGTTTGACATACATACTTTTTCTTATTTTTTCCAACTATTTTGTCTATACTGCCTATCTACTTACTACCACTGCCACTACTACTGCTACTACTACCACTACTACTACTACTTCTACTCTACTACTATTACTACTATTTTAAAATAGTTTGAAAATACTGCCATGGAGCCAGGAAATCTGGCACTAGTCTTGCCAAGAGGTCTTTTGGCAAGACTAGTGTCAGGTTTCCTGACTCCATGTCAGATTGTTTTACTTAGGTACATACTTTTTCTTATATTTTCCAACTATTTTGTCTATACTGCCTATCTACTTACTACCACTGCCACTACTACTGCTACTACTACTACCACTGCCACTACTACTGCTACTACTACCACTACTACTACTACTACTACTACTATTACTACTCTACTATTACTACTATTTTTTTAAATAGTTGGAAAAAATGTCAGATTTCCTGGCGTCTGTCTACTCGTAACGACTGTCAAAGATCTACAAATGACAGGTGAGACCAACGGCTTAACGTGCGTTCCGAGGCAATTAAGTCTCCCATATGTTAAGATGGTCCTCTACCCATGTATCGACTTCAGCGAGCATTGCTTAACCTCGAAGATCAACCCATGGGACTGTTGTTATTTAGCCACGAGCTCCTACTAATGCACAATTTTATTAAGAACAGTCTTACCACTCACTGTGAAAATTTTACATATCCTTTTATCTTTTTCCTATTGTATAAGCAATACTCTGTCAGTCACAGTTATCAGACTACATAGCTGCATAAGACATTTTCCCTCTGGAATTATCTGAATGACGCACTCAATAAAAGGAGACCTAGACGCAATGAGGACGTGACCTACATAGACTACATACGAGAAAAAAGGACTATGCATAAACACAGCTAGGTGTAAACATAGGCCATTTTTGCACACAAGTGTGTCTATAGATAAACCGGTTCCAATAAGTAGAAAATAGCTGTAGAAACAACGTTTAAAATAAGCATAGGCGCAATATTTCTGTCTCACAGTGTCTATTATGGGTTATGCGCGTGAGATCGTACCAACGAGTTTCGTTGTCCTTCTATCTCAATCTATTTTGCGGTCAATAGGACCATTATATTATCACAATAATAAGTTAGTGTTCGTCGGGAGATAGCACGGAGAGGTAGCAAGCATGAGGGCTTTTGTGCTCGCTTTGTTCTTTGGTTTAGTGGTTGCGGAGTCCGAGTATGTGACGAGGAAACTCTGTAGGGATGGTGAGTTTTTTGTATTCATTTATTGTTTTTTTTATGAATTTGTGCAAATAAACGATACAGTTTTATAATGGACAGAATTATAATTTTACAGAAACTATAAAGAACGACTACAGTGGCACATTTTCTACAAGCTGTTTATTATAATATCCTTGCAAAACTATCAAATCTTATTTGAAAGAAAGAATCCTGCGTTGCTTTTGTGGAAAACTTAAAATGTGAAGCATCTATGTATACCTACATATACGTACTGGAACCTTGAAGTACTTTTTAAAACCATTTTGTTTTTTGTCTAGTGGACGCCACGCAATGCAGTATCCACAGTGTGATAGTGGACCCCTGTCCCCAGGGTCCAGCCTTCTGCACCTTTAAGAAGAACAAGGGTTATGGCGTCACTCTGGATATGACACCACGTGAGTATTCTATGGTGGTTATCGTGAGACGTCATATTATTTAGGAAATGACGTAGACATATTTTTTACTTTATTGTTTTACCTACATTCAGATGCAAGCGAATGAAATTAACAAACTATGCACCAATTTTCAGACAAAACGTCTACTTCATTGTCTACTATCCGAGAAACGATATTAAGATATGTATTTTTTGTCATATCATTATCGTAGCTTCTGCCAAAATAGCTAAATATTATCAGGTGGTTATACATATTTCTTTTCAATAAGATCATTTACAGGCACTTTTGAAATTACAGAAGTGTGAAGCTATTTGTAACTTTTGTAAGTTCGTGAACGTGCAAAAGACGGTTTTTTTTAACAGACACAATATATTTTAAAAAAATCCTGATTATCGAATTTCAATTTTCACCATATTTTTCAGACTTCGCTGCAGAATCTCTGAGGCTGTCCATCACGAGTGATGTGGACAACAGTGGAAACTTCTCAACTGTCATCAAGACGGCTAGTGACGCTTGCAGACTGCTGTTCTGCCCACTGGAATCTGACCAGAGGAGGATCTTCGATGTAGAGCTGATGGTGGACAAGAGGGCTACCGTGAGTATACTTTATACCGCCGAAACTGCCGGAATCTGTCTGTTTTGAATTATTGATAGGCTCAGTTTGAAAACGATGATGTGGTCGACGATCGAGCTCGCTTGCCCAGAAGTAATCTATTTACTCTTGACATAAATACCCCACGGATTGTAACTTTCAGAAAACACAATAAAATTGCCGGATTATCTAGATATGTATAAAATTGCAGACTCCGTAAGATTGTAATAAATCTTTAGTAGATTAGAATTTCAAAATAAATTATGAAAAAATCGTTTTGAATACAGTAGATCCCATCCAAATTAAATAGTTTCCAATAGATTCGTGTCATTTTAAGAAAAAATTGTTTACAATTTCACGCGATATTTTACAATGTTACGGCGTTTGCAATGTTCCGGTGACATATGTGTAGGATCCAATGTTAAGAGGACCGAAGTCCTGGTGAAGACTGCAAGAATCTGCAGGAGAGTTGCAAAGAGGTGAGAAGCACAGGACCGGTCGATGTGGGGATGCTTAGGTGGCTCAAGGTCAGCCGTGATCGTCTTTCAGATGAAATAATGAGGTTTTATTTTTGTTAGAATAAGAAGAAATGTACAATATAAATACAAAAAGTTTCTTTTTGATGAAACCCTACGAATTGAGACAGGCTTCTAAAATCTTAGATTTGTCTTAAAGGTGTTTGTAGTATTATTAATAGCCACACTCACGATATGAATGCTGAAATACCTGTTTGTACGTTTATCGTGGAAAAAAGAACTATCTTTTCTAATTAGCATATTGTGGTGCTTGTACCTAAGCAGTGGTCTGTGATTGGCTGGCTGATATTTCATCTCATAAGACTTAAAGGTCAAAAATAAACTTGTGCCAAAACGATAAATAATTTCACTCTACATACCAGCGGAAAGCTATTACATTCATTAACGCTGTGCATACATATTAATTGATCTTCTTTGATTGATTTACGTTTAAAGAAACGTGTTGTGGGAACAATGGATTGATATGAAATGATGATGAAGAAAAAACACGTGATGTTCACGTCAGGTGATACGATCATTGTTTGTCTCTACTTAACCCTTTACTCCGAACATTAACAAGGGCCTGTAGTACTGTAACACTTATGTAGGACGATTGGTTGAATGCATTCGACCTCGTGATTGGATCTCTGAGTTTGTTTCGGTGTTTCTTCTCAGGGTAGTCAGCTAGGAAACACCGGCCTCATCTAGCTTAAAATGACCAAAAAAGATTGCCGTGTAAAAGTGTTATGTTTAACCTACTTGCAAAATAAATATCATTTATCATTTCCTTTAAATGGTATGTTTTAGACTAGAGAAACCAATTATTTTGATCCCGATAAATTCGAGACCAAATTGATGTTTTTTCGAATAATCAAAGTCGTGATTTTTGTTTGTAGTCATTTGTGTCAGATGACATTCTGTACATAGTTTCTGCGTAATTTAAAAGGCACTTGTCGCAAAAATGTCACATTATCAATAAAATTATAATCAAAAATTTTACTTTATAAAATTGTAAGATGTTCAATGTGTTGTTAAATGTTAATCGCTGAAATGGACCTTTTTAGTGCAGCCGTGAGACACACATTTAGTTCTTAGCATACCTACATTTCTTTTTTTAATTTTATTTCTATGTACCGTGCGTGTTTCATGTAAGTGCTAAATAAATATTATTCTTTCTTTCTTTCTTTCTTTCTTTCTTTAATTGAATATTAACATTTTATTTTGTTCCAGGGCAAATTCCCCGTCAAAATAAAGCTGTGGAACGAAGATAAGGAGTCAGAAGCGTGCTGTATCACGTTCACTGTCAAAGTGAAATAGATTCTAAATATATTTCACTAGAATATTAAGTTGATGTTCAACATCATCATAACATTAATTAATTAGTAATAAATAAAACCTAACCTTTTGCTTTATTTTTTATTGCTGGAAGGATTTGGACAGGCGCTCTTCATTCATTATAAATTTATTGAGCCCGTAGTCCACCGCTATCTATCTTGGACCAGAAACGACTATGATTGACAATCGTAATTTGTATTCGCATTTTCTATAAACAAAATACATAATAAAGCAATTGGTCATCCTTTTTTTTTATTAAGTATGGGAAATCATCAAATTACTTCTTCCGATCTGGGTGGACGCTAACTGACTAAAACCCATCCGTGTTCCTTCTAAAGTATCTAAAGCCCTTTGCGTTCCAGGGCCGACTCTTTCGAACAAAATCCGCAACCGTTGGTTATCTTTGAGACATTATTCTCTAATTGTTGCTAGAAAACACAATTACTACAACACAATACACACAACTTACTTACATCACACACACACACATCACATTACTTATATGTTCCTATCTATATAATATCTGTAACAACTGTTGGTGAACCTTAATTAAATAAATAAATAGGTACACCATGCAATTGATTTAGAAAGGTGGCAAAGGAATCGTGCTAAAAACTTCAGCCCATAATTTCAGTATCACGTCTCCGTGGTTTGCCAGACGCATACTCAAACATTCCTCGCCAAAAATGAGACAAATCTTCGCTCTGGTAATGATTTTACAGTGTTTGTCTCTAAATAACTGATATTTAATGTTATAGACTCAGACGAAGATTAATAATTAATAGAATGCAAGAGCGAGTGAAGTGACCTCGGAAATTTTTGCACCCCGGCTCGTTTAGGTTCTTTTTTTTTTCTGAATGTAGTTAAAAGATAAACTTCCTCCTTTATTCGGACGTGGATAGGATCCCTGCATATAAAGGTGAGTACTGCCCGGTGTTACGGGGCGTAATGTAACATGTTACAAAGCGAACATTCGTGCAGTCAGTACGTGGAAACGAGCACGAACATGACGCGTATGTGTTTTTTTTTGCACGGATTTTTTGCTCGCTGCGATTGTTACATTACGGCCCGTAGCACGGTCAGTACCCACCTTAAGACGACGCACTGAAACAAATAAACCTCTTTTAAACCCCTTTTCTTGACAGGCTCGTGTTTAACCACAAGCTCACATGATGGAAAGCAATGATGTGATGGAAGAAAGAGCGCGCTTACCTAGAAGTAACCTGCCGGTCGATTCTGTAAACATTTCGAAGTGAAGTCTTGATTGAAGTGATCACGAGGTGAGCTGTCAATCCATATAATCAAGATGGAATGACAGCTCACATCGTGATCACGTGACATCTTGATTATATGGATTGACAGCTCACCTTGTGATCAGTAGGTATTCACTAACCAAGCCTATTCACCTATGTAATGTATGCTCTAACAATTTTGAAAAAAATCAGAGCTAAAAAATTGCATCCACTTTTTAGCCTACTGACTCAGTAATCAGTCAGACTGGCCTGTTGGTCGAGTGGTTAGTGACCCTGACTGCTAAGCCGGAGGTCGTGGGTTCGATCCCCACCCAGGACAAATCTTTGTGTGATGAGCATGATCATTTGTTCTGTGTCTGGGTGTAATTTGTTTATAATATGTATGTATTTAGAAATATATAAGTATGTTTATCAGTTGTCTGGTTGCCATAGCACAGGCGCTGCCTAGTTTGGGATCGAATGACCGTGTGTGAGTTGTCCCAAGATATTATATTATTATATTATAGTCAATAGCTGCTGATGCTTCTTCTACTGATGCTTCTTTTAGGAACTGTGTAGTCTTGCTAGATAATATATAACAAGGTACGCATATAAAAGCAGAAGAAAATGTCACCACCAAAATGTCGCAACGAGACATAGATTTTTTTTTCCTTTATGAGCGGCAAGAAAAAATGATTCTCTCCATTTTTTTTGTTACAAATATAATAACAGTACTTTCAAATACCAGCTCTGCACACGTTTAAGAGGTAACAGGAAGTGTGCGGTCGCAGTTTTACTTTCTCAGAGGTCACGGTATCGCCACCCGAGGCGGAGGTGAACGCACCCACACAATAAGGTTCATTCTTATTAGATGTGCCAGCCACCGGGGACCGTGAGATTCTTGCTATGGTGTCGAACGTTTTATAATTTTCCTCGAAGATCATTACAAGAGGATCAAGACGAAGTGACATTTAACAGCGATAAATTTAAATGGGATTGGCGTGCACAATCAAAATTTCACTTTGTTCAGTTAAATAAATAAAGTGAAATTTTGATTGTGCACGCCAATCCCATTTAAATATGACTTGACAATCAAAATTTCACTTTTCGAGGATATTTTGACTGTCTTGATTCGAGGAAAATTCTTGGTCGAACATACACAATTTGGACTTTTGTCAATCGTTTTAGAATGATTCGTATTGTCTAGAGGCCAAAGAGTATGAATGCAGTTTGAAGGCGATGCCTAGATAGATCGTTACAAGGAATTTGGAGTCAGGGATGAAGTTGCACGCTTTTACTCTTAAAATAACAATAAGCTCAGACCAAATATTTTTTGGACAATATATTTTAGACGTAGTCATTATTGGCATCATATGTGGGTACCTACGTTTGGTGATAATATGGAATAGGTAGTGATAATAAAGAAGAATTAAGACTCTTGATATTTTCGTGCCTCTAAGATGGAAATAAATTGATGTTTAAAAATAGGATCCTCTATTTAGGTTTTAAGATATTTATTCTAAAAAAAGACACAAAGTCACTTACATGAGAACAATGTTTACCTTATGCTAGGTATATTGAGTTTGTCAATAAAATAAATATTGAGTTTTTCACTCATCCAATGCATTCCCATATGTGTAATTATATATTTGCCTCGTTATTATTTATTTATTTATTTAATGCATTGAACGAGTGTACATTTTTTATGCATGACGGTATATTGTTGTACAACTGTCCTTCAAATGTTAAATTTTTCTTACCGAACTTATGTAGTTCTCATTTTTGGTAAGATAAGTAAACTAGCTCGACATGTACTACGTTGGGTTACTTGCTTGACTTTAGTAAACGACAGATTTTTTGATGACTTAGTAGTAATTTCAATGCTTTGTAACGTATCTTGCAGTTGTTGGTAATAGAGCTATGTAATTCTGGCTAGAGGGATGCATGGCTACTAAGATGACGACTAATAATTAGAGATGATACAAGGGGACAAAAAATTACGTCGACCCTACATAAATTAGGATAGGAGTTAGAATTTTTTTTGGTAAGTTTAGCCACTTCGTTGACGCCGTCGCGTTGTCAGTCAGGTGAATGAATCGTCGTGTCGTATGTCCCACATAAGTGACAACGGATCACGTGTCGATTACTTCGGTTGTGTGGGTGATAGAAACCTTTCACTAATTACTATGTTTTAAACATTCAAAGCTAGAAAACATATTTAAGAACCTTAGTTAAGCTAACAAGTGGAAAAATTTAATTCTTAACAGTCAACTTAGAGTATTCTTACAAGATGCCTTATAATTCAATAATTATAAGACATTTCTTTTTCCAATGGAACAGAAATCTTAATGATCGATAATTCAAGTTGAGCCAGGCATTAATGCTTGCCGTTCCTAGATCCTATTAGTTATTTAACACATCACCATTCTCACCAAAGAATGGGCAACAGCATTCTTTGTGCATTGCAACAGCTACACTGCGATCACCAACCTGCCTGCCAAGCGTGGCGATTATGGCAGCAGTGGACGACATTCGGCTGATAATGATGATTTATAATATAGCGTAATTAAGACCTTTAGAAGAACATTAATAAGGTATAACCCGAAAGATTAAGGATCCGGAGGGAAAGGAATATTAAGGAATATCCAGCAGTAGCACTTGCAGACCATTTTTCTATCGAGGTTTAATTATTTCCTACCAAAGTTACTTCGCACATAAGTACCTATAAACAGATTTAAACAGTACACCACGATTCCCATCCGATTCTGATTACCTTTCAAATCAAACAAGGCGGAGAAAGCGGCTCTTCATTCAAATATCATGGAGATAGGAAATCTGATCGTTTTTATGAGAATCTGATATTATGCTTCAACTTTCGTTTCTGTTGGAGATCTGTAACAATGCTGTGTTCAATGCTATCGTGGCTTCAGCTATTATGCTGGAGGCTCTAGAGGTGATAACACATTGTAGTCAGAGGAAATTAGAAAACAATGTGGATTGACATCACTTGCATTAAAACAAAGCGTTCGGTGACGATGAAGCGAGTTCCATGATGTTCTTTCACCCAAAAAGTGCTCAACGCGCACAAAGATGTTTTCACTTTAAAAATAAACAAGCGGAGTGAAAAGGGGAGGAGGAGAACTCATAGGGCATCAAATAATTCGTCCATATCGCTGTCAACGGGAAATGTGCCCAGAACACCGGCCGCATTGCCACGTTGAATGGCAATACTGATTCGTTGGCCAAAGAAAAGGCCAGCCCTCTGAGGTCACATGAAGAGTCGATTAACTGCTTGCTGATTTCACGAGAAACTCGATGAGCACTCGGACTCCATGACCTTAATGTTTCTACCCCAAACGGCTTAAATATACAATTGTATTTTCTACTAACATTTATTATAATTATCTCTTAGTTTTTTTGTTTTATAAATAAGAATAAGAATAAGAATAAATTTATTAAAAAGAAAATATAGGTTACAATTGTTGTGTGTTATACAAGATAGTTTATATTCTTTAAAAATTAATCCTACAAGAATTTTCAAAGACTTCCTGCACTAGGCTAGGCCTGTCCCGCAGGAAGCTTTTAGGATTCCTATGCAGTTACAAATTATTAGTAAGTGTACACAGAATAACAATGATTACAATATTTCTAGAAACTATGGGTACAATAATGAGCAATAGTTTTCTTTTTTTTTTTTCGTTAAGTTTAATTCTCCAGGGAATTATATTTATGTTATACTTATAACATATAATATGAGAACTTAGATTAAGTAAAACTAGATAATTGCATTTAATGCCTAAATTAATTTAAAGAACTATGAGATCACAATAAGTGTTTTATAAAATTTTCTGTGTTTTCGTATGTCCAGTCTGTTAACTCTTTGGTAATATTAATTTTTGCTTCACGCAGTGATAGATTTCTTAAGCTACACAATTTAGTGATGTTTCTAACTTCCATTTTAAATTCGAATGACATTGACAATTACATCCTGCACTTATGGATTATACTTCCATACTGAGGTAAAATATACTTAAATGCGAAAGTAAATTTTGCTACATTGTTTAATGTCTTAACGGCTGAAGCGATTTGAATACTTGATGACTTTTTATCGAGTTTGTTGCTTTGGGATTTCCTACTTCCATGCGACAATGTGACTAACAAACTGTGGTATCTCTTCTATCACTGGAAAGGGGCAATGTGTTAAAAAGTTACCAAATCTTTAACTTGAGGTTCTTAAAACTTATATATTCCTAGAAACTCTTCCTAATAAAAAAATTACTCCTGCATTCGTTTGTATTATAATTTCAACAGAAATAATTAAATCTAAACTAATAAATGACTGCCTTCCATAAAAGAGAAAATCTCAACTAATTTACTTACAGCTTAAAAAGTACATTACAGGAACAATCCTAACTTCATAAGACACCGACAAAATTAAGTGGAAATGAACAAAACCGCTCGATGCAATAGTGCGTCCGCAGCTTTACTTTAGCAAATTAATCACATGGTCGATCTAAAGGGGCGATAATTAAAATCTTTACCACTAACGACAATCATAAAAGAACATTGACTGCTAATTTATTTGAAATCTATCTCTTTTTATTTATGGTACAGGTACAGACACATCAAACTATCCGAAACTGTCAAAATTTTCTCAATCAACCTTTAACCTAATACTTTCGCGATAAAGTTGAATATTTATTAAAGAAATTTGACATATTGTCGTACCTTGATTTGCTGGCGTCTGTACATTTTAATAGTTATTTATATGTTACATAATAGAATAAATAATAAAAGAAGATGTTAGTAAACTCTTGAAGTGATTATTTTTTTTAAGTCATTCAATTTACTGATATGAAAATAACCACTAATATGTACAATTCAAAAACGGATTACGTATAGGTATCGATTAATGGAGAAGGAGAGAGAAAACAAAATAGATGGATGATTTTGTAAGGAATGATATTAAAGAGAAGACAGGGAATTGTCGGGTGGAGCTTGACAAAGGACTATGGAAGAACAAAGCTGTCTCAGAAAACATGGAAATAGAGCATGGTGATCATACTACTACTACGGACTACGATGAACAAGTATCTGAAGAAGAATAAGAAAAAGAAGACTAAAAAAGAAGCGTCTGCCTATGGCTTCGCGTAAACAGCCAATAAAGAGTTAATTGGCTGTTTGTTTGGAATACGGAATACTATACGGTACAAATTAAAAGTTCACTATTCTGGGACGCCTGTCAACAGACATGTTCTTCTTCACTGTGATTATTTGCTCATGCAATAATTAGTTACTGAACACAGCCAGGCGTTTGGCACCTAATTTGTTCTTAATTTTAATGTGGCAGTATACACATACATGGTTTCGCTTTCTTTTCATGACTGCAGTGAAGTCTAAAATGAGGAACACACACATAACATATCAATATACGCTCCGCCTAGTCCGCTTTGACATACTTAAAGAGATTGCGAAGACATAAATTGGCAAAACAGTTTAGGTCTTGCCATTATACTTAAATCCAGCAACACTTATCTAAAGTAGCTACAGTTTACATTAAATTAGTATTACTTTCTAGGGTGCCTGTTACTTGTAAGTAACGACGCGGCCTGCGACAGGTGCGGGAGTGGCGAGCATTGACGCCAATAGCACCAACTGCACAAACTGCACACGGCAACGTGGATCTGTGACCACCGGTATCTAAGCTGTTTCCACTGGCTAATTACTTTTCACGCTCCTGTGGTTTATATTTTTTTACCAAATTTGCTCATGGAAACAGCTTGGATACTCAGGTCTTTAAGCCAATAGTGAATTTTTAGACGCCCCTGTGGTTAACATTTTCTATAGACAAGTATGGTGTGGCTCTAGCTATAACCTGGGCTTTTAAGTCAATAGTGAATAGTTTTCTTCTAGGCAAGCGTGCTCCATCATCGACCACGTCATTGCTTTCCATCAGGTGAGGTTTTGGTTAAACACGACCCTATCAATAACAACAAATTAGTAAAACAAACCTTACGGTATTTGTCTACCGGGTGAGAATTTATCCAGACACCTGTAACTTCGTCTCCGGTTGAGCCTTCATCTAGAAAGTCGTCGAGTAGAAAATCCAGATTTAAGGCTAGATATGTACCGCGCAGGCCAACCGAGCCGTTAATTTAGGTACTTGTATCGTGTTATTCTATCATTGGTCAAGTCGTGGTCCTGTACCTATTTAAGTAGCAATGAAAGTACAATGTACTGCTTAAGTAGTAATTTGTTGTTAACATTGTACTTTAAGTTCTGATGTGAGTCTAAAAGGAAACAACAAATAAAGATTTTGATCTCAAGTCATCTCAAAAAGGTAACAGACCTTCATGTACTGTTGTGCTAAACATCTCAGTAGTAAAGTTGCGACACTTGTCTTGATTGCTAAGTGGACAGGTGAGGTGTCGCATCCGCTTGCTATTTCTATCTTCAACAACAATCTCAACATTGGTCAAGGCTCTAGTGATCGCTGTATCCTGTACGTTACTATTTCCATTCTTATCTCTTTTGCTTTATGCTTTATATCCACGTATTAGGCAATTGGTGGACAATTTGGCTGACCAGCTTATTGGTCATTTACAGGTTCTTTGGGTAAGAGTTCATTTTTTTCACTATCTGCGTTGTGCTTTTGCTCATACATGTAATTTTTAAATAGTATTATTCGGTGGAACTCATCATCAGCTTACAGCACTCCACTGATGAATATAGGTCTCTATAATCATAATAATTTATACTTTTCGGCAAATCTCATCTGTCTGCCATCAGCATAGCCAACCTTAGGGGTGTCTTATCTTCCGCTTTACGACGCATACCAACCGTTCTTTGACTATTTTGTGGAATTATCTTCTCAAAATGGCAGGTAAAATGTTCGAGGGTGTTGTTGTCATCTTATATTTATCGTTCCTAGCATAAGTAAGTAAAAGGCGAGTTTATAAAATGGATTACCTTCATAAAGAGTGAAGCATTTGACGTGGTATATTGGAAAACCTGCCATATCACCGGATGCGGTTACAGCATGAACTTTTTGCGCAGGTAAACACAGCCAGTGCCTTATCAGTGAAAACATTACACCTCAACATGGTCGTACCAAGAAATATAATCATTTTTCTTTAGAAATTAAAGTTTTTGTCAACAGCTATCATAATAATAAGTTGAAGTGAAATTGATTGCTAAAGTTGGATGTATTTTCACCACAAATTGATTTATTTTTAGCTTGGCAGTTTTTATATGGTTTGAGTGTCCTATAACATGATTTAGAAGGTCTTATACATCTGCGTATAAGAACCGTGTTTCTTCTCTACGATGGTTATAATAATTATAGGAACACTACCAAAGTGCATAATAATAATATATGAAGGTTTTAAGTCAATTTCGGTCACAAAAACACTTACACAGACCAAGAGCCTCGCTGCCTTTAACTTGACCTACAATGATGGTTCTACCATCAACAATCCCATCTACAAAAGTACCTCCAACAATTTCATCGTCTTTGTCGCAGTAATTACCTACCCTGTCTTTCCACCTTCCTTAGACCTTAGATGATAGACCGGTTGAATCAAGGACCACACACCAAGAACTTAGCAAGCTATGCACTTAAGAGCTAAATCAAGTGTCAGTCACCGCTGTACTGTAATTGATTACTTGTGGCATCCGTCGCGTCGGTTCCTAAGTGCTCTTATGTGATCATATAGTTTCCTTATTGCATTTCCATTAGCTATTAGACGCAAGGATAGAATGTATGTTTGTCCGTTACTTGTTGATCGATTGGAAATTCACTTCCCTGTACACACAAAGTTGGTGGGATGAACCTAATATGCTGGTCCTTGACAATGTCAAACCTTGCCATAGGTTTGTACATAGCTTATATTTACAAACAACTGTAATCTAAACCAGAAATGTAAGGAAATCGAGGGCGTTTTCCAAATAACTTCTACCTTGTTGTTACTGCTAACTTAAGTCATGATTATCTTGCCCTTGTCTCAGTTTATTTGTAACATTGTTTCCTTCTTCAATACTTCTTCATTTGTCGTTATTTGGTGTCAGTCAGCCTTCTTTCTAGAAATATCATCTTTGAGCTTAGGGTCCATCGTTTCTTTTCTAACTACTCTTCTAATTTCATATTTCGATATCCCTTGCACCTCTGCCAATATGCTCGCTTATCATCAAAGCGCTGGAGTCACATTGTGAATATTTGGCAAGAGAAATGTGAAAGCCCTATTGGACACAGGGCAGTGGCGGTCGTTAGCCTGGCGGGCCGCATTCCGTGAATGTCTGGGGCCGGTCTTGGGTCCACTTCGGCTTAGCTCCGAAGGGTGGGTAGTGTGCTTAGCGGATTTTATTATTAGTATTAGGTTGTTGTGATCTGGAGCGAACTACGAAAAATCAGAGGTGACTTGGGAATTTAAAATGGCACGGTGTGTGGAGTCTGATGAAAATTTTGACAGAGTTTCAAATTGAAAGGCCCATTAAACTAAGTTGAGACATCTAGATGATTTTAAATAACAACTTATGCTTGGATAATATGAAAAGGCTAGTCACATCGATGATAGCCCCATTTTACGTCCAGGTAATCATTGTCTATTCCAGGTTGCCTGGAAGAGATTGCAGATTGTGATGAGGTCGAACGTTGTATGTTATTTTAGTTACCTAATAATTTTCCTTTTTACTATCTGGTGTACCATAAAGTGTGCATATAAATAAATAAGTAAGTAGCAAATTTTGGCAGGTATAGAGAAGCTGGACTTGTCGCATGATTCGATATATGTTTAACATTTCGCGAAGAGGAAACGATTCTTTTCGCTCACGATCCCCTATAGTCTCATAGATGACAGGTGACAAAGAGACTTTGTTACAGAGCAGATGCTTATTTACGAACCAGCAATTTATTTACGTTGCCGACAAATTACTCACATAAAAACATAAACAAACAAACCCGGGCAACAATACTTGTTTACTATAAACATCTGTCACAAACAACATGCAATTAAGTCTTTTACCGACAGTTAACTACAATTTGATCTCTGTAGTTAGTTTAATTGGACACACGTACAGTTATTCGCGTGTTCCTTGAATATTTGCTTGCTGATTCGCAAATTGTATGGTTTAGAAGTTTTAGCATCAATCTTTGATTCATGAATGTCATATAGAGGACTAGATTAGTGTTGTTTTTGAAATTATGATTTGATTCCTAAATTATTCGATTAATGACTTATTTTCTCAAGGTCAAAGCATAGTTTTAGGGCACCTTTGTTGTTTAAGTTAGGTGCTATCTCCACCATTTAATGAAATATCACATACATAAACTTTAAAAGAACCCTTGTAATGTGAGAAGCATAGGATCCCTCGATGTGGCTACGCTTGGGGGACACCTGTGTTCAGCAGTGGACGTTTTTCGCCATTATTTCATGAAGATCCTTGAAAAACATGTTCATCACTGTTCAAAACCCTTACCGTCAACGACTACTATTGGCTAACTTAAGTGTCCCAGAATAAATGCACATGCAAATGAAGACATAACTTCATAAGTATGTGTGGTCACGTATAGCCCTAAACCTTGAGGTCTGTTTTAATAATAAATACCGTAACGGCTCTGACGGTACTCAATCGATCACAGTGTGCATCATTGGTGGATCCAGGGGGGGCTAAGGGGCTCAAGCCTACCCAAAAGACCGAGATATCTTTGGTAGTCTACAACTACAACCTATCGAAATCATTGAGGAATTTTTGAAAATAGTAACTAATCCAAGCAGGCGTGCGTTAAGCAAATTAAAATTGTATGTGCTTTTTGTGTGATTTTCGTTTGGATGACTCCATTGAGGGTAGGTTTATACCCTCAACGGGGTCAAGCCAACCAAAATCCTGGATCCACCCCATGCATGGTCATTTTCTTTCTCAACTGTGCGTGTTCCTGAACAAAATTCAGTCGAATGTGCCTTGTCTAAGATATGACTTGTTTTACTTCGGTTGGTTCATCTCCGCCGAAACACACATACCCCGCCACATACAACATGTCTGCAAGATCCAGAGTGAACAGGTATCTTCTGGGCACACTCTCTCCATCATAGACCTCATCCATCGCTTTTAGACCCGTAATGATCAAACGCTAAAGCGAATAAACGATATCGCAAGTGATAGTCGACCATAAGCAAAAAGTTCAAGTACCTGTGTTATTATTTCTTTGAGACAGAATGCCCTGCAGCGGTCTCCCACAGACAGACGGACATTATTATACGTAGCGGCACTTTCTTTTCTATTAATTGACTTTACACTGTTTTTTGTTCATGCTCAGTGACCACGGTATTTTGGGCACAGTTGTTGAAGAGAGTGTCGGCTGTTGGTTTTGCATGTGATGGTATTTTAAGCCCTTGCTGTTTTATGCTATCTTCAGTTGCTTGGGGAACCCTGACAATCAATCGGACTCAAGACATTGTTCACAGATGGGTTAGTTAAATCTCGTCACCACTCAATCATCTACATTGACTAGTGGTCGATACTGTAAACTATCTACATGAACAAGTCCCAGGAAGACTTCATTTTTTATTTAATCCTGGTCATTATTATGATTTAGTTATCGAGAGTATACAGATAAGCTGATGTCGAGAAAGTAGCGTGTAAAGTAATGGTTCAAAATTAGTGTTTGTGTAAAATTACACCCTTAATTCTCATGATGCATACAGAATCAAGTAGTGCATATTAATATCAAACGACGTATCATCCATACCATAACATGAGCCATAGAAAATTGGTCACCTTTGGAGAAATCTCTATACAATGACCCTTCAAATCTACATCCGTTTTGTTTCGCGCACCATTAGCAAGTTTACCAAACGCTTCTCACAAGACCTCGTGTCTAATCCGAACTGTTTGCAGCCAGTTACTCGAACCTCGAACCATATCACTTTCTCACATGGCTCTGTTTGTCAGATTCTCCGCACTCTCACTGACTCGAATTACACTTGATCATGTTACACTGACCATGACGTGGGAGTCAGCCGCCATTTCTGTAAAGTTTTCGTAGAATTAAATAATTTATTGGTGTTAATTATTGCAATTAGTTTAAGAGTTTAGTGTGCGGTGAGAGATGGTTATCATTATCATGAATCATTATGTTTTAGACTGCTTTTGCTTTCAGCTGTAGCGTTAATGGTGGTTTTCGTTTTCGAAAAGACGACGAAGCGCCTCAGTGATTCTGACAGCGTTATGTATGGCTCCGCATGGTTTTTGACCTTTTAAAGGTAATTTTTCACTGGTTAAGTCATGGGTAAAATACCAAAATAAAGTAGCCATTACGCGGGTCAGACCAAATTCGAACCTCGCCAAACATCAAACCCGTGCATTTTGCTGAAAGTGGAAGCAAATGACAGATCATATCAAGGAAAAAGACTTGAAACCTTGTCGTGGTCACGACACAGCCAAAAAGTGAGTTATCACGCTTGATACAAATCAAATGTTTATCCATTTTCAAAAACAAACTCCCTAAACCAAGATCACTCAGTCTCAAAAGAACCAATTACGATCTTTCTCGTCATCGATGATTGTCCAATCGTGCGCCGTCGACCAATCAGAAGACCTGCCTAAATCAATTCGTCCGTAATGGTCTAATGGCCCAGCGATAGATCGCCATGAATGAGTATCAGATTAACCGATGATTGGACTTTCTAACAGGTGTTTGTGTGTAGAGGAACTTAGTGAAGCGATTTGTGATTGGAGATCAATGTTTATTGAAACAGTTTATGAAGTTGACAATTTCGTTAAATTTTATTGAATTTAACTAAGAAACGATGATAAATATGAAAGCTGACTACTGAGATAACGACTAAAAGAGTAAGTACCAACGCTGAATCCACATGATATTGTTTTATGGCCAAGAGGGTAAGGGTGATGAAGATGATGAATTATCGTAATATTGAAGGAATTTGTGACTAAAATTCTCAGATAAGATTGACCTGTCGAATCGTCATTGGGTTTCCCGCACGATTCAGAGTGTGAATGCGTATTGACTTCCGCAGTGTCACAATGTTTATCCGTAAATCATACTTTCATGAGGAAAAAGGATATCAAATGGAATATTCACAAGTCAAACGATATATACACTAACTAAACCAGGATAATTAGTAGCTTTTACCTTGGCTGCTTTTTTTTTCTTTTATTGTTTTGTTTTCAATTCACCAATCCATCTTATCGTTTGTTTTCTTAATAGCACTAAGCCTAAATCAATTCAGCCTATCTTAGATCGACACATATCGAGCTGCTTCCACATCATTCAAAATGTTGACTTTCAGATGCCAATCATGTTTGCAAACACGATCAAACAAATCAACACCATCTCTTTCGCAAGTCATCTCGCTTCATTAGCTTCAGATACAAGTCGATCAAGATCCGCTTTGTCTGCCTAGCTTACATCGAAACGTGTTCTTATGAAACAAAAGCAGCCCCAATGAGTCAGCCACACATTCCGCTGTGGGTCAGTGGGTGCATTTAATTCTCTATACAAGGTACTTAAAGGCCGACTAGTGAGCTTAGATGGCATTTTTCATTCACTTTGTCAAACTGGATTGTTACGGCAAAGCTGGGGACTAATTAATTGGTGCTTATCGTAAAATATAGATTAAAAGGTGTTTGGTACGTAGCAGGTTTTGCGAATATGGCTCTAAATAGGAATTTTTTTTTAAAGAATGGGAAATCATCAAATGTCTTCTTCCACTCTGGGCGGAGCGTCAAGTGTCAGACTCTTACTGACTAAAACTCATCTACAAAATACAAAAAATACAAAAATACAAAATACAAAAAATCTTTATTTCTTTAACAAATTTCTTCTTATAATTAGTTGCTGGAGTCTCCTTTTAAGCATGTCAATATGCCTGTGTCAGGAGGCTCCGCTCTTCCTTAACGTATTAACAGCATACCTAGCAAGAAACATGTAGACATAAGTTTTGTATTTTAATTATTAAGTAGGTAAGTAAATATTTTTTTTTTTTTTTATTTATTATACTTGAAGAAGTTGTGTGAATTTGCAAATTAATTGGAGTGTGAGTGTGTAAATATGATTAAGTGACGAGTATATTAGACTAAGGTGTGCTGTAAGGTTCCCTAGCCCCACGAAGTTGGGGTCGGTTACAGTACCATTAGGGGTGTGTAAGTGCATGTGTGTTTGAGTGTGGTTGTGGTTGTGTGTGTGTGTGTGTGTGTGTGTGAGGGTGTCATCAGTGTGTGTTTGTGTAATCAATGTATGTTTATTCCACGTATAACAATAGTGTTTCGGTTTCTTCATAACTTAGGGTTTTTATCCACTTTATCAGTACAGATTTGCACTCATGAGAGGGTTTGGAAAAAATCTGTAATATTTTATTAATTTTATTGTAGAGATAAGCTGATCGTTTTTTGAATTGGATACTAGCAAAAGTAGTTTTTGTAATAGGAACATTTGTGACTATGTTTTTCCTACGTTTAGTTTCTATGCAAGGATCATAGGTAAAAAAAGAAAAAGAAAGAAAAAAAGGTTAGTGTTTTATGTATTTTTAATATGGTGTATACAACATATAATTTTCGAACTGACAGTAGATTGGACACCTGATATAGACTCACAGTATCTGTGTTCCTTCTAAAGCCCTTTGCGTTCCAGAGCCGCGGTGACTCTTTCGAACAAATTCCGCAACCCTGGCATCTAAATAGGAACTTGCGCTGGTCAATTAGAGTAATGTAACTGTTGTGTAAGGTAAAGTTTTAAGGATTGGTGGTTGATTTCCTACATTCCGAATACCACCAATTACCGACTGGTACAGGGCCCACTTTTTAGATAATAGCTTATAGCCAACTTACAGATTCAGAGAAGTGGCCTGTTTCTCATGTTTCCGTGTTTTTGGATTATGCTAAGCTATTCCAAAAACATGTAGAGGGCAGTATTCAAGTTTTAGATTCGTACGTACTACATAAATATTAATTTGGGCATGAAAAATTGCGCTATGGTAGTTGAAGCATATCGATAAAGCAGAACTTTTTATAGCTCAAATTGCTTACTTAACTAGTTGATTCACCCACAAACTAGTAGGAGTAAAGAACTCTGTTAGAAATCTTTCAGATAATACCACTTTTTCTCGACGAGATAAAAGTACAATTTCACCGACAGAGGCGGCATCGGTCCAGTTTTGGTCGTAGTGACCTAGACGCCACGGTCGCCGGGGTCGCCACGGTCGCCATATGGTGCACATGACCATTGTAATCCTCTGTTGAACCAACCACGTCAACTCATGTCTAACTGTACAATTAAAATTGAGTTGGGTTTCTGGAATGAACCGAATTAAATATTTGTTTCGTTTATTGTTAAGTTTATTTTGGGAAATCAAGAATCATTTCAATATTATAAAGTACCCAGCGAGTTTTGAATATAAATGTGGATGGATTAAGAGGGAAGTCAAAGAAAACATGGATGGACAGTGTTAGGGGTGATATGAAAGAAAAGGGAGTTAGTGATAGCGTGACGCTGACGCAGCCGTCACGCTATTACTAACTCCCTGGAATGGAAGAGAAAACGTGTTGTGCCGACCCCAAGTAACATGGGATAGGTAAGGGCAGGAAGATGATAATGAAAGTAGGTACCTAGCCCTTTAAGAACGTCTTACGAACGAGTCTTCCCCAAAACGCTTGCTCGTCACCACTTTAAGTCAAAGTGAATAGGTTACATCCAAGCAGGCGTGCTCCATAGTGGACCACATCGTCGCTTACCATCAGGTTAAATCGTGATCAAACGCAGGCCTACCAAAAGAACTCCCCAGCAAAGCAAAACACCCGTGTGTGGTCCAAAGTGACATTGCATAATCAAGCTTGAAAGTACTGGATATAATGTACCTTTAATGACACCAAAAATTCCACAAAAGTCAAGATTAGGTTATGTCTGGCACGCCCCATGTCTCATGGCATTCCTTTAACTTAGAATTATGCAAGAAGTTCTACTTAGCAACAGTCACAAGATAGTTACTCAGACAGACAAATTCCAAACGCGATAAGCTGTGCCTCCAACAACGAAAAATACGAACAAAATTCACGAATGCCTGCAGAGCCTAGCTATAAATAGTGGCTTGTAAAATGTCAACGTGACATGTCTAGGGCCAAGGTGAACCACAGTTGAGGTGTAGTTGATAGTTGGTAACAGTGATCCGCGATACAACGCCGTTGATCCAACTGCAACACAAGGTGAAGAGAAAGATAGACGAGATTTATTGCAGCTGGTTAGAGAATTGTTGGTGTGAAAGATAAAGGTAAAAAGGCATGAATAAGGCGAAGTGGAAGATTTAGTTCAACTGTGAAACGAAAGCAATGGAATAAGAGGAAGAAGGAACTTGCCAATTTATTTGTACCGAAAAAAAAACCGGCCAAGTGCGAGTCGGACTCGCGCATGAAGAGTTCCGTAACTATAAAAACGGCAAAAAATTACGTTTGTTGTGTGAGAGCCTCTTTTAATATTTATTTTATTCTTTTTTTTAGTATTTGTTGTTATAGCGGCAACAGAAATACATCATCTGTGAAAATTTCAACTGTCTATCACGGTTCATGAGATACAGCCTGGTGACAGACGGACAGACGGACAGCGAAGTCTTAGTAATAGGGTCCCGTTTTACCCTTTGGGTATTGGGGTCGGCTTCCAGTCTAACCGGATTCAGCTGAATACCTGTATTTTACTTGGAGTGGCTACCTACCAGAACTCCACAACCCATTAACTACCTAGGTAACACAGTATTTCTTGACAAGACTGATGTCAGATTTTCTGGCTTCTGACTATCCGTAACAATCGTTAACGAACATCTTCAAATGTCAGCCGGTACCAATGGCTTACCGTACTTTCCGAAGCACTGAGAAGGTATGTTATAGATGGTCACCCAACCAAGGACCAACCTCGGCAAGAGACACTTAACCTGGAAAATCGAAACGTGCGGCTGTAATGATTTCACTTAATTAAGAGAAATAAATTTGATACAGTTCATCGAAAAAGGGAAAGAGCTTATTAAGTGACAAATTAAATGAATATCTTTGATTGAAAACTGAACGCGGAAATTAAACGGAGTGATCAAACAACGGGAAAGGTTACAGTTACATACATACAACTGTTTGTGGTTGTCTTATTGAGACATAATATATTTTCTATATTATTAAGATGATCTATCTATACAAAGAGCTCATTTCATCGCAGTGTTAGCTCTCCCCGCGGCCAGTCCTTCTGGTAAGAGTCAAGTCCATTTGGGGAGACAAGGCCTTCGCCCCAACTGCCGCTACAGAAGAAGACGCCCCGACCACCTTAGACGCGGGCCTGTGGACGGCGAGCGTCGGGTGGCTTGATGTCCGATCACCACCAGGCCCGGGTCGATGGCGCGTTGTGTTCCACGCGCGCCTCAAAGAGATGTCAGTATATGAGACTGGGCCTACTAGCGCTAGAGCCTGCCAGGGTACAGGAATTTGTTCGAAACAGGTTTGTTAGAAGGAACACGGATGGGTTTTCGTCAGTTAGAGTCTGATACGCCCTTCCGCTCCACCCAGAACGGAAGAACGCATTTGATGATTTCCCATCCTTAAAAAAAAAAGAGTCAAGTTCATCACTCCACCTTCGTCTTGGTCTGCCGCTATATCAACATGTGGTTCTCTTAACCCACAGCTCATTTGACATGCGGCAGACTTGTCCGGCCCAAAACCTACTTTAGAATCACGATACAAATAAATTGCTGAAGCAGTGTTAGTTGTAGCAGCCCTCACAGAAAGCGCTACTTAACCCAGACGTTAAAACGTAAAGCTACACGTATGATAATGGCCGGTCAGAGATCATGGTGCGTAGTGGCAAGTGGCAACAGGTTCCTTACTTACAGCCTACAAGCACCATTAGCGATGGGTTTCCGCCCTTTCACCTTTAAGACAGGTGACTAATGATTTTCCTTTTAGCTGACTTCAAAAAATTAAGGAGGTTCTCAATTCGGTTGGTATGCTTTTTTATCATTTAAGAACAACAGCTCAAGCTTTCCACTCAAAAGTCACAAAAAAGCAAAACACGCTATTTCGTTTACTAGGATGATATATTTTCTACTAGTTGCCGCCCGCGGCTCCGCCCGCGTGATTGTCGAAAACTATCCTAAGGGAACATATTCCCGGGATAAAAAGTATCCTATGTGTTATTCCAGACTATAATCTACCTCTGTGCCAAATTTCATCAAAATCCATTCAGTAGTTTTTACGTGAAAGAGTAACAAACATCCATACATACATCCATACTTACAAACTTTCGCCTTTATAATAGTAGTAGGATTTTCTCCAGCTACTTTGATTTAAAATCCAAACTATTGAACCGATCTTGATGAAATTTCTATAGGACCAATCGGAACGTATAATCCTTTCACATGAAAAGATTTTTCGATCGGTTTTTAAATGACGGAGTTGTGATGTAACAAACTCTATATGGCACAGTCTATTTCGTGCACGGCTGCAAAGGAACGTCAATGTCGAGCGGTCATTTAGTTGAATTTAACTTAGTTTGTAAGCCCTGGCTGGGGGCCTTAAATTCATATGAGACCACCACAAGATAGGCCGGCAAAACAGTAACCAGCCTTAGTGTGCTGAACTACGAGTGGCCAGGTTCAAAAAAAAAAAAAAAAGTTTCGAATATGCAACGCTAGATGGCATAGTCAACGCCGTGCTCGTTCCCTATTGGCAAAACCAACAGTGCACCAGTGACATGACTGGTCCACCACTTTTCCCGCCAACTAACAAAACACGATCTACTCTTCAAACATTCACAAAGAGTAATTGTGGTAATCATTTGGAAAGTAAGATGGCGAACCCTAGCGTACATCGCAGTGTCGGTGACCAGCCCGAAGCACAGCCGATGTTATTATCTTTTATTTTATAAACATTTGTGCAAGATAGTTGGGTGACCTGGCTTGGGATATGGTCATCGGCTTTAAATAGTTTGGGTGTGATGTCATCCCAGATTTGTACCAGATTAACAGCACCATGTTTTTAAAACAAAACCAGACACTGAACAACTCCGGCTCTTTCCCACACCGGAATAATGGTTTTAAAACGTCATAAAAAGACCTCTGGATTTGTACTCTATAACCACATTCTGCAAACTTTGGGATTGGGTAATGCTCGTGGCTTCTCATAATGAGAAATTGGCCTTTGCCCTGCAATAGAAGAGTTATAAACAGACGAGTATTATGTGATTATACATTCGTTCAAACACACAAACCGACGCTATCATCCTCACTTGCCATAGATTATAACTTTCTCTACGCCCTGCAGCTTTATTTACGCGGAAATCGCTTACTCATCTAAATTTATTGTCATACAGACAGACAATATTATGCAATCTCCTCTAACTGCGGATAAACGACCAGTGTACCTTGACATGCGGTGGAATGGGGAACTTAAACTTGATGTTCTGCATTTGGATAGATAGTTGGGTGTTCCTTTGGCTAGTAGCGCCACAATGGAATGCCAAGATGTACCAGTTACCCTGTTTACTTGTTATAAGATGATGAGAAATTACAATTCGAGTGGAATCAAATGATTGATTTTGGTTACCATCTAAAAGATTTACTCTAATGTTCTTTTCTTATTAAAGCTCTCGGATTAATTGCTGTAATTTGGATTGTTCATTGTACTAATATTTCAGTCACCATTAGTCTCATCATTCGGTTTTAATATTTCTTTTTCCACTTGATAGAAAAAAACTGAAAGAAAAATTGTTTCTGGTGCTCAAATAATTTGACAAAACAAAAAAAATACGCCCGACGCGATTACTTACTGGAGCATATTTGTACCTAATTATAACTGAAAAAAAGGAAAAAGGCTATAC
This sequence comes from Mamestra brassicae, assembly GCA_905163435.1. Lineage (NCBI taxonomy): Eukaryota > Metazoa > Arthropoda > Insecta > Lepidoptera > Noctuidae > Mamestra > Mamestra brassicae. The sequence goes on along the minus strand of LR990999.1, from coordinate 1,142,624 downwards.
TGTCTTTCCGACATCGACAGTTAGTAGCTTGTAATAAATTACAATATTGTATCGTAATAATTTGAAATGAGTCACTAGTAGAAACACGTTTTAAATATTCGCTATAGATCACGACACATGACATCACACCTTGCAATTCAAGCCATCCATGTTTGTATGAGGAAACCACACCTAAAAGTTGGGCAGCGAAATTTTGGCACGTCGATGATGCCTTACTGAAACTAATTAGAAAAACTATAGCTCCGCCATAACGATCTCTGTTTTCTATAGAACAATCAGGTGTTCGGCTTTCCTTTGAGTCATAGAAAGTACAATGTGTAGTGTGATGCTACCATGAGACATGGAGACAATGGGATAGTACGTCGTGTGGGGAATAGTAACGACTGAATGCGTTTCATGGAATGTTTTTATAGGAATTTGATGGCGTATCGTAATTATTGTCATCCGGTATGGGACATGCAACATTTTATTGAAATTACTTATATGTTTGATGCTATAAAACCTTGAATGGAAGGTGTAGAGGCATCTTACATCTATACCGTGACATACTAACTAAAGACCTGGCGTCACACAAATCCTGCTTCGCGGGAGCAAAGTTTTCCGTGCAATATGAACACTCACAGCCCAAATTTTAACCATTCTTGGGGCAACTACCCCAGTTGCCCACGGTGGTCGGAGGATCCTCTCTTTTCAATGGAGGTTTGCGGAACTTTTAACCCTGTTCCGCATACCTCTATAAGGTGGACCCCAGACCTGGACAGAGGCGAATGGAAGTGTGAAAAACTACAGACACTGCAGTGGATGATTTTAATCATATTTGTTGGTGTTTTACCACAACCAGAAATCATATTCCATCCCACATCATTGAGATTTTTTGTTTCGAATATTAAAACCATAAGAGATCTAATTATTTCCACAAGGAAACGATGTACTCAAGAAGAACTCGTTGATCAAAATCAAATGGGATCATGGAATGGCCTGCAGAATCATCGGTAAGGAACAGGGTCAGTGATATTGGCTACATTACAAAGCTATATTTCAGTAAACAGTTTTAGAGTTTCCTGACAACCTGGATTAACACATAGGCTACTTTTTATATATTTACATAAACCGCGGGTAACACCCAGGGGCGCAGCTAGTCAATAAATGCAGTGGTTCATCCCAAAGAGTTACTACTAAAATAAGGTTACTTCCGCCCATCTGTTGTATAATGCAACGGTTTTTACACAGGTACACTAACAATTATTTTCATGGTGTCTGTACAACAACAAAAGGAAAAGCTTTATGTCCTAGGATATCTCCCATAGCCGACAGTCTACTACAGGGTCAGTGCTGAAACCGTGCATTGTTTTGGGATTCAATGTAGCCTGTGGGCGCTATGGCACTCAAGTTTAGATTGCTGAAATAATTCCTCGTCTGGAAATATGAGCCACTCTGGTCATGCAGGAGGCACAAAGCTATCATCTTCTTCTCTTTTCCTGTCGACGAACTTCTAAAATGTGGTCACTCGGACTGCACTGTCGTTAGCCACATTCAAGTCCTGGAAAATTTAGGTGGTTGGGCATAAATGGCAGGAATGTAGGTGGGACATATCCTACAGAAAGTAGGTGGGCCAGCAATCGATTAAGAGATTTTGCGAGGTTATCATCAAGATTACGGTATTGAAATGATTTTACTGTGAGTTTTGTTAGTTCAATATGCAAACTAGCATGCAGTCAAGCACTGCATTCTGATTAAAGATTGTACTTGAAAACAGTGATCTAGCTCCTAAGTTAAGATGGAAGGATAATAAACATGACTTAAAACATAAAAGTCATGTTTATCATCCATCTATTTTGCAAATTGTAATCCTAGATCAGCCATAGAACCTGGCCACCTCACGCCATTATTATCCAGTGTCAAGTGCGAACAATACTACGTCCATATCGGCAAGGCTGCGCATACGAAACCCGCTCACGATCGGACTGCCTTCGTGTACCATCGGGTCCACTCGTGAATGCTCGGTGATTATTCGTGAGCGTCATTGCTGGCGATTCGTTTCACTTTTGGAACGTGCTGATAGCTTTATTATGGTTTTATGAGAATGTGTCTTGAGTGTTTAAAATAAATGGTTGTCCAGATAATGACGTGTGTTTTTACATAGACATTTACGTTTTTTTTTTTTTTATTAAAATACGGGGTTCTATCATTCGATAAAAAAGTATGTAAGTAATTAAAAAAGCAAAGTAAAGCAAGGAAATATTGCTTAGCTCAAACTCCGGCTGGAGATTACTCGCCGTATCAGTACGTAAAATGTAAAAACGCACGCATACGCACAATATGTTTTGGGAATACCAAAACGTTCTGTGCTTTGGGTGGGTTGTCCACCATTTTTTAGACATTAAATAATGTTTCTAAGGGCCAATCAGGTCGCAAGGGCCAAAGGCTAATCGAAATATCCACTATGAGCCTTTCCCCCTATCTAACGACTCGTATAGAATGATAATTTATAAAAATGATCATTCTATAATCAATAAACCAGGAACCTATAGAGGTTCCTTTGTTTATTGAACATAAGATCGAAACTTTATTGCTTAAAGGACTTGACCGCTTACTTATTCCAAAAAAAGGTTAACCAGTGACCAAACTCCTTGACATATTAAAGATCCTTACTCGTATGCCAACGGTAAAATATTTCTCTATTCTAAAGTATCAAACACCTTGCGATTACCACCCAGGCGCATCTAAATATAGATAAGTAGATTGTGAATGAAGATTGCGTTTTTATTGAAACCAGGTAACTACACCTGCTGTCCGAAGGATCTTACCTCTACCATGTCTTGCAAACTGACGAGAACATATTTCTATTCTTCGTACATCGCTGCTCTAATTTAACGTTCGTATCTTAAGTTCTTGGCAGAAAGTGTAATGGAAAACGTGAAGCAAAGAGTTTGCGTTAGTTAGTTGGTACTGTTATAACTTGTTGAATTTGCCATATGTCGATCAGATGTTGTATTACAAACCAGTCTGTTTTTATCATCATCAAGGTATAGTTAATGGAATACCAGCTGCTTGTTTTTAAGGGACGAAATTACACACCACCTGTCCTGTGGTTTTTATTTTGTGTTGTTGTTATGGTAATAATTGTTAATCATAGAAATAAGGCAGGAACTGTTTTGATACATGTTAGGCATAGGTACCTAATACTGAACTATACAAAATACTGAATATTTATAATAATATAAATATTGTTTTGTGCATACTACATAAGATAACAAGACTCGCCAATGTGAAGAGAATAAACAAAGCAAAAAGTAAAACATTTAAAATTAAAACTATAAAACTAAACGTTTGACCTTCTTTGTTGGCTTTAACAATATGTTACCTGTTAGTTGTCACACTCGATGCAAAAAGAGCAGTGGTGGCTTGGAAGCCTTTCATTGGTCCGTTTAAGTACCTATTAATATTTAAAAAAGGTAAATTTAGCCCTTACAAATATAACCTGACCCTTACCTATAAGTAGATAGGTAACTCGCTAAAGCAATTTCCCGATAAAGCAAACACAGCCAAACCTTGACCAAACATTTTGCTTTAACAACTTGCCTGTAACTGTAACCAACAATATCGTAATATTTTATTCAAGAGTCTAGAATTATTGCAGAATCTCATCCATGGGCGTGGTTTAGAAGCTACGAAGATGCGCAGCGCAGCGGCGGCCGATGGCGTCGCGTCGATATGCCCAAAGAGGACAGAGAGTTGCTCTCTCCCTCACACCCCATACAAAGCTAGACGAGTTGTGCTCACCCCGCGAGCAACACGCTTGTTCGGGCAAAAATAACGCGATTACAAAAACCTCTTTCATTTTATTAAATCATAATAACATCGTCTAACAATTTTGTCGCCATTTCTTTTTTCATTTTGGCGCCGTTTTCAACCGTCGCTATTTTGTTGACATATTGTAGAAGCTAAGTTGATTGTTGGATAATAAAATGCCTTGTTGTTCTGTGCGAGTCTGTGGAAATAGAAGCAGCGAGACGAATTATAAAACTTGTGGAATTACTTACCATCGGTAAATGTGATTTATTTTCGCGCTAAGATGTGTGATTTATTTTGTGCCTCTTTGTCTGGCAGGCTGTCGTTCTATCACAGCCAGTTCTCTCCGAAAATACTGGACCGACTCGAAGCTGAAATTTTGGTACAAATTGCTCCTTCTGTTACCCAAACTTGGACGCGTTAAGTAAATAAATTAGTTTTATAAATGACCCCATATAGGTACAAAATACATCACTCCTGCAAATTCAATAAAAAGTTTTCCTAACTGTTTTTTGTATTGTGTTATATGTGTATTAAATGAAAGGGCTTATTATGAGAGTTTGAAATGTTTTTTATTACTAATTTTTTTTTAAATAAATTGTTTTGAAATTATTGAAAGTACCTACCTAACATGTAAAAATACATAACTCGCACTTAGCTGGTTTTTTCACATATCCACCCTCTCTCAGTAAAAGCATCCCTAAGTCCCTCCAGGATCCTTAATACATCAGAAAAAAACAATAGGTAAAGGGACAAATATTTTTATGCAATCGGTTTACAACTTTTCGTTTTCTGATTGCAGATTTCCAAAAGACCCAAATATCAAAGAGAAATGGATCGACGCTTGCGGCCGAAAGGAAGACTGGTTTCCTACACAGCATGGCGTCATATGCAGCTCTCATTTTGAAGAGAAGTGCTTCCAGCCCATCGCCAGGAGTCGTAGGCTGTTCCCCGAAGCCCTGCCTACCCTCAAGCTGAGACTGGTGTTTGAAACTGTAAGCACTTCTCATCTCGACACTCTCAGCAAATGTCGAAATATATATTTTTTTGACAGATGTTCTTCCGTTTAAAATGCCGACCAGCTTTTGTACCTACCTAATTTTTGCGAATCAGAGACATGTTAATGAAAATGCTTTAGCCACAGAATATATAATAGTACTACGTCTTTAGCTGTGTTTGCTTTAAATGGTTGTAGAACAACCAAATTAACAGCAATGCTCAAATAATATAATATTGGGACAACTCACACACGGTCATCCAATCCCAAACTAGGCAGAGCCTGTGCTATGGCAACCAGACAACTGATTATATAAACATACTTATATATTTCTAAATACATACATATTAAAGACAAATTACACCCAGACACAGAACAAATGATCATGCTCATCACACAAAGATTTGTCCTGGGTGGGAATCGAACCCACGACCTCCGGTTTAGCAGTCAGGGTCACTAACCACTCGACCAGCAGGCCAGTGAAATAACTACCTCGTTGGTCCACTGTTCATGGGCTTTATTTCCAGCTCGGGCAAAGTATTATTAATTATTAGATTTTCCATATGGCATTCCTTAGTAGCACCTAGGGGTCTTAATTTGTTCCCGGTTTGTGACTAATATGCTCATTGTACATCTTTATTACACTCTAATCTTATCCAAGGAATTCAGGCTTGTATGTTTTACCTATATAATCTACCTTTTGCCCGCGACTTCGTACGCGCATGTCCCGGTTTTTCCCGTACCCGTAAGTATTTCGGGAAATACTCTCTTAGTGCTCCCCTACACTCTCCAAGGAACCTTCATATCAAATTTCAGCTTTCTACGACCAGTAGTTTCGGCTGTGCGTTGTCTGTCAGTCACTCAGTCAGTAACGGAAGAATTTATATAGCCCTAGCGAGCGGTCATTTATGATAATTAGCTAGTTTGTAAGCCCTGGCTGGGGGCCTTAAATTCATTTGAGGCCACCACAGGAAAGTCCGGTTAAGCAGTAACCAGCCTTAGTGTGCTGAACTGCGAGTGGTCAAAAAAAAAAAAAACTTAAAATATAAGTACCTGAAGCCTCATCATATATATTCATTATTTCTATTTTCCAGCCATCAAAACCCAAACAAACTAAAATAAGCACAAAGAAAATTATAATAAAGCCTGGACAAAAAAAGTCAATTCTAGAAAAATATGAAGTACAGATAGAGAAGTATAAGAAAGGCTTGCAGCATCATAAGATGCATATAAAAAGACTGCAGACTATGGTCAGAAGATACCGCCAGAAAGCCGTTGTGATGAAGAATATTTTGACAGCTTTGAAGAATGAAAATGCTATCGCTGAAGATCATCTTTGGTTGTTGGAAAGTGATGGTATTACTGGTTCTAAATAAGTGATTTGTATTGGGACCTAGTCATGGTCATGTTTAAAAAAAAATGAAAGAAAATTTAAGCGGTGTATCTTTAATAAACGTTTCCAACTCCCCAAAGCCATTTTTTTTAAATTTATATTTATTATTTCTTAAATATAATCTTGCACTACGAACAAGATAATTAATAGAATTTGGTGGGTAGGCACCTACACTAATTACTATTTCTCAATCACAAGAGTATTATTGCGACTGTTTTCGTTCTAGAAATTGGGAAAGGTATTATTTTTAACATAAGCAAAAACATTTTGGTCTCAACTACGTAATATAGGGTGAAATTTAACCTTCCGCATACAAGGTGGGGTTATTTTAAACCTATATTTTTATTAAATGCGTAAATTAACTGTAAAACGAACTCATTTGGAGTTCGTTGAAAGTAATGTTTTGAGGTCAGTTTAACCCCACTGGTGCGGAGCTAAAGGTAAGCTAAGGTAGAATAATAAGATTGACCATACTTATAAAAAACCGAATTATCCCGCGTGAATGTTTCAAATTATCCCAAGGGAACATACTCCCGAGATAAAAATATCCTGTGTTATTCCGGACTATAATCTACCTCTGTGCCAAATTTCATCAAGATCCGTTCAGCCGTTCTGACGTGATTGAGTCACAAACATCCATCCATCCAAACTTTCGCATTTATAATATGAGAATGAAAGCATAGATTCTTTAAATCCTACAATTCTCAACGTTCCTAAATTCCTCCCGGCTATCGCTTCGCATCGCTCGCACGTAGCGTCGCCTCGCGTCGTGGTCGAGTCAACTTCAACTCCACAAACTAGTTCCCGTGGCGACCGCCCCGCGTGCCGCGCCGAGCGCTAGTAGCAACAGTGTCAGCGGCGTGAAAAGACGTGTTTCGTGCCTTATCAGTTCAAAACTCTTTACGTAAAAGTATCGATGTTTTTGACTAAATTACACCTCACACGTAATCCGTGATAGTGAAAACTGTGTAAAAGTGCGACAAAACAAGTGTTTCAACAATCAAAAGTGTGAATTGTTCAGTTTTAACGTGATTTTCAAACAAAAATCGCGGGTAAAACTTTGTATTTAACGGAACTGAATCGTGTCGGATTTTTCTGCTGATAGTATTGGGTTATTCGGTGAGTAGCGTTTTGTTATGGTGTTTAATGTTTCATGGTGAAATAGCGGTAAAACTGCGACTGTAACAGCAAAAATAGTTCGTTGATTAAAAAGTTATGGCTCTGATTGGGCGCAGACGAAAGAAATATTGTTTTGTCTATGGCAGATGGCAGGCAGTTTAATTTGAAATTGGAATTTAGAGACTGACCTTGAATTGAAATTACTTCTGTTTTTCCCGTGAATTTTTGACAGTCAATTTATTAAAAGTCACCTTACTAAAGATCATGTGTACGACAGTATTTGGTACCTACTTACCTACTTAACTAAAATGTAATCAGTATTCTACTATCTAAGTATACCTAATTGATAACTGGTCAGCGGCTTCTATTTATTTTAATGACATCGCGTTAGACACCAGCCTAGGCAGGTGACATTCCATATCATCGATATCAGCACCTAGCCAGCGTACGTACCTACTCGTTTATCTGGCACTAGCAGATGGTTAGACTAGCCTAGGTAAATAATATTATAATTACATCCCCCCATATTTGCTTCGCTGCACAAGTTTTTTAATTTAAAAGTTATATAGGTAGGGCTCAGATTATAAATTGTTTTATAATCTGAGAGGTAGGTAATAAGGTTGTTTATCTGTTAAGCAAAGGGCTAGTTCACCTGCCACTCCCGCTGTGAAAAAAAAACTTAAAAGGTAGGTATTTTATTTAGTTCAATAAATTAAATTAAAATTCTATTCAACGTGATAATGCGAACGGTACCGATAGTAAAGTAACTGGTCACCAAACAACCAAAGACAACTATTCGACCTAAACATTTAGATGCAACGAGGTCTAGGACTAAGCAGTGCCATTATGCATTACTTACAATAAATGAAGCAGGATCTTTCTATGCTAAGCGAAGGTCAGAAGGCTGTGGAAAGTTCCAAGGTGAACTTGATGTGCGGCTCGCGGGCCCGCGGGGCGTGCGCCCTTACACGATCAGAATAAGAATGAAAAAGCCGGTTTTGTGACCATTGACCAGTGACGTAGTTTTTTTTTAAGTTTTTTTTGGCGTTAGTTAGGTACCTATAATGCCTGCCAGGATTGCGGAATTTGTTCGAAAGAGTCACCGCGGCGCTGGAACGGAAAGAGCTTTAGGAGGGACACGAATGGGTTTTAAAGAGTGGCACGCCTTTTCACTAGACCTACGGCGGAAGAAGTTATTTGATGATTTCCCACCCCTAAAAAAGAAAAAAAAAGTAGATAGGTATGTATCCTACTTATCTGTCCCTTGAATGTTGTAGGTAAGTAAGTAGGTATTTAAGAAAAATGTTCTTTTAAGATTTTCCAATCAAAAACATAGGTAACCTATTGAAGGAAAAGGAGCAAATAAGGATCGTAGGTCATGGTAGGTATTTCTGCCTAGCTAAGTACCTACGGTAGATACTTAGTAGGCAGAAATAGGTTGTAAGCAAGTAGGTACCAACTCTTACTCGCGCTAGTACTATTATATATTCTGTGCTCGCGCCTTCGTCTTCGTTCGCTTTGAAGAAGCCTCTCATTTTAACCTACCGCTTTACCAAAATTACTTTAGCATTTATAATAGGTACTTAAGCATTTTCCGAATCTAGGCTATGAACCATTAGAAGGTTCGAACTTCTGCCTTTAAAATGCAATCTTGAGTTTCACCACCTGAATCATCAATCAAATAACATTACTGACGCAAATTGACATCTGCCTACGTAAACATCGCAATTAAAATATATTGTTTCCTACGATATTCTACGTACGGTACAACAATAGTGTGTACTTGCGTCGCCTAGAGTAGAGAAGGGACCACACGACGAAAGTTAGCTATGTGCGCACCAGTCCCTGTTTCTGACGTATCGATACAAAAAGAGCATCAGTCCCGATTTGGAATTAGAAGCTACCTAGGTAAGTAACTACTTACCTAGGTAGCTTCTAATTCCTTGGATTGGGCTTTTAAGAAACTTCTTAAAAGCCCAATCAATGTACCTCAATAATATGGCTGTCCCTTCTTCTCGTCTAACCAGTCAATAAAGTAATTAATTCGCTGACGTAGGTTACATCGGTAATTGGCCATCGATTTTCTATATTTTTGAAGAGAGATAAAGTGTAGGTAGGTACTAGGTGGATGTCAAAAAAACGTTATGACTTAGGTACCTACCTACTTTATAATAGGTAGGTAGGTACCTACACTAACTACATACATAGAGCTGAGTTCCTTTTTTACGCCTCATATTTACTTACACTAAACTAATTTTAAATTGGTCAGTCACGTAAAAAAATCCTTAAATAGGGTGGGACCTAATACATACTGGCAGTTTTCGTTAAATTGAAAAGAAAACTAGACAGGTAGGACTTTTAAAATAAACTAAAAGAAACTGTTTCCATTGTGTCTTTCTTATTTTTTGAAGAGATTCGTTACGACGTGAGGCTAAGCGTTCAAAAATATCGACACATCGCACACCACATTATCACAAACCGAAATTAAAAGAAAAAACACTAATAAATATGATTTTTTATTGCGACTTGACTATCATCCGCAATCGGTAAAGTCGTATCACTATCCATACCTGTTTCCGGAGGTCACCGGCCGAGCCCGCACCATAGCGCGCAGATAAAAAACGTTAAAACTAAGTAAATTAACGATAACACTGTTTAGCTAGTTAGCGACCCCGTTACTTCCAAAACTAGGATTTATTATGGTGTTGTTTTGAAACAAAAGCATGTTAGGCAACTTACTGAAGAGATAAGAAGCTAGGTAAACGTGTTATTATCTCATAATTAGTGTTGCAAGCGTTCTCGGAAGGACGTAATAAAATAATAAACCACCATAATTAACGGTCTTTAAAAGATCATTTTCATAATTAGATAGGTACCAGACCACTGAACAGGTTGGTGGTCGCTGTAAGGCAGGTGCATATGCATTTTTACTGCAAACAATAATCCACAAGCCATAGAGAATGTGGTGGTCTTTGCCTAAAGCTAACATAAATGACTGAACAGTTCAGCTACTACCCGTAGGTACACTATTACACCGTTCACAGTAATCCGCACCACACTGAAATCAACAAAATAGTTTTTTTTTTATCTAGCCAGTGCTGTCCCACTGCTCGGCAAACGCCTCCTCAACCCCAAGTCCTTTCAGACATTTATTATCTCCCGAAAACAGACATCCTACTCAGGTACAAATAAAAAAAAACTAACCATAAAATATTAGATACTTACGGACTTAAAATTAGGGTTTTGTGCCAAAATCTGTTTTCAAAAGTTCTACGGCCTGCTTTAACTCTACCACAAAGTATAGAAGTGATAGTTCCAGTGAATAGGTACAATTACTAAACCTCCATCTATGCTCTGTTTAGTAGCAGTGTTAGTGCACTAGCCGCCAGGTGACTTGGCAGCAGGAATGTTTGTCGGAAATCTGCGATCGCTATGAAAACCTGTTGGTACTGGACTTGCGGTAAAGATTTTCACTTAATATTGAATTCGGACCTAGTACCTATTCTTCATTTTCTATGCTTCATATTACAAAGTCAATTAACTACCTATTTATATAAATTACAGACAGTCCAATAAATCACTCGACAAAAATAATCTGCCGGTCCATTCTGTAAACCTGTCGAAGAGAAGGCTTAGGTTGAAGTGATCACGAAGTGAGCTGTCATGCTATTTTGATTACAAGGATTGACAGCTCATTTCGTGATCACTTCACCCATGCCCACTTCGACATGTTTACAGAATCGCACTGCTAATTAATTTCGTTGCGGGATCCAAGACAGTTAAATCTTTTCTCCGGGACTTGTCGAGCTTCATTGACTCGGGCGTTTTTCTGGTGGGCGCCACTGTTGATTCTGGCTCTCAGGAGTTGTATTGGTTGGGGATGTGGCGACACTTCAGTCAAACAAAAACAACGCTTCAATGTTTCATTTCAGCTGAAAGACGCTGGACATAGGCCTACGCCACGCGTTGCCACATCCACCGTTCCTGTACTACAAGATATTCTTATTATATAATTTTTCAACCAAAGGCGACGCCATATTGAAAAATAAAATTTAAGCTCCAAGTCCGTAATTAGGTCAAAGAAGTTCTTAGGTGTACCAAATCGGTCCAACAGATTATGAGCAAATTGCCTGTGACAAACAGACATACCAGTGATCCTATAACGGTTCCGGTTCTTCATCCCCCAAAGGTTGACTGACGGGTAGAGAATGCCTATGGCATTAAGTCCGCCTCTGTACATTTGTGTGCGTAAAGTGTGAATAAATAAATAAATGAAGACGTTCCATTTTTTCTATTTAAAATTAAACCAACCATTTTCAACTACCAAAATCCCAAAAATACCTAACATTCTCTTTTAGTGATAGTAAGCTATAGTTAATTCACACGCTTTACTTTGTATGCTCAAAGGCAGACGTGCGAATAGGTCCGAGGTCACTGACCGCTCTCCTTTCAGAGAGCAACCTGAAATTATTGAAAGGACAGCCTACAGATGGTGAATGTTTAGAATTCCTGCTTGTATCGCTACGCTATCGATAGCTTGAAGATTGCTCATGCCTGCGGAATGGCTAGGAATTAAAAGGTCATTCTTTACATAACTGCAAGTATCAAAACCTATTTAGATACCTAAAACTTTGTTGAATCATTTACGTAAATAGATACCAGCTGTTCTTATCGACCTAAGCGATTTTAACTTCTACCTTCGAATACTTAACGACAAAGCGACAAAATTACTATTTCTATGTAACTTTATGAAATGGTGCGCACAGCAACTCTTGTCTCTGGAACTAATTTGTCTCCTACATCAAGTCTATGGGCTTATATATATAAAAGTGTGCGCATGCAGCAACGCGACAGCCGGGAGACTTTTCATATAAAAGCATAGACAGAAGTGAGAGACAAAGTTATGTGACAAAGTATGCTCGTGCAACGTCGTTGCGTATCTCTAAAAATTGTTTTCTGAGCCTATGCTGTCCTACTGTTGGGCAACGACCTTCCTCATTGTTTTCCAGGTAACTTCATCTCCTCCATAGAGATCCAGCCAATCTGTCAAGAACGAGTCCAAATCGTCACGCCAGCGCCAATATTTTATTTTGCCATTGAAAATTTCTATTGACTTAATTTACAATTCGCAATCGTTATCACAGTGATAAGAGCATTTATTTTTAACTAGGAAGTGACGCAAATCAACAACTTGCCATATCAGTGCCCAAGTGATGTTATCGGTAAGTGCCGATAAGTATTCAGCCACGACAAATCATAACGTGTGAAGTATACTAATCAAATACAATACGAAGCTAGCTATCTTATAATATTGGTAATACCCAGACAATATGGCACAAGAAGAATGAGTTGGCACTCCTAATGAATAAAATACTGATCAATCAAAAATCGACTGAGCTTATCAGGATTCGCTGCTAGGCCTAGTCCTATTAGATAGAAACATAGAATATATCCTATTGTACCCGAAACATAGTAAGGCATACAACTCTATTACAAAAACTTTACGGGTATGGTAGTCCCAATAGTTAAGAAGGTAAAGAAAACGACGAATAAAACTATTACTTGCCCGTCCTGTTCCTCCAACGAGGTTCCTTTTGCGTCTCTTCCTTCAAATTCATAAGCCATCGACGTCTCGCGATCTCCATAGAGGTCTGGTGCCCTACTATGACGTGCTGATGCCCTCGAATTCCGACGAAGTAAAAGGGATAGTGCCATACGCTATGTATAGCTTCGTCTCTCTCTTGGAGCGGAATCTCGATCATTTTAAGACTTCATAGTAGGACTCCGATATCGACAAAAAACAATAAAAAAATCCAATCCAAGCAAAAGGATATTGATAAAAATCTTGCTCACTTTGTTATTGAAGACCTCAGTCCTCAGTACTTAATTCATAACACTGACTATAACTTGCGAACCAGTGGCATGCTTACGGGCTAAAAATAGTCACAATGCAAAAACCTGGTTTACTTAAAGGTCGTAGAGGCCAGACAGCTGGCATTTGTACGACAATATTATGATGGATGAAGCAGGGCTTGGGGCGGCTGGTTCTTTGTAGTATTAAGTTAATGGATGATACGTTTACCTGTTCAAATAAGTAACATAAACCCATAATAACAAAAAAATATCAAGAATTTGTATACAGCGATTAGGACCCAAATCGTTGTATAAATTCTTTATATTTTATTGCAAACCTTGTTTAGTCCAAAGCGTTTCTTAATAGATTCCAAACTGCTTAAAATTCTTTTGTTAAGCGGAGTCTTCACAAAAAACATGATCCTCCCGTTACAGGTAGTCTTTTAAGGACTGCCTGCTTGACAGGTAATCTAAATGGGAATGTCAGCTGCACCTAGCTGGGGGCGTAGGCGGACATCGACGCCTTGTTTGGCATCCTCGTCTTGGCGATAATGGCCTTTATGATAATAGGACATTTGCTGCTAATATGGCTGTCTGTGGTGCTGTTCCTCAGACAATGGGACGCTAACATTGTGTCCTATCGCGTTGCAGGCATTGGTGGAGAGCGCTTCCCGAACTAAATTAGAAGTTGACCCAATTAAGAGTGGCACACGCTAAGAAGAAATGGCTGCCCATCAGGTTTTTGAGTGTTGTAGATGTTCTAGGAAAGCAATGGTGGTTTGGCCTTTTGAATAGCGGTGCTTTGACATGACTTGAACCACAATAATACACAAAAAAACCTTGTATTCTGCAATTTCAATTGATTTCCTCTGAATTGGATGACCAACTCTTATTCAAAGTTAATCGGTTCATACTTTTTTATCATACCTATTTTCATTCTTGAATCCTCACGTTTTTCCTGCTTACAGCTTAAAACTCCAGTTAACCAAAGTACTTGAAAACAGTTTTGTAATACTGAACCCAAACCGTCTGGGTGTCATTTCCTGAATTGAATCGATCAAAAACTTGTTTCAACAACTTCCAAGGTGCGAGTGAAGGTCATGCTGGCCAAAATGTATGGAGACAACATTTCTCTTTGAAAAATACACACATATTATTGACGTATTGTGGTCTCTGTGTCTAAAGAATACCTTAATAACAGCAGTGGAACTCTGCCTGCGTCTGTTTTTCCGAACGCATACAACCCTAATCTCTTCAAAATAAGAGTGAACAGGCTTCTTCTGGGTAAGCTCGCTCCATCGTCGACTTTGTCTCTGTCATCTATGACCTAGACTAGAGTCAAGAGCAAACCCATATTAAATAAAAACAACGGGTTGCACTCCAGGAGTGTCGGCAGAAGTAAAAACTTGAACATTGAAGTTGTGCATTTTTGATATTTTTGAATGGTTAGGGAATAATTTCGCAAGAATTGCTTTAATTATCAGTATAAAAGTACTATGATTTATGTGGTAAAATACAATATTCATTTATTGCGCTATCGTACACAAACATGTCTTTTATATTACATTAAAAATTTAACACTTCAGAACTTTCGCTCCGTCTTACGAATTTTCGATCAGGTCATGTGTCCTGACGCGAGTTTAACATTTTTGACCCATCCCAAAAAGTGCACAATGCCGCTAAAGAAGTTTTCACTTCAAAAATTAAAAAATAAGCAAAGACGGCGGACTTTTTTAAACCCCGCAACATAACAGGTTACGGATTCTATCCCACATACTGTTTCCTACATAAAAAATCTACGAGATTTCGGGCTATCGGTGGGCGACTCAAGATTTGGCGTTTCCAGTTTTAAGTGTCGCTACAGATGATAATATTGATAATGTTTCGGAGTTAAGTAAGAGCCGTTCACTGACAAGGTCGCCACGCAATGCATCTGGCTGCGTTTATCGGCGAAAAAACCGGTCGGCTACCGACACTTTATAGTAAGTATCCTTTTATGTACCAACGGACTGTACCTAGGTTTAATGCCAGGCAGTTGAGATGCATTTATAGTTCGCAGGAAAAAATACCTCCCTGCTAAGGATGATTAAACTAGGAATGCAGTTGGAGTGGCATCTTTCTGTTCGCTAGTAAAAAAAACTTCTGCTAAATATTGCAGTAGCAAATACTGCAGTTTGTCTAAGAAATCACTGCCTCTTTTTAGAGCAGCACACACTTTGATTTTATCGTATAATTATTATTATATTGTTATATCCAGTACAGTGCATGGTTCATGTAAAAACCTTTACGAAGCCACTAGTATCTGTGAAGATGCTGACTGTTGCATGGGCGTAGCTATAACTTTCACAATATTTGGATCCGCGGATCCAAAAATTGTGGGAATTTTGTGGCACGTACTATCCGTGACCGTGTACCTGTGTCTGAATTAGCGTTGCCAGATCCAGTACCTATGTTAAATTACAAATTATATTAATAGAAAAACGGGCCAAACCGTTTTCTATCTAGAAAAAAATGATATGGCTACCAAAATGAATACTGAGAAAACTGATAGAAGCAAGGAACGCACAACACACACACACACACGCCTATTCTCCTTACTAACTACTCGGAACCCAATAAACTGCAACTCAGCTTCACAATAAATCAAAATATTGTTAATGTTAATCTACAATTGTATTGGTAGATCAATACGCGTTAATTCTATAAAGACAACTTAATGAACTGTTTGGATTTTGTCAAATAATTTCTATGTATGACCTACCACTTTGTCTAATCAATATATTACTTTTTGATGAATCAACATTTATTATTATATTATTATTAAGTATGAGGAAGAAAGAATCGCTCAGAAGTGACCCCAAAAATAATAGAGGGACAACGGCGAGCAGATGATTTTGAACATATGTATGTAGTTAAAGACAAAAAAATGACAGGGAAGAATGGACGAAGAAAACGCGCTGATCCCAAGTAACGAGAAACAGCTCCCAAAAAAGAACAAGGGGAGGAAGATGATGAGTTCCAGTCTTTACAGATGTCAGATCACCACAAACTTCAACTCTCATCACTTAATACTTATTTTGAAATGATTTGCAATTTGCTGTCTGCTCCTAAATGTCGATGCTCTGAATGTTATGTCAGTCTAACGAATCTGTAGGTCAGTCGGTCAAAAGAGGTTAGTTGTGAACGGTACACGCGTGTTAATTAACTAAATGAACCTGTCTGTGCCATCTCATGCAGGTGATTGCACTGGCTTTGCCTTGCAAATGTTGTAACCGTATGCTGAGAAACTTGAACCGGGAAGTAGATAAGGTTAGGTACTATCTAGTTCAGGTATCATTCTGTGATGTAAAGCCTGCAATCTATCTAGACCAAATGAGTAAGCAGGTTCCGCACATAGGTGCGACGCGTCTTTTAGTGGGAACCAGGGACCGATATCGATACTCGAAGAATACCGATATTTTTAAGAAAATACCGATAACAGTATCGATATCTGGGATAAATACTGGTACTTAATATCAGTAATTTGAGTATCGATTTAAAATATCGATAATTATATCAATACTCAGTACCGATATCAGGCTACAATGTGACGTCACAGAATCTTTATTGATGATTCCTAAGTAAATGCATGTTTATTACAGTCGCGAATCATTTATTGATCAAAATACAACCTGACACTGACCTGCAGATTGCAAAAAAACGCAAGAAAAGTTAATAACAACGTTATTATATCGATACCTAAATACAGGTATTTATAGCGATATTTTGGTATCGGTATCCAAATTATATCGGTATTCAGTCCCTGGTAGGGAACTTCAAGCACTATGAATAAAAGTTTAGGATTAGTGAGAAACTTAAGTAGGATTAGTGAAAATTATATTTTTTCCTACTTCTCTGCTGTTCTTTTCTAATTAATTCGTTACAGAATCCAAGACACTTAAATCGTTCCTCGGAGACTCGTCGAGCATCATTAAATCAGCGTATTTACCACTGGAGAGGTTAAAGTCTAAAAACTTGCCTTTGGCATATGTGTTTTTTTCTTCTGTAAGGTGTCAGACGTAAAAGAATAGCACCATCCCATCATTTCCCGTGGATATCGTAACTGAGGCTCATCAGAGCTGCCAGGATTGCGGAATTTGTTCGAAAGAGTCACTGCGACCCTGGAACGCAAAGGGCTTTAGAAGGAACACGGATGGGTTTTAGTCAGTAAGAGTCTGACACGCCCTTCCGCTCCACCCAGAGCGGAAGAAGCCATTTGATGATTTCCCATCCTTAAAAAAAAAGGGACATCAGAGAATGGGCAGCAGCATTCTCTGCAATGCAACAGCTACACTGCGATCGTCACGCTTAGGGGGAAGCCTATGTCCAGCAGTGGACGTCATTCGGCTGATGATGATGATGAATATATTTTATTTGGAAATAATAAAAAAAAAACATGATTCTAAGTTAAACACTGCTTGGGTCTCTACACGTAACACGTCTGTACAAAGAATTAGCTTCCTCATTATTCTAACAAAGGATCAGCATAGGCGGTTGTGTAGGTTTAATAGTCCAGTCTTTTGGCAATACTTGTACCAAGGAGGTCGGGCTTCGCAACAATTGGTCCGATAAGTGATTAACAAACCTAAAAATGGCATTAGGGAAGGAAACTTACACCATAGCAACGTTGTTATCTTACATTGTTTCCTAAAACACTTGAAATTAACAGCAGAACCAAATTGGTATACAATCTGCGGATATCACTTATCCGGCCAAAGTTTCTGAAAAGGATGTTGCGAAAGTTCTCAATCTGGAATTTGTAAGCCAAGGTCCTGAGAGCTATGTTTTGGTTCACCTTTTAAAATCTATAGTAGGCGCCAGATAAATGTGGAATAAAGTATATTGACCTTTCCCTAATAACTGTTCATAGGTACCTGAACAATTAAATATGAATCGTTTTTCATTATTAGACAATGTTAAGGATCACGAGAGATGATGATTCGGGACAGCTTTGTGTCATTAATTCCGTTTTTCAAATTAAAAATGTCAATAATTGTAGGTGGGTCAATGACCGTTATTCCACGATTATCTGGCGCCTACTATAGTGCTGCTATTAAAAACGCACTGACTCACAAGACAACCAACACGGTTAGCTGATAATCCAGAATTATTTGAAAAGCCTTTTAGACATCATCATCCTACATCAGCTACTCTAAGCCCAAAGTCCGTAATTTCGGGCTTAGTTGCGAGCGTATTGCAGCCATACATCGATTTATAAGACGTTGTCTCTTCAAAAACTTAGTTCTGAAAAGTGTCCACAAACACCTGTAACACATGAAGCAACAAGTTACAGCATATAATTACCGTTACATAACCCTTACGGCTATATTTCGTGTGTCAACTCACTTTCGTTTCACTTTCGACATCACTTAGATACCTACTGACTTAATTATGTAAAGATTGATAGCTTTTGTTTATGGGCAAAGTCGTTTGGAGCATGTAACTTAACAATCACTTAATATAGTGAGCTATAGAAGTTTAATAGGGGTTATGTAAGGTAAAAATGGTCTAGGTTGGTCGGTGGATGGGTAACCATATTAACATACCGAGACTCCTCCGTGCCTTGGAAAGCACGTTAAGCTGTTGGTCCCGGCTGTCATTTGTACATCTTTGGCAGTCGTTACGGATAGTCAGAAGCCAGAAAATCTGACACCAGTCTTGCCAAGGAGTACCGTGTTACCCAGTTAATGGGTAGTGGAGGTCTGGTAGGCAGCCGCTCCACGTCAAATACTAGTATTCAGCTGACTCCGGTTTGACTAGAAGCCGACCCCAATATAGTTGGGAAAAAGGCTAGGCTATTTTATAGAAGTTTAAGAGGGGTTATGTAAGGTAAAAATTGACTGATTTTGATATGTCATGCGTGACTGAATGGAGTTGTTTGGAAGGTAATCTGTTACGTAGACTTGTTGCTCTTTCATAATGTTATAAGGCCCTTTCTATACAATAATATGGTAATGTCATGTCATCATTTTCATATCAGCCGAAAGACGTCCACTGCTGGACATAGGCCTCCCCCAAGTGTCGCCACAACAACCGGTCCTGTGCGTCTCGCATCCATCGGCTACCCGCGACCCTCACCAGGTCATCGGTCCACCTTGTGGGAGGCCTTCCAACGCTGCGTCTTCCGGTACGTGGTCGCCACTCCAGAACTTTTCGGCTCCATCGACCATCTGTTCTGCGAGCAATGCCATGTGCTAAGACATAATTTACAGGACTGAGTAATTAGTTACAATATTAGGTTCATAGAATTAATTCCTGAATCGAAAACTCATGATGAGCATCGGCATGTGATGAGAATATTTTAAAACTAAGGAACTCTACAGTTTTGTAGTAATTTAGAATTATAATAAATTATTTGCCGCCCGCGGCTCCGCCCTCGTGATTATCGAAAATTATCCCAAGGGAACATATTCCCAGAATAAAAAGTGTTATTCCAGACTATAATCTACCACTGTGCCATATTTCATCACAATCCATTCAGTAGTTTTTGCGTGAGAGAGTAACAAACATCAATACATCCATCCATCCTCACAAACTTTCGCATTTATAATGTTAGTAGGATAAATATTTTTTATTAATTAATCAAAGCCATACAGAGCAGTTATAAAATAATTATCAAACGGACAGTCGACAAAGTCTAAGAGCTACTGAGTACTGACGACCCGGGTTGCACTGAACCAAAGCCAGTCATATAGTCTATTTGAATGCAACTTCTGTCATTTTGCATGCATTTAAATTCCGATCATGCACTCGTACGTCTCGACCTACTACATCCTTTCAAAAGTTACGCAATAAGTGGTCTATTGAACTGGAACACTTTCGGTACCCGCTTAACTCAATACCAAATTGGCTAAAATTCCAGTTTCCAAAATGCACCTGCACCTACTTCCTCGCAATACGACGAAATGCTGTTACGTAAGAAGGCATAATGTTCTGCGATCAAAATTCTCAGACCATCACATGCTTTATGTAAAGCATTTTCATAAAATTCGTATGCGTGCAGGGTCGTTAGTTACTTACCACACAGCACAGTGCACGAAAGGCTTGCCGGTTCGATTCCCGCGCCGGCACGCCGAGGGGATCTACTTTCACCATCTGTCACATCTGCATACAATGAGCGACTATATTTTTGGTGGGGCCATGAAAATCGCGATCCGTACCGCCTGTGCCCTATACTGTTTCGACAGCCTTGAAATAACGTAACGAATCAATTAGTTTTAGGTGGTTATTGTTAAATTGTTTAAGTGTTTTTCTAATAGCGTGATTGCCTACTTACTGTAAGCACTTACGGAGGCTTGTTAAGTGTCTGTTTTAGTATTGTTTGTTTATTGGTTCATGTTTGTTGTTTACACAATAATCAAATGGTTACAGGTCCGTGTTGGCGCCATAGATAGACAGACAATCGTAGCTTCTTTTGCTGAAAGATGTCTCATTAATTGCACTTGCAACATACGCAGGTCGATCTTAAACTTAATGTCAATTTTGACAGTCGTTATTGCTGAATGAATGTCACTTAACTAGAGCCTAAGATCTGAGTGTCAATTCAACTAATTTACGCATTTGCACGTCAGTCGCAATCTGTCAGAAATGTATGGAAGCTAAAGCATTTCTGACAGATTGCGACTGAGATGCAAGTACGAACGTTGCTTAAAAATGAGTAGAATTGGCACTCAGTTCATGACAATCTTGCCTATTTACTCGGAAATGAACGCATACAACCCTAATCTCTTCAAAATTAGAGTGAACAGGCTTCTTCTGGGTAAGCTCGCTCCATCGTCGACTTTGTGTCCGTCAGCTATGACCTAGACTAGAGTCAAGAGCAAACACATCTCAAATAAAAAAAATGTAAAAAAATGGCTAAAGTTATCAGGAAAATTCACGCTACCAGTTGGCGCCACTTGACGGAAAGTCTTTGAAAACGTAACTTAAAACGTAACCATGATATTTTCATGAATTTAACTAATCGGAAAACATTTATAAGTGGTTTAACAGATTCCTGGACCTGTCTCCTCAGTGCTGCCACGTGGTGCACGTAATATCAGAAATCCCATAGTCCAATTTAGGCAGCAAGATTTGAATAGAAATTCCAAAACCCGCTCCCGTCACCTCCTTTTTCGTAGCCCCCCATCTCATTTCACATAGCAGAGAAACTGTGCCACCGGTAGATGTAACCACCATTCACACAGCAGGTCTCAATGGAGATCACTCGATTGATTAATTGTGGCCAATTGGAGCCATCTGATAGCCGAGACGGCTTACGATCGATTTCGATGTCTTTTAGATTGGTCCATTGGCTATGTTGTTAGAGTGGTCAGGGTTTTGCAGTAGGTCTAGTAAGATTATTTGAAATGTGAAAATAATAGCTTGTAATTGCGAAGCCAGTAAAAACTTCTAAAGCGCAAACTTGTAAAAGCGAGCCAAAAGGAAGGGTTATGAGTTTGTTTGGTTCTCTTAACTTACCGGTCTATTACCAGAACTATGCGCGGTATGTCAGTCAGTATAGTGTTGTTTAGAGTTAACTCTAAACAACACTATATTTACTGGTACAACACAAATTGACAAAACCCCAATCGTGTGGGATTGGTCTGGCAATTAGAAGCTACGGAGTACTGTGATAAAATACTTGCCCATTACCCACGGGCAGTGTAGGTAGGCATTACAAAATGCAGAGCAATTACAAAGTGATGCAATGACTTCTGGGTTATCATTGAACACGTTGGCGGGAGATAAGCGCCATTTTACATACTGTAGGTACCGTTCAGCCTGTCTCGTTTCTATTCTATTCTATACACCAGCCCAGCAATAATCACACCCTCGCAGAAAGATACGTCTATTGCTTTTAAGAACCCTGATGACAAAACTGACTAAAGTCACTGTCAAAGGCGAATTTGGAGGGAAGGCAGCTGATGCTGAATGAATTGGGAGCACAAATGTTTGCTGGAAACCACACATAACAACACGCCTTTATTCCCCAAAGTGATAGGCAGAGATGTACCTACCTCATCTGCCAAGCCTTTTCCTAATTATATTGGGGTCGGCTTCCAGTCAAACCGGATTCATCTGAATACCAGTATTTTACTTGGAGCGGCTGCCTACCTGACCTCCACAACCCATTAACTGGCTAACACGGTACTCTTTGGTAAGACTGGTGTCAGATTTTCTGGCTTCTGACTATCCGTAACGACTGCCAAAGATCTACAAATAACAGCCGGGACCAACGGCTTAACGAGCTTTCCGAGGCACAGAGGAGTCTCGATATATTAAGATGGTCACCCACCCACAGACCAACTTCGGCAAGCGTTGCTTAACCTTGAAGATCGACCCGTGCGACTGTTATTATTTAGCCACGAGCTCCTCTAGAGATGTACCTACCTATTGTACATGTGCATGTACTCAGCAGTTATTGTTGATGTCTACTGTGCTAGGAGCGAACCACCACACTATCTTCACGTTTAATCCAATTCATCAGCTGTCAAGCCATTCCGACGATGTAAAAGGGATAGTGCTATACGCTATGTATACCTTCGTCACTCTCTTGGAGCGGAATCTCGATCGTTTTAAGACTTCATAGTAGGGCCTCTGAAACAGTGTGACCTTATGATATTTTGATCAGAAACATTTCAGGAACTTAATTTATCATTCAATAAGTAGGTTTGACAGTCCAGTTCCTACTTTCATTTATCAACGTTGTTATCATTTTATCGTCCTGTCGATAGTGTTCGACCTTTAGATTTAAATATTATCCTTTGTAAACTCGTGTCTATGAGCGATGTTCTTTATTATTTTACTAGCAACCCGCCCCGGCTTCGCCCGGGTCGCAGAGCATAATATAACTCCCAGTCGGCATAATTTTTCCAACATCTTCAACAGTCATCCTCTTATTTCAGCTAATTTATACAAAACCTTAATTAACTATACACCAAAACCTTCCTCATGAATTCACTTCGTCCATTGGTGAAAACCGAATGAAAATTCGTTCGGTAGTTTTTGAGTTTATCGCGTACAAACATACAGAAACGCGGCGGTGGGAACTTGTTAATAACAATAATGTTGTGAATGGTGAAGTGATAGTGATTGTTCTAATGACTGAAGAGATTAGAATGCTAATTGCAAGTCGTGAAGATGATGTTCATGATATTTAATGGTTGTCTGGCAGACAAATTCGTTTGCATCGTTATGTGAAATCTCTAGATTCTTTCTCAATGGATTAGGTATGAAAAAGTTTAGAATAAAGTTTTAATTTTGCGAATCCTTACAGGAAATACCTATAGTTATAACATATAATATAATATAATAATATATACTTAATAATAATATTATTATAAACGCGACAGTTCGTATGTATGGATGTATGTTTGTTACTCAATCACGTCAGAACGGCTGAACGGATCTTGATGAAATTTAGCAGAGAGGTAGATTGTCTGGAAAACACATAGGAACTTTTCATCCCGGGAGTATGTTCCTTTGGGATAATTTTTGACAATAATGCTGGCGGAGCCGCGGGCGGTAGCTAGTAATAAATTAAAATAAATTATTAAACTTGGAAACTTGGATGAAATTTATATTATTTACGCAAAGAAGAGTACCTACCCATACTTTTTATTTGAATTGGAAATAGCTAATTTGAAAGGTCACAAACTATCAGATCGACAACAGATCACGATCATCGGGAATGTCTGACTCTGAACGGAACACAATTAAGAAGTAGGAATCAATTTTTTTTGATTTTTAATATTGGTTTACTCTTGACTCTAGTCTAGGTGATAGATGACAGAGACAAAGTCGACGATAGAGCGAGCTTACCCAGAAGAAGCCTGTTCACTCTAATTTTCACTTTTTTTGTTTCTGATCGAGGAGCTCAGAAGCACCAGAATCGGCTGTCATATAGATAGTGTATGTATTAATAATATAAGCTATGCTGACGATATGGTGCTGCTGAGCCCCTCGATCTGTGCGTTGAGGGAGCTCATAAAGATTTGTGAAACTTACGCGAACACTCATGGCCTAAAATACAACTCAACTAAATCTGAGCTTATGATATTTAAATCGGGCACTAAACACTATGAAAATGTACCTGAGATAGTCCTGAATAGTACTCCTTTAAAAAGGGTTACTAAATTTAAGTATTTAGGTCATTGGGTCACTGATGATTTAAAGGACAGTACTGACATTGAGAGAGAGCGCAGGTCGTTGTCTGTTCGATGTAATATGCTGGCTCGCAGGTTTGCACGCGGTACAACACAAGTAAAGGTAACGCTATTTAAGGCATACTGTCAATCCTTTTACACGTGTCGTGCAGCCTGTGGGTTAGCTATTTGCAGAGGGCATACAGTGACCTGCGGGTGCAGTATAACAATGCGTTCAGGATGCTGATGGGGCTGCCGCGGTATTGCAGTGCCTCCGGTATGTTTGCCGAGGCCAACGTCGACAGCTTTGCGACAATCGTGCGTAAACGTTGCACGTCGACCCTAACTCGCATGCGAGCTAGTTCCAACAGCATCTTGAGCGTATTGACTGACCGGTGGGATTCTCCGATGCTTGAGCGCTGGATACGACTGCACGCAGTCAAATAGCATACATGCGTTCTGGTGTCGGATTATCCTAAAATCTGTGATTTTATTTGTGTCATGTGATTTTTTACTAACACTAGCTCTTAAGTATTTTGTATTACTAACAATTTATATGGAGAAATCTGAAAATAAATTATTATTATTATTATTATTAAAAAAAAAGAAAAAAAGTAACTATTGATTGCATCGAGGTTTATGTTTCAGCATAATAATACTACTAATACGTACTCGTGCAAGTTAACTTGGCACCTATCTGGAATGACGTTTTGATGTTTTAATTTAAATTTAAATTCAGTGATGCTAACGCGTTTTTAATGTTTCATCGAAATCAAATTGTTCAATTTAAATTAAAACATCAAAACGTCATTCGAAATGTGTCGAGCCAGGTGCCAAATTAACTCGCACGAGTTATACCTAGGTAATCTTAATATATTTAATAAAACAAAGACGGGTTAGTTACACCATTTATAACTCAAGAACGGCTGGACTGATTTTGATGATTTTTGATTGGTTGGATTCGTCTTTGCCCCGAATAGCAGAATAACTATTAAAACATTCGAAAAATTAAAGAAAAAAAATATGTAGGTACAAAAATAATTTTCGCATACAACGCCATTTCTGATGCATGACAAAAAAAAAACCGCAAAAATTGGTTCTTAGGCGGTATGAAGTTCGCCGGGACCACTAGTTTAATATAAAGTAGTTATATGTTTTGTTGTTTTTACTATTTAACAACCTCTACCTACGTAGGTACTGCAATTACTCTTAACTAGTTGATGTCATCCTATAATATTAGATGGAAAATTCTACACTGCAATCTATCATTCACTACACCTACCTACGTTTATACAAACATTCATTTTCCATGTCCCCCTTTACAAAATATTTACTCAGTACAAGTCATTGCCCTCAATGGCTTCCTGTTTGGCTTCTAAACTCCCTAGTACTAGGACTTATCAACAAGGAGCTAGGAATAGGAACAACACGTTAAGCACCGTTGCGTCACAACACGACCGCCCCCGAATGCGTGCGCCTGCGCCTGGGTGACGCGCGACTAGGGCTGGCCAAGAGTTTTATTAATATTAAAAAACTTTTTGGAAGTAGGTTTGTATTTTTTTTTTGTTCACATTTTATTGGCACCCCACCTGACAACACCACTGGAAAGCAAAACACACAATATCGTTCACTTGGTTAAGTTTTTTTTTGTATTTCCTCCAGCTATTTTGATTAAAAACTAAAGTACTGAACCGATTTTGAGTTAATTTCTATGGGACCAATCGGAACGTATATCCTTTCACTTGAAAAAAGAGTTTTTCAAATCGGTTTATTAATGACGGAGTTATGACTTATGATGTAACAGACATAAAAAAAAACAACCGAATTGAGAACTTCCTCCTTTTTTTAAAGTCGGTTAAAAAGATAAGTGGGATAAAATATTAAAGATGATTAGCTCAGAAACTAGGTTTTATGAGGCATTCACATGACAGGTAAAAACAAGAAACGTATGAAAAATAATAACTTTTACTATGGGACCAATTCTGATAGAATAAAAATTGCTGTTTCAAACATTTTGATCGTTGGAACCGTCTGTTTTTAAAGTACCGTCTTTAATTTTGCTGTACTGAAAATGTGATTTCTTTTGATATTATTGGATGGCGTGTCGTGAGTAGTCGTGAAAATTAAATGATAACATTATCGCACGTGCGATGACGTGTTGTTTTTAAGGATTCAGATTTCACTAGCGGGTCAAATTGTTTAAGTTTATAACACGTTATTAGCAGATAAAAAACACATATCATTAAGTAGTGTAAATTACTGATAATATTATGAATAATTCCCCGAAAACTCATAAATTGGTCTATCAAGAGATTGATAAAGTATACCTCATAGATAGGAAACTATCAAACCATGTATAGTTTTAATTTAAATATTGATTTTTTGTGTTATCATACGCGATAACTTGTTTAATTTTATCTTAACACATTCCACATTTTGCCCATCATTAGTCATTCAGTTCCTGTTTATATTTTCTATACATATCTACCTAATTTATGCATACAAAAATAAGAAGTAAAACAGCGGAATATATTTTATTTTAATTTACACCCAGTTTTTCATTAGTTTTTTTTTTTTCTATTAATTCTACCTGCACTTGTAGGTACTCCTCCTAAGTATATAGCACGGATTGTCACGTTATCTTTTGACAGTTAGGTATTTGAGTTAGGTAAAAAAAAGAGCCCAAGTATTTTACATTTCCAGTGGCTTCGATCGCAAAAGCAAGGACGTTGCGATATCAGTGAGGTGCAAAATGGCTGCTTATCAAAACATTGACATTGGACACGATTTGTTTATCAATAATACGATTTGTAGCGCATATTATGTCATACATGTTATTAGAAATGTATTTGGTTTTTTCAACAATATTCCAGTCGAGTCAATCGAATATTTTCCCCAGCACATTCCCATGCCATTAGAATCTACAACATTAAATTAAGTATTATTAAAGAAATTACATTTTTGTCATATATTTTACTGTCTGGTTTCCGTTATAGCAATAATGTCTACTTTATTAGATGAACTGTAATGTACCGTTATTTGTTTAGTTTAAATTCCTATATCAAGTAACATATTCTACGTATCCAGCGAGAGAATGCCTGACTTTGTCAATTAATATTTATCAGTAATCTTTTTAAGATTTTATCGTAGAACATTAACTGAGAGCATAAATGCAGCGTCGGTTTCATGTGAAATACGCTATGTTAAACAACCTCTCAAATTAAAAAAAAGCAAATTCAGAAATAGCTGTCTCGAAAGGAACTATCATAAAACCATAAGTACATAATCTCAGTAAAAAAAAAACTTCTTTTTATAATATTTTTTCATTCTGGCAACCCTACCACCTGCACAGGTAGACGTAGGTGTGCGTTGGCGCAGTGCATTGAGCCGGGAATTAGAAAAAAGCAAACAATGATGGCGCCATGTTTTTTGTTTCGCGCCAAATTCGTACGCACACAAAAAGTTATATTGATTGCATCATTTAATTCGGGTATTACGGGTTCCGGGATTATGAGATGGGTAATTTTTATATCGTGGTAATTGATGGTCGATGTCAGATGTGTATTTTTTGACAGTTAGATCTTTCATTTAATTTTGACAGAACGGCCGACGCCTACTACTACATTACAACCTACAACACAGAGCAGAAAAAAGGAGTTAAAATAATAATGAAACATACGAATCATACATTCTTCTCACCAAATGATATACATTCTGACAACATCGTCTTCCACGGTACACCTTATCTAAATTTATTTTTGCCACGGCTTATTTACATTTTGCCTGAGAATCTACCATTGACCATCTGCCGAACATTTAATCAGTTCATGACAATTTTCAAGGAAACCTGGGGCCGGTGCTTAGAGTAGACACTATGTACTAGCCCATCTGTGATAGATATCGGTGGTGATTCCTCAGATAGTATCCCACGTACATAGGCCAAAGACCGGACGGCATGTCTTTGCTTCCATGGAAGATGGGTAGGCCTTTAGTGTGAGACGCAAACTGTGTCGACAATCTTGCGCTATCCCATCTTCCTAGGTCTTCGTGTTGTGCTGGTGCTGTCGCTGCGGCTACGGAAAACCTCAAGCGGCGTAAATATAGTAACCTTCATCATCATCTGCCTAGCCTTTTCCCAACTATATTGGGGTCGGCTTCCAGTCAAATAAGAAAATTAGGATTCAGCTGAATACCAGTATTTTACGTGGAGCGGCTGCCTACCAGACCTCCACAACCCATTAACTGGGTAACACGATACTCCTTGGCAAGACTGGTGTCAGATTATCTGGCTTCAAACTATCCGTAACGACTGCCAAAATGTACAAATGACAGCCGGGACCAACGGCTTAACGAGCTTTCCGAGGCACAGAGGAGTCTCGGTATATTAAGATGGTCACCCACCCACAGACCAACCTCGGCAAGCGTTGCTTAACCTTGAAGATCGACCCGTGCGGCTGTTATTATTTAGCCACGAGCTCCGAAATATAGTAACCTTAATGTTAACTATATTATCGAAGCGTTTTGGGTTGAAACCCTTGGGCCATGGGACCCTAGTGCTAACAGTATTTTCAAAACGGCAGGTTGACGCTTCCGTGACCCAAGAGCTGGCTTTTACTGTGGCCAAAGACTAAGCCATTCAACGTGGCAGTGCCACCTCTTGGGCACACTACCAGCTGACAGCGTTGAGGTCGTATTTTTGATGATTTATTTTAGTTTATTGATTATTGTTACAAATTTGCAAACAGATATAAGTAAATTACGTGCATAGGTAGGTAATCAATCACAAATATAAAGGCGAAAGTTTGTGAGAGTGTGTGTTTGTTACTTCTTCACGCGCAAACGGCTGGACCGACTTAAATGAAATTTTTTGGGTATAGAGATTGTTTGAGTCCCAGGAAAGGACATAGGATAGTTTTATCCCGGGAGTATGTTCCCTTGGGGTAATTTTCGACATTCACGCGGGCGGAGTCGCGGGCGGCAGCTAGTGTAACATAAATGAAAAGCGAACCAATAAGGACTGCTGTATTACCAGCTGGATCCGGCCAACACTCAAGTTCATCGAACACCTCTTCAATCGATTACCACAGAAACCTGTTTTTGGTTTCTTGCAGTCATTGAGGCCTCTTAAGTACTAAATTCGTAGAAAAACCTGACACACCAGTTTGGCTGTTTTTCATCAACTGTACATTCACAGGCACGATCCAAGTTTACGTGTTTACTATTGTGTAATATTGACACTGTGTAGTGCAGTGCAGACGTGCTTCGTTCAACTAAATTAAAAAAATCTAGACGAAAGTGAGAACTATTGCTTTTCTCATGTCGTCTGTCTGCAAGATCTTTTGGGAAAAATACTTTCCATCTACAAACGACAGTGCGACAACGGTTGTCGCATCATTTTGTTAACGGTTGTCACACCTTTTTTTTCTTTTTTGTTTTTTTTTTTGTTGTCTCGCCTGCCTGCGTTGCACTGTGCATTTGCATTCAGTTTAAGGCATAATGTGATAAAATGAAAAAAGATACACTAGACAATTTGTGCAGACCAATTGCTTTGGTCGACACCAGATAAATTTGCAATAACGGTCATTGACCCTACAATTATTGACATACTTAGGTCCGAAAACAGAAATTAAGACATAAAGCTGTCCTGAATCGACATCTATCGTGATCCTATACATTTTCTAGTAAGGAAAAACGATTCATAGTCTATGATCTAGGGGCCTACGAAGAGATATTAAGGAAAGGGCAATGACCGGTATTGCAAATTTATTTGGCGTCGACCATATCTGCTTAAATGCTAAGATTTGTTTACCACTTGGGTCTATACAATATAGACTTACATAAACTTCTAGATAATTTTGTCTCTGCAACAAAGCAATGCAGACAAAATGGCGGTGTAATAGTTCTTTTTAATTCAGAGTTCATGCTCTGTATAGAGAAACGTCTGTATCGTGTGGACCTATTATTAGAGACAGGATTTTGACATTATTTGCTTGGATGAAACTTATCAGTTCCCTTTTTTTAAGTAGGTATGGGAAATCATCAAATGACTTCTTCCACTCTGGGTGGAGCGGAAGGGCGCGTCAGACTCTTACTGACTAAAACCCATCCGTGTTCCTTCTAAAGCCCTTTGCGTTCCAGGGCCGCGGTGACTCTTTCGAACAAATTCCGCAACCCTGGACCTTATCATACGGAGGTATTGTAATATCTAAAATTAAAAGAACTATCGTATTTTACGCATTTCCGCATTTTCGACATTCAAATATGTATCCGTGTTTTTATTTGGATTTTGAACTTTACATGGGTATTAGATCGGTATTTTTCATTTTGGTCAATTAACGGTGAGGTTTAACCAATTTAAGGAACTTTGTACAAAGGAATTTCAAGTTTTAGCTTAATGAACTTCAGTAAGGGCGCGTTCCTACTATGTCGTGACGATTTTATCATTTTGGACGACTGCCATACATTTTGTATGTAAAAAGTCGTTGATGACGGTTAATCGTGTCGTCCTATATGTGAACACCTCCATTTAAATACACAAGCCACGACGCGATAATCTGTCGTCGCGATATATAGTAGGCGCCAGATAATCGTGGAATATCGGTCATTGACCCACCTACATTTATTGACATTGTTAATTTGAAAAACGGAATTAATGACACAAAACTGTCCCGAATCATCATCTCTCGTGATCCTTAACATGGTCTAATAATGAAAAACGATTCATATTTAATTGTTCAGGTACCTATGAGCAGTTATTAGGGAAAGGTCAATATACTTTATTCCACATTTATCTGGCGCCTACTATAGTGGGAAAGCGGCCTAACATTTCCATTTGACATTTCAAACTTTCGGTATTTCGAATATAAGTAAAACAATCATTAGGTATTTAGATTTTAGAGATTTTGAACGTAGGTTATTTTACGTTAGTTCTATTAATTTTGGAAATTGGCAAATCAAATCTACTGACATTCGTTATTGGGTTTGACCGTTAGATGTGAATGATGTAACCAATGGATGTTACTGACTAAATCGGTGTAATAAACTTTTACACCTTCCTCAATGTCTAGGAAGTGCACTTCCAACTCCTATTGTCCAATTGCTGAAGGAAACAACTGAAATATCCTTTGACGGACGAATTTGCTCAATTAGCTCCGGCTAGTCATGTTTCTTCATTGTCAAGGTTACGCACTGACGAAAATTAACCTAGGATCAATTCAATTGAGCACTTTGTAAAATCAGATGTTTGTTCACCATTTTTACTCTGTATTCCTACAGAGAATGGTCGACAGAAAAAATGGTGGCTTGGGTGTAAATAGTGTGTGTGTAGTATGTGAAAAATGGGTAGCTTCCGCCCGACAAGACGGATGAATAAAACTTGTCACACTTTTAATTTTTACTAGTTGAACCATCTTTAAAACCAACAGTTTTTTTTAGATAGGTTAAATATTACTACACCAACCTACTTAAAGCGAAGACAATCCTACATTTTCTTGATTAATTATGGGCAATTACTAAACTTGTCGTGTGAACTATCCGGTTTGCCCAGAGCGGTCGGGCAAAACGGATACAGTAAATTAATTTCTCTGATGGCACGAGATTTATATATCTCAACGTCCAAAGACAATGCTAAAAACTTTTCAAAAAATACCGCAAATTTTACCTCTCTTATAAAAACGAGGTTGATTTCATCTCGGCACAATGCTCCAATTACTGAGTAATAAGACGACCTACCGCAGAAATAGTCATTTTAATTTAATACAGTGCTATCAAAAACAGTATTGTTTTGACCAATTTCATTATGGAATCTAGGCTGACGATGATTGCGAATGTAAAAGTGGGCAAAAAAACGTTTCATCGATTTGGGTCGAGCGTGTTTTTCTAAGTTTCTTGTTTTAATATTTTGCGTTATGATTATGAATTAATATTAATATAACTTATAATTAAGTTAGTCCTAATCTGGCATCTAAATTATAATATTGATGGCATTTCATTATTTTTATATTATTTCTAAATTACTAACTTTTGTCCGCGTCTTTTCTTGCCTTTTTTTTTAAGGATGGGAAATCATCAAATGACTTCCGCACCACCCAGAGCGGAAGGGCGTGTCAGACTCTTACTGACTAAAACCCATCCGTGTTCCTTCTAAAGCCCTTTGCGTTCCAGGGCCGCGGTGACTCTTTCGAACAAATTCCGCAACCCTGGCATGTATTTTCTTGCCTTAAAGTAGCTTATAAACGTCTCCGGGATGCCATCTATCTCTGTATCAAAATTCATCGAAATAAGTTCGGCGATTAACGGCCGGTCTCAATAACCTACCAACAGTAGCTGAAACGTCATTTTTGCTTTTGTAACATGACGTTTCAGCTACTGTTGGTAGCTAATTTGACAGTTGGTTGAAGGTATATATGTTATTGAAACGGGTCGTAAGGCGTGAAGGCGTTACAAACTAGCAAACTCACTTTCGCATTTATAATATAAAATTAGGATTTGGATAAAAATAATACAATATGTTGTGCTACTTAACTTTTTAATTTGCAAACGAAACATTTCACTTTATTAATTAATTAAAAGCGTCGTGCGAAACGCGAGGCTTAGCTAGAAATAACATAATGTTCTAAATAAACAGTTCTGAATGTCAGCTAATTAACTTGCTCACGTTCTCGTCTAGTGTAGACTTATTACAATGATGAATGTAGGTCTCATTAGCTTAGCCACGAATCATGAAGTTAATTTTTTTCTTGTAGTAATTAAACTGCGTTGAAATGCTATTACTTTTGCGGCTGAGCTTTTTAGATAATTTTACTGCCGCTTTTTAGGGTTCTGTTTCCGAAGGGTAACCAACGGAACCTTATTACTAAGCCTCCGCTGTCCATCCGTCTGTCTGTCAACGGGTTGTATCTCAAGAACCGTAATAGGTAGGCAGTTGTATTTTTCACAGGGTGTGTATTTCTATAGCCGCTATGACACAAATAATGAAAATTATTTAATTAGAAATTAAAGGGAGCTCCCATACAAATATAAACATGTTTTTTTTCGGTTTTGGCCGGTTTTTATTTTGAAGTTAGAAAAAAAAATAAGCTTACTTCTTGAAAAATAAATTAAGATTTAATTTTTATTAGGTTCAAGGCACGCGTGCCTCATCGTCGACCACATCATCGCTTACCATCAGGTGAGATAGTAGTCACACGCGTGCCTATTATTAATAACAAAAAAACTTTGTCTATTAGAGAATACTACTGGTACTGAACGCTGTGTTAAAATTTGTGCACCTATTATAATACGCTGAAATTTTAATGGTTGTTTTGGTAATACAATCGAATTATGAAAAATTAGTTGCCCGCGCCCGCTATCTTATGTCCTTTCCCGGGACTCAAACAATTTCTATACCAAATTTCATCTAAATCGGTCCAGCCGTTTGTGCGTGAAGTAGTAACAAACATACAAACACACTCCCAAATTGTCGCCTTTATAATATTAGTGTGATAATAAATAAAAAAAGCGTGTTAAAAATCAAGAAATGGCAGAATAACAATTGTGATAAACAAAACCCGAAAGCGACTTCGAACCAATAGTTATACATCGCGATAAGTTGCGAAGAAAAAAAACATAATATCAATCTTATTGGCACAAATACTTCACATAATATTTGTCCACCACACCCACTAAAACGACACTTAAGTAATACCAAAACCATATAACCCAGGATCACAAAATCACTTAAAAAGCAACCAAAACAATAAAAGAACAATCACATCAATTGTATTTCCCAATTACAGTCGGTCAACAACCTGAAGTTAGGCAAGCTAAGTTTTTTGCAACCCACTCTTACTTATCTGATGTTTTGAAATCATTTACAAATCCTTATCAAATGTGGGTGTGGAAGCTAATTGAATTACTGAACTTGAAGATTGTGTTGTATTTACTTAGTAACATGAGCACCGGTCAAAATCATAACCCCTTTCGCTTCGCCGTACGCGGGTTAAATAAAATGCTTTTTTTTCGCTGAGATCTCATCATTATGACATTTATAATCATCATGGTACAAATAACATAGGAAAATAAATCCGGAAAATTAACGCAAAAAGGAGACATTATGAATTTTATTAACGTACCTATATTAAAAATTAGTGACCACGGCTTCGGCCGGATGTAATTTTTTTTTCAAAATTTTCTTTCAAACTTCTCCTGACAATAACAAACACACCAAAAAAAGGATTAGCGAAATTGTTCCAGCCGTTCTCGAGTTTTGCGCTTAGCAACACATTTACTGGTTCATTTTTATTTATATAGATAGATAGATTAGAAGATATTAATGGAGTGGTTGAAATAAAAATATTTAAAAAAAATTGGTTGTCTGTAAAGTCGGTTTACGGATGATAGTTTAACGTGACAACGTCATAACAAAACATTGATGAAATGATCGTAACGTTACAATGAGCGATTATTAGACGTTGTCACGTCAAAAACTTTTTACACACGTGACAACGTGATACATGTGAATGGTTATTTTGTCTGATATTAGGCACATTTGCTACACACCATTAATTTTTGCCGTGTAGATAATTTTGTTATTTGCTCACAACTACAAGTAGCTGAGCAGTTATTGACATTTTGGTCTGTGCTGTTTTAATAAACAACATTGCCATCTACTTATTTGGATTCAACAAGGCTTGTTTGAAGAGACATCTATTTATGTAGCCTTGACATACAAAATGTATGTTGTGTAGAAATTATTGAGACTCTTTTTTATGTTCAAGTTTTAGCACGTACAATTTTAACTCCTGAGTTCTGTGTTGGTCATACCCAAACTGTCCTCTTTTCTGCTCTATGATCTTTCGAATCCACCTGCCAGCTTCATATACTACCTCATCATCTGCCTAGCCGTTTCCCAACTATATTGGGGTCGGCTTTCAGTCAAACCGGATTCAGCTGAATACCAGTATTTTACGTGGAGCGGCTGCCTACCAGACCTTCACAACCCATTAACTGGGTAACACGGTACTCCTTGGCAAGACTGGTGTCAGATTATCTGGCTTCTGACTATCCGTAACGACTGCCAAAGATCTACAAACAGCCGGGACCAACTGCTTAACGTGTTTTCCGAGGCAAGGAGGAGTCTCGGTATGTTAAGATGGTCACCCATCCACAGACCAACCTCGGCAAGCGTTGCTTAACCTTGAAGATCGACCCGTGCGGCCACGAGCTCCTCATATTATTTTGTAATGTTCCGTGTTCATTTCTGCAGCTATGAGCTGATTAGCTACAGTGTCGAGGCCATTTATGGCCTCGCCAGTGTCGAGGCCATAAATGGTCTGCTGAAATGTACAAAAAGTTAGATCTCATTCTCGTAGATTAAGTAGACGGAAGCCCTGTAGAGTTTTTCGACTTCTAGAGATCCTAGACAAACGGAATACCAGCTATAACTGTTACAAAAAGATAGACGTGGGGCACTTCTAACTTTACTAACGTAATGTCGTGTGGTCGGTCCGAAACATTTTTAACTAACGGCCGGTTTCAATAAGAAAAAGAAGAACTGTCAAATTAGCTACCATCAGTAGCTTAAACGTCATGTTACAAAGGCAAACATGACGTTTCGGATACCGTTGGTAGCTAATTTGACAGTTGGTTAAAGGTAGATTATTGAGACCGGTCGTAAGCGAATCGTTATCACTTACAGAATAAAATTCCTAAACTTGACGACCCTATATCTAATCTATAATCTTCTTGTTCCAGCATAGTCGTTATGTGGTGGTAATCCCGGCGTGATGATGAGGCTGGACGCGCCCGAGAAGCAGCACAGATACCACAATCTGTTGCACGACGACCATGCCAGTGAGTACCAACACTTCACTTTTGTTTTTAATTATATTCATGCACGGGGTATGAAACTTTTCGCACGGAACGCTGGAGAAATAGACCGCCTGCTATGTCTGGTGTTTGTGGAGTAAAAGTGAAATGGCTCTTTGGAATATGTATGACCTGCGTTCTAGAGTCAGATGATAGTGCAAAATTTTCAATATGAGCCAACGGGATGGTCATTCATGGTTAGTACATCTTTCTGAAAAACCGTATAAGTAATTTGCAATTTCTTAAATCCCGGGATACAATCGTAATCGTCATGATTCCAGGATTTTACAGGAGGTATTATCAACTCTATGTTATTTACTTCCACGAACATTAGGTAAATATAGTTTACCTATTCCGATCTCTGCTTATTATTTTGGTAAGCGTGATTTCCACAGTTATACCATAACCCTAATCATAACTATAAGTGTAGAGAACTTTAAAGACGTATGTTACAACAATGAACGTTTACAGACTAACAAGTTAATAATGTATCATTAACATAAGTCATTCATTATAACCAAGTTCAGCACGCAAACATTCCTCCACAGTGGTTTATTCAATAAAAACTCATCATCTGCCTTATTGAACAAAAGCAGTCCGCATAATAAATTACCCACCGTTGACAATATCATATAACCTTTGTTATTATACCCACTAGTTACCCGTTATTACGGTTATCAGGTAAAACGCAAAGGTCTCGTATTCATGAAGACATAAAAATCATATTTGATTGTTCTTGTTTCCCATGGCTGTTTTTGTAATTAGCTTTGCATGCAACTTTGTACTGTCGGTAACAGAAAGAATATAAAAAACATTGTATGTGCCTTTAAAATTAGAGGGTTGCCCTCGATTTGCCTAGGATCCCATCATCAAATTCAGACTTGGTGCCAATGGGACCACCTCAGGTGTATAGGCTTTCGAATAAAAAAATTATCATCAAAATCCATTTATAATTGACGGAATGATCGCATAACAAACATACGAAAAAAAAAACATACGGTCGAATTGAGAACCTTCTCCTGAAGTCAGTAAAAAAAAAACACAGTCGAATTGAGAACCTGCTCCTGAAGTCTGTTAAAAAGTAAGGCTTGTTTAATTTAAGCAACGAGGTTCATCAATTCTGCAAGATGTGGTTTATGTTCGATTTTCGTTAGTTAAACTGCCACCTCCTGTTTCGAGCCATATTTATGTAATTGGTCAGTTAAAACACCTGCAAAGTTCAAGTTAGAGTAGGTTAAACCTCCAGCCGGGGATTGCGAAAGTCGCATACGTTTCCGTGATCCCCGGCGTAGGTGGAAGATGGAACACCGGGGTGGTTTTAGTCAGTAAGAGTCTGACAGACCCCTCCACCCGCCCCAGGGTGGAGGATTTCCCCCCGAGATCAAAAAAAAAAAAAAAAGGTTAAACCTCACCCAAATTATTCAAGCTAGATTCAAGTGAAGCTACATTTCGCAACCAATTGCTTGATGGCTTATATGGAAAACGATTTAACCTGGTAGATTTGATCCTAGATTTTTGTCCAAGCGGCAAGTACAAAGTAGTAAT
The DNA here is from genome assembly GCA_905163435.1 of Mamestra brassicae. Classification (NCBI taxonomy): domain Eukaryota; kingdom Metazoa; phylum Arthropoda; class Insecta; order Lepidoptera; family Noctuidae; genus Mamestra; species Mamestra brassicae. The sequence continues at coordinate 1,104,913 of LR990999.1, read as the reverse complement.
TATGTCATTGTGTAATGGCGGCAATCATCCAATTTGGTGTGAACGTGAACTTGATAAGTAGCCATAAATATTTTGTTGTTATCTTAACATAATTACGGCTCATTACTACCGCCTTGTATGCGTTAAGTTATTTTTATTAAATGTAATACGGTATTGCCGTAATTAAACTGTGTATAATTATAGCATTTTGTATTTGTCTTGTAAAGTGTATTTAAAAAGAGGTTTTATTTACGTAGTATATTTTAATTTTTTCGTTTTGTTGCCTTGCTTTTTGCAAAAGTTTATCTTGCCTCTAATTTTCCTGAAATGACTGTCCGACCATTTCGATTTCTGCCCTCTATTAGAGCCTTTCCAAAATAAATTGTTAGGGTTGTCTTCTGATGGAGGTCGTATATCAACATGGTAGTGTTCTTAAGATACGAGTAAAACTGTTTAGAATCTGTCACTTAACTTTGTTTCGTCAAGGAGAAAAAGTCGTTGTGTATTAGATTAATTATGGTGTTAATGTGTTTTATCCGAATAGCCTCTTGATTCTAAAAGTTTCCAATCTAACTTGCGCGTACCTTCTCAACAAAAGCTGCAAGATAGTGCATCAATGCCGCCACATGAATAACTAAGAAGCGAAATTTGTACGGCAAAAAAAACCGCAACGCCATCTATCCTGTCAGAGACGAACTACCAACGAAATCCTGCATCGCGCAAGCAAAGTTCTCCGTGCGATTTGAAAATATACAACAGTCCGAATATAACACACACAACAACCGTCTAGTCGGAGGATCCCATTTCAGTGGAGGTGACTTTACTCTATATTCCGCATACCTCTAAAATAGTAATTATAAAAGCTTGTATTATCGACTGTACATAAACTTAATACAATGTCAGAGGGCGAGGGAACCTGCTGCAAAATGCGTGTCCGTGGGAACATCGTCATACAATCTGATGCTGATTAATGCGAAATTTGAATATGGGAAGAAGTGTGAAACCATATGCAAGTAGATTGGAATAACATTGCGAATATGAATAGGGTAGGCAGTACATCGTGAACAATATTACAAAGAAAAGTGTACAATGGCACCAGTGACAGAATAACTGACGAGGGTATGGTATAAAACAACCCTTTTTTACCCAGCTTTTTCATCTTGATAGCTGCCGTATCTACTTGTTGTCTCTCCGCTCAGTCAATTTGCTGCACATCATATATTTGAATTCCTTAATCCCTTCTCTTATTATGACATGGTCTACCTCTTTCTGTTCCCAATCCCCAGCTTCCATCTTGTTGATGGAGTCAACACTCTTCTCTTTTTTGGACATCGACTAGAATTTACTTAAGTGGTCCGTTTTGACCATAAACATCCTCCTAGTGTTCGGTCTTCCTCTGGATCTCACTTTTAACAGCCAAAGAAGAAATAAGTAACGTCCAATATATTTATAACACTAGCTTTTGCCCGCGACTTCGTCTGCGTGGAATAGTTACTTGGAGCAGACATTTTTATTTTAAGATTATGAAGTTTAGTAAAGTTTCAGTCAATGCTACTCTGAATAGAGAAAGAATAGATGGATATAGATAGTTTAACAAATTTTCGACGTGATTCTTTAAATTGGCATAACTTTATTATTTATTGGCATAACTTTTTTCCGTTTCTGAGATTAGCGTGCACAAACGCAGAGACAAACAGATAAACTATCATTGTTTTGGGTGCTATTTGCGTTGATAAAGGTCCCAATAATGTTTTTCTCAAATATCTTCCATGTACAAACAGCAATCCGTTACATTTTTGTTATATGTATAGAAGTTAAAACGTGACTTCCGTATTGACGTTCTTAGTCGCCGTTTAAAGCAAATAATATACTTTGCATGAACGGAGAATTTTCACTAAGTTTTCCTCTACAAACAATGCATGCGATATGTTTATACATACTCTTGTGCGATAATATATGCTTGTATACACGTGAGAAAACTCATTAACATTTGTTTATTTCTGAACACGCCCAGAAGGCTGCACGAAGCCTCTTTCTTACATTATAATAACATACCAGCGGGTTGTATTTCTAAAAGAGTAGGCAGGACTGTAAAAGTCGAGATAGAACCATTTCTTTCCTTTTGGTGAGGCCCCACTTTTCACACCAAGAAAGTAATGGTCCACTATCCACCTACAAATACCGCAACTGCGCGTTCTTCTTTGAGATATGCAGTACAGAGAGTAAAGTCCTGCATACCTACACTGAAAATGGGAGGATCCTCCTGCCAGACCGTTGTTGTGTCTGGTGGGCAACTGCCTGATAGTTGATATTCGGACTGTTGTATATGTTCAAATCGCACAGATATCTTTGCTTGCGCGATGCAGGATTTCGATGTTAGTTCGGCGTAGATGGCGCTGTGGTTCTTTTTGTTGCCGTACAAATTTCGTTTCATAGTTTATCATGTGGCGGCATTTGATCCCGCTACACTTTTAATGAGGAGAGGCTAGTGCTGTGTCCCTGCATTGGCAACATTCAAGGTTCATTGCAGCAAGTAAACATGGTCAAAGAGACAGTTGCTCCATGCGAAATACTGGTATTCAGTCAGCAGTATTCGGTTAGATCGAAAGACGGCGACAGTCGGAAAACGTTAAATAAAATTTGAGCTTGTCAATTGTTACCACAGCCCAACGTAGTTATTTCAACTACAAATTGATTTTAAATCTTTGCTTTCTTAGAAAACTCGTATTCGCATGTGACTTAAACAAAGACTATATTGTGTACTCTATGGACTTAAAGTACCACAGAGTATTCCAAATCATAGACCCATCTTCATATCATTTAAAGTTCCACAGACTACCCGAATGTTCTCGTTGCCCACATAAAAGTGGGGTCGTATTGTACCTATTTATAGACAAGCAGAAACCATGATTAACGCAAGCCATTAGGTCAGACAATAACCCCGCATGCGCGCCACACCTGACTTCCGGTGGCGGTTTCCTGCGTTTTGTTGCGCAGGAAGCGAACCTGTGACGTTCCGCGTGGCTGCTTACAACCACTCGGCTAATGAGACCTTGCCCGTTGGAAGTTTTGTTTTGATGGGAACTGTTTCCTGTGGGATGATGTAGGGAGTCCTCTATCCGCAAATAAATACAATTTAAGGCTCAGTAGTTTTGGTTACAAGAGGGACTCAATAAATTAAAAAAAAACTTTTCATTCGGACAGAGTCCATTAATTGGTTAGTATACAAAAACTTAGAAACTAGTGTTAGTACTTATAACTACCGGAACAAAATACAATTATATACTTACACTAAACTCACATGCAGGCTTATCCAATGCCCCAGTATGGGGCTGTCCCATCTGTCCGCTATAACTCCCAGGATGCTGTTGGGGCTGGCGCGTACCCGACGCATGGCGGAGGCGCAACGGTTGCGCATGATGGCATGAAAACCATCAATCTCCGCCTCCGCGCACATGCCATGCATGCATGATAGATTTTATCAATTTGCAAATTAACCCCCAAAACTGGCCCCATACAAAAATTGACTATTTACGTAACGCGTCCTTGTTTGGGTCAAAGAAGTTCATTATGAGTACCAAACAACTGAATCAGTCCGGTACAGTGACAGACGGACAGATAAACATACACACGATTTATCAAACCCTTAGAAGGGTTCCGTTGTTCCATATACGCAAATTTAGCAACCTAAAAATGACCAAATTGTTCTTCAAAGCGAACTTTTCTACAAGTAAGATACATTAGCTATAGATATCTATTAATTGGAAGAGGAAGGTTTTTCCATGATAACGTTTTGAACTTTGACTTGAACTATTAGTTTACATCGCAATACGGAAGACTTCAAAGCCTGCTACAAACCAATCAGTGATAAAGATTACTCATACAAACACGTAGGCAGACCTTTCGAACAAATCATGAAAAGCCGGAGGGGACTGAGATAATGACTGTCCATAAGGTAAAGCCCCAATAAGGTCACAATCCCGCATTCATTTCGTCCAGTCAAACGGGTTATTGACCGACTGGTCCTTTCAATGCAACCGTCTAATCCGGTGCCCATTGACCTTTCAACTGCATCCAATCGTGCGCAGGTTAGCGCAGGTTGTTGCCCCATATGCATTGTCCAGGTTCTAGAACCATCAACAATATCTTGTCAATCAATCTGCTTGATCTTTTGATTTCTTCAAACTCGTTAAGTTCGGCTTCCAGTGTAATCAAATGCAGTTACTGTTGAATACCAGTATTCTACATGGAGCGTCTGCCATCTGACCCCCTCAAACCACATCCCAGTTACTGAGTAACACGATGCTTCTCTTCAAGACTAGAAGTCAGACTTTTCGGGCAGCTGACTTCTGACTACCCGTAAAGACTGTCACAGATCTAAAAACGGCATCAATTTCAAAGCACCAACAATTGAATTAACGACTCATTGTGATTGTGCAACTGTTGTCATCGGATACCGCTGTCGTGTGTAATTATGATTGTCGACCCTGGCCCGGTAGCCATGTTGCCAATATGGCGCCCACGTGACGCGTGCGCCTTTGATCTGCACAAAGATTCTAGATCAGATATGGCGATTCATTGTTGTGCCATTTTAGCTTGATTTAAGTTACCTCTCAAGTAAATTGGCATTGCACCTTATTTGTGTCAAGTTTATCTGCTAGTACTAGAAACTATTAAGTGTATTGTCTTAGAGAGATAAGATGGATCAAAGTCTATACTCATCATGAGTACACTGTGATCCTTAGTCAATCTTCTGTAAACCCTTGTAAATCCTGCAAATCATCCTTCATTGTCATCGTTGAGTACTTCTAAGAGACAGTAGTGCTCGTTTAAAATCAAGTGACAGATGCTAGAATGTCTAGCTATGGAAGTCTCAGGTATGAACTTTCATTCGGAAAGACGTATGTCAATAAAAATATAGCAATCAGTCGTAATGATTTCCTCAAGTCTGCAGCTTATGCAAGCTACAATCAACGATAATCGACACTGAATGGATGTCAAGAAGTAGCCATGGTTACACCTATAAGATTTCTCGGTGATGCAACAGAATAACTTCAGTTACTGCTAAACGGTTTTCTTTTACCGCACTTTGAACTCTGTAGTCGAGGTGCGAATTTCCGCGACATTGAACACCGTTAGTCTTGGAGGCAAGTAGACAATACTTGTACATTTACGATGTTGTAAGTATTGACTTGGGTGTTAGATTGAGAATTTTGAGATCAATATCCTTTTTAAACGCTATGATCGAGAACAACATCCTTTTTAACGCTATTATTAAGAGTGAAAAAGACAGATGTACCAGTACATAGTTTGATATTTTGGCAGCCTGTCCAATAAGTGCATCAGCAATACTATATTCAAGATAGGTTTGCTTAGTATCAATTGATGGAGTTCAGCAAGAATTAAGAAAATAGTAATCACATAATATTTTGTTCTTTTTTTAGTTTAGGCTAAATGGGTCTAGTCTGGCCCCATATTTTTTTGTTTGGTGTCTGGGCCCTCAAGCCTTCTTAGAAAACCCATACAACTTAAGACAACGAAACATCCTATTAAATATTCATGAGATAATATGTAGAAAATTTCGGCTAGGGCAGAAAAGCCCTGTGTCGTTTACCGACTGTTCCCAAGAACACGCTAGGTGATTATTGAAGCACCTCGGAGCGTGCGTGCGTGACTGTTTGTCTATTGCTTATTCATCGCTGATCTATGGTCGACAGACGCCGGCGTTAACCCACCACAGCATTGTTTACTATGCTAATTTAATTATTGCCTACACTTTATTATCTACCTTTACTTTAATTGCACCACCAAATTCTACACCTACAATCAACTTTGAGGCTTAATCTCCAGAGTATATAGTTGGATTTGAAATCATAGCAGTATAATTGATAAAATTGCCTACAATTACGTGGGATGGCCATGTAGATCATTGACTTTACGAGACATTGAATGATAATATTGCTATTTGAACGTTAGAGGTCGTATAGCAACTAGGTGCTTCTGATCATCATTCTATTCCTAGAATCAATTGTTCAGTAGTAACCAGTTGTGCCTATTAGTAGAATCTAGGTTGGTTCATTGGAAGGTACCGTTACTGATGATGGGTTGGTCATTATTAAAATGAAGCATCTACTAGACAATTTAGAGATTGCATCACTCATTTATTACATGTTCAACAACTTGTAATCGAATTAAGTAATCCATATCACATACAAACACGCGATAAAATTGCATCGAAAGCGTGCTGGTTAAGCCGTTTAATACTCTGGGCTACAAGTGCCGCTTCTGACAAAAATAATTTGATAACTTTCCGATTCATTTAATTATTAAGAAACAACAACCACGAAAGGAACGAACAAATATTTGGTGAATCTAGTAAATCCTATGAAACCGCCTTAGATCATTAATGCTAATTAAAAGGGGGTTGTACGACGCGGAGAATCTGGTGCTGTAGTATTACTTTTTTATTATTAAGCTCGCGTTGACCACAAACTCCAGCTTATGGAAAGACCCCCAGATTGTAGCTATTAAGAAACTCAACGGAAACAAGCAGAAAGACAAGAGAGGCAGAGACCACTCCTTAGTTGTACGTGTACACACAATTAAAGTATTTCTAAAACATGTCGAACTTAAAGATTCTTATAATATATCCAACAGTAGACTGCGATGCGCGAGACGCCAAGTTTATTTGAGTGAAAAAGCAATTAGCAAATAAATCACTGCGTAGAACAAACTTTTCAGTTACGTCAGTCCTCGGTCAAGGCCGACTGGATCTGATTATACTTCAATTAGTACTATCCGATTAGTTTACATACTGCAATCGCTGCAAAAAGCGGGTTGTCTTGCCTTAATTGCTTTACAGCGAAAAAAGCGCTTAATAATTTTGCAAAGCACATTTAGGTTTATTGATTCCAAATCCAATTGCTGCAATTGAAATAGAGTTTAACTAGTTGATACTGAAAGTATATTCAAGTGGGCATGTGACCGATGACCTGGTGAGGGTTATAACTGTCCTGGTGATTCCGCTAGATGCGAGAAGTAATGGGCAGTCAATATGGCGGGTTTGGGAGTACCCTCTAGCCAATAGTGGACGTCTTCCCTCTGAATGATGTCGAAGACTATAACAACTAAAGTGTAAAAATAGGTGTAAACAACTTTTCGAATATTATCGATACGCTCTGAAGTCAGTACTTTCTAAACAGTTGTAATGAGCCTTTCAAATAAGTTAACAAAACATGCACTCCTTTGAAAGTCTTGCCCGAATCTCAGAACTCAACCACAACAAATATTTCCATTGTAACATTACCCCGGCTAGTCTACAAAATCAATCAATCGCGGATGTCCTCAGAATGCGCAACACGAACTAAACGCGCGATACTGCCTACATTATGCGATTTCCTTCCTAAGAACAAATCGTCTAGGTCTCTAGGAACAAACTGTGCCTAGAATGCCGGACGCTGCTCTCGAAACCTTGATTGCTTTTATAAATAAAAGAAATGGAGGCGAAGAGGAATTTGGCATTGCATAATAGAGTTTGATTGGTCTAGAAATAGTAAGATCACGTAGCTGTCTTAGTTATGTTTTGAAATAAGCTTCTTGTATGATTGGGTGCCTTCATTGAATTTGCTTTTCTTATTTTGATTTACCAATGACATTATAGAAAGCACACACGAGATGTAAGTCGATAAGAAAATGCAAGAACCAATTTAATTATTATCATTGAGATCAATTCAATCAAGTTAAAAAGAAACAAGATGGCGGGAGCTTACATTTCCAATCTATTATTTCAAATGCGTGTAGCATTTCTTTTCATTTCTGCTCCAGGATAAATATTTGCACGTACTGAAAATATTTCTTTTGTGTATACCGTTTCGTGATCTGACTCTTCAAAGGCTTCAAAGAATCTTAACCCTGAAGTTATTGTTTTTGCAAAGCTTATTCTAACGCAAGCAAATCACTCCATTCAAACTTATAATGTTGTTTCATTACGCATGCAGAAAATAACCTTTAAGGTTTTATTCTCATTCGATGCTTATGGTAGTAAACAGACAAATGCATGGCCTATTTGCATGTGAATATGGTAAATAGTGTTTTAAAATACTGTCATGCGTGCCATTGGTGATCGATTAGAACAAGCTTAGAATTGTCTTCATCGTCAACATGCAAACCAGTCGCTGAGACAGATGGAATAACTGCACTCTGATTAATTGTTGTTTGCTCCTTTAGAAATCATGGTAGATATTGCTATGGTTTTAAGTATTGGAGACCTAGGTGTAGGTGGTCGAATATAACGTACAGCGAAATAATGGCATTTCCTGCAGGAGTCTGATTTTCCTGATAGAAATTAACCTGGTCTTGAAGATTAGGGTGTTAACAAGCGTGCTCTGTGATAATGCCTACAGCCATGGGAAAACAGACAGGTCTAATCTTATCTAATCCGGGATCTCACGCAGAAGCTATTATCCCAACAGTCGTGTTCCACATGGGTGGCTCAACAGGACGTAATAACAACAAACAGTAATTTCTCTGTATCATTCTCAGGATCCTTGATATCTATCTAGAAAGTGGTACAGAAGATAACGTTATTAACATAATAAATATTCGCCCACAAAGATAACTACAAGAGTTTACCGTCGTAAAACGATTTCGAGATAACATAAAGATGGTACATAATGCAATGAATGGAATACTGTCGAATGTAATGGCCTGTGACAATGGATTGACGTTTGTATGACATGTATGGAGCTCATAAAAAGACAGCATTCAAAAGTTGTTTTGGACGTTGAATTTTGATTGGCAGTGTTTTGACGACTTGGGACAAGGCAAGGGTGCAATGAACGATGGTGAATGATCAGATAATACAAAAAGTTTAAAGCAAAAAGGTTTTCAAAATTGGTGTCCATAATGCCTTAAAGGTGCTTGAAATAAAATAAAAGATAAAGGGTTTTCCATTTTAAGAGACAAAGATCAAGTGGATGAGAACAATTTATTAGAACAATCCTGAAATTTTTGCTGGAAATATTGCTGTTTATTCATTTTGTCAATATACACAACTTGATATTTGTGTGTTTCCCCAGCAAGAATGTAATTAAAATTCTTCTGTTGCTTATGGAATTCCCCACTAATTATGCGTTACCTTAGAAACATTCGCTTGTTACTTGTAAAATGTACGAGAAACTTGACGTTTACTTTGATTGATAATATTTAGCTTAGCAAAGTCAGCAGAACCAGCTACCTTTTCTGCAAATTCTTCAAATCAAAATTATATTATCATCATATTTCTCTTGCCATAATCCGAATTTATTTTAGTCGACACAACGGCACTACATGTTGTCTTCACACAATTCTCTATTTGTTGCCATCTCAGTAGTCACAAAACAAAATCCTGATACAACAACAACAATACATAAAAAAAATCCATCATACCAGTTTACTATTCCTCTGACAGGTACCATTAAATTAAAGCCAGACAATAAAATCATCAATAAGGACCAGCCAATCAATGTGACATCGAAGGTCACATTAGACTTGTACATGTGCCATCCATTGAATTGAATGGTACATGATGTCAATATTACATCATCGGTAACCTTGTTGACCGGTGAGAATACTGGTTTAGGGTATTATTTACTTGGTTAGCTGTTGAATAGATTGCCTTTTAGTGATGAAATAGCGATTGATTGAAATGAAGTAAGAAGTACAGCTTGTTCGGGGTGTCACAAAAGAAAAAATGTAAATCCGAGTTGAACGATCCAAAGGATATGTAATGTTTTGGAAAAATAAGCAAAACTTAGAGATCACCTGTCCCCTGTGTCTTTTATAATTGGATTGGATCCAAGCAAGTCTATCGGCTAACCCTTGCCGAACCTTGAAAGGTTTTGTTTTCGTATTCAAATTCGTCTGACCTTTCCAAGCCTTCTGCAATCTTTTCGATTTGCTTCGTATCTTTTTACTGATGCTTCTCGGTTTTGGATTGGAATCGCTACGAAAACTTTAATTCATGTCGTCAATTTTAATGGTGTCTATTAGATTGTTTCAATAAATCGATTCCTTTTAATTCCAAGGATTTTTTCAATTAATAATTCTTTTTGCCTGTCTGTTCATTGTTCTCCACTTCGTTTTGAACGTCTAGGTAAATCAACCACATTATTATGTACACAACTGCCTTACATTTCCTTGGTTACTGTTTGTAAATCATCAAACAAAATATTTCAAATATTTACTACTTTACAACAGCTACACGCAAGCGCGTTGGGACTTCTTCTCAGTTAGCAACCTTTTTACCTGGAAATAAGACTTAAATTCGAATGCATAGAAAACTTTTCGATGGTCCATTGTGATAGCACACGCATGCGCGTCGACCTACCCCACTTACAATGACAGGGTTCCTAGTATTTCCATTTCCACCACTTTCTACTTTTCCTCTATGAGAATAAGGTTCTATTTTAGATCTGGTTTCATTTAGAACCATTTCATCTTGTGTTTAATCAGCTGTGTGTCCCCAATTGATAATTCAGTTAGTGCTGAGGCTGCCGGCTAAAACCCTGGGCCACGTTTTGTTACAAAAAATACGAAAAAATTAAAAGTGAAGTGTGAAATTGGTGCTATTGTCTGTGATTGAGAGTTTTAAAAATAGAACTGCAGAATTGAGGTTATGATAAAAACTGAGGTTATCTTTCGTTGCCCGAGCAACGTAATTTGGGAGTGTGCAATTTTTTGTCTGCATTTGTTTTGTTAAACGGAACAGCATGTTTTCAATAGTGAATTTTATTTGTTGAATCTAATGGAAGCCATTTTTTGCGTGTGCCAATCACTAATCCAATTTGTGTGCGCTCCGTGACCGGTCAATATGGATAAGATAATAGGGGAACGGCTTTTATTTATGTCGAAATGATCGAATCGGAAATGAGGCCAAATTTGTTATTTAATGCGTGGGAAGGATATTCTGGTGATTTCGCATAATTTACTACATCAAAAAAAATTGAAAAATAACGATAATAATACAAATATCACGTTCTCAATTCATCCAGCATTTCCTTAATTATTATGTCTGTGTTTTCCACCAGTTCCTCTAAAATATTCTATACAATTTAACTCCATTGAATTTTCACAAGTAATTATTATCAAATATCTACTAAACGACTGTTCATTTCGGTACTCCACTCTTGTCTAATTATAATATCGTGGCCTCGATTTACCTGATGTGAGGCTTGGCTTGGTTTTGACCATATTCACTAATGTCCACCTTAATTATTCCATAGACCTTGGGTTTGCGGTTTTATGGGTTTTCCTCATACACATCGTTTTGGTCAAGGTATCTTCTGTTTTTAGAAACAATTGCTTTTCTATTGGTTTTGGCTGGATATATTCTATCCTAAAACATCTTTCAAGATTAATTTGACTGATTGTTTCCAATGCGCTAAAGAGTCTATTGATAATAATGAACGACAAGTAGAAATATCTGACTGAAATAGGAAATCTTGAAAAAACCTTGGGTTAAACCCATGACTGTAGGTGCAAATGCAAACGACGGTAACAAGGAAAATACTAGGACAAGGGGGGTCTAGGAAATCTATTCTTAGTCTATACTTGAATACTTAATATTACTAAATTACTTATATAAAATATTATAAATGTGAAAATTGTATGTTTGTTCCTCAATCACGTCAGAATAGCTAAACGGATCTTGATGAAATTTGGTACAGAGGTAGATTATAGTCTGGAATAACACACAGGATATATTTTTATTTCGGGAGTATGTTCCCTTGGGATAATTTCCGACATTAACAACACCGCAGACAGCAGCTAGTATAACATATGCCAAGCCACGTCATCACTAAGCAACCGATGACAGAAGAAAATGTGTAGAGAGTCCGGTGATTCCTTTGGTTAACAAAATGACCCATTCAGATAATCTTGTTGAAAACGAAGATTTAAAACAATTGATTTAACAGCTGATGAAACAAGTTGTGGAATCCCAAGTTATTGTAAACTATTCAGACTACTGCCACTGCGAGGTTGTTAAACAATCTTGCAAACATTTAAATCAAATATTGTGACTACCCGACCTGCGTGACGTCATAAGTATGCAAACATGATGGCCGACGTGTTAGATTAGAATAATGTTTGTACGTGACTACAGTTCACGTTTTAAGAGATTGAGGTAAGATGATATCCTGTTTCTTATGATATGTTGCTTCAATTAATGTCTTAGAGTACACTTACTCAAAGAAACACTACTTCCTCGCAATTGGCTAAAAGGTAATGTTCCTGATTTTTTTTGCAATGGTAAACTACTTGAGAATTTGCATTAGTATAGCATGGAGCACTTGTTTACTTTCCAGTTATCGAAAACTGCTGGGGCTAAGATTCTCCCAGCCTGTTTATTCGTTTTCGCATAAATCCTGTAGTCAGTTTGACTAGTTATTTGATCTCCATTATAATTTATAGTTCGAGCAAACATGGTTATTTAAATCATGTTTGCTCGATCAATATCATAATAGGTGGAATAGTCATGTTTGCTCTCAAAATTATAGATGATCACAATAATTCCATGATTGGCACTTGTGTTTGACCACATTTCTATTTTAAATCATTTGAAATAAGACGTGTTTGAATGTCTGCAAAGCAAAAAATGCACCTCCATGTTTGTCGTGACACAGACATTTTACATAATATTCACATGCAGGTTTCACAAACTAAGATATTTATGTTTTGCAAACGTGACTGTAATTAAAGTTAGGATTTGGTAAAAATGATTACAGATAAACTTAAAGACTTCCTCCGGATAGCACGATTGGAGTGCATGATGTTGAAATAGATATAGCATCTCTTTACAAGTTATTTCCCATTTTTTTAAATCCCATTGATACATTTCTAAGTGGAGCAGACAGGCAGGTTTCCAACAGTTTTATGGAATAGACTGGAAATTGAAGGGGAGTCGTGTCCAATTTCCTCGTACCTGGCAACGTTCTTGCTTTTATAATGCGATCGTTTGGATTTCTCTTAATGTGTACATCTTTCTTAGTTGTGATTGTGATGTATAAGTCAAATCATCATCATCTTCCTGCCCTTATCCCATGTTACTTGGGGTCGGCAAGTCCACAGTCACTTCTTCCATTCTGTCCTGTCAACCATCACGCTATCACTAACTCCCTTTTCTTCCATATCACTCCTAATACAATAATAGATGATGTATAAGTCAAATATCAGTCTTTATTTGTCGTAGAGGTATATTCTAATCACACCATATGACAGATGAGGCTGTGATAATTCAGAATCATGATCTGGCATTGTTTGCACATCCTTAATGCGATCTTCCTCCATCATTCTTATAAAAACACAGCCATCTCTGTGTACAAAGTCATCGCTAGCAAAAACTACTGTTTACAATCTAGTATTTACATCCTCACTCATTTATCTGAGATCAAAGTCAACATTTTCCGAACTGTCACGTTCGAATGGAGCCGTCCCGCCGTCCGTGTCCCATTGACAAGCATCGTTTTCAATACCAGCGGACCGAGACGTTGCGTCGCGTTGTCGGTTGAATACTACTGTGTGTACCTCGCATTTATCATCTAGAATGGTGGCTGTCATGTATTACAAATTTTACGCCTGAGTTTGTGGATTGGATATCGTGGTTGGCTATTGAGAAAGGGGTCGTTTAGAGAAGAATTTTACATTTAAAATTGTAAGTGTAAATGTCTTGTTAGTATCTTGTCCTTATCCAAATTTGGGTCGGCGTACATTTCTTCTTCTTCCATACTTATGTTGTTGTCCTTTTCGTAGAATATCAGTAGATTTTCTAATTTTCTTCTGCTTATCAGAAGTTTTCCTCATATTTTGTTGACTTAACGGACATATTCATACATGATTGTTACAACCTTATATTATAGATCACCCCTTACCAAACCATTCATAGCCCATTCCCCTTTGTAAATAAACTCCTCAGTTATTGCCGCAAAAACACTTTTGACGTTATAAAGTCGTCAGTAGCGCGACAAGCTGACAGCATTACAGCGATTCTCGTCATTTACATCATTTCGTTCCGTATTAAAATTCATGGCGTGTTTAGTATGCATGTAGCGGTCGCACGCGCAGTATTACAATGAGATATCTGATGTTGATGTTAGGAAGTGTTCTCATCGGTGAAATGTCCAGGATGCTTTCTGGGTCCTTGGATTAGCTCTTAATGACTTATGCTACAAACACCCAGCCTTACTCACCATGCATCATGTGTCATAATATCTGCTTCACCGGTCTTTCGACTGCTGTTTCTATGAGCAATGCGGTCATCATCCACAGCCCGACTTCGCCCACTGCTGAACATAGGCCTCTCTTCTCTTGTGCCAATCCCCACGTTCCTGGGCCAGCGTCATTCAGGTTCTACCCGCGATGGCAACAATGTAGTCCGCCCATCTCGCCACCGGCCGACCAACACTTCTTCTTCCAATCCTCGGACGCTACTTGGTCACTGCCTTACTCCACCTATCATCACTGCGCCTTGCCAGGTGTCCTGCCCAACCCACTTTAGTTCCGCAATTCGTTTTCCAATGTCGAAAACCTTCGTACGTCTTCGGATCTTGACGTTTGGAACTCGATCTATGCAATGCTCGAGCAATGCGGTTTAATTCAGTGAACACGATGTGTGTAATTGTGTCGCTTGCACGTTCACCTTCAATGTGTCGTAACCCTTAGAAATGGAAACGATGGCTAGTTGCCGTCATATCCGGTTAATCGCCGTCAACCATGGGATTACTAGTCTATCATCGTGATTTGATTGGCAATGCTGCTCCTTCTTTGACGGATATGTGCGCAGCCTAAGCGAGTACTTACTCTGGATTTTCCATTAAGAAGTGAGGGAATACTAAGCTGTTTGAACAAATGGTACTTTGGTATGATTAAAAGCCTCGTGTAGTCGTAAAATATTAGATTTACAAGCCAATCGGTAAAGTTTATTTGCCGATTGCGATAATAATGGCACATTTCATGTTGCTTTTAGAACATAAACTTGGCTTTCGAACTGGTTCGTGTCATTCGATTCTCACGGAGGTCTTTGCGTATAATAAATTTGTTGTTCTACAGTTTCAATTTTATGAATCATAAATAACTTAGGATTGAAAGTCTTAACAGTACTGTTCCTTAATTTATTTTGACCATTTTGTTGTCATCAGACTTCCAGCATACCCTTTAAGCTTCTATTCTGTATTTGACTACAACATCTCTTCTCTCCTTCGGACTCATCTTCAAAAGCTACTCTATTAATCGTGTGTTCGTCTAGCTATTTCCTTATTTCACCGATTGAAGACAATCACAATAAAACTTAGTTTCCTCACTCCCACAGACGTAGTAAACATCAATGTTTCCGGACACAACTCGCAGGCGCCATGTTATTCGTGCCAAGTTATAAAACGGAACGTTAGATCTAGACTCGGCGTCGCCGTTGCCGTCAAACGAGATAACATTGATATCCAACAGATAAATATTAAACACTAAATAAACAACGGGAACATTCCCGTTACCGTTGACGTGAATCCACCATTTTATATTCTAATTCATACTGTAACACTTTTTGATTAACATGGATTGTATGAATGTTGTAAATTAAATGGAATTTTAAACGCGTGACCTCAGTTCAGTAAATATGTTGAGATAAATGATAATTTATTAAACAACGCTTGATATTGAATAATTGATGAATATATTACTGATTTATTCATAGGTTTCTGTGAATTTCTTTTGTTTAACATGAACTAAGAGTAAACATGTTGAAACTAAGTTTTACATGAAGCGATTTGTTTTGACTTCTTCATATCAAATTCAAATTTGAAGGAATATTCCTAGCAGGAAAGAAAGATAGTAAACATGTTTATTTGGCACATACAGATACACATAATGTAGGGACAAATACGAAAACTTAATTTGAATATAATCATTTACTGTGTGCCTTACGGCTGCGCCAAATTGGTCCAGTTCAGTAATAGCGGCCTATTGCTGAACGCTGGTTTTCAACGAACACCTAAAATTATTAAATAATTAATTATAAGTTTAATTTTTCTGCGAGTTTTCAGACTGATTTGATGAACGCAAAATATGTCTTTAAACGGCAGATGGCATGTTCCTAACATATTTTTTTTTGTTATTTAATATGGGTTAGCTCTTGACTCTAGTCTAGGTGACGATGATGATGATAATCTGTCATCATTCGTGATGACAGAGAAAAATTCGACGATGGAGCGAGCTTACCCAGAAGAAGCCTGTTCACTCAAATTTTGAAGAGATAAGGGTTGTATGCGTTCGGTAACACAGACGCAGGCAGAGAGTTCCACTCCTTTGCTGTGCGCATTATAAAAGACGTTTGGAAACGTTTAGTGCGAATTGGTGGAATAGCAACAAGGTAGGGATGATAACTTGCAGTGCGTCTAGATGTCCGATGGTAGAAGGGGGCCGGTGGGATGAGGTCGTGGAGTTCCTGGACACTCCCCGAGTACAATCTGTAGACAAGCAGGCATATTGCATATAATAGCCGTTTGGTGATGTAGCGTTGACATTGTGATGTGGCAAAGTGATCTAATAGACGAAGTATTCTAACTTATATAGATAGTGTACCCAAGGGAATACTTACCACGCTTCGCAAACCTTCGCTGCGTTATCGATAAATAGAAGTAAAGTACAACCGTCGTTTTCCGCGACATTAATAATAATTATTATTTATTTATTTTCTCGCCACAATACACATTGAGTACATATTTTAAGGAACAGGTGGATACAGCAAGTATATTGCGGGAGACTGGTGCCTAAACTAGGCTTGTGGCCTATATTTCAGGACACCAGGTCTCCACCCTTTAGGTTACATAATATTCCGAATCAGACAGTGGTCGCGAGTCAGTTAAGAATTATTAAAATGATTCTAAATCTATATAGTGTTAGTATGGTTAGTATTGTGTGGAGATGAAGGAAAGTGTAGAGTGTGGTTTTGTGTAGTGAGTGAGGATGTAGAAGTTTCTGTAGCCTGGACATATAAATATATAATATTTATGTGAAAAGTATATGCCTAGTTAACTAATTTATTTAAATGAGGAATGATTGATGAGGCTTTAAGGAAGGCTGTGTAAAATGTATACTTTAAGAAGGTACTAAAACCATTATCTACTTCCTAAACACACTTCTTGTACAGCTATTAAATATTTACAGCAGCTATAAATGTTTAAATACATATTTTATATAACCTACACTAGACCTCACGAGGAAGTTGCAGGTAACCTACTTGAGCATAGTGAGATGAAGGAATAATTTTCTCATGACTACTATAAAATCATACAGTCAAACACAATTATTCCTCACGAGACGGGCTGGTCGATATCTAATGAAGGTAAAACAAAACAATCTTTGCTACTTACAATTTCAAGTAACTAGAGTACCAGAGTTCGGAAGGTCATCGGTGTGGTGGACCGATCAGGTCAAATCTGCGTTCGGAACATTCATAGTAAACATGACCGCTTGACGAAGTCAGTTAAAGTCGCATGAAACTGAGTTTTCTTTTTAAAGTGAAAACTTCTTTAGCGGCGTTGTGCACTTTTTGGGATAAGTAGGTAAAAAGTGTTTAACTCGCGTCAGGACACGTGACCTGATCAAAAATTCGTAAGATGGAGGGAAAGTTCTGAAGTGTTAAATTTTTAATGTACTTTAAATTGTCATGTGTGTGTAATAAATGAATATTGTATTTTACCATATAAATGATAGTACTTTTATACTGATAATAATTAAAGCAATTAGTGTGAAATTATTCCCTAACCATTCCAAAATATCAAAAATGCACAACGTTCATGTTCAAGTTTTCTCTTCTGCCGGCACTCCCGGAGTGCAACCCGTCGTTTTTTTTTTTTGTTAAAAACTGCTCTAATTAATTTAAGTAAACAAATTGATTAACGAAACACTATGATTTAAAAGACATTTAAACCTAATAAGAGCCCAATTGTTTAAACAATCGTAAGCGCCATTACAAATGATACAGTATTAATTTTAACGTTCCACTTATCTATAATAGAGTAATTTAAATCTACGTCCGAACAGCGACCTTATTCCGAAGCAGTTAAGATCGTAATGAGGCGTCACAACATGGCGTTACTTTTAGTTTTTGTTAAGATCTTCTCACGTAACTTTCTTGGTCGTGGGAAATACGAGTACTTAACAACACTCTGTTGTTGTGATTTGCAAATTTCTTAGTGTTGTGGACTTGTATACGGGGCTTTTCGCTGAACTTACTACTGGTTTTCAGAAGAATTTGTTGTTGATAAACTTCTGATGGATACAGTTCATTCGCGGCTTCGTTCGCGTTAAAGTAGCTGTTGACTGTCTCCAGGCTCCCATCCATCTCTGTACCAATATTCATCGGAATCGGTTCGGCAATTTAGGCGCAACATCGTCACACACTCACATTTCCATTTATAATATACTAACTTTTGCCTGCGACTTTGTACGCGCATATCTCATTTTCCCGGTTCCTGTAGGAATTTTGGGACGAATTATATACCTAAACCTTCCTCATGAATAACCCCATCCATTGGAGAAAACCGCATGAAAATCCGTTCAGTAGTTTTTGAGTTTATCGCGAACAGACGGACAGACGCGGCGAGGGACTTTATTTTATAACTAGCTGCCGCCTGCGGCTCCGTGAATGTCGAAAATTATCCCAAGGGAACATACTCCCGGGATAAAAATCCTATGTCCTTTCCCGGGACTCAAACTATCTCTAAACCAAATTTCATCTGAATCGGTCCAGCCGTTTGCGCGTGAAGAAGTAACAAACATACACACTTACAAACTTTCGCCTTTATAATATTAGTGTGATATGTAGTGAAGTAAGGAATCAGGATAGTAGGAAGTAGGATAAGATAGAAGTGTTTCACCTCAATGAAACTGCGATTATCTGTATTTAATTTAACTTCAAGTACGACTACTTTCATAAGCCCGACGATTGTGACACCACCTCGCTTCATTCCATGATGACTGTCGTCCAATAAACGGTGACTTCCTGCTTTGGTGATCTGCCATCCTCTTACATAAATGTGTGCTCAGAGCGATGCCCTCCAACTAATGGTCTTGCAGTTGCAAGTCTGTATTACATTGTAACTATAGTAGGCGCCAGATAATCGTGGAATAACGGTCATTGACCCACCTACAATTATTGACATTTTTAATTTGAAAAACGGAATTAATGACACAAAGCTGTCCCGAATCATCATCTCTCGTGATCCTTAACATTGTCTAATAATGAAAAACGATTCATATTTAATTGTTCAGGTACCTATGAACAGTTATTAGGGAAAGGTCAATGTACTTTATTCCACATTTATCTGGCGCCTACTATAACAAGTTTACTAGGAGTTTGCATGTTCACACGGTACGAAAACATTGATCAGTTTTGGACCAGTTTTGACGTCGCCATTAGCATTGTACAATATGACATGGGGACTGGCCAGTGCAAGTTGGACTTGCACACTAAGGGTTCCGTACCATAAGCCGAAAAAAACATGGTTCTTGTATGGGGGCCCTTTAATTTTGATTTAATTGTTATTATTTGTTGTTAAAGCGGCAACAAAAATACATACATCATCTGTGAAAATTTCAACTGTCTAGCTATCACGGTTCATGAAATACAGCCTGGTGACAGACAGACGGACAGTGGAATCTTAGTAATAGGGTCCCGTTTTTACCCTTTGGGTACGGAACCCTAAATATGACTGTTCTATCAATGGTAGGAGCTCGTGGGTAAATAAAAAACCGCACGTGTCGATCTTCAACATTAAGCCATCTGCAACGTCTATGGATAGCTGAAGGCTGACCATCTCATCATACCGAGATTCCTCCGTGCCTCGGTAAGCACTAAACTGCATGTCTTTGTTTAGATTATCTACAAGGATAAACAAAGCTTGCCGAGGTCGTTCTTGTATGGGTGATCATCTTACCATACCGACATTTATTCTTACCTTGGCAAGAACGTTAAGCTGTTGGTTCTGACTCTCATTTGTAGATCTTTGACAGCCATTGGGGGTAGCCAGAACTTCAGAAGCTAAGATATCAAACACTAGTCTTAGCACGAGGAATTGTGCCACCCAGTTACTGGGTGATGGAGGGCAGATAAACTGTCGCTTCAAGTAAAATACTGGTATTCAGCTGAATCCGGTTAGACTGGCATTCGAACCCAACATGGTTGGGAAAAGCCTAGGCAGATTGATATCCAAACGTCTTCGCTGATGAAAGTCCTCAGATCTACCGAAATTAATTAATTTAATCCTTCATTTCAGGCATCTAGGGCCCATAAAATAAATACGTAAACACAAAAAATAACTAAAAATAAATTAATACATATAACAATAAATTGAAACTATAAAAACGAAAATGAAATGAAATGACAAGTAGGTACTCATTATCAATCCCATAATATTTTTGTCGATTGACAATGTTAACCGCTAATAGAATGTTTCGCGAGCCACAGGTTTCAACAGTAAGGTTTTCGTAAGTCAACCGTATTACGAAATTAGATAGTTTTATTTCTGAATCGTGGGAATTGATACCGAATTACCGAACGAGTATTTCGAAAGGCAGGTTTGGTGTTCGTCCTGCGCCGTTCAAAAATAAGAATAGATTTTATCAAACTGTTTACATGTATATCTGCCTCAATTATTCGTTGTAAGGTACAGAAAGAGGGAAATAAATGGTTTAAAATCTCATGTAACCATGGTGACCGGAATAACGGCTCACCATAAAGATTGTAAACAAAAAGGTCAACGCGACCAGCATTCGAAGTCGAGATGAGTCGAGGTACAGTTACCGATAGAATGCACATCTTTATGCAAACGGCCACACCTGTACATTCACCGTTACCCGAATTCCTCAATATGTGGGAAAGTGGCTTGTATGTGACTGTACATTGTTACACGCATTTTTGCAATTATTCGGTGACACTTACTTAAATATGTCGAAAAGAGATTTCGAAGAGTGTAAATGTGGGAGAAATATTTGAACCAAATAACGCCGCAATGTTTAGGACGATAAAATTTAAAAATAATCCATGCCAGTAATGTCAATGTTTGAGACGCATAGGACGAAATTGCTTGTTTAAACAGCAGCTCGATAGATTGACCAATAAAACAATCTAATCTATTTCACTTTTCAAACTGGACTTCCTTAAGATTGCAACAAAACAGCTATTATTACATTCAGAAAGTTACAAAACAAAACAGCTTTAGTAAAACAAATGCAGACACAGATAACAAATCCATTTCAAAAACAGAGTGCCAATTCCACAATTTTCTAATCAACGTTTGCATTCGCACCTCAGCCGCAATCTGTCAAAAATAACCTCTTATTTCCCTACATTTTGACAGGGACATTGCTTAAAAATTTGTAAAGTTGGCCCGTAGAAGTCTGCCAGGCGTAAGGAAACCAAAAAGTATGAACTAAATAACAGAACTGTATAGTACCTAATATGTGCCAAATGGTCCACTAAGTGCCACTGAAGATGGACAGCCATGGGGACCGTGACTCGAGGAGCTCCAGGGCTAGTGACTCCCCAGGGGACACCATGAACGATGTCTATGCAGCCTGGCGTGAGTCCCATAGATTAAATATAGTTTTCGCACCTTTGTTGTTGATTTTAGCAAGCACTGTACTGTCTTTTGTTTATTGCCTACTATGATTTCTGTTTTATCTTGAATTTTGCTTCTTCAGCCGGAGTTTGTAGCCTGAAGAAAATTAGCCTGTGACTCTTTTCAATTTTTTACTATACACAGTTAATTTTAAAGAGTAGGTACATAAAAATGCCAAGCCTAGCAAAACAAATTTCAAATACCTACTTTTGTTTCATAATTTTCAAAACAATCCAAAAACCTCTGAAGGTTCCATCATATGTTACGAAGACTATAAAACAAAAGCGAACCTACGTACAATATCTAAAGTACGATAGACCTGACTTCGTCCTAGCATCGACCTAGACCCACATTTGTAACAAATTATGTAATGTCCTACGAGAACACTTGCAATACTATTGTATACATTGAAAACAAAGCCGCTACTAATATAAATAAAGTAAACAGAACAAGTACTTCAACGCGACCGATAGTTCTCTACCTTACACACAATCACATATTATATATACTACTTTTAAAACCTCTCCAATTAACCTATCCACCCTAGACATAAAGTCCAAATTCCCTCACACCTGATTATGCAACTTTTTTCTTGCACACTCGTTTATACTATTGTTTGGGACACAATAGTGTGTCAACTAAGGAGCTGAATTTGCAAAACAATTCTGTTGTACGAAGTCGGCCGAATGTTACATTGCTACATAATGCAGCGATTGGTCAGCGTTGCCAAACAATCAGGAGTAATGATAAAGTCATCAAGGCTTATCTCCTGGTATTTGCGTAAGAAGATTTTGCTGCAACCTTAATATTTTATCGGTACACTCTCTTGCACAAACAGAATCTGACATGTTTGTATTACTTCCTTTGCCAATCTCTCTATCTGCCGATTATTTTGCTACATCTTTAATACTTCCTATTGACGTAAGAACATTTGTAACATCATTAGCCTTGGCATCATCGCAATCATCATTAAGCAACTCCTCAGAACCATCACGAATATCATGACTTCATGAGTTACGGCAATGTGTGAAAGCAAATTTAATTGCCGATAGCATTCAGTTAATGAATTTACCATCGATGCTATAAAAAATATTACAACACGTAATAAATAATTAAATACCGTGATTCGTCAATATAATGTTTATTGCAACTATTACAGACCACACCAGGTGATGGTTGAAAGAGATAAAACATTGTAATAACTTTTAGCTGCAAGAGCTGGAACTTAATTTACAACCTTTATTCATAAGGAATTTTATTTAATGTGAACATTCTCCCAGATTTCCGATTACGGGTTTATCAGACTCTTAACCAGCAGACCACTTCTTATTCGTCCAACCCCTGGCTGTGTGACATTACTCCTACAGTCTTTCTTACTCCTGTTTGAGCTTGCCAAACTTTAATGCGGGTCCAGTCATCCCTTTCAAACGGTAGTAAGTCCTCTCAAGAATATCATCATCGTCATGCTGGGTATAAACCTACCCGGTTCCGTGCATCCCTGAGCCAGAGGTTTTAGACAAAATGCCATTGTATTAGCAAATGCGATTGTCGAAATGTCAAAATATAAGGGATTGATCACGTGACATTTCGACAGCGTTTAGCAATCCCATACATATTTGACGTTTGACAGTCGCGCTACCGTTGACAGACTGTCACTTGTCTAGAGCCTGTGTTTGAACTATACTGTACTTTTTTTTAACGTAATATTTCTCAATTCCAGATGAAATGCTAGAAGGCGAGGGCGCGGGGCTGGCGGCCCGCGTGGCCGAACTCGAAGTGCGGTGTGCTCGCCAGGCGGAGGAGCTGCTGTGTCTCCGATCCACCCTTGCTGATGCCCTGCGGAGACTGAACGCGCTCGAAGGGAGAGCTCCGACGGCGCCTACCACGGGACAGAGAAATGGTGCTTATACTGGTGAATATCAAGTCATTTATACAAATAAGCCTGAGAACTGGAGTCACAATCATTTTCGTTTAATTGTAAATGTTGACGTTCAAAAGTCCCCTTTTTAATGGTCTAATTGAAATAAATGAATTGACGTTGACTTTGATAACTTTTTAACGTCAAAAATTACTTAAGACAGTAACCTAAGTCGCCCGTCACCACTTCCTAGTGTTATAGCTGAGAAGAAGAAGTGGGAAAACAAAAGGCATCACCCGCTTGCATGTGCAAAGCATGGATCAAAGGACCTTGTCTCAAACTCACACAATTAATAAACTATGACGATTATTAGAAGTAGTTCAGGCTGCGTTTCTCTTGTCGATGCTCTGCCAATGTTGTCATTTTCGCGCGTCTTTTCTTATGCGTATGCCTTGAGTCTTAACTCGCTTAAAAGTAGAGCTGAGGAGGAAGTCTTTCTATAGGTAATATTTCCTATTGAGATAGCTAAAGGAATGTTAGGCTCCTAAGATTTTATCATCAGACTTTCACAGAATATTACAGCTAATGAAAGTTCATTTTTTCTTGGAGAAAAAAAATGTTTAGCAAACACATATTTTTTTTTTTACCGATGGGTAATCATAAAATGACTCCTTTCAGTCTGGGTGGAGCGGTAGGGAGTGTCAGACTCTTACTGACTAAAACCCATCCATGTTCCTCGAAACGTTCCCTTTGCGTTCCAGGGCTGCGGTGACTCTTTCGAACAAATTCCGTAACCCTGGAGCAAACACATCATGAAGTACAAAAACACACAAACCCTACATCGCGCTATCGAAGTTCTCCGCGCAATTCGAACATGTACAAAGGTCTGACCATAATCTCTCCATACCATACCTGATAATGCCCATCTGGTCAGGGAATCCTATCTTTTCAATGGAGGATGCGGGACTTTACACCCTGTTCCGCTCACCTCTATAATTTCGCATTTCCGAACTCTTCATATGGATGGCAATTTGGACCGCTCTGCATCTGCCTCCAACAGCCTTTTTCCTTCCAAACTATTACTTACGTAATTGCATTAATTTACGTTTGTCGAAAAGTCAAATAACAATCCAAAGGTGCTCAACCTTATCATCCCTCAAGTATATTTTCTCGGTTATAAATCCCAAACTGTCATTTAAAGTTCCGCAATTTATTTATTACCGCACCAAACGTATATATGTATAAGTCAATATTTACGAAACCATATCCTTTCACTGTTTGCTATAGTTTTTTATATAAAGTGTAATAAATTAATACTTATGTACATGAATAGGCACGGCTGTACTGCCCCAGATTTTGTTAGCCTTTCATTTATCATTCGGTTGACGTGGTCTGATAAAGTTATGTATTAAATGATTTAAAGCGTTTTCAGTTGGTCTTACAAATCAATTAAGTAGTTACCTACATGTAGATCAAAAGTACGTTCTGCCACGGAAAGTTACATACACGTACGCTGCACTGCACGTTATGCCGACGGTCCCGGCTATCATTTGAAAATCGTTTTTCGTCATTACGGATAGTCAGGAACCAGAAACCCTGCCACTAAGGGAAGGAGGAAGTGGAGGAAGACTTTTGCTCCAAGTAAAATACTGGAACTCAACAGCATTCCGTTAGTCTGAAAAGGCTAAGATTTTGAGCGTTGGTTTCTGGATCTAAAATGATCGCAATATTAAGAACTAGCTGTCGCCCGCGGCTCCGCCCGCATGAATGTCAAAAATTATCCCAAGGGAACATACTCCCGGGATAAAAAAGTATCCTATGTGTTATTCCAGACTGTAATCTACCTCCGTGCCAAATTTCATTAAAATCCATTCAGTAGTACATACATACATACAAACATTTATCTTAAAATGATACGGACGGTGGTTCCCTAAATAGGTGGAATCTTCATCTTGGGTACCTGAATATCACAAATTGTGGAACGCGTTTTACTTAGTTGCTGTTGGTTTTGTATGACTGATTAAATAAATTAACAGCCTGCGTCAGTAGTCTTCCGTTTAATTAGTACCGCATCGAAAATGTCTTTCCAGAAACCGCACGTTAGTCTGGTCTTTCAAGTTAGGTGTTATCGAGAGAATGCTCGTTACTGCACTATCCCACGGAAGCTATAAATATCATAATGATTTGTGCATCCAATAACTTAGTTACCGATGGGAAATATGAAATTATGATGTAGCTAATTTCCTGTAAGATAATTGTGTGAAGAATTTATTATATAGTAAATGCACATATCGTTCTTTTGAAAGGACGTTAAAACACATTAAGATGTGAAGGCAAATCGTGAGTAATATAGTGAAATAGAAAACTAATTCTTATTGATCCAACACTTCCGAATAAGCAACTTCATTTGGCAAAGGTTATTAAGAAAAGTAGAGTTAGAGAACTATGGGAAATATTTTTAGATCTTTGACGGACATTACTGGTACCTAGATATCTGGAAATATGACATCAGTCTTGCCAAAGGGCATCATGTTACCCAGTTACTTACATGTTAAAAACTGGTATTCAGTTCCCCCGATTAGGCTGGAAGCCGGCCCCATCAGATTTGGGAAATGACTAGGCAGATTGAGATATTAGTGAAGCAGGCCTTGGAAAGATAAACCGACTCCAACTAAGACCTGATTCGAAAATGCTAAAAACAAAATGTTAAAACCCTACTCTCCTTTGTTTCCAGGTTCTACGGGTACTCCGACCAGGGAGCTCCGACTGAGGCAGCCTTCCTACCGGGAGACTGCCAAGAGGACCTCCAGCTATGGCTCCAGTACCTCCTCGTTACCGCAAAGGTGATTATGTTTTCGAATTGTTAAGATATAGAATGCATAAGCATTCAATAACGAAACGGAAGACAAAATGACAAAAAATGATCGTAGAAATCACGTAGGTATCACGGATGCAGGATAAAAATGAAGAACGCAAATGTAACTGTACTTCATATGAGTGTAACTGTACTTCGTGATGGCGTCTCAGGGATCAAAATCCACACAGCCGCTTTAGACCCACCAGAAAGGTCAGAGTATTCTTATTCTCAATCTTTATTGTTCGTACAAATACAAACATAATAGGGCAAGTTATGTGCAACGGCGAGCTTAATCCAGAATCAGGGTTAAGTGGAGGGAAAATTATAGTCAGATTTAGGTCATAGAGGAAGAGAAGCAGCGTCCTCTTTCTAGGACATGAACAACAGCGAATTTGCGCAGTCTGATATCGTTTGAACAATACAACGTGAGTTCGGGTGTACCATCCACACTTAAAGCGAAGAACACCTCTCTCAGTTGAAGCCTTACTAACTAACTCGTATTTCGTTTGGTTCCAGACGCGGCCCCCAGCACCAATCAACAGGCTCCCTCCAGTCCGACTCCCCGGCGTCATCGTCGTCGCTGTCGCCAGCTCCCTCCCCCTCCCCGCGCGCCACCCCCGCGCCGCACCACGTGCCGCACCCCCCTCAACCTTACAGGTACTTACTGGGTGCAGCAAGGGACCAGCAGTGCGATTCTGTAAACATTTCATCGTTAGCTTAGTTGAAGTGAACATGAAGTGAGCTGTCAATCGATACAATCAAGATGGAATGACAGTTCACTTCTTGCTCACTCCTCCTTAGTTTACAAGGTGAGATGTTAACAGAATGACCGGCAGAACCGGTCCGGGACCGGGTTTTGAATAAAATGCCAGTTAGGACACGTTTTCACTTAGAAATCGCACGCAAGTTGCATTACATTGCGGGCTACCGAGGAATAATGTGATCAATCGCTCGTTTATACCCCGCAATGTAATTAAACTTGCATGCGAATTGCTTGCAAGTGGAAGCGTAAGCGTTCTTGGTTCTTAGATGCCTACGGTGACCCGAGATAAGTGTCCGCACCTATCAAACTACTACGCAGGATGGATTCTTATGTCGGCTCATCGTCCGTATTGTTGCTGATTCTCTTGTTAACCGGCTGAAGTTTAGCAAACGTATTGCTATCTCCAAATAACTGGTAGTTTGAGAAAGGACAGATAGTGTTGTGAGATTGTCAAACCTTTCAGAAGTAAGTAAAGAAGCGACTTAGCTTGACAAAGTATCATCTTCATCTATGATTCCTAAAGTTAAAATTCCATATTAATAAGCTTCGACGCGAAGTCAGTCACGTCGACAGACATACTCTTGACTGCGCTAAAGGTCCACAATAGGTGGCAGTCCCAAAACCCACCGTTTAACTTAACTTGCTGGCTTTTTAACATCTGATAAGTAACTCATTCATGTTGTGTTATTAAAAGATAGCAATACTTTTAGCTAAGCTTGCGCACAATGGAACAAGCAACAATCGTTAGAGTTACTGCTAGTTGAGAATTTAGTATCTAGTTTGGTGAGGAAATGATTTGCGGTATCCTGATGAAACTTAATCAGGATAAAAATCCATAGTATTAAAACTATCCTGATGAAGTATCATGTCAGTTTTACGGGTGATAAACTTTTTCCAGTCCCACAATGGTAGAACTGACGTAGGCACGGGAAGACTCTCATCTAAAACCTGACATGATAAATCGGGTCGAGTTATCGCCTCTTTTCGCAATGACATAAATGCAGTTGTGCAGGGTTTTCAATAGTTTTCATAGCACCGGAGAGATAATGTTAAAACAGGGGGTTGCTAGAGTAATGTAATTAGGGGTGAAGTTCTTTGGACCTAAAGTGACAATCTTCACTGTTACTAAAAATCATTGAAATGTGTCTGCATTTATATTGTTGCTTAAAGAGGCCGAAACCGGAGGTTTTGTGGTGTGGTTTTGCACCGATATTTTAAGGTGTTTGTCGAGCCTTCACAGGCGTTAAAGTAGATAAGTAAGAGAGGTATTTTAAGTTAAGTAGAAGTCGACATGGTGGTGGATAAAGAAGAAAACTACAATATGTTATGTGTATGTAGCTTCCTATGCTGCATCATAATTATATGCGCGTGTATGTCAGTACTAGCCTTAGCCGATAGATGGATTTGTTCAACTGTAAAACTACAGTGCATTAGTTTTAAGTAGGAAAGCCAACTACCGTCCCGTAGGCATCATAGAAGCATTAGTATTTCTTTGCGATCACCGAACCCAATCTATACATAAGCTCAAAGCTAAAGAGGCTACCAACAAAATAGCTTGGAATTAAGACGACTACATTGTAGAAATGCTGGCGGGAGGCCTACACTTACCTGTGGACGTCTTTCGACTATACAACAAAAACATTCAAAATGCTAACTAACTTCAAAGGTAAAATTATTTTCCTAAGGCAACACCTCTTCTTAGTGAGGCGACATGAACGCCTACTTAAAAAGCTGAATCGAGATGGCTCAGGAAAAGAATTCCTGGAAGGATTTAGAACCTTTGGCCAGCAGTGGACACCAAGCCTAAATAAACCAAAACAAAAAAAAATACCTCTTAGCTCCCATACCCGCTTGCTTGGCTAAGTATTAGCTTCATAGACTAGTCGCTAAGCGCCAGTATCGTAGTGATATCGTGTACATCTAGATCACGAAACAACTCTACGTCCAGCAACCAGAGCGTCTCGCCCGGGGTCAACAACCTCACCAAGCGCTGGAACTCCACCGGAGACTTCAACGCGCAGGGACTGCTGCCTAATAGCAGGTATGTGGGAGTATCTTGTACTAAGAAGTTAGCGGTGCAGAAAAGTCCATTAAGTTGTGTAGGCTACAATCAAAGCGTGCTAAAGAAATGGACAGAGGTACAGCCAACAAAGCTATTTGGTATGCAGGTAGCTAACTTGCAACTACTTTTAAACAATGTTGTGAGTGTGCTGAGAAGCCAATTATTTTACAACAAACACTTTAGTATGTCATAAGCTTAAAAAGTTATAATGCACACAATAGAAATAAATAATGGCAGTGTAGTGGAAAAATTAATATTTTTGCCCAAATAGCTTTGTTGACTGTACATAACTACTCTCGAAAGTAAGCTGGTCTGGGGTACATCTGGTACTGCAGCTGTCTATAGGTGGCAGTGACCACATAGATTGGTCGCCTGCTTGTTTGCAAAAAAAGTAGTGTAACGACATCTATTTGGTAAAATAGGAACTATCTTGGTAGTCAGATTCTACAAAAACAGATGGCGCTACTGGTGTTTCAAGATCCTAGATTGCGCAAGCAAAATTTCCAATACTGTGTCCGTCGGGTTTTCTTATTTTTACTAGAAATAGGAGCCTTCGAGTAATCTATGGAATTCCTGATTCAAATCCCGTAGTAGTCGCCGAAAAAGAAGAACATGATCATAGATAATCTTCTTTTTTTAGCAATTAAATCAAATTCGCAGCTAAGAACTATCACTGTTACAACTAATTAATACTACCAGAATACTACTAGTAGTAGGTACTTAACCAAATTTTTCGAAAGAAGTTAGACCTTTCATAAAAATCTCTTAAAAAATGCCGAAAAATCAAACCAGATTTATTTGCATTTCTATCAGCACCGCTAACTTCGAGGTCTAAACACAACACTGAAAGCTTTCTCATTTTTACTTTGCACACACAAACGCTAAACATTCATGCTCTTTGCCGCATTTATGTTATTTCCTTGCTACTTTATATTTTCTTTATTTTCCTGTAATGTCTAATTGTTATTTGTGCTCTCTTTAGATTTACAACCACAAAGTCGTTGCTAAACTTATATTCTAAGCAGCCTTCACAAAACGGACCTATTCTGAAACATGGGTAAGTTGGTACAAATGTTTGTACAAATGTTGGCGTTGGTTGGTGAAGGGACATTAACAGTTTTGGGAACTAATGTGAATGCGTTTGGAATTGATTTATTAATTTTAAGGTTTTATAGATAAGGGAGGTGGTGGTACTTAATATAAGTTTGACTTCCAATAACAACGAAAATACTAATTTAACTTGTTATATCATTCCGCGGTGCCTTCTTCGTTTAGGAATACTTTTGCGCGTTACCCTGATAAACTAGTATTTTTGGAAAGCATTTTAAAACTGTCGTTAGGTACCTACACAAGAGCTCGTGGCTAAAGAATAACAGGGTAAAGCACGGGTTGATCAAGGTTAAGCAACGCTTGCCAAGGTTGGTCTGTGTATGGGTTACCTACCATCTTAACATTCCGAGTTTCCTCCGTGCCTCGAAAAGCACGTTACGCCGTTGGTCCCGGCTGTCATTTATAGATCTTTGGCAGTCGTTACGGAATGTCAGAAGCCAGTAAATCTGACTCCAGTCTTGCCAAAACTACCGTGTTACCCAGTTTATGGGTTGTGGAGGTCTGGTAGGCAGCCGCTCCACGTAAAATACTGGTATTCAGCTGAATCCGGTTTGACTGGAAGCCGACCCCAATATACTTGGGAAAAGGCTAGGCAGATGATGTTAAGTACACACCAATATATGTATATATGCCGAATTGTCGATATTTGTGTTGGTTTCCATACTGTGTCTAAAATATTCTCCGCTCTCTTCTGGCGGCAAACTACATACCGTCAAATAAACCACAAAAATCATTAGTCAGTTACAAAAAACGACAATTACAGGTAATTTAGAGTTGACGCAAGACAGTACCTAGTCTCAAAGATGCTCCTTAAGTAGAGATAAATGATCTTGTGTGACCTTCACTACAATTGGCTTTAACGATACACGTACATGTAGTCATATATAGTCATTGTCAACATGTGAGTTGAACAGAATTGTCAGGATCAATTGTTCGACAAATACAATCTACCTAGATTCTTTGTTGTCAGAACATGTTGTACAAATATAACTTAGATTCTAGGTATATATTTTAGAATACACCTGCCTGACTTTTTTATTGTTTTCTGCTTTGTCGGTAAATATTAAGCAAGTTACAAGATCTTCGTACAATCAAGAAACTTCATTGCTGAGTATGGGTAGATCTACACTCGGTGAATTCGATGGATTATTTTTGCTTTCTCTGTAAATATAGTCTTTGAAACAAGTTCTATTTGTTCGAAAGAGTCACCGCGGCCCCGGAACGCAAAGGGCTTAAGGAGGAACACGGGTGGGCTTTAGTCAGTAAGAGTCCATTCGCCCTTCCGCGCCACCCAAAGCAGAAGAGAACTAGTCAGGTGAAACAAAAAAAAAAGATCTGTACGCAGAAAGATGAGCCCTGCCTCTTAAACTAGGGAAACCCTGTATCTTAAGAGACAGTGAGCAGCTATGATTACAAAATAAAAGTTATGATGTGTGTCGGTCTACCATCGATGATAAATTGTAAAAAAGAAATAAATAAATGTATATCTATATAACTAACTATTTGTATAGCAGGGTTTAGGACCAGAAAGAAGAAAAGGTGGAGCAACCCAAATGTGTGTGTGTGTGTGTTTGTGTGAGTGTGCGTGTGTGTGTATGTGTGTGTGTTTGAAGTGTGGGTGAGATTTTGAGTGTGCAGCGAATAAAAAGTTAATAAGTTATTAAGCAATGAATGTAAGCAATGATTTGGTTTGTGAATAATCCTGTTGTAGTAGCCATTCTGTCACTTTAGTTTTAGCTGTGTGTTTATTGAGGTCGCGAATGTTAATGACTTGGTGAGTTTTTTTGTAGATGTGAGCACTGAGTGTGTTGAATTGATGTCTGGCGAACGAGGTTTTCTGCTGTGTGCCTGGAGGGACATTGGTACGCCTCCCTGGATCGGACGGGGGGACAAAAGCGTGTCTCCTAAGCACTGAACGAAGCACATAGAGCTGACGGACTGAGAGAACCTTAAATTCCGCGTACAGTTGGGCAGTAGGGTAGCGGTAAGGTTTATGCAGCATTACCTTTAATATAGCTCTCTGTGCTCGCTCCACCCTGATAAGACTGGCCTTTGCTGCGCCACCCCATACAGGGATACAATACCCTATCACTGATTGACACAGAGCGTAGAAGACCATTTTAAGAGTATCGACGTCGGCCGAGTCTCTGAGCGACTTAAAGACGTGTATAATTCTCATAGTCCTGGAGGTCACGGCATCAGCCTGCAGATTCCATCGTAACCCTGCATCTATTTGTACACCAAGATATTTGACGCTCTCGGTTCTCGAAATCGTTGGACACTGACACGGAGATGCCAGGTGGGAACAGGTATGAGCTATCAACGAGAAGGCTTGGTCAGGTGCAGTGTTATGGCGAATGGAGAATGGTATAAAAGAAGTTTTGTCAAAGTTGAGGGTTAACAAATTAAGATGAAGCCATTTTGTGACCTTCGTAAGTGCAACCTCTGCGCTATTCCTAACACTGTCCCACGTTAAACCATCTACTATAATCGCGGTATCGTCGGCATACGCAAAGATCTTGGCGTTAGGGAGGGGCATCCTGCACAATTCATTTACATAGATTTGGAATAAAATGGGACCCAGGATGCTTCCCTGAGGGACACCATGAGAGACCAATTCCTCATCACTAAGAAAATGATCTATTTTAGTCATTTGCGTACGATTCGATAGGTAGTCTTTAAAGATTTTTAGGGCTATTCCTCTTACGCCGAGCAATTCTAATTTATCAATGAGCGGAAGAAGTCTTTTGATTATTTCTCATAAGGTTCTATGTAGTAAGGGGACTTGAGTTTTCAGCAAAATAATTCAAATAATAGTGTAGTTTAAAATGTCATAACAGTTAATTATAATAAAGGTGGAAAGAAAGAATAGAGAAGAGTTTATGTGTATTAAAGTACCAACAGCCAATATACTGAAAAAAGTTAGGAACTATCTCGAATAGAAAGTTATCCTGTCCTAACATTTGCACAAACTTAACAATACACATATTTATTTAACCAGTCAACCATGTAAAGAGTGTAAATATGCACTACTCTCTAGAAAAATAAACCCAGTGTTAATAAAACAATTTAATTCTTAAAAAAAATAAACCTACTAAAAATTTATAATTTCATAGGTATGTACGAGTATGTATATTATTTATTAATATTTATTTATCATCCTTAAAAAAGGAAAAAGAGGGGCTCGTGAGTCGTGACTAAATCATAACAGTGGTCCGATTTTCGAGGTTAAGCAACGCTCGCGAAGTTCTGCCCGCTACTGAGTGACCATCCAATACATATCGAGACTCCTGCGTGTCTATGAGATCACGTTATGCTGTTGGTCCCCACTGTCATTTGTAGATGATCCACTATACACCAAATGTGAGTGCGGAGTGCCTCCAAACATATTTTGGAGGCACCTTGCCCACCTTGTTGAAGTGCCCCAAGTGCCCTTACACCTGCACCATTATGGACTTAATGAGTGCCACAGATAAGCGTGGCCACCTACCGGGCACGAATTGGTTAAGGGTCACCATCGACTCCAAATCTGACACAGTCTTGCCAGGGGGTACCATGTTTTTTTTTTTTTTTTTTTTTTTTTTTTTTTTTTTTTTTTTTTTTTTTTTTTAAAAACGTTGCCCCACACTAGGAATTTCTCCTGTATCGTGGGTGCGTTTACAAACATACAAAGTCACATACACAAACAGCCAGACCCGGAACAACTATCTGTAGGCCATACAAATAATTGTTCCGTGCGGGAATCGAACCCGTGACACGCAGCGCAGCAGTCAATCGCTCAACCACTGCGCCAACCGTGCTGTCATTGTCATGTTACGCAGTTACTGGGTTGGGAAGCTCAGATGGGCAGTCACTTCATATAACATACAAATACTTGTACTCAGCGGCATCTGGTAAGACTGGAAGCCGACCCCAGCGTAGTTGGGGAAAGGCTTAGTCAGATTCATTCATGTATGTCGATTCTTGATTTAACATACAGGCTTGAAAACTGATTTTTGGCTCTTTGTTAATATTCCTCGTTTAAAGCAGCGCCATTCAAACTTGTTTGATCTCCACCATCCACATAATATTCGCGTACATTAGGTAGCAGTCGTTTAGGTTCGCATGCCAATTTGACCGCACAGTCGAATGGGACAAAAAGCGTGTATTGTGTAACTTTGCCCACGCTAGCGCATCTGATTACCCACACCGTAATGGACGTTGGTCGTCACACCGCAATACTAGTGTTGGAACTTGGTTTCGGCCCCGGCAGAAAATTCGTCATCCATAGGTAATAGAAAATGCTACCTACTGTAACAAATCAGGTAGTAACAGGTTTGAGAAATTCACGCATGACAAATAGAAATCAATTAAGTTAGCAAGGAAATTACCCATCATTTGAGTTCACGCAACTTCGAACATTTCTATTCCTCAAAATGTCAAAAGGTGGTCGACCAAATCATTCAAATGACATCCTACTACAGAGCTCTTTGAACCATGAAACCTGCTTGGGAAAAGAAAACACACGGCTAAAAATATTAAAAAAATACACCTAGCTAGCAGAAAGCAAGGCCAGCAAGGCAAGGTTCTGATGTATCAAATGCGTACCAGAAGACGCAGTATTTGAAGGTCTCTCTACAAGGTGGATAGATAATCTGGTGAGGGCCGCGACAATACATGCAAGACTTGGGCGAGGCCTATGACCACCAATCGACGTCCTTCGGTTGAGATGATAAAAGGCTAGGATGAACAGGGAAGTCTTAAAGTCTATTACTATAGTACTATGAAGTCTTAAAACGATCGAGATTCCGCTCCAAGAGAGAGACGGAGCGATACATAGCGTATAGCACTATCCCTTTTCCATCGTCGGAATTGGATGGCATTAGCACGTCATAGCAGGGCACCAGAGCCGAACTTGTTTCGTCCTAATAAGCTGCTTCGGTACAACACTAGTCGTTTAACTAGAAGAATGTATTGAATAGAACTTATAGAATAATAGCGGCACTTATTTGTCACGCGTGGGTGCTTCAGATATATCATTTTGTCGCAGGAAGCTGTCATACCGTGAGAAATTGATGCGTATTTATCTTAAAAATAATCCTAGCCACTGTGGTTTTTGTACTGAACGGTTCAGATATGAATGATATTAGTTGTTTAAATTTCCAAAGCTGTAAATGTAGCCATGTGCATTGTGTAGTGCTATTTTCCTTATTCCATATTTATGTAGGCAAGTAATTCGAGGAAAATAAGAGTATTTTATATTATGGGTGTAGGTATGTAGCGGCATCAATGCCGCCACATTAAAAACTAAGAAGCGAAATTTGTACGGCAACGAAAAGAACCGCAACGCCATCTATCCTGTCAGCGACGAACTACTAACGAAATCCTGCATCGCGCAAGCAAAGTTCTCCGTGCGATTTAAAAATATACAACAGTCCAAATACCTAGGTAGTATCGGGCAGTTGCCCACCAAACACAACAACCGTCTGGTAGGAGGATCCTCCCATTTTAGTGGAGGTGTGCTATGCTTAACTGTCTGTTCCGCGTACCTCTATAGGTACCTATTATGAATATTGAAAAAATAAAATTGATATTTTACCGGTTTTGAATAGCAAGCCGTTAAAAGTTGAAAATCTAAGTGTAATATTGACATTACCAATCCTTCGAAGAACGTCCAAAATTAAGAAATATGGTTACATATATTATATTCTAATCTGGTCTTCTTTGTCCTTGATCTGACCGCGGTAACATGCATTATCTAGTCAACAATAACACCTGGTAAAACGGTAATTTCCTTAAATCCTTGTATACGTCATCGTGCATTGAAATCATGAGAATGACTCACTTACATCTAGCCGTATAACAGCATTCGCAAAACTTGTACAACGATGCTTGAATCGTTTAGATGAATACTCTTAATTTGAACTACATTGCCTGTTTACCTCTACAAGCTGAAACAGCGGTTTATCAAAACCCCGCAATGGAATGCAAACCATTCGAATGTTTCGCGTTCCAAACTTAAATTAAATTCATGGTCTGTTTATTCCACACCGCACGCAGTCTGGGCAAGATATTCTTGGCAACCGGGTGCTTGATTCGCGCCCGTGTTTCGAATACCGGTTTTTAAAAAGTTCGCGTCCGTATACTCGGTGCCTTTGCCTTATTTGGAAGATTAAAAAAAGTTTAAGTAATCTTTGGCGCCATGGAAGAAGGGTAAAATAAAAACTGTTTATCTATTCATCTTTAGTTAGTAGCAATTGATTTTGATGTAGTTTCTGTCAAATAGATTCACCGGCACTTTTCTTAATAGACAATAATTAAATCAGTCGTGAAATGAATTACTTTCAATAAATTGGTATTACATTATCAACACATTGTATCGCTGGTACAACAATTTATTTAAGTTGTTTGTAAATATTGTAATAGTTAGTTCGAGAACTTTTGAAATAACGTACATTCAATGCCTATTGTGCCTACATAGATGTTATCACTGATGATTATTTCGTATAAAAGCGTAACACATGTTATTTTTATTTTAGATTAATTTCTATCGCCTAGTTGGACATTGGTGGCTTACTGCGCGGGTGGCTAATTTACTTTTTTTATAGTGGGTTGATGCTAAACGCATCTTGGCAGTAACAATGTCATTCACCTCAATGTAAGTCGCTTGGGGATTTTTTTGCGGATTCAGGCTTTTGGATGTTTGGTGCTGTGCCTTGGTCCTTGCTTTTTTTTGTTTTTAATGGTTGATCTGATTTTGAATCTTACCTATAAACGGGGTGAATAGGAATGCAGGGGTGAATCGGAACAAAACTTTGTAGGAGATTTTCACGTTATTTAAATCTTGTTTGCTGCATTTACGATCTCCAATTTTATTAAATTGATATTAAAAAAAATACTTT
Source organism: Mamestra brassicae (assembly GCA_905163435.1). Classification (NCBI taxonomy): domain Eukaryota; kingdom Metazoa; phylum Arthropoda; class Insecta; order Lepidoptera; family Noctuidae; genus Mamestra; species Mamestra brassicae. The sequence goes on along the minus strand of LR990999.1, from coordinate 1,067,753 downwards.
CTAAAAAAAAACAATAAGTAATATGATGTCAAAGTGAAAATCCCTATCAAAGTTTTGTTTCGATTCACCCCTTCGTTCCTATTCACCCCGTTTATGGTACTTCGGGTGGGTTTTTGGAAACAATGTTTGTATTTTGGTTTGAACTTTGTTTTCATGGTTTTCATTTCATTCATAGACATTTTTCAACAATTTTTTTTTTATTTAGTTTGGGTGGAGGTTCGTTCGTCATTATAAAAACTATACATTGGCTTAGTTAATGCCTAGATTTGCCTATGGATAAAGCTACTGAGGTCATTATGTACTAAAACCTAAGTAGTCCACGCAATTAGGTGAAGTAGTCTCTTACGTCATAAAATTAACATGTTGACATTGGAATTCCATGGGAGTAATAAAATATGGAAAGTGTCTGTTCATCAAATGAGCTAGGTATAAAATATGTTCCTACTTTAGTAATTACAAACATCATAATCCCATAATAAAATGTCATAGCTACAAAATGATTTTAAAGATACGTGCCTACCTACTACCTACCTATTTAGCAACAGCCATAATAAAATTTATAAAAATCAAGATTATGTAGTTTAAATAAATAAATTATACTTTTTAGCAGATTCTTAATTCGAATTTGAATCGAAATCGCAAACATTGCTTGGCAAACAAATGACAATGCGTAGACATTTTCTGTCAAATAGTAAGTTCCTAAAAAAAAAAATGAATTAAACTTCTACTACTCAGTACCTAACTATTTAAACTAATCGCATGTTTTAGAACTTTTTTATAAGCAAGGCTACAAGTTTATAAACGTAATATTCAACTACTTACTTTTTTGCTGACCAGACACTTCTAATTAATAATTAGCTTCGATTACGGTAAGTAGTGTGACGTCATCTAAATTTGCATCTAATAAGGGAGTGCAGGTGCACATCCGAACATACATACTAACTATATTAACTAACATGCTGTCAGTACTATTGCAACTGATTCACTAACCACTACCATTGTCTAATTTTACTGTTTGTTTACGTCTTAGTTTTAAGAAATAACCATTCATTGGTGTGCGTCAAAATACCTAATACTTAATAATTTAATTTAATTTTGTCTTTTCCTTAAATATGTATGTAAGTACCTACATCATTTGAGTATTTCACAACAGAAATAAATATCTATTGGTAATTCTGAAAAGAGGTAAAGTTGTAGATATACAGAATATTTTATCTTGAAAAAAAAAAAGCGTTATCGCATCTTCAAACAGTCAGACCGGCTTACTTGTCTTGACAACTAATCGTCAGGTGGGACCGATGTAGAAATCCATTCCTTTTTAGATTAATCCAAAAAGTCTGAGAAGAAAAATAAATATGGTGAAAAGTGACATAACTTTTGATTAATTGGCAATATTTCAGATAATATAAACAACTTTCACTGTGATATAAACTCTGCTGCTACATTTTGTTAAGTTGCGAATATAACCGTAACAACTGATTTTCGTTTTCATTTTAATACAGAGATGGTCCCACAGTCCCATACTGACAGGTGTTCATTTTCATAAATCCCCTCACTCACTGAAATATTGCCAGACTAAAAAACCAGTCATTCAACAGTCAACACATATTGAATTAAAAACAAAAACTCACAAACTCGAACAGAAATTCCCAAAGAACAAAAGGGTCCTTCCTTAGCCCAACACTAACACACTGATTCCCTTCCAGCACCCACACATGCCAGTACAATGAAGAAGATGGCACCATGCGTATGTACCTCCGCGGTAGACCCGTGGTGCTGTACGGGCCCAGCGAGCACGAGGGCCTGGACCCCGCGAAGGTGGCGCCGCCGCCTCAGAGCAAGCTGAAGCTGGAGTGGGCGTATGGATACAGGTAAGAGACCAAGATAAGGTTACTTTAAGGTGAACGCGCCAGGCCAGCCCGCGAAATTCAAATTTCCATCCATTTTTTGCATTTTTCAGAGGGTTGTATTGATGATTTTAATGATTATAATTCTGTAAATAAATACGTGTTACGGTCGCGAATCATATTTTGTTCAACATACAGCCTGACACTGACTTGCAAATTGCAAGAAACGTAAGAAAATTTGAATTTCGCGGTCTACCCTGTCGCTTCCACCTTAAGTCAAGAGTGAACAGGTTACTTCTAGGCAAGCGTGCTCCATCGTCGACCACGCCATGGCTTTCCATCAGGCGAGGTGGTGGTCAAACACGTCTATCAGGTACTATGACGTGCTAATGTCATCCAATTCCGACGATGTAAAAGAGATAGTGCTATACGCTATGTATAGCTCCGTCTCTCTCTTAGAGCGGAATCTCGATCGTTTTAAGACTTCATAGTAGGGTATTAAAAATTCTGTCAATTTCCAAAAGCTTTTGAATCAGCCTTCATAAATGCTTTTAAGTATTAGTCAGAACCACTTCGAAACATTTTCGGTTAAAAATCACCAGAAAATGGCAAACGCCGTAAGATTGTAAAATGTCGCGTGAAATTGTAAACTATTTTTTCTTAATAAGACACGGATATATTGGAAACTGTTGAATTTGGATGGGAATTATTGTGAACAAAACGATTTTTTCATAATAATATCGAGAAATTGTAATCTAATCAAAACTAATATAATCTTACGGAGTTTGCAATTTTCCGGTGACATATACAATACATCCAGTGGCATAAACGCGGTACGGAAATACACTTCTGTTTTTTCATCGGGTTTGCCCGGTGACAAATGACATACCAATCCACAGCTTCAAAAACTCCCTATCCGTGGACATCGGACAAGGACGTTTGTTCCATGTAGCTCACATGTATATAGGTACCTACCTTTCACAGCTTCAAAAGGATCCATAACCGTGGACATCGGGCAAGGACGTTTAACATGTAGCTCACATAAATATTAAAAACTACTTACCTAGGTACTTAGTTAACTTAAAGAAGGTTCCTGTTACCTTCTGCAGTATACAAAAAAACCGTCCAACTGCGAGTCGGACACGCGCACGAAGGGGAAACGGCAAAAAATCATGTCTGTTTTATAGTAATTGATGTTATAGCGGCAACAGAAATAAAGAAAGAATAATATTTATTAAGCACTTGAAACACGCACGGCACATAGAAATAAAATTAAAAAAAGAAATGTAGGTATGCTAAGAACCAAGTGTGTCTCACGGCTGCACTAAAAAGGTCCATTCAGCGATATGTCAGACAGACTGATGCTGTCTGACGCTGGTTTTCTAATGAACCCTTGAATGGACGAAAAAAATACATCATCTGTGAAAATTTCAACTGTCTAACTATCACGATTCATGAGATACAGCCTGGTGACAGACGGACAGGTGTTTAGTTAGTGCAGAACTGCAGAATAGGATAGAACTTTCTAGCCAGACATTATTCCAGCTGGTAAGTAAAACAAATGACATCACGATGTCGCCTTGTCTGCTGGCATTGTCACGTCAATTCCATGGGACGTACTTCTGACACCATTATTAAAGTAGATCTAGCTTACTACCTAACTACCTAGGCTTCATGTCAAGTGGACGTTATAAAGTTAAAAGCACTCATATTTATAACATTTATCAACTGAACATTACAACTTATGTATAACTTTTACATAGGTAATTATATTTTTAAGTTTTAACCAACTTCAAGGAGGAGGGGGTTTTCAAACTGTTTTATGCCCTGAATACTTTTTGGTAGTACCTTTTAAAAATCACATCACATCACACTATACATATTACCTAAATCACATTAATATTATAAAGGCTAAAGTTTGTGTGCGTGTGTGTGTATGTTTGTTACTTCTTCATGCAAAAACGGCTGGACCGATTTAAATGTAATTTGGCATAAAGATTGTTTGAGTCCTGGGAAAGCACATGGGATAGTTTTATCCCGGGAGTCTGTTCCCTTGGGATAATTTTCGACAATCACGCGGAGTATCTGATAAACTGCGGGTAACACCGCGGGGCGCAGCTAGTATTATATAAATAATTCCACCATGCTGTCACACCATTTATGCCGCCCTCCAAACATGTCACTCCCGCTATCTATAATCTCGATCGGAAAAAATACAAATTCCCCGAACTGCGTCAAAGCTTTCCTGTTGAATAATAAACGGGCCCACTTAGTATCAAACGCTATCGACCGCACTGGCATACCAAGGTCACAGATGTCGACAACAACTTCATTATTTATTTAAACTAATTAAGTTATAACGAATAGGTATACTACGCGTTAGAGGAGCCCGTGGCAAAAAAATTACAGCCGCACCGATCTATCTTCGAGGTTAAGCAACGCTTGCCAAGGTCGGTCCATGGATGGGTGACCATTCATAACATACCATAACTCCTTCGTGCCTCGGAGAGTACGTTAAGCTGTTGATCCCAGCTGTCATTTGTAGATTTTTACAGTTGTTGCGGGTAGTGAAATTTGAGACAGTCTTGCCAAGGGGTTTCGTGTTACTCAGTTACTGGTTTGTGGAGTACCTTCATGTAAAATACTGGTGTCTAGCGACCAGCTGCATCCTGATACCAATATACATAGTTTGAGAAGACCAGCAGATTTAACTAAATCCATACTAAAATTATTAATGCGAAAGTGTGTCTGTGTGTCAGTGTGTTACCTCTTCACACTTAAACCGCTGAACCGATTAAGATGAAATTTGGTATTGCGATAGTTTGAGTCCCGGAAAAGGACATAGGATAGTTTTTATCCCATAAATCATCCTTTAAGCGGGTGAAAAGGGGGTGGAAGTTTGTATGGAATCCGTCATTTCGAGAAATTGTGGATAAACTGGCGACCAATCAGGTCTGGTCTACAATTTATCAGTTTTGATGTGATGGCTAGATTGAAAACTTGGCCCCTCATTGCTCTTTATTGGTGTGAGCTCATAGCTGAACAGACCAATGAGAACCTTTGTTTCCAGGTTTACTATCACACGAAAACGGATAAATTGTAGACTTTTGCTCTGATTGGTCACCATTTTATATCAGTCCACAATTTCTCGGAATGACTTCGAGTTTTATGAGCAAAAACGATGCGTAAAAAAGTGTACCAAATGTTCAGTTGCCAATTTATCGAGAGTTTACAATCTCTCAAGTTAATTTATAATCTTACGGAGTTTGCCATTTACCGGTGACAGATACAGGATAACACTACCTACCTGCAGGCTGTCAAGGTAAGAAAACAATAAAAGGTCCGTTGACTCATGCTTTAAAAATAAATGTAGGTGAAGTCTGTTGTCCACTCAAACTGATAGGTAGAAAATAAACAAATGATATGGTGTGGTGGCATGGTGTAGGAAAACATCGATGTTATTTAAATATGGCATCGATAACTAAATGTTTCAGTTTGATAACGTGTTGGCTAGAGTTGATATTTTCCTGTATTCTGTTTTAGCAATACAGAAAACATGCCTGTTTTTCCCGAAAAGGGAGTCATTTTAATAATCCTTTGCCAAAAAAGGAACCGATTACCAGTAACAACTTCAGGCTCTTAACCATGCCCCGGGCGTCGGGATTTGAGGGCAATCCCCGGCCGCCGTAGGCGCGGGCCTGCGGATGGTGAGCGTTGGGCGGCTCGCTGTCCGATCACCACCAGGCTCGGGTCGATGGCGCGTTGTGTTCCACGCGCGCCTCAAAGAGATTTCAGCATAGGAGACGGCCGAGACGGGGCCCGCTAGAGCCAGAACCTGCCAGGGTTGCGGAATTTGTTCGAAAGAGTCACCACGGCCCTGGAACGCAATGGACTTTAGAAGGAACACGAATGGGTTTTAGTCAGTAAGAGTCTGACACACCCTTCCGCTCCACATAGAGCGGAAGAAGTCATTTGATGATTTACCATCCTTAAAAAAAAAAAAACAAAAAAAAGACTTAACCATTGTTGAAAACAATAAACATGCCCGGCCCCGGAATCGATCCCAGGACGCACCGGAATTGCGTTTGACTAACGAATCAGTCCAAAAGTCCAAACTCATATTTCTCTCTTAACTAAACAAAACCTGTATAATCTAGAAGTATCTTGACTATACTCTAACTTCGATGAAATCAAGATTACAATCGCAAATGCGGAATAATAAAATCTGAATGGTTTTGGTTGGTTAACCAAGCTTGGCGAGTCAATTATGGAGATAAGAGTCTTTGAAAATATAGGAAGAGGAGAGCAAGCGAGATCTTTGAACCCAATATATAGATAGGTAGGCAGAGGCTCTAAGACGGGGCCCGCAAGGGCCAGAGCCTGCCAGGATTGCGGAATTTGCTCGAAAGAGTCACCGCGGCCGTGGAACGCAAAGGGCTTTAGGAACACGGATGGGTTGTAGTCAGTAAGAGTCTAACATGCCCTGAGCGGAAAAAGTCATTTGATGAGATCCTCTACTTAAAAAAAAAACGTGTGCTTCTAGGGATGCCTGACAGAAGTGATAACTGAAACAAATCTAAGTTGAACTATTTAATATGGGAAACGTCTGTCCGAAATATGACGAGCGCTGTGGGTTAGAGTGAGAGAGGAAGAGCCTGCCTACCGCTGCCGTATGCGTGAGAGAAAGGGAAGCCAGACAGACTGGCGCCGTAACGCGTTACGTTACGAAGCGGTTTACCCTCCCATAAGAAGTTATCACTTCAAAAAAGGCAGAGGCACTAGGACCTTCGAGTCGAGGATCAAGTGGTTTTTTTAATCAAGTAGTTATGCATCTACATAACTGGTACTTTGTTGACTGGTCTTTGCTGACCTCTCATAGTTTTTAAGGCTCAAATGAAACATTGTACGAAACGGTTTTCTTTTAAAGAGTATTCGTGGAATTTCTTGCCGGTTCTTCTGCCGGCTTACCACTTCGAATTCGAACCGTGGCTTGTCCACGCATCTGTCGTTTTATAAGTGCCCATACTCGATTAAAGAGATTTTTTTTTTTTAATAAATATATATACGAGAACGATTGGAAAAAGCTGTCAGTCAGAATTAAAGTATACCTATTCGTTATGTACTTACTTAATCAACATAATAAAATGTATAAGTACTTATCATAAAACCTGCGTAATGTAATTTATTCGTAGAAACGAAAATAAAGGGTTACTTTAGGGAATTAAACACGTCATAGTTGCTTTGTTGTTATTTTATATGTGACGGTGGAACTCTGCCATTAATCTTCTGTAAACATTTCATTATTTAGGTACAAAAGGTAATCTTCATTTAATTAATTATTCAGTACATAATAATATGTCACCGGAAAATGACAAACGCCGTAAGATTGTAATTTCTAAATAAGACACAGATATATTGGAAACTATTGAATTTGGATGGAATTTATTATTTACAAAGCAATTTTTTCGTTATATATCGAGAAATTATAATCTAATCAAGATTTATTTCAATTATACGGAGTCTGCAATTTACCGGTGACACATACATTCTTTGTGTATGATTTGCAACAGTTTTGTTTCCTTTGCAACAATCCTTCACCAACCGAGAATTGTCCTTGGATAGTTCATAGTGCACACAGGAATAGTCGTCCGTTGGTACCTACCTCATTTAGTTAAAAGTGGGCCTCTGCTAGTTGGCATCGGTCCCCCTCTTACGGCTTCAAAAGCTGAAAGCTGACTGGCCTGTTGGTCGAGTGGTTAGTGACCCTGACTGCTAAACCGGAGGTCGTGGGTTCGATTCCCACCCAGGACAAATCTTTGTGTGATGAGCATGATCATTTGTTCTGTGTCTGGGTGTAATTTGTCTATAATATGTGTGTATTTAGAAATATATAAATATGTTTATCAGTTGTCTGGTTGCCATATCACAGGCTCTGCCTAATTTGGGATCGGATGACCGTGTGTGACTTGTCCCAAGATATAAGTATTTAAAAAACATAGGCCCAAAGACCCGAGGGACCCAAGAAACTGGGACAATAAGTATCAAAAATAAATATAGTACGTACACAAAGCTATACACTGACATGACTCGTTTCATAATATGGCAGATTCGGTAATGTTTCTTAAAATGGGCAGAATTGCACTGCATGGTTTCAGTAGGTACCAGATGGTACGAAAAGTCGAATACAATAAATATTAAATGTCACAAAAACCTGCTACAGAACAGATGTTTGTCTTCAGCATTTTATGGTGTCTACTTATTGCGTCAACAGCTGAAACACATGACGTTAACAAACCTTATTTACCTACCTACAAACGTAATTACTGTCTCCTTCGTTATGACTCTTCCATTCTTCTCTATTTTGTTCAGACTATGTGCCATTTATGTCCCAAAAGTCCATACACCTGCTGCCTGAACTGCTTTAACAACAGCTCCATAGAAGCAGTAGGCGTGGCCACCTACTGACCCCACACAATATAATATGATAGTCCGGCGACACGACGTTGCTGGGTTGTGGAGGCGGTAGGCAGCCGCTCCACGTAAAATACTGGTATTCAGCTGAATCCGGTTCGACTGGTAGCCGATCGCAATATAGTTGGGAGAAGGCTAGGCAGATGATGAGTCCGGCGACACGACAAGATGAAGACTTCTCTATTAATCGTCATCTCTGTAGTCAGAGTCACCCCTTTTCAAGAAATCATATTTCACGTAGTAAACCTGTCACCGGAAAATAACAAACGCCGTAAGATTGTAAAATAACGCGTGAAATTGTAAACATTTTTTTCTAAATAAGACGGATATATTGGACACTATTGAATTTGGATGGGATTTATTGTATATGTCGTAGGATAATTTGATACTTCGAATCTTCGCGAAAATCCTAGGGGTTTTGCGAAAACGCGGATAATTAGACATAGGCGAAAAATTATCAAATCTTACTGGACAAAGTCAGGATTTTTGCGAAAATACTCGTTATTATAGCAATATTGCGAAACGAAACGCTGGCTGTTATGAAATAAGAACGCTGATTGGTCGGTCAGCGCGTTCAATAAGAGATCGTCTCTGATTGGTTGACGTCTTAAATGTCAATCATTTGTTGCCGCACGTTATTAACTAGGAACCAATTAGAAGTCAGCCAGCAAAATTGTAGCCAATCAGTGTTGAGCACATCAAATCTTACTATAGTAACGAGTATTTTCGCAAAAATCCTGACTTTGTCCAGTAAGATTTGATAATTTTTCGCCTATGTCTAATTATCCGCGTTTTCGCAAAACCCCTAAGATTTTCGCGAAGATTCGAAGTATCAAATTATCCTACGACATATACAAAACGATTTTTTTCATTATTATGAAAAAAATCGTTTTCTAAGAAACTAAAGATTATAATTTCACGCTATATTTAGCGTGAAATTATAATCTTATCAAGATTTATTATAATCTTACGGAGACTGCAAATTTCCGGTGACATATCCATTGTTCCTTCAGTGTACTACGGTCTACGTCCCATTATAATATCGCCATTACCAGAAGCCCTATGCTCTATATTGAGTGACATTCATTGGTCAATTTACCAATTGTTCCCCATACAGGCGTAATTTGCGCCTACACGCGAACCAAACTCGGAATTATTCCAAAACGCGACACCATTTCCGTAATCATCTCTTTTAATGTTAGTAATTATGTGAATGTCGCGCGATTTAACACACAAACGTTTATCCAATTTGTTCTAATAGGCAGGCTATTAAGGAGTACTTTAGAAGTCTAAATAAAATAGTTTTTCTGCTGTAATTATACATGCCCGCATCACGAAACGGTGCCGAGTGGCGACACTACAAAATACATCGAAAACGCTACCTACTTTCTAAATACATTATCCGTTTTTTTTTTAACATGGAAATTGTAAGGCCATGGAAATACCATTACATGTTAACCGCAGAATCTACCAAGATAGGCATCAATCACATTGCACCAGAAAACCCAAAGATATGGCGGAAAAAACTAGTAACCTTGTGGCGAGACTAACCAATCCCCGGGCAACCCAACTTATTAGTTATTCCACAATTACCTGGCTTTGTCAGCAGAAAATTGCCCCTTTGTCTCAGCAATACTGCAATCTTTAGCTCTGATCCAAGGTTGCTGACGCTTGGTCACCCAAGCCTTGAGGAGTTGAGTAATAGCTTTGTCACCACAGCGTGTAAGCGGGCTGAGACCGGTAATCATTAATTTCTTCAGCACTGCTCTTAAAAAGTTTAATGAAAACGTCGCGACGACATTAGAATGTAATGTCAGCATATAGAAACGAAAAATACATCCCCAACCCGTTCTAGGCCCTCGTACCTAATGGATGGAGGTCCCAATCCGTCTCACTAAAGGCTGTCTTGGGAACTTTGTAAAGATTTGGCTGCGTCAAATCATCGTCATAGTTAATTTAACCGTTATTGTGAAGTCAAATAATAAAATGCCTCACGCTGTTGTTCATAAAATAGACTAAATAAGTCCATAGATAGGCGTCTCCCAATTGCTCTCTTCCGCCTGCCCGCATAACTTTTACAAAATTGCTTCGATCCAAAAAGGCCTTGAATTTTATTGGTGGTGTAAATGATTGCCTAGACGTCAACACTCCGGTAGCTTTTTTTTTTCAGATTACAGTTCATAGGAACGCCAACAAGAGTTTATCGGACTTTGAACTTAATGCGTAAACACATTTTAGTTAACAGAAAATCGTTGGTGAATATGAAATAAGTAGTTCATTGGACTAGTTATGACACGCAACTTAAAAGTAGAACATTTTGGTTAAACACACAAGATAAAATACCTGTTCCAGTTCTAGCACAAGGCTCTACCGCAAACCGCAATGCACATGTGAGATTAAGTACAAGAACTTGTTATAAATTAATCTATAAAACTAAGTAATTAAGCAGAGCACTTCAATATACTTCTAGATCTGCCAGGGTTGCGGAATTTGTTCGAAAGAGTCACTACGACCCTGGAACGCAAAGGGCTTTAGAAGGAACACGGATAGGTTTTAGTCAGTAAGAGTATGACACGCCCTTCCGCTCCACCCAGAGTGGAAAAAGTCATTTGATGATTCCAAAAAAAAAAAAACTTCTATATATTTAGGAAGTGGTTTCAATGTAGTAATGTTCCTTTGTGGGGTTATTTCTTATTTTGTATGTCACCGTCTACACGCCTGTCATCTTCAAGAGTGAATGCTCTCTCTTACATCCATAATTGCTCGATCAACTTTAACAGTACCTATCGGTAACATACTTTTATTATAGATCTCGATAATATTGGTTCTCACCAGCCCTGAACCGAAATAGCTGGTAGGCCTATAGGGAATGAGCACGAACACAGCACAGAAGTATTTATAACGTAAAAGCTTCGAATCTGCAACACTAGATGAATACTCCACGCCGTGCACATTCCCTATGCCTGACCAAGTTGGCAAAACATAATAACGGTACCATGATCAAAACAATTGATGTTCGAAGTGTCGCAATTTCCAAGTTTTAACTACATCAAGAAATAAATGGCCCTTGGCTTTGTTTATTATTATGGGTTTGCTCTTGACTCTAGTCGAGGTCATAGATGACAGAGACAAAGTCGACGATAGAGCGAGCTTACCCAGAAGAAGCCTGTTCACTCTAATTTTGAAGAGAAATAATAAATAATAACAGCCGTCGTCGGTCCGTGCATTTTAACATACCGAGATTCCTACGGGCGTCGGAAAGCACGTTAAGATTCCGTCCCGGCTGTCATTTGTAGATCTTTGACAGTCGTGTACGTTTACTAAACTTAACTAAACTAAAGTAGTTCGAAGCCAAGAAATCCGACACCCGTCTTGCCAAATAATAACGTGTTACCCAGTTACCTACTAGGTTGTGGAGGTCAAACGGGCGGTCGCTCCGAGTAAAATACTGGTATTCAGCTGTATCCGGTTAGACAGGAAGCCAACCCCAAGATAGTTGGGCCGAGTTTATAAAGAAATAAGAGATGTACAAAGACGCTACAGAAAGCAAGTCAGCTTAACCAAAGTTGTATTACTACAAACACGTCCCGTTCCACCAGAGTGACCACAGACCAGTTCCATTCAAGGCCATGGACTCAACAATCACAGCTCGGCTTGAAACAAAAACAGACATTACAACAATGTTTATTGTTTTTTGTATATATACATATATAAACGAATATATATATATATATATATATATATATTCGTTTTTTAGTATCTGGTGTGATACATGATCATTGTTTATGTGTACTAATGAACGTTTTTTAGATGGCATGTTAGGGTTTACCTTTACGCAGTTTGTTTTTACTGATGACGTTCAAAAGTGCCGTTTAATGGCCTAATTGAAATAAACGTTTTGACTTTTGACTTTTGTTTTGTTTTTCTGTTTATTCGCTCCGTTGGGTTTAGGATGTAAATAAAGTTTCAAGTCATCTGCTTAGTCTTTTCTCAACTGTATTTGAATCGATTTCTAGTCTTAACTGGACGCTGCTAAAGTATTGTTAATGATGCGACTGCCTGTCTGATCTGCACGTTCCAAAACTGTTAAGGCCGTCTAAATTTCGGGCTTCCGACCCGTAACGACTGTCAAAGATTCAGAAATGATACACATGGAAGGGTATGTTACGGGTTATGTGTTCACAGAAGTACTAAGGCAGACGTTGCTTAACTTTGGAGATCGACCGTGCGCCTGTTATTATTGAGCCACAAGTCATGGTGCATATTTAGTTTCCAAATAAAGTGTCATTTACAAGCATCCATAATTCCTCCAGAATAAATTTCCTAGACCTTGTCTTGTCAATCATTATATTTTCTTAGTCACCAATCGATAGTCCTTCAACGGACGTCGATACTATCTACTGAATCATTCATCAGACTTACTTTCAGCTGTGACCGGTAACTTGTAGGCATCAATCGATTGCCGTGACTCATCCGTCGTAACAGTTGACCACTCAAGCGAGACTGTGGCCTCGGGTTTAGTTAATAGGGGATTTTTGCCTGCACTTTCCTATATGACTAAGATAAAGAAAGGCTGGATGCAATTTAGATTTGATGCTTTTAATCTACGTCTATCTACACTAATTTATAAAGAGGAAAAATTGTATTTTTGTGTGTGTGTTTGTTTGTAATGAATAAACTCAAAAACTACTGTGCCGATTTAAAAAATTCTTTCACCACTGTAAAGCTACATTATCAGCGAGTAACATAGACTATATTTTATCCCCGTACTCCCACCGGAACGAGAACTACGCGAGTGAAACCGCGTGACGTCCGCTAGTATTTTATGTTGTAGGAGGGAAATGCAAAAAGGTAATAGAGTTATGAATATAAATGTGAATGGTTGGAAAAGGGCAGGGAAGTCAACGAAAAGATGGATGGAGTGCGTAATGATACGAAAGATAGACAGTAGACAGAAGGTTGACAAAAAGGAATGGTAGAAGATGCGTAAACTTTAGTAACGTCGACCAAGGGCTAGAAGATTAAGAATGTTCAAGAAGGAAAATAGGCTCGAAAATAGTAACCATATTTCAATGGATCATCTCGTAAAATTGCTAGAAGCCTTGTTTAGGTTTTTCGTCTAGTAATTGAGGCAATTGAAACCGACAAAGTGAATGACGGTTGTCTCATCTAATTTAATTCGTTGAGCAAACATACCTAATGAACGTATGATGGAAACTGGTTAGTGCCACCAACAATATGCAGTACCAAGATATCCTCCTAGACAAAATAGAAGTTCAAATGCAATAGTAACCAGGAAAAGACAGTGCAATAATACGTTACGTAATAACTTTAGTAACATATTTGCGTGATAGAATGTCGTACCAAGACCTAAAAATAACCTATTTGCTCTTGACTAAGACCCCAGGTTGTAGCCATCAGGCGACAGTCTCCGGCAGGGCATTCCACTCCTTCATTGTACGGTACGCACAACACAAGTATTCCTAAAACGTTTTGTGCGTATGGGTGATATGTACCGACCATGTACCGATGGCGCATCGCCGTACGACTTAGTCTTATGGTGGAACGGGCAAATTATGTTATTGGAATATACTATAACTTGACCTTTTCCCAACTTGTTCCAGGGGCAAGGACTGCCGCAGCAACCTCTACCTCCTACCGACTGGCGAGATAGTGTACTTCGTAGCAGCCGTAGTGGTGCTCTTCAACGTGGAGGAGCAGTGCCAGAGACACTACACCGGCCACACGGATGACGTCAAGTGCCTGGCTATCCACCCCAACAAGATGGTGATAGCTAGCGGCCAGTGCGCGGGGCATGATCGGCTTGATGCCAGGGTAAGTTAGGAACATTTACTCTTCAACGTAGAGGAGCATGCCAGAGACACTGCACCGGATTTTTGCTTTGATGTGTACTAAACAATGGGAGTGAAAGTTATTTCTATTTTAGAATGAGAACTGCTTAAGGTGCGTCGAGGGTTATTATACTCCATATGTGATAACCTGGGGCGGATAAAAGCTGGAAGGGAGCAGTAGGGGTCAATTCTCAATAAGTGTAGCAGAAATTCGAAGTTTCAAAAGCTAAAGCACAGTCTAAAAATCATAACTGTTAAAAAAGAAAGAGTAAAACGTGAAATTCCTGGGAAGCCTCCTTAAGTCTTTAAACGGGTGAAATTCTATCAGCGGTTGCGTGGCGAAGGCGATTGTTAAAACTTCAAAAATGCATTGGATTGACAATATCACGTGATCAATCCTTAACATTTTGGCATTTCGACAATCGCATTCGCTGATAGAATAGCACTTAGTCTAAGAGCCTCTGGTAAATCTTGGTAACATCTTTCATCAGCTGCTCCATTTAATACCCAATGCCTATGCATACAAGTAACCTGTCTCCATTACTCCAGCCGCACGTCCGCGTGTGGAACTCGGTGTCGCTGGCCACCCTGGCCGTGATCGGCGCCGGCCACATGGAGCGCGCGGTGTCCTGCGTGACGTTCTCGCGCGCGGACGGCGGGGCGCTGCTGGCGGCCGTGGACGACGGGCCCGACCACACCATCTCCGTGTGGGAGTGGCAGCGTCCCGACAAGGGGCATTGTCTGGCGGAGACTAAGGTAAGGAAGGAAGACTAAACAGAGATATACTACCAGAAGAAGAACTTCCACCAACATACTTTTTTGTTTCAATTCCAGCTACATTAAATAATATTGGGCCTACAAAAATCGGTGCCCAAACTTACTACTATAAATTCATGCATTCCACTTGCTGTCTCTACCATAATATAATTAAAAACACATTTTGTACTTATTACAGACGCAACAAGTCCATAAAGACCCAATAAAATAACTTCATTTACTGCTTTTAACTAAAATATGTTTCTCTTCGTCTATTCTGCCCATCGTCTCAACTGTATTCAGCAAAAGTTTACATGGAGTATCTTTCAATCATCTACTCAAATAAATTAATGGTGGATAGTGCTTTAATCCATTCTGTTTCCAACCCATAATTCCTTTTCCCAGTGCTCAGTAGACACGGTGGTGGCCGCAGAGTTCCACCCTCTGGACCGCAACCAGATCGTAACGTGCGGCAAGAACCACATCGCCTTCTGGACGCTGGACCAGACCAACATGCTGTACAAGCGCATGGGCGTCTTCGAGACACGGGACAAGCCTAAGTACGTCACGTGTCTCGGCTTCAATCATAATGGTGAGTTACGTGGTTTTGTGTATGCTGAATGTGTGGCAGGGTCATTTTTAGGGGTATTGAAACTATATAAAATATGGTTGACATAAATGGGTCAAATATATCCTGTAGGTTGAAAACTGTCCCAGGAAAAACTCAAAACAAATAGCAAAGTGAAACGTTGAAAGAGTGTAAAGGGTGTCCTTATTTGGGGACAATATTTTTCTAGAGTTATTTTCCTATCGATAAATTTAATGTTTTAAAAGACCCTAAATAAATGGGATTCAAATAATTATTTTGCTACAAAACGCGGATCTAAACTAACTCATATGTAAAATGTGTTAATTTTTCTCAGGCGACGTTTTATCCGGGGACTCAAACGGGAACATAATAGTGTGGGGCCGCGGCACCAACACTATCCAGAAGCTAGTGCGCGGCGTGCATGACGGCTCCGTGTTCTCTGTGTGCGTCCTCAAGGAGGGACACGTCGTCACCGGCGGCGGCAAGGACGGCCGGGTCGTCATGTTCGACCCCGACATGAACGCGGCTGGCATCGAGAATGTCGTGAGTATTCCTTACTGTTACTGGCACACTATCCACAAGTTGTGCGTCCTCAAGGAGGGACACGTCGTCACCGGCGGCGGCAAGGACGGCCGGGTCGTCATGTTCGACCCCGACATGAACGCGGCTGGCATCGAGAATGTCGTGAGTATTCCTTACTGTTACTGGCACACTATCCACAAGTTGTGCGTCCTCAAGGAGGGACACGTCGTCACCGGCGGCGGCAAGGACGGCCGGGTCGTCATGTTCGACCCCGACATGAACGCGGCTGGCATCGAGAATGTCGTGAGTATTCCTTACTGTTACTGGCACACTATCCACAAGTTGTGCGTCCTCAAGGAGGGACACGTCGTCACCGGCGGCGGCAAGGACGGCCGGGTCGTCATGTTCGACCCCGACATGAACGCGGCTGGCATCGAGAATGTCGTGAGTATTCCTTACTGTTACTGGCACACTATCCACAAGTTGTGCGTCCTCAAGGAGGGACACGTCGTCACCGGCGGCGGCAAGGACGGCCGGGTCGTCATGTTCGACCCCGACATGAACGCGGCTGGCATCGAGAATGTCGTGAGTATTCCTTACTGTTACTGGCACACTATCCACAAGTTGTGCGTCCTCAAGGAGGGACACGTCGTCACCGGCGGCGGCAAGGACGGCCGGGTCGTCATGTTCGACCCCGAAATGAACGTTAAGTTATCACCAAACTTATTTTCTCAATATTGTTTTTAAAAAAAACCTAAAGTGTTACTGAACAATAGATATAAAGCTGTCGTCTGTCTGTGTCAGATCGAGGGCCACTACGGCGGCGTGCGCGTGCTGGCGGAGGGCCGCGGCTCGCAGCTGTTCGTGGGCACCACCAGGAACTGCATCCTGCACGGAGACCTGCAGCTTGGCTTCTCGCCTGCTGTGCTCGGTAAATACCTATTACGTTATTTCAATAAGCGATCGGCTTTTGGCACCCTAAGTTAATTGGTGCACAATTAACTTTTGGTACACAATATTCTTTTGGTACACAATAAACTTTTGGTGCACAATTTACTTTTGGTGAACAATTTACTTTTGGTGCACAATTAACTTTTGGTGCACTATTAACTATTGGTGCGCAATTAACTTTTTGAACACAATCAACTTTTGGTGCACAATTAACTTTTAATACACAATCAGCTTTTGGTACACAATTAACTTTTGGTGCACAATTAACTTTTGGTGCGCATTTGAACACAATCAACTTTTGGTGCACAATTAATTTTTAATACACAATCAGCTTTTGGTGCACAATTAACTTTTGGTGCTCAATTATCTTTCGATAAAGAATCAACTTTTGGTGCACTATTAACTTTTGATGCATAATTAACTTTTGGTGCACAATTAATTTTTGGGGTGCACAATTAACTTTTGATACACAATCAACTTTTGGTGCGCAATTAACTTTTTGGACACAATCAACTTTTGGTGCACAATTAATTTTTGGGGTGCACAATTAACTTTTGATACACAATCAACTTTTGGTGCGCAATTAACTTTTTGGACACAATCAACTTTTGGTGCACAATTAACTTTTGGTGCACAATTTACTTTTGGTGAACAATTTACTTTTGGTGCACAATTAACTTTTGGTGCACTATTAACTATTGGTGCGCAATTAACTTTTTGAACACAATCAACTTTTGGTGCACAATTAACTTTTAATACACAATCAGCTTTTGGTACACAATTAACTTTTGGTGCACAATTAACTTTTGGTGCGCATTTGAACACAATCAACTTTTGGTGCACAATTAATTTTTAATACACAATCAGCTTTTGGTGCACAATTAACTTTTGGTGCTCAATTATCTTTCGATAAAGAATCAACTTTTGGTGCACTATTAACTTTTGATGCATAATTAACTTTTGGTGCACAATTAATTTTTGGGGTGCACAATTAACTTTTGATACACAATCAACTTTTGGTGCGCAATTAACTTTTTGGACACAATCAACTTTTGGTGCACAATTAATTTTTGGGGTGCACAATTAACTTTTGATACACAATCAACTTTTGGTGCGCAATTAACTTTTTGGACACAATCAACTTTTGGTGCACAATTAACTTTTGGTGCACAATTTACTTTTGGTGAACAATTTACTTTTGGTGCACAATTAACTTTTGGTGCACTATTAACTATTGGTGCGCAATTAACTTTTTGAACACAATCAACTTTTGGTGCACAATTAACTTTTAATACACAATCAGCTTTTGGTACACAATTAACTTTTGGTGCACAATTAACTTTTGGTGCGCATTTGAACACAATCAACTTTTGGTGCACAATTAATTTTTAATACACAATCAGCTTTTGGTGCACAATTAACTTTTGGTGCTCAATTATCTTTCGATAAAGAATCAACTTTTGGTGCACTATTAACTTTTGATGCATAATTAACTTTTGGTGCACAATTAATTTTTGGGGTGCACAATTAACTTTTGATACACAATCAACTTTTGGTGCGCAATTAACTTTTTGGACACAATCAACTTTTGGTGCACAATTAATTTTTGGGGTGCACAATTAACTTTTCATACACAATCAACTTTTGGTGCGCAATTAACTTTTTGGACACAATCAACTTTTGGTGCACAATTAACTTTTGGTGCACAATTAACTTTTAATACACAATCAGCTTTTGGTGCACAATTTACTTTTGGTGCATAATTTACTTTTGGCACACTATCAACTTTTGGTGCGCAATTAAAGTCTTTGTACACAAACAACTTTTGGCGCACAATTTACTTTTTGTGCACAATTTACTTTTGGTGCGCAATTAACTTTTTATACACAATCAACTTTTGGTACACAATTAACTTTTGGTGCACGAATGAACATTTTGGTACTCAAATGAACTTTTGATAAGTACTTCGTTGGTTATTTAGCGACAGCTAAAAACAATGGATATCAAAATAATATAAACTACTGCGTACATATCCTACTTTTCTGACACTTTTGAACTAAGCAGTTACATACCTATGTGCTAATCTCTCTATATATACTTTTTCTTTGTGTTTTATGTACATAAATAAAATATTAGATGTATCTCAGAAGGACCTAAGTTAATGTTTTCTTTCCAGTAATATTATTTACTGGGTCCAATTAAATGCGCAGACTGCGCTTGGCAGAGCTGATCCCACCTATGGACATCTTTCTAAACTCAAAGAGTAATGTATTCTTGAAGATTCGAAAAGGAAGAAACGTAACTAGTTTTGATTAGAACAAACTTAAAGGCATACATATCGTTCACAAGTGTTGTGTTAATACTCTCAACGTTATGTTACGATCTTCCGTGACAATATAAACAGCCGATTAAATAACCAAAAATGAGACTCTAATTAAACAACACTAATTGCAACTTTTGAATACTAATTATAAAACACAATTATACGAATGATCACTGTTATTCGCAATTGAAGATCGCTCTCGAAGTTATCGCTCGTATCGCAATCCAATTGTAAAACGGTCTAGAATGTTCGCGTACATACCGATCGCGACTGACCAGGTGTCGATAATTCTATAATGGAGTATCTAGTACGGGAAAGTACTACTAATTCTGCTACTCGACACTAGATGCTAACTAATGCCGCTATGGAATAGGATTTAAATGTGGCACGCAATAATAATAATAATGAAGAATTGACGTTAATCTGAGTGACTTGTTGCGCACAGGTCACGTGGACGAGCTGTGGGGCCTGGCAGCTCACCCCACGCTGGCACAGTTCGCCACGGCGGGCTGGGACAAGCTGCTGCAGCTGTGGGACGGCCTGTCGCACTGCACCGTGTGGAGCAAGGACATCGAGGTATACACTTAACGTTTAACAACCCTGGCACAGTTCGTCACGGCGGGCTGGGACAAGCTGCTGCAGCTGTGGGACGGCCTGTCGCACTGCACCGTGTGGAGCAAGGACATCGAGGTATACACTTAACGTTTAACAACCCTGGCACAGTTCGTCACGGCGGGCTGGGACAAGCTGCTGCAGCTGTGGGACGGCCTGTCGCACTGCACCGTGTGGAGCAAGGACATCGAGGTATACACTTAACGTTTAACAACCCTGGCACAGTTCGTCACGGCGGGCTGGGACAAGCTGCTGCAGCTGTGGGACGGCCTGTCGCACTGCACCGTGTGGAGCAAGGACATCGAGGTATACACTTAACGTTTAACAACCCTGGCACAGTTCGTCACGGCGGGCTGGGACAAGCTGCTGCAGCTGTGGGACGGCCTGTCGCACTGCACCGTGTGGAGCAAGGACATCGAGGTATACACTTAACGTTTAACAACCCTGGCACAGTTCGTCACGGCGGGCTGGGACAAGCTGCTGCAGCTGTGGGACGGCCTGTCGCACTGCACCGTGTGGAGCAAGGACATCGAGGTATACACTTAACGTTTAACAACCCTGGCACAGTTCGTCACGGCGGGCTGGGACAAGCTGCTGCAGCTGTGGGACGGCCTGTCGCACTGCACCGTGTGGAGCAAGGACATCGAGGTATACACTTAACGTTTAACAACCCTGGCACAGTTCGTCACGGCGGGCTGGGACAAGCTGCTGCAGCTGTGGGACGGCCTGTCGCACTGCACCGTGTGGAGCAAGGACATCGAGGTATACACTTAACGTTTAACAACCCTGGCACAGTTCGTCACGGCGGGCTGGGACAAGCTGCTGCAGCTGTGGGACGGCCTGTCGCACTGCACCGTGTGGAGCAAGGACATCGAGGTATACACTTAACGTTTAACAACCCTGGCACAGTTCGTCACGGCGGGCTGGGACAAGCTGCTGCAGCTGTGGGACGGCCTGTCGCACTGCACCGTGTGGAGCAAGGACATCGAGGTATACACTTAACGTTTAACAACCCTGGCACAGTTCGTCACGGCGGGCTGGGACAAGCTGCTGCAGCTGTGGGACGGCCTGTCGCACTGCACCGTGTGGAGCAAGGACATCGAGGTATACACTTAACGTTTAACAACCCTGGCACAGTTCGTCACGGCGGGCTGGGACAAGCTGCTGCAGCTGTGGGACGAAAAAATCTGTTATAGTCTACCGAGCGAAGTCGCAGTCAAAAGCGACTAATCAATAATTTCTTTATTAAAATGTAAATTAAGCAATGTATTGTTCCAGGAGCGCGCGCAGTGCTGCGCGTGGTCCCGGGACGGCGGCGTGCTGGCGGTGGGCTGCCTGACCGGCAAGTGGCGCGTGTACGACCCGCACTCGCGAGACCTGCTGGCCGAGCATCAGGACGGGTGTGTGCTACTTGTCATTTACTTCAGTTTGAACGTCTCAGAACATGCCAAGCGTAGCTTTTTAAATTGGAAACTTTTACGTAAAAATACTTGACATTTCTGTGCTGCCACATACAGTACCGCATGTTCCCTTTATAAACTGGATAAAAAAGACTGATCCTTTTGACCGCTGTGGTGTCGTGAAAATAGTGGCAACTGTGGGAACAATGCCACAGCGTTCCTTCTGAGCAAAATGCGTTCCTGCCACCGGCCCCCAGCGCTGTGTCCCGTAGTGATGCGCACGACACGATCCCGGGGGACGTAAATCCGCCCGAATAAAGTCTGGGCCTAAAATCCGCCTGCTGACTACTTCAGCATTAGGCCCACAATACTTGAAAAAGAGATAAGGCGCGCTTTTGTACCATACATCAATTAAGCTATAATAAATAACTGAGATCAAACCTGATTTGAAATCCACATTGGTTACATAAACAAAGAGTTATATAGGTGTTGTACATTTCCCCCAGCTGCGAGCCCATCCAGACGATCCAGTACTCTCCGGACAACGCGCTGGTGGCGCTGGGCTCGCGGGACAACTTCATCTACGTGTACCGCGTGGACGACGCCGGCGCTCGGTACAGCCGCCTCGGGAAGTGCTTGGTGAGCATTGTGTTACCTACTTAAATCATCAGAAACATTTTATAAGTTTACTGATCCAGAATGAAGTGGCGCGGGCACAGAATTCCTTGAACAATTTTATTCAACACTGTGACAGTACGAGCTGGTAAAAAATATTGATCAGGAAATTCTTTATTATATTATGATAGTATAACCTCAGTCTATCTGAAGGTAGGTATTGATAAGGCCTCCGTCACTTCCATGAAATAGCAGCTTAGATGATGTCCCGAGCTGTCATTCTATATGTCTTCTAGTATAATCTGAATTGCATTGTTACTATAGTGTTGTTTTCAAAGTCTAAAGTAATAAAAACCATTGGACGATTGTGTTACCAGTCATTACTGTACAACAATTAAGAAAATAGTTGTACTATATAGTACGACTATTTTCTATATTCTATTTCTGATAGCAACCCGTCGACTGACGAAATACGAAGTTTGCCGACATCAAGAAAATAGACTTTGTACTGTACCTATCTAGAGAACATATGTGTAGATTATTTTTGTTCCCATCATAAAATTATAGATAGGGGAATTCTTTTCAATAACTTTAATAACAAAAGTAGATTTTAGCTCCAAATGTAACCAAACTACAACTTTTTGATCTCATAGTACATTTTACTCCCGTTTCATAATAGTGTCCCCAGATAGTAGAAACTTCTGTATCCCAATACTAATCTCTATTATTCATTTTTAGATAGGGGAATTATTTTCAATAACTTTAATAACAAAAGTAGACTTTAGCTCAAAATGCAACCAAAGTACAACTTTTTGGTCTCATAGTACATTTTACTACCGTTTCATAATAGTGTCCCCAGATAGTAGAAACTTCTGTACCCCAATACTAATCTCTATTATTTCAAAGTAATTAACATGTGTAATTAACGATTTCACGCGACTTAGTGCACGGAGAAAAAACGTAGAAGGGTAACATAACATTCATTTTGCATGTTTATAATAATAATAATGTAAATCCGCCATAGAAAGCTTACCAGGAATCCCAGGAATGAACCCAACCCGATGTAGAACCCTTAATAATTCAAGTATTGAAGAAACTATAATGTTTCTACCTGTATATTGTGCTCTGAATGAAAATGTGATTGTCAGCCTTATACCTCTTGTAATATACTTATATACAAATATTAAATATAAAAGCTTCATAAAATACTCTGTGCTTGTTTTTAGATTCCAAAACCCTGCTAATCTATTTATTGAACACTGGCAATCCTTGAATTTTTGAAAGACCTCAAGAAATGAGAAACACTTTTTCGACATAGACACACCTGTAACAATCACAAAGTAAAAGAAAGAATCCTTACTTAATATTATAAATGCGAAAGTGACTCTGTCTGTCTGTCGCGCTTTCGCGCCAAAACTACTGAACCAATTTAAATGAAATTTGGTAAACAGATAGTCTCGACCTTGAGAAACTGTGAAAGGACATAGGATAGTTTTTATCCCAGAAATCATCCTAAAAGGGGGTTAAAAGGAGGTGGAAGTTTCTATGGGGAATACATAACCGCTGAACCGATTTAGATGAAATTTGGTATAAAGATAAATTTCTTTTGTCGCGACAAATGGGTTTAAAGGGGTTGAAATAGAGGATGAAAATTTGTATGGGAGTACGTCATTATTGAAGATAAAACTTAATAAAAAATGGCTGCCCAAAGTAACTGTTCCATGCGGACGAAGTCGCGGGCAAAAGCTAGTCGTAAAATAAAACAAGAATATTGCGCTGAGCGTGTCCGTACCGAAAGGGTAACGACAACACCATTTGCTGGGCTTCAAGACAACTGCTAACAACAAATCGTCTTTTTATTCCCAGCTTGCTCATTAAAATGATTTTTCTTAGTATTTCGAGTTTTACCAACCCATAACGGATTAGTATTCGTTTCAACTCGAAACGAATACTAATCCGTTATGGGTTATACTTTATTAATAACTAGCTTTTGCCCGCGACTTCGTACGCGCACATCCCGTTTTTTTCGTTCCCGTATAGCCTATAGCATTCCTCATGCATGAATGTGGCTATCATATACAAAAATAATTTTCAAAATCTGTTCAGTAGATCAAGAGATTATATAATATAAAATATAATATTATATCCTGGGACAACTCACACACGGTCATCCGATCCCAAACTAGGCAGAGCCTGTGCTATGGCTGACCAGACAACTGATACTGAACCAGACATCCAGACTACTTATATATTTCTAAATACATACATATTATACCCAGACACAGAACAAATGATCATGCTCATCACACAAAGATTTGTCCTGGGTGGGAATCGAACCCACGACCTCCGGTTAAGCAGTCAGGGTCACTAACCACTCGACCAACAGGCCAGAAACAGATTACCCCTACAATCTCATTAACTGATTAGTATAGATTTGTAACTGCATATGAATCCTAAAAGCTTCCTGCAGGACGGGCGTAGCCTAGTACAAGAAATCTTTGAAAATTCTTTTATGCTTAATTTTTCAAAAAACTAAACACTCTTGTATAATACACAATTTGTAATTCTTATTTTTATTGTTAAAAGATTATCTTCAGGTCTTTCAAAACAACAAATGTTGATAATAAAGATGCTACCTAGTACTGTCGTATAGTAACACAAAATGTATATAGTAATACAGGTAGTGCTATACAAGCTACATGTTTCTCTACAGTACTCTGTCATTTTACATATTATATTCATAATATTCGCAGGGTCACTCGAGCTATATAACACATTTGGACTGGTCAGAGGATAGCCAGTACATAAGGAGCAATTCTGGAGATTATGAGCTGCTTTATTGTAAGTACTACGATCTCCTATATCAAATGTTGGATGATGTGTGAAAACGTCAAATTTTATGTCATGCATAATTAACCTAAGTAACTCATTGTTGGCTGGCTGGTTATAAGGTACTTCAGTACAATGTCTGCCCGGCTAGCAGGCCGATCCTCTTTTTTTCTATTAAAATTTTCATAAGTGAATGTTTACGTAAAAACGTTTGATTACGTTTAAAAGCTCGCACAATCCATATGTAACGCAATGGTGTCCTTCCTCAGGGAACGCCACCACATGTCGCCAGATCCCGGCGCCCACCTCCATGCGCGACGTGTCCTGGGCCACCAACAGCTGCCCCATCACCTTCCAGACCATCGGCGTGTGGCCAGAGAACGCGGACGGCACTGATATCAACTCTTGCACCAGGTACTGAAAGCTCTGATAATCGTCAGGATAAGATCGTCAAAAAAAAAGACTGTCACGCTGTGTCCAGAAGTGAGATATTCGGGTTCCCTTATCG
Organism: Mamestra brassicae; assembly: GCA_905163435.1. Classification (NCBI taxonomy): domain Eukaryota; kingdom Metazoa; phylum Arthropoda; class Insecta; order Lepidoptera; family Noctuidae; genus Mamestra; species Mamestra brassicae. The sequence goes on along the minus strand of LR990999.1, from coordinate 1,042,478 downwards.
AGTCCTAATAGGAATCTGTCGTCGTGTAGCGACATCTTTACCGCCACATACGAACTATAAAAAGACCTTATGTCACACAATTCCTGCATCGCGCTATCAAAGATCTCTGCGCAATTTGAACATATACAACAGCCCGACACAACCATTGGGCAATTCCCTACCAGACACCAAATCCGTCTGGTCGGAAGATCCACCCTTTTCTTTATTGTGATTGCGCGACTTAACACTCTGTTTCCCTTACCTTTGTAGTTGCACGAATCTGGTTTGAGACCAGATGACGAACTCACTAAACGTACACGTATCATTCCACATTATCAAACCACCTCCATTTTTTAGAAAACAATTTTCATTAATAAAGTTCCTTGAACAAGTAACCCTTCAAAATATTTCACTACTTTGTTACTATAGCCTAAATCTAAAGTATCACTGCATGGTTACAGGTCCAACGACAGTCGCCTGGTGGCCACGGGTGATGATTTCGGCAAAGTGAAGCTCTTCGCTTACCCGGTCACACAACCTAAGGTAAGTTCGTCACAACCGGTATTGGCTAATACTATACGTTCAACGAACTCACCGTAAAAGAAAACCCTGCGGCTACGCGTCGTGTTTTGGAGAAATTCGTTTACTCAGCCTCTTCGTGACTTTGGCCTGAAAATTATGCTCAGTACATGCAATGCGTTATCAGTCTTACGTTGAAACATGGCTACAATATACCACGCGGGCCCAGTGTTTTTTTTTTGTGTAAGAATATACCAAAATGTATTTTTATTTGAATTTAAAGTCCAACCAAAGTTATCATAGTTCAATGTTGCTAAAAAAGGACCCACTAAAATAGGCACCTGCCTGAGAGCTCTCTTAGCTAATAAACTAAGGTCATAAAGCAGTATGTCGTGTTCTCCACAGTCGCTGTGCCAGCAGTACGGCGGCCACTCGTCGCACGTGACGTGTGTGCGCTTCCTGCCCGACGACTCGCGCCTCGTCACCACCGGCGGGCTCGACACCAGCGTGCTGCAGTGGGTCGTCGACTAAACGCTCACCAAGCAGACTTTATGCGGGAGAGGGCGATGGGTATGCAGTAAAGATATGACAGACTCACAAAAAAAAATCTGAGAAGCCTCTTCAAAAAGGAGGTCACTTATTAGAGATTGGGCATCTGAGCTCACTCGATCCATCGAAGACTTCATCCGTTGCTTACCATCAAGCGATAGAGCGTCTACTCCCTTGGTGCATGTGTACACTTAGTGCATGTGCTTGTTTGCCAATTTTTGGCATTACTAAAACATAAGATGGTCAAGTTAAACCAGAATATTTTTGAGCTAGACTAAATTATGGTAAGGCAAGATGACATAGAAACCAGCATACCATTTGGTCTAGGTCTAAGTCTAAAAAACGAATTAACCCAGCTAATAGGGAGTACTGAACCGTCGTCTCTCTGGGATACTCTGTTGGCCTACATCTCGCCCTCCATGTATAAATGACGACTTGAACTTGAAATTGTGAAGAATTTTTAAGACCAATTTTGTGATTATAAAACAAAAATCAAGGTATTCAATCACTTTTTGACTTATTAGTCGGACACCACACATTTATCGAAGAAATCATTCATTGCTTTTGTTTTAATTAAGTAATTTGTAATCGTATTTTGCAAAAATAATTGAATTTACACTGTTTTAACACTTGTGATCTGCGATGCCTATTTCAAACGCCTATTGATGAAAAATTTTATGTTATTTCAGTTTTTATGCAAATTGTACTGTATTCTAATATTTATAAATAATTTTAAAAGATTGTACACTTATAGCGTTGCTTAGATGCACGGTTGTGATCAAAACGAGCTAATTAGAGAAAGGTCAGTTTATTCGTAAACATTTGTTTTAAAAAAATTGAAAACTTAACACAATTAAATAATGGAAACTTTAAACAGAGAAATACAAATGTTTACATATAAACGAAATATTAAGAGAATCCGTCGATTTTAACACTAAGTGTAGAGCGTGTATGGCAACATTACTAACGTTTTTAACGAATTTTACACACTTGCAACACTGTGTAGTTAATTATTATTATTATGTGATTGAGCTTTTTGGCGCGTAATTATAACATTTTAGGCATAATATAATTATGTACACATATTTTACATAATTTTAAGTCATGATAAGAAATTTAATACAAATTAGATTATTTTTTATTTTAAGATCTGCGTTGTGTGAACATCAATGTTGAATTAAACTGTCTGATCAAAGAATTGTAAAAATCTTGAGATCGACAGCCATTATAAGGATGATTAATTTTGTTTTATTATTTGAATGACAACAAAGTTATTTCTGTGTAGTTTTAAACAATACCAACATGTTAAGTTGATGCAGCTTACAGTACAAAGACACTTAATTTTATCTAACTTTTTCTGATACAGTAAGCTTTTAGATTCCATTTTAGGTATAGGAAAGTGCTCGACAGAAACCGGCAAGGATATTCTTTGGCACTAACCATTTAAGGCCCATCTCAGTAACGTATCTACCTTTAACCAACTGTCAAATTAGCTACCAACAGTAGCCGAAACGTCATTTTTGAAAAGCGAACATGACGTTTCAGCCATTGTTGGTAGCTAATTTGACAGTTGGTCAAAGGTAGATACGTTATTGAAACCGGCCTTTAGCATTCATAACCACAGTCATCATAAAATTATTCCAATCATACCTACATTCCATGAGCAAGCCTAACATACATTTTATTTAAGTACTTCACTAGAAGCGTTAAGGTTTAGTAGCCTAGTCAGTGCGTCACTCACGCATGCTACCGCAGCGGTGTCTCACGAGTAAATAGCACTAATGTTATTATTGTATTTGTAAATATATTGTACTGTACGACGGCACCGCCGTCTGTTCATTGTGCCTCCAATATAATTGAGTATTTCAAATTATTGCTGTTTTTTTGCCTTATATTTCCTTTACAGATGAATCCTAATAAAAAAAAAATATTATATTTATATATAATATAATAATATTTGTTGTTATTGCGGCAACAGAAATACATCATCTGTGAAAATTTCAACTGTCTAGCTATCACGGTTCATGAGATACAGCCTGGTGACTGACAGGCAGACGGACAGTGGAGTCTTAGTAATAGGGTACCCTATTACTAAGACTCCAATGTCCGTCTGCCTGTTTTATCCTTGGGTAAGCAATCTCGCATGTATATATATCACCATTTGAGACCAACTCGACCGTTTTGGGCAGATTTTTCTGTTGTTTTCGTAAAATCACTGCTCTGTCATATGTGCAGATTCCAGCACATCGAGCTACAATCTGTCTTTTTTTTTACATAGATTTTCAACTGTATCGCTAAAGCATTAGGTTCAAGGTTGATTGGGAAAGTTTCGACAGGTTCGGATAGCTTAACGTGCTGGCGTCTGTACGTAGAACTATAAAGGTTCAGCTACTTCGTGGTCACTTTGTCGCAAGCCTGACTGCTGAGCGATCCTAGGTTCGGTTCCCAGTTTTACCTTACCTATATATCTGTTTAGTGCCCCACAATATTATCAGCCAAAAAAAAATAATAAATTAAAAACAAAAATTAAGAATAAAACAATTTATTAAAATAAATAATAAATCGTTAGAAACGAACTAATAATGATACAAAATAAACATAAATTATTACTAAAAACATAATGTTACTCGTAAACCTTTCCTTACATCGTAACATGCGCTGTTATCACTTTAATGTTATATTTCATTCACTAAAACCGGAACTACATTATTTTATTAGATAACATCATAATATTTGACCAATATTTAGTAGTTTTATAACAACAAATAAATAAAACAGACATTGTATTGTGAAAACCTTATGTGCATGAAAAGGTTTTGGAGTATTAAAAAACTTAAAAGTAAATTCCCGATATAACACAGCACAATCCGGTTCCAACGAAACTATCTGTAACTTCTGGGATAACTTAACATGGTACATTATTTACACTGGCTGGTAGATACCGCTTTGGTAATATATTAATCATGACTGGTTACATTAGCGATTCATGTACATAACATTTCATAGACTTCTATCATCGTTTTAGTCTCATTTAATTATATTTCATAGACTTCCGTATCCTTTTTTTAAGTCTCATATGGTTTAGACTTTCGTTTCATAATTTATTTGAGTCTCGTAATATATTTGACAAGACTTTCGTAACATCATTTGAGTCGTATCTAGCTAATAAAATCACTATATTTTACATAACAGTCACAGTGCTGGTCGCAACACGCACTACACTGTATCGCGGAGCTAGTCCGTTCGAACGTTTCGTCTGGTGTTGCGTCCTATAGGAAGTGGACAGGTTTATGAAAACCATACAATAAAATGTCAACGATTTAATTAGTCTACATTAATTCTCCTATATTAACTGCTCGACGCTACTGGCGGACAGCTCCAGCAGCCGCCACGCCGCCTTGGGGTTGAGCTCCTGCGGGTCTCTGCACAGCACCCACACGTAGTTCACTCGCATCACCTTGTCCGGGTCGCCCTCTATCACTTTGTTCTTACTGTCTCTGACGCACATGATCTGCTGCGACTGGAATGTGATGACTAGAACAGGTCCCTGGTCCATCATTTTGCCCATGACGAGCTCGATCTGTTCGATGTCCAGTATCTTAGAGTCTAGGTGGTATCCGAGTTGCTTGCACTGCTTGATGGGCGTCGCTAGGATGTTGAAAACTCCCTCGTAACACCAGTCTTTCAGTATGTCCAAGTCGCCGCGTACCATCGCTTCGAGGATGTTCGGGATGATATCGTTGGCGCAATCCTCGAGGAACTTCTGAGACGTGAAGTTGGGGTCGATCTTGCAGATTTCCGTGACGGTCTTGGAGAGCTCGGTCTTCTCGAATATATTGCCAAACAAGCTGCTTACCTTCTCGGTGACGAAACGTGACGCTTTTACCACCGGATTGTCCGATTCTTCGTATTTTATTTTCCAATCAAGCACCTGTGAAATATTAAATTAGGCAGTTAGTGCCCATTAAATACTGAAGAATTCATAAGTTATTCGAAGGCGACGGGCGGGCGTTTTGGGGGACTGTTATGTTGAACTTTGACGTTCAAAAAGTGCTGGCACTCAGCCTAATTTGAATAAATGACTTTATATTTTGATTTTGAAGACATCTGCCAATAATGGTGAATTGTAATGTTACCTTGTTAAAATACTGGTTGTTGTTTTTAAAGTTCTCCCATTGCTGGTAGAACTTGGAGTCCTTGTGTAACTCGACGCCCATCGTTTCCGTGTCCGGCGCAAACGTCCGCTCGTCGGTAGCAACCTGCACCAAGCAAAAACATTTTAAACCAGGCATTAGCACGAGTCTAGGTATAAGTTAACGTATGAGTGACAGCAGATTTTTTAGGGGTTAGTACTAAAACTACAGAATTAACTTTTAAATGTATCTCACCTTTAAAGTCAACAGTACAACTTTTTATGGATGGGAAATCATCAAATGACGCCTTCGCTCTAGGCGGAGCGGAAGGCAGTGTCAATCTTACTGACTAAAACCCATCCGTGTCCCTCCTAATGCCCTTTGCATTCCAGGGCCGCTGTGACTCTTTCGGACATATTCCGCAACCCTGGATGAGCATGTTTTTGGCTATTCATTTTCTTCATAATATTGACAACAGCACATCTATGATATTCAGATTCGTCCATTGACTTTCAAAGCATCTTAATTTCATAGCAAGAGTGGTTTTTGTAGTTCAAGAATTATTATCACATAATCGCGGTTGGTGAACGAAAGTAGTAGTTTAGCCTATAAGCCCTCACGTCTTAAAACAAAACCCTTAAGAATGAACAAGCACGCAAGTAAAACTGACCTCGACTCGTTTCCGCAGCGCAGAGGGCGCCATGTACACGCGGCCCTCCAGCCCTCGCGGCGATATCTCGTCCTTCACCACTGCCGTCGCCTGCAATCACGAAAAAAGAAGTGAAATGAATACATGAATGTTGACTAGATTACTCTTACTTGCCTGACTAAAACTGCCCATGACAGTTAGTTGTTATAACATTAAACTGAGTGAGTATGTTTGTTACGCTTTCACGCCTTAATCGCTAAACCGGTTTAGATGAAATTTGGGACAAAGATAGATGGGAGATTGCTACTTATTTTTTGCGAAAATAAAACTTGAACGCGATCTAATTAGTCCGTCAGATAGATTTTGAAAAAATATTGGACATGTTTTTTTTTCCTTTAGTCACACGTTTGATCTTTGTAATTCTTTTTGATTTGAAAATGCATATCCAGTATTTTTCGATAATCTAACTGACGGACTAATTTATTATTATTATTTTTTTATTTTTTTTATCTTGCAATCGTTTCGTGAACCATTAACAGATTTTGTGGGAGTCGGTTAGCTGGACTGATATAATCTTTTTATTTTTTTTTAACCCACACGACATCCCGATATCTTCAAAAAAGACCCATTAACATTTTTCACACCACAGGTACCTAGCTAAGCCATTGATCAGACTAAGGTAGCAGTGACCATCTTATATTTCTAATTTTTTTGCTGCAGATCCGAGTGTATGATCAACTTGTTTGAAACAACGGCAGTAGGAAAAAACATAATGGACAATATGTCTTACCTGTGAAATAGTTCTGAAAGCACTTGTCTGTCCGAGCTTGGAGCCTGTGTCAGCTATGCTCTCTGCCGCGCCCTTCGCCGTCTTCGAAAAGTCGCTCTTAATCTGTCCTGTAACAAAGAAACTCGTATATTTAAATTTGATGAAGACATCACTTTTTTATATTGCCATTTGGACCTATATGCCTTAGCACCAAGTGTGTAATGGCAAATGGTTGCTCTCCTAGTGGCGGACATTAATGGGTGTTATGTTTTCATGTTGGGCCAGGATCGTCACTAGACCCCGCCACCCGCCTCAGGGTGGAGGATTTCCCCAGACATAAAAAAAAAATAAAAAAGGATTGTCACTAGGCAGAGGCAAGCCTAAAAAATGCTGGTGGAATGCTTTGGACTCATTTTGATGGATTGGCAGGAGAAGACACCAGATAAAGTTGGCAGGAAAAATATGGGGAACGCCTTTGCCCAGCAGTGGGCCAAATAGGCTTATAAAAAAATGTTTTCTTGGTATATTAGTATTGGCAGTTTTGGCAAATAAAGAAATCATACAGGTCATGTACGAAAATGCATTGTTACCTGGCATTAGGAAATTAAAAAAATAAGCAGTTTTTTTTAAAAGGAAAAAAAAAAATTATAAACCTGTCTTATCCTCAATTTGTTATGTACAGTTAATCTTTTTGAAAAATAAATGATAACATATAAAACAGTCAATTGTTTTGCATTAGTATATAAATGACTCGAAAATGGTTCAACCAATTTGCTACAACCAAATAAATTTAAGGTGGTATGAAAGTTCACCTTTTATTTAAAAAAAAAAAAAATTAAGTTATAATTTATATTTCATTCTTACCAGCTTTCTTGGCAATATCAGTTTTACTAGCTTCTTCAATAACATGCTCCATCTTGCCTTTGATGCCCTCAAGGGTTTCTTTCAGTACTTCCGAACTCTTGGAAGCTTCTGATTCAACCGCATGGAACTTTCTTCTAGCAGCCTGAAAGTTACAATACAAATATTATGTTAGTCAAAGACCAGCTATTCTTCCTATTATAATAAACACAAAAGTTTGGATGGATGAAAGCATTACTGATTTGTTTCATGCAAAAAAAAAACATGATACTTTACATCAGAATAACACATTAGCTGTCATTTTTAATGGTGCGAAAGCTCTCTGGTGGAGCCACTACTTTGTTGTAAATATTTTTATTGTTCTGAAGAAGAAATATTGCAAACAAAAATATCAGCTGGTCTATCTATCTATCTATTGGGGTATGGTTTCCGCACTTAGTCCTGACGTTGGACCATTGTGCGTGGGCCATGGCGGCCGTCATTCCAACCAGCCAACCTCCCTCCAGAAGCAGATCAGTCCTCCTAAAGAGTTCAGGGTGTCTGTGGTATAATATCAGCTGGTAAGTAACTTTCTGATTTGATCCCAACACACTTAAAAAAAGGCTAGGCAGATGTGATGTTTGAATTGAATGCAGTAATTTAATACTTTCTAAGTTTAATATAGTGTTGGTTGCAGTGGCATTGTGATTACGTTTTCATTAATGCTTGGTGAGCAATTTATTTTACACTGTTATGTTTACAAGGAGTTTGGACCCAAACAGCAAAACAGGCAGTGGAAAGATATAAAGGAAGCTTCAGAATTTCAATAGGTGGCTTAAAATAAAAATAAGTAGCAACCAGTAATGCTTCTGAGTTCTCCAACTTCTGAGCCTCTTCCCGGAACTTCTTGATGTTATCCTTCATCTCCTTGTTCTTGGCCATGTCCTCCTTGATGTTCTCGATGATGGAGGAGAAGAACCCCTTGCGTGCCGAGTATTGGCGGCATTCTGGCACATTGAACTGAAAGGGGTAAAGGTCAAGTGTGATAAAGACAGTTTCAGTAAGCAACCATATTGTTATTGGCAGCACAAACCACCCAATGTGGAGCATAAGTATGTTTTGATATTATCTACGAGTTCTTATAAGGTTCTTGTTGGTTATTACAATTTAATCAACGATTTCTTTGACATTTCACGTCGTTTTATGACACAAACATCAAATGATTTTTAAGTTTCTCAGGAGGGTTAACCCAGAGAAATTAAAGCTCTTAAAAAGGGCTGTTTCTTTCAGATTATAATGGCAAAATTTCATCATTGTAACGCAATTGAATCATTTATATTTACATACCTGCTCTGGTTTGTGGGCGAGTACTGTCGGTTTAAAATTGGTGGGTAATATAAATTTCCACCGGGCTGGACTGTATATCAACTGTCGACATGAATGCTAAAAAAATAAAAAAATATTGAAAATAGTAGCATGAAACCAAGGACATCGAACATAACCTAACCTAAAAATTATCCATCAATTCTAACCATTTTGTAAATACCCTAAGAAATCGCACGGGCTATACGGAAAAACAGTTTTCTACTATAGTAATCAATTATAAATCTGATATGTAAAATAAAGAGTCGAATTTTAGGACTTCGACGAAAACTTATTCATAATCCGTGCAAACTTCTGTCAAAAAGACCTCAAGGTTGTTTCCGTTGCAGCAAATTAAATATTTATTTGTCTTTGTTTTGTGGTGACATTGGATTACTGACCAATCCCGAAAATCATAGTGATTCCGTAACGAATCAGAAACATGCTGTTAACACTGAGGAATAGTCGCTCTATATTCTGCATCTACCATAAATGAAAATTTAAAAGAATAAAATATCAAATAAAAATAAAAAGAAATCATTTAATTAATTTGCGGCTTTTATAAAATACCTTTTTTCTTTCCCAACCTTTTCAAATGATAGTAAAAAATAAATTATTTTAAGTATTCGTTCAAAAATCTCGATGTTACTGAACCTGAAAGCTGTCAACATGTCAAACATGGAGCATAGACACAACAAAATATTTAAAAGTTTTTGTATTTCCTGCTGCCAATTTAATTTTGGGTTGATTTTTTCGCTTGTTTGTTACAATTAATGAATCATAAAATTTTCTGTAACTTCTTAAAGTCCAAAAAACTAGAAATGAAATATTTCTCTAGCATAAAATCATACATTCTAAATTATGAGATAGTTGTATCAAGTTTAAAAAAAATGCCCGTTTCCGGTGTGAAGGCAGTTCGAGAAACATAAGAAAGTGTACAATTTTCATTTATTTTCTGTCGTCATATTTAGCCACGGAAACGTGTTGCATTTGATGAAATCTCATTTATTTTATGTTCGTTAGTAGTTGATCGTGATCCTTGTTATATTACGCGTTCCAAGTGCACGGCGAGGCTGGAATAGCGAGGTGCTTCGTCATAGACAGTGGAAGGTAGCTAGCGACGTAATATCGAATATCTTAGTCCATATTTACGTATAGTATAGTAGGTATCGCGGACCGTGGTCACCACGTTTTCGCCAGCTGGTGCGTTCATTGCTGCAGTAGAAATTGGTTAGAATAGTTGGAAATGTTGCGTTGGGATAGTGTGTGTGTATTTATAGCTGATTGTGGTGTTACTGATTGCGGCAGGTAGTGCGCCCGGCGTGTGCGAGGCAGTTCATCTGAAGCCAGCTTCCTCGAAGCCAGTATCAACAATTGATCCCGTTCGTCAGCTCTCGTCCATTGGGGCGTTACCGTTTTATATGACTTTAGCAAGATATATAGGTGAGTGATATTGTGTTTCTTATTAATTTTAACCCGCGACGCCCGCGTGGACATGGAAATTGTATTCGAGATTTTCTATAACTCAAATTGGAAATTGCTTTCATCAATTGTGCCAAGAATCATCATCAGAGCAATATCAATCACCGAAATCTACCATTGACTCAAATGCTGACGATTAACGTGTTACTTACTTGCATGATTATGCAAAAAAATCTGAATGTACTTGTGGCAAAAAAAAAAATCGGCAAAAATATACTGTAAAAACTTGGCCTAGTGCTATAGTCCTATGGAAAATTGCTTAGTTACTATAATCAGCATATGAATATTTTTCAGATTTTGAAAAATTTTATGAATTTTCTAAATTAGTGGAAAAAAAAGTTAGTATTGAAATGTATCAAAAAATCAATGTAAGAGTAACAAAATATAAAGAGTCAAAATATAGCAATCACTAAAAAATGTTTTAAAGATTTAAAAATACCTTAATGATTTAAAGATACCTTCATACAATTTTAAAAACAATTTCTTCTGTAACATAACCAACAACTGATAAATTAAAAGGAATGGCAAAAAAAAACTCAAATGTTCTGAATTCTACTACAATTTCTCAACCAAATAAACATATTGTGAAAAAAAACTCAAGTTATCAATCAACCTTATCTTTATTATTGATTGTTATAAAAACGTATACTCCGTCAATTTTATCATGACTTGCTAAGTCATCAGGTGCAATCAATTTTTTAAAGATAATATATAATAATGTTTATTGAAATAATAAGTTTACATTAAGTGTACATATGGTTCAATATTATATTGCACTCACTTTTTTCAATATACAGGTATTGTAACTAGTTATTCTATAGTTAAATTGAAAACACCGCTAATGGAACAACACAAGGCTTAAAAATTCTCAAAGCTATAAAGTAAGTAAGTATAAGTTATAAATAACTTTTTAAATCAAATCTCTGGTGTAGCTAGACTTGAATGCAACATAAAATTAAGGTAAACAAGCACAAATATTAAATAAATGATAATTACCTACAATTTATTTATTAATATCTGTCTTATCTCTGTGTTAATTAAGTTAGCTACTAGTAAATGCTACCATTAATCTGAAATTACTCATTGTGCGCTAATGTTTGTACGTATCTCATTTTGTTTAGCTGCTTAGTCTGCCCCTCTTTTAATGTATTGGTTAACTAAATAACTAGTGCATGTTTTATACTTTCCAAAATGCACACATGAACCTTCAAATTTGCTAATGGCACACAAATAGAACTTTTAAGATGCTATTAGTCAATATTTCACGATCATGAGCATCACGTCTGATAGTGATTTAAAGACAATTAAAATTCAGCTAATTTTTTACCTCAAATCTGGTATTTTATGAAACCAACAAGTTTATATGCCATCATTACAAGATTAGTCTGGCAGCAAAGCTGTCTGGATGTGTTCATCATCATACACAGCACAAACTGGGCGAGGCCCACTGCTGGCCAGCTGTGGGCCTCTCTTTGTGCCAATCCCCTTGCTTCTGTGATGCATTATTTCTAGCGGAGCATTGTCACTAGTAAAACTGACCAGTTTATAAAATACAAGCTTTTGTCCGCAACTTCATATGCGCATATCCCTATTTTTCCCATTCCGTAGAGCCTATAGCCTTTCTCGTGAATGTGACTTTCATGTAAAAAGGTTGTTCCAGAGATTAGCGTGTTCAAACAAACTCTTCAGCTTCATTATATTAGTATAGATAGGGTAGAACTGATGGCCACTTCTATCAATGCACTTTGTCCATTCCATCTCCATTGCTACCATCGATTTTCTTATCAACTGCCAGCCTAGGTTCGGGCACGTGACTTGAAAACGCGTCAGCACTTTCTAAAGTTCCTGCGTCTGCCTACGGCTCGTGAATATCGATGGTAGCTACCAGACCGATAGCTGCATCAGTCCCGTCACTTAGTTATCAGAACAGCTATTTTAATTGCCCCCATTATCGCCATTCCGTTAAGGTTGAGCGGAATTTCAAAACTGTCAAAAGTGAGTTTTGTTATCTTCGTAATTGCTGGTATTGTTAGAACGTGAAAATTATAGTATAAAGTTGATTAGTAGCCACGTCTGTCGATAAAGTCCCGGACCCTTAGGGACTGAGGCATCTCTTAAGTTTCAGCGCAGCACCAACCGTTTCTTTCACCATAACGTCCCTTCATACGAAAGTTTTCATTCTTTCAGTCAGTCTCGTATCACTCGCATAAAGACCCCTAACGCTAGCCTAAGCCTAGCCGTTCATATTGTGAGAGTGTATCTACCTACTAAACAACTCTGCTTTACACTTTCGTATAAGAAAAGCATGATTTTATGTTAATAGTAGAACAATAAATCTTAACGTGTCAATGATAATATAATGATCATTTTCCTGTTTACTATTTAGTCGTAGTCCCTCGATAACCTTTGACATTAGATCCGTATCTTCTGTAATGAAGATCCGCTTTTAAGTCGAAACTGTCTTTTAAACCCGACATCACACTCATTTAAGTTAATTTCTAATGGTTTTATGGCAGCTTGTACTTTGGTTTTTAACCGACTTTAAAAAAAATACGAGCTTATACTTTCTTTTTACGTAAGTTTCCATGCAACTTCGAAATCCATTATTTGAGGTGGCAATCTGTGGTACATAGGAGAGAATTCCGTATTCTCCTCTACCCAAAATCTACGTATGCAGTAATCATTCCCATCGCGTACCTCACATACATTCCTCGATTACATCTTATTTGACGAGGAACGTACCTCAAATCATAAATGCTTAGACCCTGAATACACGATTCTGATGTAAATCCTGCGTGATTTTCATGCAAATGTCGGAGAGATTGTGTGAGATCCAATAACGATTTACATGTGTGTACCTCTTCGGCACGGCCTTTTAGACGTGGTCATGCTGACAGTATTCTGGATCTTGAAATTGATGGCTATTATACAATTTTGTAAACATGTAGAATAAACGCATGACTGTTGAGTAGAAATTTTCCATTGCTATAATAGTTGAAAACCTATAAACATAGATTAGTCCACCCACAAAACTAAATTGAGTGCGCACTAAAACTAGCTCACGTGTAACGCACTAAAGATTTATAGAATTAAAAAATCAAGCATGGCCGGCCGAGCACGTGGCACGCTGCAACCCCGCCCAGGACCCACCCTTACATCTCGCACTCGATCGATACACATTTTGCACAGAATTATATTAGGTTACATATTATTATACTACATATTACGGTTCGCGAGTACCTCATCTACTGGAAACTCGATATTACGTCCTATAATAGACTGCGTGGGTTTCAGTCTTCAAGCTTGATTGGAAAATATGATAGCATATCCGTCGGCTCATAATAATTCTTCGTTATAATGTCGCCCTGAAATTGTGTGGCTTCTGAAATAAGACGCATTCACCTTTAGCCCTTAACCTTTAAAAAGGGAGACGACCTTTCCTTTTGCAGAAAATCTTGTAGATTTAGCGGGACAGTGAAAGATTTCTTCCGGAAATTTGTTTTTTTAGTCTAAAAAGAACCTATCTATCGTCTGTGAGTCACGAAAAAGATGTCAATGTCCTAAAGGCAGTGAGATGAAAATTGTAAAGTTTGCTGAATGCAGATGTGCGTCGCACAGTCGCATTTGATTTCCCGCATGGCTGGCTTTTCACTCGACGTTATTGAGAATACGGGACGCCTGCACCGCGACATTTAGATTCTAGTTGGAAATGCGAAAAGTGTTTTTAAACAAATGTACAGATGACAGAGAGGGATGAATGACACATGGTTTCTTTAGAATACTGATTGACTGACCACTCAGGAGTACTGGAATATGCTCACCATCTAGTGAGCATTTTTTCAAGACAGGCTAAGTATTAAGTAAGCCTCAGTCTTATAAAATACTGTGTTATATATAACTTATAATACTCTCTTTCGTCGTCTCGTCTCGTCTTTGTTTCACGAGATCAGCGAATCCCTGTTTCGTCTATTAACTGGATAACAAAATCCACGTCAATCGCCGGTTTTTCCGCAATCGATATGCGCTACATCTTGTCATCTAGGTATTAGTGTCTGTAGGGCTTCGACTACGTCCGACTTGCCTAGTTTCGATAGTGCCTGCAAAGGTTAGTTTTGAACAACTATTAATTAAAAAGTACTTTTGTAGTAGCGCAGCGGCTGCAGCCAATTGCTGTAACAATCGGGCTTAGTTTCAGCTGTTATCGCTGTTTTCAATTATTTCTGTAGGTACTGTTCTTCACATTTTGTGCATGAAATTTTATGTTAGCTCTTTGCTTTTCTTTTACTGGGTTTGCAGATGTCTAAGCCAGCCTGCAATCTTCAAGGTTTTAGGAGTCTCAAATCTTCCTTACTCTGGTTCAACACCGACGGGCTTAGGCTGTTACCTATGGCTTCCTACAATACATAGTCGATCCATGCTCTTCATTCTTGCACAAAATATCCATCGAGAGCAAGGTTGTCAAAAACGTGCCTATGCTACAATCTGCTAGTACAAATACATTTACGTCTCAAGATTATGCTAATTCAGTCACAGTCTAAACACTTCCATCCATTCATCACTTCTCGCTGCACGCTTATGTATGGCCTCATGAATAGGGTCCGATTTCAAGCGAATGCGACAAGGCCACACATTGCGAACCCCTGTGTTTACCTTACCTTGCTAGGCCCCCCTGTATTCGCAAAACGTTTGTTTGTTGTTTCTTTTTGTTAACGGTTATTTGACGTGTTTTTGAATGTATAGAAGTGCAAAACCAGAATTGAAGCCATTGACGGCAGCAGTATTATCCTTGCTACATCAAGTTGTTATAGCAAGAGCACTGTCAGTTTGCTTGCTAACGCAGCCGCCATTTTATGACCTAAATCACCCTCTAGGAGGTCTTGTAAAGGGTATGCGGGAAACCATAAATTCTTGCGAAAAGACTCGCTTCTAAAATGAGGTTACTACAAAAGAGTTTGACAAATCATTAGAAGGCAAGGCTGTTTTCTTTCGCCTTCTTAGAAATGTTTACAACATTTTTTGCGCGTTCTCGTGCGCGCTTCGGAGTGCTTCGGTTCATTCCGTCGCGAGCGTACTGCTTAAATTAGTGGATAAATAGGTACCTAAGTACGTGTTTGGTTTTTTGTTACCAGTGGAACAGTTCTTTCAAGTTTGATGATGATAACGTTAGGCAAAAATCACGACCACGTCACAATTATCAAGACTGCAGAAAAAACTATTTTTAGACATTAGAATTATTTTTGACAATTTCTGAACGTTGCCCGAAGTGGTCTTCCTGATTCTCGACTTCAGGTTTAATCCAGAATTCCATACCTAGAAAATCTAGTCTGCCTTTATGGTACTGTAAATGACGAAAAAACTTTAAAAATATGTTGGTTGAAAAAGTCTCGGCTCTAAACATGCTCAAAACCATGACGCAACTTCGTCGCATTATTTAAAAACACACTTGACAGATTACTGATCTTTCATCTATGGCCACGCTAACACAGTGCCCTCAATTTGTTCTTACGTATTACATTCACATTTTGTACTTATACATAGATATAAATATTTCTTCATGCAGTAAAGTCACGTGCAATTTTACCTGTGTCACAACAAGGGTCTCCATTATTTCCCTCACACATTTGAGAAAATGTGACAGCGGTAACAGCGCCTTGGTCAAAATTAACACGAGCGCCTTCCTACCCTTTCGAAACATTTACATACCCTCAAAGCCCATGAATATCATTCTACCCATGTAAGATCCTCCCTTCAAGTATCTGCGAAATAAATTACACACAAATACATGCAAATTCTCCGTATGTTAAGTTGTATCAGTTCCCCAAACGTACCTAACCTACGAGAAGTATTTTCTTTGAATGATGCAATCGCTTGAATAGTAAGTAAACTTCTATAAGTTGTCGAGTACTTAGTCACTGGTTTAAAAAAATAAATTGGTATAAATTCAAACTTATCAACAAACCCCAATGACTTGCTACTTTCAACAACTTATGCAATATTAACAAGAACTTTCAGTGTTTGGTGGTTAATAATTAATAAATCATCCAATGTTTTTCCCACACACTTTAAAGTAGCTACGATCAGCAATGTAATTTGCAAAGCACTATAGTAGGCTCCAGATAAATGTGGAATAAAGTACATTGACCTTTCCCTAATAACTGTTCATAGGTACCTGAACAATTAAATATGAATCGTTTTTCATTATTAGACAATGTTAAGGATCACGAGAGATGATGATTCGGGACAGCTTTGTGTCATTAATTCCGTTTTTCAAATTAAAAATGTCAATAATTGTAGGTGGGTCAATGACCGTTATTCCACGATTATCTGGCGCCTACTATAGAGAAATTAGGCCAGGAGTCCTCGACCTGTCAGCAATAAATAAAGATACTTTTATAACATGCAATCTATTATTTCATGGTTAACTGTAAAATTTCACGCGCGTCCAAATAAACATGTGGAATTATCGTAAAGTCGTGAGTGAAATACATGAGCAGCCCACTTTCTTTTTAATGGCACTAGTCTAGCGGATCCCTTAGCGAATGTTACGAGTGTTGCCGAAACGTTGTTATGTCACGCGGGGTCAACGCCCGCCTTTCACGTTTATTACGCGATGTCGGCTCTCGGTCTAGCTGAGGCTGGGATCGCTGTGTTCTCAACAGATTTTGCGCGAAAGAGTTGGAATAAGGCGAAGGATGATCTGCTGCGTGGTGGTAGTTGTGTATCAATGTTTTATGTGTTTGATGATGAACTGCATCAATGTTTGCATGCCAAAATGGTAGAATGTACAAGGCAACATTCTGAGCAAAGAAATAAATATTCTATTCTAAGGAAAGGAAGAGGAAATCACACTTTTATCACATCACACTAATATTATAAAGGCGAAAGTTGAGTTTGTGTGTTAGTTGTTACTTCTTGACGCGCAAACTGCTGGACCGATTTAGATGAAATTTGGTATAGAGATTGTTTGAGTCCCGAGAAAGGACATAGGATATTTATCCCGGGAGTATGTTCCTTTGGGATATTTTTCGACATTCACGCGGGCGGAGTCGCGGACGGCAGCTAGTATTGTATAATTAGAAGCAGATTATTCTTGGTTTTCATCGAAGTTCAATAACCGGTGGTCATTATTCTGCTCACACAAAATTGTCCTATTATGTTTCAATTCATATTTCCTATTGTAGTCGCCAGCTATAAGCAAAGACAGACCTCCTAAGGACCATCTCCAGTCTAAAAGAAAAGATACGAGACTATAGTTCGCCATCAGTAGAAAATATTTCCTTTTCTTTTCCTTAACACCATCCATCTGCCTAGCCTTTTCCCAACTATATTGGGGTCGGCTTCCAGTCAAACCGGATTCAGCTGAATACCAGTATCTTACGTGGAGCGGCTGCCTACCATACCTCCACAACCCATTAACTGGGTAACACGGTACTCCTTGGCAAGACTGGAGTCAGATTATCTGGCTTCTGACTATCCGTAACGACAGCCAAAGATCTACAAATGACAGCCGGGTCCAACGGCTTAACGTGCTTACCGAGGCACGGAGGAGAAAATATTACCTAACACGTGCCTCCAATAATAACGGTACAGCATACAATTGCAGTGTAACCAACCAATCCAACTGAAACGAGTGCTTTATACGATCCTATTGACTTATCACAGCTTTTCGTCGTGTTCTCACAGCTTCTTCAATCTTCCTTTTGTCAGCACGCTGAAGATATTATTGTTCCCAAGGAATACTGGGATTGGAATTTTGGATTTTCGCTCTTTTTTAATAGTTTTAAAGTGTCTTCTACTTTAAATGACGGCTTTAATCGTCGTGGCATAATGATCAGTGATCGGATAATCTAAAACTTCACTTTATTCCAACGAAAGTATAATACGGACATGCTTTAAGTCGGTTCAGGCATTTAGATTTTTTTTTTATAGATATTCCATTTGTTCTGAATAAAATAAAGATATATAAATCAAAATAAAACCACTGCTATAATTTTATTAAGTTTGTTATAGTTGTGTTTACAAAATTCTTCAATTCGGGAACCAGGAATACTTATTTATTCAGAAAGGAATGTCCATATCTATTACATATATTCTTTCGCGGGAAGAAGTTTAGGTATATAAGCGCCCGATTATCCGATTACTGATATTGATTGCTGGCCGTTTTATACCTTAAACTTGGCTTCTGCTCACCTATCTTCTTTCCCTTTATAATATTCGCTCAAAAATGCGTAATCTTCTATATAATAAAAATGTATCGCTAAATGTGTTGCTAAGCGCAAAACTCGAGAACGGCTGGACCAATTTCGCTAATTCTTTTTTTATTGTGTTTGTTATTATCAGGAGAAGGTCCTTATGAAAGAACACATTAATATCCGGGCGAAGCCGGGGCGGTCCACTAGTAAATAATACAAACACCAATCATGACGTCACACCAAACATAGTTAAACCACGTGACTGGTGGAAAGGTTGAGTCATGCCCAAACCGATCGTTTAATCCGCTCTAGAAATCTAGATTAGAACCAGTTGCTAGTCCATTTTAAAAATACCGTCATGGCGAAATAGTCTCTCTAATAGAGTAACCAGTGGGGTCCAGATGGAGGCGACTTTCTGAAGTATTGTAGACTAACTGATACGTACTGGTTGATATTGGTCACTGGTCGGGTCGATTTAAAAAATTAAGCAACGCTTGCTGAGGTCGGTCCGTTGATGGGTGACCATCTATTACATACCGATACTCCTCCAGCCACGGAAAGCATGTTAAGATGTTGGTCCAGTCTCATTTGTAGATCTTTGGTCGTCTACGGGTAGTCAGAACTTCAGAAGCCAGAAAATCTGGCAAGTCTTTCCAAGAGGTAAATTATTCAGTTACTGGGTTGTGTTGTGGAGGTCATAGAAACACCCGCTCCATGTAAAAGGCGGATGGATTGTATACGACACAAATAAAGCCCCTACTATGAAATCTTAAAACGATCATGATTCCGCTCTAAGAGGGAGACGGAGCTATACATAGCGAATAGCACTATCCCGTTTACATCATCGGAATTGAATGGTATTAGCACGTCATAGGGCTGCTGCATGACGCACGTAGCAGTGAGTTTAGGTCAATTAAATGACAGGGATTATCTTCATTAACGGCCGACTCGTTTGTTCGTTCCTATTATCCTGAGATTCTGCGCTAATGAGATGGGTAGCCGGTGCCTTTTGCGTAACACGTGCCACGTTTTCTATAACACTGAACTAAGTACACTATTCCTGTCACTTATCAAGCTTCTAAGATGCGGTAGGCACTTTTATTATTGATTCTACCTGTCCCGCCTGTTTTAAAAACATTCCTGGTAATGAAATCAGTAGTCAGAGTGCTGGCTGTATGCAATATTTTAACAAAACGCACTTATCATTTTTATGCTCCTCTAAAACTTAGTTACGTCACTGCATTATGTTTTATCGGTATGCTAGTGTATCCGCATGCAGTGGTGTAACCCGGAACCCTTGACATACATGATCGATAGTGCACAAACGGGACGGAAGTGACCTTCCCTCTCCGAGCTGCTCGAGAGAGCAGTGTACCAGATCCAACAAGACTTATCTAGTGAGAAAACATTTGTGGCGGGTGACGGGAAGATTCAACTGTCGTATTTGTTGTAATTATTGCCGTTCAAATGAATTCGTTAAAAGTTCTTTTTAGGATAATTCTTAATTGTACTGTTGCTGAGGTATGAGAAACACGTCGCGAGAAAAGTGTTGAGTCTTAAAGTGGATTGGTATAAAGCTAAAGAGACAGAAAATATGGATTAACAAGAAAGAAAAGAGAATAGTATATTGCACACAAACAAAACGCACATTGACAATCACTACGACATGAAAACGAAAGTTATTAAAAAGAGAAAAAAAAGAAAGTTAAATTATTGTCGCTGGTTGATGGGTCCAATATCAGGGCAGATCACTAAATAGGGATGTTGCCTGGTTTAAAAAAAAATATGATTCTATTTAGAAAAATATTGAATAAGTACGTATTTTTTATTTTATCAAATCAATAAAAAAATACGAAGATAAAACGCGTCAAAGATAAGGAGTGGGGGCTTGTATCATAACTTTCCAGTAAAAAGTGTACTGGTAAGTGACGTCATTCGAGTTTTCAACGCACTATATCGTCTTCATTTTTTTTTACGTGACAAAAGAAAAAATACGTGTCCTATATTTTTGGAAATCTATCTGACGGACTAATTAGAATTTTTAGATACCATATTTGCTAAATAGTGTAAAAGGCTGGAATGAGGCCACTCAAATAGTAGAAGATATATGTGTAGTGGGAGAAGAAAATGACGATTGTGAAACCATAACGTGTGCTCAAAGATGTTTAAGTCGACCGAATATTTGTTTGCAGTGCCAGTAACCGAAGCAATTGAATGGAAAACGGTAAACAATGGTCTGGCACGCCCGTTTTAACTGATACAGTTATCTGCATTCAATCAAAACAATTACTGCTTTCAAGGTTTCGATGTTTACCCACAGATATTAATGTCGCCCCTCACCAGACTGTTGACCTAAAGGCGTGAATACATGTTCTGCTGGAAAACGTCCACTTCACTTTTTGGGCCTAACTTGGTTCAAGGAGCTTTGTTTATGGAGCACCAAAGAAGAACTCTCTGGCTAAGAGACAATGAGTCAATGTTGATTCAGCCAGTCAGAAGCCCAAGTTTGACAACCAGTCAATGATTCCTGTTTCTGGGCTGTGAAGGGCACCCAGTCCATTCATGTCAAGTTCTTGTATTCAGCTGCTTCTGGATATTAGTATTCGACCCCACCATGGGTCTAAATAAATGGAATCGGATCAGAGATCAGACTCATTCAAGACTTATCTGATCCTTCCAATGCGTCTCACGACCACGTATTTTGTTTTTGAGTAAATGGTGAACTCGTCTAGAATTCCCAGTTTGCACAGAACAGTTAAATTGATTTCCGATGTGACGGCAAACATCGTGTAAACATAAAATACGTGTAGTCAATATGGGTTGTGGACACAGCTCTGTGTGCCCGTATTTCAATAGTTTACGCGCGGACATGGCAGCGCAAACAACCGCACATCCTATGGTAAACAAAGCGAATGCGTGTTTGCATGGCTATGTTTTACTGTTACGTCATGTCTGATGAGTAGGGCTTTGAATACCATTGAGCTGCGTTTTTTTCTGGTTCACTGCTATTTGGATTTAGCCCGGGCAGCGGTTATCAGTTCCTGGGTTGTTCAGCTGAATCAGATTTGACTGGAAGCAGAAATTTCTCCCTGGGACGGGCTTTGAATACCATTGAGCTGTGTTTTTTTCTGCTTCACTGCTTCTGTTAAAATGGATTTAGCCCCGGGGCAGCAGTTACCGGTTCCTGGATTGTTCAGCTGAATCAGATTTGACTGGAAGCCGAAATTTCTCCCCGGGACAGCATGAACTTCCAACCTCTACAATAAGCACGTAATTATGGAATATTATTTTAAAACCCAATGTCATTTTTTGAAAGTTGTTACTCGATATGGAAATAACATTTACAACGACAGCCCTGGCTACTTCCGCCGCAACCTCAAAACTCAATGACCCACCTAATTGCCCCAACACTAAAATTAACTTGTCTATCCAATGTGACAACACAATTACAAATGCGCACAAAACCTGAGGTCGTTTCACACAGTTCGTTGGCCCAAGATCTTGCAACTCAACTGCGCAGACGCTCGCTGCATCGGTAATGCGGCTTATCGCTCAATCGAATAGATGCAATCGTAGACAATCGATGGGTCCTTTGAGTGATGTGGGAATATCGTGCTTGTGATTCGTGAAGACGTCTTCTCATGATATCTTATGAAAATGTCGACCAGGGAAGACTTTATTTATACCTGCTATCGTTTGCATTTGGCATTATGAGTATCTCGATAAATACGAATCTTGAAAAGGTCCATTGTACCTCCATCTCAATTTTATTATCTCTTCATCCGGTTTATCCCTCGGTCAGCATATCCATCAATATCTGGTTTGTTTGATAAAGGCTTCAGATTTTATCGGTCCTTAAGCTGGGTACAATTCATAAAGCGAAAAGAAATGAGGTCTGTTTCGTTTCAGCTGACTAGTGCTTATTTAATCGCTATAGTATTTTTATAGCACTAGAATTGTCTGCAAGAAGAATAAAATTGCATTCAGTAGAAATAGTTGGCTGTGAAACCTGTATTCGCAGTTCTTTGTCAAAATCCCCAAAATCGTCTATTGTACAAAAAGACCTACCGAATCCCTCGATAGACTCCCTAGACGGACACTTCCGTGAGCCGCATAAAACCAACAATTCTAAAAAGGTTTGACCCGTAAACAAAAGCGCTTAGCTACAATTTTTATTATTCCTTTGTATCCAGACTTCACGGTCTAAATAATACACATTGTCTTAGCTTAACAAAACCTTTGTGTATCATGCACCTGAAAATTGTCCTGCTTATATTATTATGTTTAACTCGAGTTGTGTGGCGTAGCCAAACTTACGGCCGGTCTCAATAACGTATCTACCTTTGACCAACAGTAGCTGAAACGTCATGTTTGCCTTTAAAACTTGACGTTTCAGTACTGTTGGTAGCCAATTTGAGAGTTGGTCAAAGGTAGATACGTTATTGAAACCGGCCGTTAACCAACACCTGGAAGTTACCAATCAATATAACAGAAATAATGCTAAGTCATGCAGGCAATACAAACAAGACGTCACTCGAGTGTGTGTTAGAGGGTACGTCACTACAGTTTATAGGAGTAACTTAGACAGGTACTGCCGCATGAATGATCACTACTGTTATAATCATGTGCTAGTCAAGTGATAAAGCGTGTAGTTAGTTAAACTATTGCAAAGTAAAAGGGTGTTGTGGAGTTCAGAACTTCAGAAGACGCCACGTGTGGTATCCTTTGTAAAACGGGTGCAGTTTTTCGCCAAAATACTCCAAGGGGAACCTCTTTTTTTAAGGATTCCTGGAAAATCAGCAAATGACTCCTTACGCTTTGAGCGGAGCGGGAGTGTCGGACTCTTACTGACTATAACCCAACCGTGTTCCTCCTAAAGCCCTTTTGCGTTCCAGGGCGCTCTTTCAAAAAATTGCGCAAACCTAGCAGGCTCTGGCCCTAACGGGCCCCGTCTTCTATGCTGACATCTCTTTGAGGCGTGGTCCTCTGGTCCCTGTTAAGTTGCAAGAATATAGCGACATATTATTTAGAGACTTTGAGTTCGCTGAATGTGGGAAAGACAGGACGGACAGGACTCGTCCACTGCTGAAGATAGGCGAGGCCTATCTTCAGCAGTGGACGTCCCTCGGCTGAAATGTAAACCTATAGTAAGTTGTCAAGTGCCACTGTTGCCCAGCAACAAGCGACACGAATCTTTTATCTAATCTAGGTAGTCCGTTGTTCTTAGTACAACACTGCTTGCGTAACGTCTGCAAAGCGTTTGGGTAAGCGGTGACGCGCGCGCGAAATGTGACGCGTGAGCGGTACATTAGGCCTTATCTACGTCACAGTAGGCTCTGCGTACAGCCCTGATAACAGGACCAGTTTAGCCTTGGTTCACTTGAGATTTATTACATGAGAATCGGCCTTTTACTTGAGAATTTTGCCTTCGATTTTGCGGTAGGGCTAGTTTTGTTATAAACCGGAAAGTTTGCAAAAAAAAAACAAATTTGGTTAGTCATCATGATCCATCTAACGTCAATCACTGCTAGGTCTAGGCCTTTTTGTGCTAATCTCCTAATTCCTGCCCAGTCTTCGTCCAGGTCGGACACGTAAAACCAACAGTTTTTTTCCAATGTAACACATAGAAATCTTAGGTAGAAAATGTTCTTCGTGTTTTTGTAACTACATAGTTTGCTCTCTTACACACAATCCATCTAAACTTGGATCGTTAAATAAACCGTCAAATTACCGTACATTTCATTAGACCCTCTTTTCCTCGGCTATAGTTAGAAAACGCCCTCTGCCCACGGCCTCATTATCACTAAATAAAATCCACTTTCCTCTTGTATACTATTAGCATTTATTTCCCTCAGCCCCTGTTATCAGATTGCTTCAGTAAAATTCGCATATTATATAAAAATATTGCGAAAGCCTCTCTTCAATTGAGGTCTAGTGGGGAGTGAATCAATGGAACGAGAGGTTTTTTCAACCATTCATTTCACTGGCTTGGAATCGTATTCTAAACTAGCTTTTTCCCTCGGCTTCGTTCCCACAGAAACCCTGAACTTTTTCGAGATAAAAAGTAGCCATTTTAACCATTCAGTGACAGTGTAGCTTTCTGTCAGTTAAAAAAATATTATTAAAATTTTTTTCATGTAAAGATGTTCATGTAATGTAAAAAATATGATTCTATTTAGTCCGTCAATATGGGTATCGAAAAATATTGGACAAGTATTTTTTATTATATCAAATCAATAAAAAATACGAAGATAAAACGCATCAAAGATAAGGGGTAGGGCTCGTAACGTCACTTTCCAGTAAAGTGTACTGGTAAGTGACATCACACGAGTTTTGCATTGTATCGTCTTCATTTTTTGTTTACGTGACAAGAAAAAATACGTGTCCAATATTTTTTGTTTGGAAATCTATCTGACGGACTAATTAGATATTTTTAGTCAAATACTCTATTGGATTAGTGTGCCCTTACAAACATAAAAATACAATATATTTCATATTAGAAGCTATGATTATGATTTCTTTAGATAAATCATCGACCCTGCAAAATTGCCAGAGTAAACCCGACCGCAGTATATTTTTAATTACAAAGGAAATTTAAGCTTTCTACCCTCTCAAATAACTCCTTTCTGTTACCGATTTGTGCTCGGGAATTGTCGGTAAAACGGTACAGGAGCACTAGGTCCCATTTGCAAATAGACCGCTTCTAATCGTAGCGTTTCAACCTTAAACAGAAATTGTCAGCTGCCATAATAAATAGAAATAAAACGAGCGAATTACAGATAAGTTTATGGGGCATCCGAATCGTGAGTAGAAACAGTAATTTCTGAACGTGAAACAGATAACTTCTAAAATGTATTTGTAAAAAACGAAATCCAATTGAAAACGTTTTGATTCATTGTTTCTTTTTACAAATTAAGCTAAAGCACCTAAACAAAGTAACTACTCGCCACAAAACATTGTAATACAAAAGCAGGCTATTAAATAACATGGCCTCGGAAACTATTTAAAACTAAAAAAAATGTTGAACACACTAAACGCGAGAGATCCCTACGGACCGCAGTTTCCCTTGACCTCACAAAAACTTCATAAACCCATTACCCAAAACACTTTCAGAACAATGTTACCTATTACTATAATATTTCAAACTTTTCCTTCGGCTGAAAGCCTTCGAAACAATTTTAAGGACCTCTCGACCGAACATTGCTTCTCGATATTTCTGTGCGAGTCCATTGACCCGCTTTCAGGATCATTGTCTACGCTCCAATTCCAATTTATTTTTCCTCTATTACATTGCCTGTCAGGATGGCTTTTGTTGTCATTTTCTTATTCTATGATTTTGTTTCCTGCCAGTTTAATAACTTAGCTGGAGGGTGGGTCGCGTGCTGATTTGGTGCCACGTGTTTGAAAGTTCGGATGGCGTGGAGTTCATAGTTTGCAGCTATTTCAACTGAATATAATATGATGTGAGAAAAGTTCGCAAAACAAGTCAGTTTTCAGAACTTTCTACCGAGCTCACTGGGAGTTTAATTTTATTGTAAGCTGGTATTAAAACTAAATTAACTGTTCTCTTGTCCAAAAAACAGTTTGAAAAAGTATTTCATACAATACGCTCCGCAATTGAAAGAACCGTCTGGTATCCCAACTAGGTTTACCGCTAACTACACAGCTAAATGGATTGAATCAAATTTTATTACATGATGCATTTTTTAACTACTTTAGACTAGAAACTGGAGGCGGCTGGGCTCATAATCGATAGGGAGGCGCAGCGCATGCGTTTGATTCCCCCCTCCCCCCTCCGCGCCCCCCGAGGGCACGAGCACCGGGCCTAGCTGCGTCCTGCGAAGCTTTCGGGCATTCGCAAATTGTTACAGAAGTTCCACACGACACGTTCAGCTCACACAAGAAAACATACGCTCGTATGAAATGACCACTCCAGTGGTTTGGAGTCTTGCCGCTAATATGACCGAGATTCGTGACGCACATTGTAATGTGCCTTCTGCTACTTTCTTTCCTTTTGCAAACCCTCGGGAGAATCACAATGATAAATGACGAATGTTGTTGTAACGCCGATTACGCTGAATTAATGATGAAACGAGACGGGATACGTTGTAGGTCGGAAATAATGGGATTTAGACTTACCTGAATTATATTACTTTACGAAACGGTTATGAGGACTTGAGATGACTTTGAAACCCGAGTTAGGTTAACACATTTTCAGGAATATCATTTAGCTTTATACTAACTGTATATTTCGGGCAAAGGTAAAGTGGATTTCTTGCCATCATGTACTACAAAACTTACCTCGTCAGTCAACCTGAATCTAAGTCAATTCGCACCCGACAAATGGATTCAACCTTGGTTTTGTGTCACCTTCCTAACGACGTCATTGATGTGCCAAACACTCTGGCAGCGCCTGATACGGAACCCAACTAGGTTGAAACGTATGTGTCAAGTTTCACGAGTTCTACTGCTATGTTAGCGTGAAAATGGCTAAATTCAAAAAAATGTTTATCGAGACTACGCCGATTCTTCTAAATTCTGAAAGCTTCCAAAACCTGGAAAGAAATAACAAATCCAATATAAACTTCAGTTTTCATATTCTTAAATGGATTCATTTCCCCTCTCCGTGATTTGTCGCCTGTTAAACACAAGACTCCGTCGCGACAATTATTTTCCACCCTCTTTGAAATATTTAAATTGTAGCAAGTTTGGTGACGTCACACTCTCGGTGAGTCAACGTTATTCTTGTAGGTACTATTCCACTGTAAAATATTGGACATGAGGGCAGTGCAGTGAAGCAGTAAATATTTTGTTAGGAGACTTGGGCGAAGATATCATGATAAATGATAACAATTTTATAAATTGGTAATAAACAGACGATTTAAACTTTATGAGCCCGGTGTTTTCTAGCTGACTACCCTGAGAAGAAACACCGAAAAAAATTCAGAACAAAGTTACTATTTTTTATTAAAAGCCAAACAATTGTAAACGTAATGATCAAATGATATGAGTCATCATTGTTTTAGCCGAAAGAGTACTGGACAAGGCCTCCCCCAACCACATTGACCAGCACATCAGTAATTAAATAGTTACTTCAATCCAATGAGTGAATATGTCTCACTCCCACACGAGAACACGTGTAAGCTTAGAACGAGACACTGAACGAAGGACATTTGTCGTAGCCTGCTCTGGAAGTGCATAACGATTGGTTGTTAAGACCATTGTTGCGTGGACAATGGCCATTTTAAGCAGTAGAAGTCCTTAGGTGACGTCAAGAAGATGATGATTGTGATATGAGGTTATAGGGTGAGCAGGAACTGCCAGTGTTGCGGAATTTGTTCGAAAGAGTCACCGTGGCCGTGGCGTGGTGGTGGAACACGGATGGATTTTAGTCAGTAAGAGTCTGACACGCCCTTCCGCTCCACCCAGAGCGGAAGAAGTCATTTGATGATTTCCCATCAATGGTGAGCAGGAAATTAGAAATTTAGAAGTTATTAGAAGTGCAGGTGATTATGCTACCTGCCAAGGTTGCGGAATGGTTCGTAAAAATTAGCACGGCCCTGGAGCGCTTGACCCAGGTGGACGGAGAAGTCATTTGTTGTTTCTCATCCACAAAAAAGCGATTATGCTGTAATATAGCTAGTCAGCATAGATAGGTCCACCTTCAAAACGATGTTCCATAAGTATAATCCTTTTCGTCTGATGATGTAACATGATTTAGCACTAATGGCTAAGTTGCTGTACTAAATAAATCATGGTCACCGGTGGCGTTGCTAACGTCATAATAAATCTCGCGAGCAGACCGGCTGGCACCAGTGTGTATAATTTGATTTGTTTGTACGTTACTCTGATTGAAAGGAGAGATCTGGCTAATAATAACATTAGGGGTCACTAAAAAAATACGTCTGGCATTGCGTACTGAACCTCGTCAATACAAGTTGAAGGACTTAGGGGCCAACATTTTTGGATCCCGCTAGGGTCAGTGCCTGTCAGGGTTGCGGAATTGTTCGTAAGAGGTACCGCGGCCCTGGAACGCATAGGGCATTTAGGGAACATGGATGTGTTTTAGTCGGTAAGAGTCTGACACTCCCTTCCGCTCCGCTCAGAGCGGAAGGACACATTTTATGATTTCTCATCCAAAAAAGAGCTGATGATCTTCAAACGGCTGATTTTGATATAACATGTCTTAGGACCATCGCTAGAAAACCTGCGTTCAAATAAAAAAAACCATCCAAATCGGTTCACCCTTTTAAGAGCTATGGCGCCACAGACAGACAAACAGACATAGCGGTCAAACTTGGTAAGTTTTATCGCTGTGTCCGCTTTTTGCATCTGGGGTTTAAAGAATAAAACAAGGGTCAGTTTGATCGTTGCCGGTGTAATTTCAGCAGGCTCTGGGATTACAGCGGAAATGCGATGCCTTGGTATAGCAGATGTCCATACTTCCCAAAGCCGACTGCGTCCATTGAAATTCTAAACTTCTTCGTCTGCCTTTGAAGTGTTACTAATCTACACTTCTACACTAATATTATAAAGAGGAAAAATTTATATTTTTGTGTGTGTATGTTTGTAATGAATAAACTCAAAAACTACTGTGCCAATTTCAAAAATTCTTTCACCATTGGAAAGTTACATTATCAGCGAGTAACATAGGCTATATTATATCCGTATTCCCATGGGAACGGGAACTACGCGGGTGATGTCCGCTAGTCTTCCAATAAAATAGTAATTATTTCGTTGCTTAAAGTCGGTAGCTTCACATAAGTGTATTAATAATTAAGTGACACGTGACTGAAAATTGAAACAATCGCATTTAAAGATAAGGTGTACCACGCGACCGTTTTGTGATTAAAAATTGTACGAGATACGATTAATTCAGTAATCAATTAAAACTGCTGAAAGAGGAGTATTTTAATCTGTAGCCAATTAATTTCTTTAGTTACGAATAAATTGAACTCAAGGATAATTCCCCAACCTTCCCGGGTAACAGTAATACACCTCTGATATCGATACAACTCAATTCGCGAGAAAGCGGGGTGAGCTAATAACTAGAAATAATCCTATTGCATGAAAAGCAATCGTCCATAATACGGCAGGCAAAGGTTCACAATTCTCCCGAACGGATTATACCAGTCCTTTCAAATTAAAGGGCAACCATTTTGATGTTTATGAATGTATGTTACATATCAAAATGTAACGGATCGCTGTCTGTACATGGAAGATATATGAGAAAAAAATTGATTGGGACCTTTATCAATGCAAATAGCACCCAAAACAAAGATTGTTAGAATTTATGGCTGTTTGTCTTTGCGTTTGTGCACGCTAATCTCAGAAACGATGACGCTTGTCCGATTTAGATGTGGTTTTCACTTAACATTTAGTGTTTGTTTCATGTCAATCAATTCATAAATAAAAAAGTAATGCCAATTTAAATAATCACGTCGAACATTTGTTAAACTATCTATCTATTATTTCTCTGTTCAGTAGCATTGACTGAAACTTTACTAAACATTATAATCTAAAAATAAAAATGTCTGCCCCAAGTGACTATTCCACGCGAACGAAGTCGCGGGCTAGTGTGGGTATATAATTTCTCTGAAAATAATTTTGGGCCTGCACAAATTGCCTTTTCTATACATGTCTTATCATCTCAAGATTTACCTCATTTGATACCACATCTTTAACACCATTCATGGATTCCTCGTTATATTTTAACTCCTCCACCATTCATGGATGACTCCTTTCTGAAAAGTCCTTGTACTGTGCAAATAGGCGATAGGCGATTTTTCCTTTCCGTATTTCCACTAAATAAGCCATGCATCATGTTAAACGAGTTATTTACATGTCGACAAATTGGCCCTAACTGTATTTGAATCGTTCTGCTAATATTACGCCCCCAGCTCCTTGCGTAGTCGAAGATCCTATATCTTCGACTACGCAAGGAGCTGGGGAGATTTGTAGTTTCCGATGACTGGTTCATTTACTTCCCTGGCGAGTTGTGTACATAAACATGTGCATAGTTTTGCATATAAATCGTAACGGGCGGCGCTAATTTACGATTTGGCATGGGACTGTAGCACGTGTTTTCTCAGGTCCCACATGAGTTAGTACAGCTAAATTATTTCATTACTAGCAATAGCGTCATTTGCTATATTTGTCGTAAGGAATCATTTGTAGCTACGCTTAGAGAAGCTCGCTTACGCCAATCAAACCATTGCAATCGGCCGTAGAAGGGTGAAATGTGTCCCTACCACGCTCCCGTGAAGCGTCGCCGGTCGTTATCACCGCTCGTCGCCCTATCTACCCCCGCCCCTCCATCCTCACCCCCTCTGGTCCGTGATGTGGTCACGCCGCCGCCTCATTTATGGGCCTTCGCTGTAACTCCCGAGCTTTATAGCCTCATTCAAAGGGTACAACTGTCTTGCTTGCTCAACTTTGTACATATTCTCTCCTTTGATATTGACCATAAACTGACTTCTTCCCTTTGCATGTGCCTTGCAATTTATGATTGCTGCGATCTTTGTAAGCGATATGCAATTTGGATAAATATGCCATTTGTATACAGAAGCATTATTCTGACATTCAGTGACGACTTAATGCATACAATATTACGTTCAGAAATTGCTCCATTTTGGATTAATCGGCTTATTTTAGTAAATGACGTTGAAGTCCATATTCTGAGTATTATGAATTTTCTAAACTACAGTGCTTTGTCAAGAATACCAAGATTAAATGTCTTGAATATGTGTACTGATTAGACAGCGAACCTAAATTCTGTTCGCTTTATCTCTTGAAAATTTAATTCATAGCACCTCTAAGGATAAAGTGAAGTTTTGGGCGAACGAGAACTTGTAGTATTATAAGTTTGAACAGGAATATTCGTTTCCATTATAAATCAATAAGTCTGCCAGACCCTAATAGTCATATTTAGTACCTATACAAAACATCAGTAGGTGTGATCTGAACGTCAGGGACTCAGGGTGGGAGCTAGGGGGTTCGCCGGAAGCAGCCACGCCGCTCCATCGATGTGTAGCTATAGCTGTCTATGGTACAGTATAGTCGGCCGGATGTAGCGTGCATTGTCTATAGATTGCAGACACCCGGTGTCGGGCGTATGAGTATGAAACAATCGGTGATTTGCAATGTGTAGAGTCTGGCGTAGTTTTGCTTAACCTTTTGAACGCCATTGTCGTATATAGGTGACAAGCGAGCGCGTGCCCTGTACGCCAAACGTCACAAATATGTTACAAAAAGTACGGCAAATTTGTGGCTTGGTGCCGCGGCACGCCGATTCGTTTATCCTCTGGCGTTCAAAAGTATAATTGATAATACCTACAGTCTACTGACTCACCAATATATTTTAACAGTATTATGTTCATTAGCTCTATTTTTTAATAAAACCTAAGACTATGTAAAGCCCTATTCAATACAATCCAAACATTAGTCTACTATTGTGTATTGAATTACTGACAGCTGGCATCAGACTCTCCACCTCATCTCCTCATCATCTTTATGCATATATATTAATCTTCTGCCTTACATAAATTGATTTGAATACATTAATTAGCAAATTGAACTTCAACAATGCAACTAGCTTTGATTCTAAGTAGATATACAAATAAGTGCAGGCCTTAGCGCTGGTAGCTCAAGAGCGATCGTGTTGCGCCCGCGCACGTATCGCCTTACAGCATCGGATCTGCCCGCATTTGATACCGAGGGTCTGCGGTGCAAGTGAAAGCCTGTCTGACTTAATGTATGTTTCTTTTGGCAGTTTTCTTTTAGAATTTTGGTCTTCTTCTTTTCGTACCGATTGACTACTGGCTCAAATTTTGTCCGACTAGTATTTAGCTACCTGGCCAACTCTATCATTGACTTCGTTTAAACCCTGGATAGTGTACGTTGGCATTTTTCACTTCTAGTAAATTTTCAATTCTTTTTTAAGTTATTTTTCCTAGTAGCCTCTCCTACCAGCCATCCAATAACAATATGAAGGTGCTAGTTGTTCAGCTGATTCTACTTACCCTGTCGTAATTTTGAGTTTCAACATTTTAGAGACCGAGTAAGAGAGTGTACCCAGATGTTGTCTGCAACAGTCAGTGGCTGCCCTAATTCTCACTTTGCCTCTACTCACAGACGCACACGCTATCGCTTATCATTAACGCCACACCTGCTCTAGACACAGTCAATGAATGTCGGTCGATGGTAGGTAGTCCAAACAGCATTGTCTCATGTTTTGAATAACTCGTGTAAAGTCGTGTACTATACCACCATCCGGTCACCGTCTGCAGTGTCCGGTCACTGCGAATACCCCGGCGCATGGCATTCTACACATTTCCTGTTATTGACGTTATGTTAACACGATACCACTGTAAAGAAGTGTTGTACGAGTTTTGCGAATGATTAGCCCTTGGTATTTATTAACTGTCTAGTTGAAGTTTATACAATGAGGGTTCTTTAGATTTTACTATGTAAGACTAAATAGGACCATTGTCCGCATGGGACTATCCGTTGTTTATTCAATCGCCCACCTTGTCCGCCTTGCCTGTTCTTGTCCGATGCAGAGATTCTGCGACATCCTGTTAACGCCAAACAATGACATACACCGATCGAGTTCTATCAATATTTATGCGATATTTTTGTTGTATAGGTTGTCATATAAATGTTATTCTTTCGTTTCTTTCTTGAGATTTGTCGGAAGAAATTCGATTCGTTAAGGTTTTCTGGTGCATGTTCGTTCCAAATTTTCCGGAAATCACCTAGAAAAGGTTTTGTATGCCTTATTGCCAGAAATGTTGGTAAATGTGCACGTCTCGGCCTGGTGAAATATTAGCCACTTAGCTGTTTTATAAGCTAAAAAGTACTGTTGAGAAATCTGCTGAAGCGGAACGAGCACAATTTTGGCATTCAGCTGGTATTGGTATTATGTATTGAATTAAATGCATTATGATGTTGCTTAAAATAATCTGAGAAACAAGAAGTTACTGCTATGAAAGTCCTAGTAGTGGAGTACCACTCGAACTTAGACTTGAAGACGAAGAATAGGAGTTCTTGGCCTTGGTCCCTATTTTCTCAAAACGTTTCAATTCCATGTGATAAGAATCATATTCAATTCTATTCAAGTGCTGAAAGATGATGATGGTGTGTGTGATATTTTGACCAAAGTTTATTTTTCTTAGCCCTTTCCCAACTATATTGTCGGGTCGGCTTCCAGTCAAATTCAGCTTAAAACCAGTATTTTACGTGGAGCGAATCCCTGACCTCTAGAAGCCTGTAAAATGGTACTTTTTTCACACCTGAAACATATAAACAATCAATAATAATTCACCCACTGGGCTCACCTCCATTGCAGAAAGTCAGAGAACTTGTAAATGTGTTGCAGGCCTATTGGGCGTTCCATTTAAAGAATGGCTCGTCTAGTGTGGTGTAAGGCGCGGCGTGGCGCATTGCGGCCCGCGCGGTGTAATTGGAGGACAGCGCACAGCCCAGTTACAGCAGTGGGACAAGAAAATAAAAATGTAATTTTATGGCCGTTCCGAAACTTCGACGCGACGTGCGAAGGCTTAAACGAAATAATCTTAGTCGGGACAAGATTTTGTCAGGAATTGTTAAACTGCTTTTGAAAATAAAGCTAGTTTTTTTTTAACTTTTGATTCCTATGTCGCGTTGTGTCGTGGCAGGGTATACCCCAATCAAATGAATCTATTCAGGCCTACGTCATATCGAAACGAGTTTTGCAACCAATCAATCAATACGGCTTTTTTCAGCTGGGTTTCTGAAGATAATAGAACATAACCTAACAACCTAACTCTGATTGAAAGGGTTCTTCTATTTTTAAATTTTTATTTTTTTGGGTCTTGCTCGGAAGCACTGAAAGGTGCACCTTCGCTCAATTTGGATCATTGTCCTTTTTAATGACAGTTGTCATATGTGATGTGATCTATAAAAGAAACAAAAACGATATAGTTGTAAAAGGCACATCATATGTTGGCCCTACTGTTATTTCTGCTCTGTGGCAGTGTAGTGTGCTCGGTAAATGTGTTGTCTCGGAGCGACTCTCCCCGCTGAAGTGGCTGCCTGCAGTCTTCGGAACTCTTTAATTAATTGCATCTAGTGTCGAAGCAACGCACTAGTTTAATTACTCTAGTTCTTGCGCTCTTGCTCTAATGAAAGCGGGGCTTGCTGCCAATTTAACTTTATTAATGGTAACTTCGTTATTTATGGTCTTTATTGTGTGCATCGCAAGGGTTGTTTATTTTTAATGGGAGAAGGGAAATTGAAGATAAACGAGGCTTGTTAAATCGGTGTACATGCTCTCGCTTTTCGTTATTTCAGGATTGAACGAGTATAGAGAAAACGAGACAAACATTCGCTTATATTTCCCTTTCTACCAAAGTAAAATGCCGCTTGAAAAATATAACATCAGATTGCTTATCACATTGTAGCAATAAAGTGGCCACATCCGAAACCACATTAAACAACAACACGATGGTTCGAGCGAGGAACCGTGGCGAATCGAGCATGATTGCCGAGCGATTGCCGTGACCGCACACAATGCTATTCAATAACACTGCGACACCGTACATTTCTCTCTTGACACCACACGCAGCTGTGTTATCGACCAAGTTCAACACCTATGTACACAAAACCAAGAATTACTTACTATTTCCATGCGTTTGCGTATGCGAGGCGCGAACCTTTCCACCAATCACAGTGCACCATTTCAAGGACGTTCTAATGTTCGATCTCCGTGTGCGCGTATTGTTTTGAATCCGCGACGTGTCAAACATTGCAGTTATTATAGTTGGACCTTTTCACCTTGTCTTCAACTCGACGGACCACGCTGGGGAATGGAGATGATGCTCATGATTATGTGAGTTCATTTATCAAGCCTCCTGACGTCATCGTCTTTTTTATCTATGTAACTTTGAACGGTAATCGGACGAGTCAACGTTTGCCTACTTGCTCGCATTATTCTTAATGAAACATAATTAAGTGATAAATTGATTCGTTTGCGTAAACTGTAATGGTAGCTGTTATCTGTGTAGTAAATGTTTGTCTAACTTACTGCAGAAAAAAAAACATTATCTGTTTGTATGAACTCGTAATTACTATACCTATTATGATGAAACCACATCAAATCATCCTAACGTGTCATGTAGCCATGAACTACGGAATATATTCTATACCTTTCCTACGTAGCTAATCCATTATAATAGGTACTAATGATTTAGATAAAAAAAGCGTAAAAAAAATTACTTAAACAATGTTTTCGCGTAGAAACGATTTTCTAACTCTTTTAATCATTTCAATAATTGCCAAAGAAATATTATTATATCTATGGATGCATCGCAGAAAATGGACGCCTGTATTTCCCGAGGATTTAGGCAGCGATGCCTTTACTAAGACAGACAACTAAACATGTAATATAGGTAGGGCTGCCATCACTAAAATTGATGACGCCGGGCAAAATCTTAAAAACTCCGGACATTTGGGTGAGATTGAATATTTTCCCCGGACATCCCCGAAAAAAAAAGTCGTTTTAAATAAAAATAAACTTTTTTAATAAATCTATTACAGCTTGTTTGCAATGTAAACTGCAGTTTTGGCTGTTTTGCAGCGCTGGATTTAGCTTGTAAGCGGCTTACGATTAATCATATTAAGAAATTTTTAACCAAATTTAGTTTTCATGTTTTGCTTATCTTTTAAATTTTCAATTAATCGAGTTTCCTTTCGACAACTTTTGAAAACTCCGCCCTGACACTCCCTGGACGCCCTCCAGACTAGGACAAATGAAAAACCCAGACGGATGGCAACCCTAAATATAGGAGACTAGAGAGATTCTCAGTATATATTGCCTCTGTATGTATAGCAAGGATGCTAAGCCGACATATAACTAGACTAAGTGCCACTTAGTTTCTTGTAACAACCACTTAATATAAAAGGTTTTCTATTCCAAACTAACGAAGGTTCCATAAAGCCCATCAGTACATTATTCCACTAGCATTCCGAATAGAGGAAAGTAAGATGTGCGTGCCATATTGAAAGTATTAATGTGATACGTTCCGTGTGCGTAATTTTATTCCTATTTTATTCTGCGCTTCTCGACTCGATTCGCCTATAAATTCACCTGGCGTATGTTTAGACATAAAAGGATTTTTATGGCTTAGCATGACGCAATGGTTGAATTTTTTTCTGCGTCTGTCTCGTTGTAGGATGTTTGAAAGTGCGCGTACATTTGCCTAGTGTCACGTACTTGTGTCGCAGCCCACTGGTTTAATCTGCCGTTTAATTTACGACCTAGCCTTTTCATTGAACGGCGCCGTTTAGTCAACGGCCTAAATGACATTCAGCCATGTAACATTTCATGATTGGCTGGCAGATGCTTAGGCCGTTCACAGAATAGGGTAACCATGTCACGATAATATATAATAATATGAAATATTTAAAACGTTCGTTCAGACTTATCTTTATAGTAGTCATATCGTAGAAATGGTCGCCTCAAACCTAATCATAACGACGGAGCCCCACGTAGCGGAGCTCCTATTTCTGACAGCAGGTTTTAAAGTAACCTAACATGAATGGTATGCCAGGAGCTAAGTTCGCTTGATCATTGTAGCAATGGAACAGCCTTTCACAATGTCCATGTTCAATGCACGATCTTAAGGCTCCCCCGCAGACTGGTGGGACACGACACTGCGACCAAGATGCAATGAAGTATTTTATAGTTTGCTCTATAGATAAATTAATTTTCATGAAAATGTGTAGCCGCGTGGTTTCACATGTCTTCGGGGAGCCTTCATGAAGAAAATAATCAATTGAATGACAAAATCCCACCGATGTAATACAAATAAAGCAAGGATTAGGTTACAGATTTTCAAAGATTGATTATGATCCCAATGTTCAAACAAACCTTTGTCAAACTATTTAGTTTAAATTGCCCATTTTTGTAGTAGTCTGTCGTCATCGTCAATCAATATTAACGTAGTTGTAATATTGTATTGCAGAGACATCAGTACAGTGCGAGGAGAGTAGTCGGTGTGTCTCGAGCAGGAGACCGGCCCGCAGCCGTCGAGCGTGCATGACGCATACACCTAGATATACTGCCCGCAGGTATGGACTAACTTCGAACAGTCATTTTAAACTATGAAGAAGCTCAGCTAGCGGTTGAAAATTACCACGAAAAATAAACCTTAACCTTTTGAACGCGTCTGCGTACCCCCGACGCCAAGCCACAAATTCGCCGTATGTTTCATTACATATTTGTGATGTTTGACGTACAGGCCACGTGCTTCCTTGTCGCGTATATGTGACAATGGCGTTCAAAAGGTTAATCGCGGCTTCGTTTTCGTGGTCTTTTGACGCATTCCGGTAGAAAGCTGGTGCCAAGCCAGTTTTCGTTCATGCTTTTTCGGTGGACCGACAAGAACCAGCCGCAGGGCTAAAAAACGGGGAACTTTTGTTTGGTGTCGGTTCATAACTTTGGGCACAAGGCACAAGGGGCACGTGCCCTAGGCCCCGGTACATTTGGAGCCCCTTCCGATTCATTCATCCCCATATGACATGAGATTAATTAGATTACTTAAAAGAGACCTTATTATTTTTATTTTCCTTAAAAAATATAAAAGTTTCAAAATCATAAAATCTGCAATTAGTGTGATAAATAATTCGAATAATTTAAGTAGATGAACTACCAGCTTTCTGTGTGTTTGTAGCCAAGGATGAGATATTTTGTCGTCTTCGGTTCAAAAACTATCTCTTCAAAATCATGACGGACCCGCCACGGGATTTTAGGCTTAATTTTGCCATGCAAATAAGGACAAAACAATCAACACACCCATATTTTGACGCCAACGGTACCCTGTACCCTGTTTCTTTAGTGTGTGCATATGACGCAGGGTCAAGCGAACTCAATAAATTCCCTTCGAGATGTTGCAAGTGTTATAGTCGCTGGTAAAGGCCCTTTCAAGTAATGGTCAGCATCAAAAAGGCCTAAATAGTTTACTAAAAGGAAAACTAAAAGATGTCTCAAATACATGTAGAGACACTTAGGCGGTAGTGTAACCACAAAAAAATAACAATATCCAAAGAAATCTCCTTCTTCTTCAAATCGGGTATAAGCCTTTACTAGAGGTAGGAATACTATAATAATTTACTAGAGGTACGCAAGCCTCTATTGAAAAGGGAGGATCTTCCGACCAGGTGGTTGTTGTGTGGTGGGCAACTGCTCGATAGTTGATATTCGGACTGTTGTATATGTTCAAATCGCACTGAGAACTTTGCTTGCGCGATGCAGGATTTCGTTGGTAGTTCGTCGTAGATGGCGTTGCGGTTCTTTTTGTTGCCGTACTAATTTCGCTGCTTAGTTTTTCATGTGGTGACATTGATGCCGCTACAGGTAAAACATGGGATTATCATAATACATTTAAAATAGTAGAGGAAAGTAACCAAATATGGAATACCATTTTGTTTTATGGACAAAAAAAAAACTAATCACAAATCAGAAGCGTCTGATTGAAATCAGTCATCTATTTATTCGAAGTCAGTAATTGATATTTGCATGTTAAATATGTTAATTAACAAAGTAATATCTCCATTTTACCAAAGTAACAAATGAGGAACCGAATATGGAATAGGGTACCAAAAATGAAATACGGGCTTGAGAATCTGATAATTATGGTCAATAATATAAATTACTTGTTTTTCAACATAACAAACTTAGAATATGTTGAACTCTGAACCATCGAAATCGTTATTTTCCCAGAGCCCCCGCACATTCAACACTTGATTTAAGTTTATCTCCAACTACCCTCGGAAAATGTAGTTTTTGGCAAAACATAGATTCAGCATCATCCGAGTCTAAAGATTCTCGCTCCATGAAATTAATCAAGTTCACTGTCAGTGCCAAGCTGTATAGCATCCCCTCTTCAGGGTATCTTCAAATTCCAAACTTGGTCCATATTTGGATTTTCGCACCGGTTCCATAATGTGCTCATATTTTGCAAAGTACAATTACATCAATAGTAAGATTTTCCTAATTATAAAAACAAATATTTAAACGATATGATTTATAGGGTAACACATGGAAATACATAGGTAGCACCATAAAGACTTGTGTTTTTTACCATACCCATTAAAGTTATTCGGTGAAGACAAAAAAAAACACGCCTGTCACAAGCAAACCTTTCCTGTCACTGCAACGGTGGTGGGTGTGCGATAGTAAGATGTGCGACTGAAATAGAAGATAGTCATGTATTTCGTGTACAAGTTTAATCTTCGGAGAAATCATGGGATTCCATATTAGGATACTATTCCATGTTTGGTTACTTTCCTCTAAGTACCGGTTAAGTTGTGAAGAGGAATGGTAAAAGTAAAGTCAATAACAAAATTACGTTTCCTGACTCATCTCTTGCCTTTTTCGGTGTTCGCAAATCAATCTATCAAAACCTAACTTTACGGTTTTCGATTTAACTTTGTTTCAAAGAAAATATCTTGATCTCGAAATCAGATCGCTAATATTCAAAGTTTGCTCAAATCTGACACAAGTCAATATTTCTGTTCTCAAAGCTTTGATGCTCAAAGAGGAATTTACCTCATTTCAACTCGTAATACAAAACTCTTATGATTATACAAACTGAAACTGGAAAGTTTAATTAACCTACATTGTTTTAAAATTCTAAATATGAAAATTAGAAAACTAATAAAGGTGATGTCGATTTTTGTCACCTTTTTAAAATCCTTCAACGAAATTCTACGAATTCTAAATATGAAAATTAGAAAACAAACTGGGATTTTTGATTATTTTAGCATAAAAGTCAGAAAAGTTTTTAAGTTGCCTTCGTCTGTCGTTATGACTTGACTAGTCAGATAGTAGGTGGAGGTCGATTGACCGGTGAACCCTCAGGATTACGACACGTGCCTGTTGATTGGCCATTGCCACTCAAAGAAATAAAACTATTTAGCTTTTTGAGTTTTTAATCGTTTAAGATAACTGGGTCCAAGTAGGTGACTACGATAATAGCATGGTCGTGTCGTGACAGTGGCCTTTATGACATCTTCAAAAATGCTGGTGTGGGGCACTTCAGCAAATATGTCATTTTCACTACAGGCTTACCGCACAACCACTGCTTATCAGAAGGGTCTATCAAACCTCTGGCAAGGCAAAAGTTGCAAGAGTTTATTTTGTAGTGGCTCGGTACAAAATTAAATGGAAGAAGTTGGGGAGGCCTTTGCCCAGCAGCTGAAGTAAAAGTGGCGGATTAACGTAGGTGTGTAGTAGTAAGTCAGCATATCACCGCCGCTCTGTTTGCAGACCATCAAAATTTTGCAGTAACAGGCACCGCAAGCTGCTGCCACTGCGGCAGACGTGACTGGCGCGCTCGGCGGCCCGCGCGCATGCCGCCCCGCTGACTCTCGCCGCCACCCGCCCCGCTCCACGACCTTAGACTGC
The DNA here is from genome assembly GCA_905163435.1 of Mamestra brassicae. NCBI lineage: Eukaryota > Metazoa > Arthropoda > Insecta > Lepidoptera > Noctuidae > Mamestra > Mamestra brassicae. Next base: position 1,001,557 of record LR990999.1, on the reverse strand, counting down.
CACGCCACTACACCGCTACACCGCTACACACATACACACACACACACACACAACACTCACTGATACAGGACCGCTTTAGTTAATCCGGTGAGTTACATTTGTTTTTCTAAGTCTTGAGTGAATAAGTTACTTCTAAGCAAGCTTGCTCCATCGTCGACCACATCGTCGCTTAGCACAAAGTGAGGTAGTGGTCACACACGATCCTATCAATCTCCGTGATCAAATACGGAGATTCGCAGGAGAACTTAAGAAGTTTCAATGGGCCGGGGTAAATTGCCTGCTGGTTATCACCGATAGGTCGAAAACAGATGTGGATAGACGCCCTTTGCATGGTGCATCGACGTGTCGAAGATTCCAGGGAACCGCTGGAAATTGAAAGCACAGGACCGATTGACGTAGCCCTGCTTGGGAGTCGGAGGAAACATTTTGTCTACCTGTGTAGCATGTCTTTTTGAATGATTTGAAATATTATGTTAATACACTTCTGGACACATCTATTGGCCCACCTTAGAGTTTAGGTTTCGATGGCCCCTACCGAAATATGATTGCTAGATTGAACAAAAACTGTTGATGCAGTTTTAAACCTGATACATTTTACCATCTTTTTCGATCGTATTGTTTTAAATTTGAATTCAGAATACCATACGACATGGAGCTACGCCTAACAAGTCGGATATGCGCCTTGTTAAAGGCAATTGATTTTTGAATAAAAAACATGTTTTATCAAATAAAGGTTTAATTTAATAACGCGTGTTGCCTCCATGGTCATCTACCACAGCTCTCATACGATTAGGCATAGAGTTTATCAACCGCTCTATGCAATTTTGAGGGATCATCTCCCATTCCTCTTCTATGGCAGTTTTCAACTCCTGCATCGTCTGGGCAACTGGCTAACGAGCCCTAACACGTATTTTTAGCTCGTCCCACATGTGCTCAATGGGGTTCATGTCTGGGCTTCTGGCTGGCCAGTCCACAACTGTGATGTTCACATCCCGAAGATATTCCCTGACGATGCCGGCCGCATGGGCTCTTGCATTATCATGCATAAAAAGGAAATTTGGGCCCACATAGTCCGCGTATGGTATCACGTGAGGTTCTAAGCACTCACGAATGTACCTTTCAGCATTTAATGTTGGCAGCCGTGGTCCTGTAGCAACCTCAAGTTGAGTTTTGCTGCTCGCGGATATACCGCCCCAGACAGTCCATGAGCCACCGCCATAAGCAACCCTCTCTTCAAAGCAGCATTGTGCGAAACGCTCTCCCTTACGTCGGTAGACCTTTTTCCTTCCATCATTGCCATGTAACACAATTTTAGACTCATCAGAAAAGAGTACACGGCTCCAATCTTGCTGTGTCCAATTTAAATGACTGCGTGCGAAATGAAGGCGCGCTGTTCGGTGGGCTTGCGTTAGTTTGGGCCCATTAGCTTGCTTGTGTGGTACCATATCGCGTTCTTTTAACCTTCTCCGAACAGTTCGAGCGCTCACAGATACTCCGTGGAAGTCGCGAAGTTGGTTTTGTATCTCAATGGAGGTAAGGTGACGATTTCTCAAGCTGGTCGTCACGATGAATCGATCCTGCCTTTCAGTTGTGACCCGAGATCGTGGCCTTCCTTGGCGACGAACAAAGCCGCCAGTCTCTAGGTACCTCCGATAAACATTTCGGACCGCAGATCGACTTAAATTAAGTTGAGCACTCACGTTTCTTTGGCTGTGTCCGGCCTGAATAAGTGCCACAGCTTGGGCGGCGACTTCAGGTGAAGTATCCATAGATTATTGATAGAACCTCACCTTAATGTTAAGAATAAGTAATGTTTGTTGCAAAACCAAAGATATCAATCACTTTTTCAAGAATTAAATCCAAGTAAACCAATAAAACCAAGTTTTCTTAGTATTCGATTGTTTGATATCAACAAACAGGCTCCAAATTGTCTTTTGTTTCTTTAAATTCTGTGTTCGAAATTCAAAAAAAGACTATTGAATGAAATTGTGAATGTGCCAGGTTCAAAACTGCATAAAAACTTTTTGCTCGACCTAATATAAAATTTTAGCTAGGACCAAACGAAACTGAAAATACAAGGTAGGCCAATAGATGTGTCCAGAAGTATAGATATAGGGCCGTTAATTGTCAGTCCAACAGGCCCTTCACCATGCAGCACATTAATGTTACCACCACCACTTGTTGTAGGAGGCGCACAGCCGAACAGTTCCGCAGCAGGTCGCTTCACCAGCCGCCGCCATGGGGTCGGTGAACGTGAACCGCAATGTCGCGGACGCCTTCTACCGGTACAAGATGCCTCGCATCTGTGCCAAGGTCGAGGGCAAGGGCAACGGCATCAAGACCGTCATCGTCAACATGCCCGAGGTGGCTAAGGCGATCGGCAGGCCTCCCACTTGTAAGTACTAACTCTATCTTTTCATTTCCCATCGTTCTTATGCATTGCTGTTCTGTAAACACCATATAAACCTATGGTGGATGACAGCTCACTTGTCGCTCACTTCACCTTATGTATTGATCATGAGAGATCAACCCGATAGTCCGGCTGCTGTATCTAAGTTAATCAGCTTATTTATACTTTCTTGTGGATGCAAGTGCAACCCAGGTAAACAAAGCTGCGCAACAAATAAAGTAGTAGACCCCCCCCCCCCCCGCACACTCTGGAATTGTGTGTTAAAGGCATAGGATCCCCCTGGAAATCCATAACAAGGAAAAATTGGGTAGACTCTATTTGGACCTCAGGACCACTATTTGGGAAATGCTGGTAAAGCCCTTCATTGTTCAAATAACCAGGCACCAATTGATATGTCACCGGAAAATTGCAAATGAATTGAAAATTGAAATTATTTTTCTTGAATAAGAATCTTAAATCAAAATAATGCACTAATTTTACAGTGTGTAGAAAAGATTCGCAACAATAACTTGAAGCAACCTTCAGAAAAAATGTGGTACTGAGAATGTTTGTTTGACTTACAGATCCTACGAAGTACTTTGGTTGCGAGTTGGGCGCGCAGACGCAGTTCGACTTCAAGAACGAGCGGTTCATCGTCAACGGCAGCCACGACTCCGCCAAGCTGCAGGACCTGCTGGACGGGTAACTTACTCATACTTCTACTTTTATAACAAGAAAAAAGACTACTAGTTTTAGCTTGAATTGGAGAGTCCCCAATGGCACTAAGTCGTGAGCTACGTACTACGACGGTAATTACTTCGCCCGAACTCGTCCAAAACGCAATCTTGCGCTTTCCATCTCCGCATTCGTTTTTCAAATAGCAAACTGAATATCACGTGGCGGGGAACTGACGAAGAACATTGAACAACCAGACAACTGATAAACATACTTATATATTTCTAAATACATGATCAACAAATGATCATGCTCATCACACAAAGATTTGTCCTGGGTGGGAATCGAACCCTCGACCTCCCGTTTAGCAGTCAGGGTCACTAACCATTCGGCCAACAGGCCAGTCAAAGGGTATAATTCTACACAATAATAGTTATTCGAGTAAACTCCAGTCGTGCCTCGGAGCGGACACACACTTATTTTTTAGTCTCTAAATAAGCTAGTCAAGTGAGATGTGTCAACTGTCGTCAGGTTCATCCGCAAGTTCGTGCTGTGCCCCGAGTGCGACAACCCGGAGACGGAGCTGATCGTGTCCACCAAGCGCAACACCATCTCGCAGGGCTGCAAGGCGTGCGGCTACCACGGCGTGCTGGACTTCAACCACAAGCTCAACACCTTCATCCTCAAGAACCCGCCCGCGCTCGACCCCAGCTTGCAGGCGTACCAGCAGGTACAAGGGACTAAAGTCCCTAACTAATATTGGACTTTTAATATTTGTTTGTAACGCATTCACGTCTAAATTGCCATTTTATGAATTTTGAAACAGAAATAAAAGAGACACCCTAGAATATCTTGAATTAAATGTTCCATATTTAAGTCAAAAGATCTAGGAACGTGCACGCTGAATAGATAAATGTGTAGATAAGAGATACTTTATTGTACACTAAAAATAGTTACACAACTCTTTTACACTAAAATGCTATGGGTATATCGGCGATTTTTCGCCAACTGCGTTCTCTAGCAGTAAACCTTGGGATGGATTGAAAGAAGTATTTTTCCCCCGCAGGGCTCTTCGGTGACGGAAGGCAGCCGCGGCAAGCGCTCCAAGCGCTCCGGGCCCGGCGCCGCCAACGGCAACCACGACGCGCACGACGACGCCAAGGTACTGCACCACTGTACCACTGCACCACTGCACCACTGCGCCCAGCCGGGACTATCTCATACTCGAATAGCATTTATACTGTCCAGCATTCAATGCGGCGACCCCAACATTCATTATTTATTTTCAGCTTCTTCTGTCCTATTGCAGGGCAAAGATATCCCTTTCTTCAAGTTATTTACCTTAATTTAGTATTATCTAACAGCGTTTTTTGCACAGGAGGGCGAAGCTCCCGTGACGCCCACGACGCCCAACCCCAAGAGCAGCAAGAAGGAGAAGGACAAGGACAAGGCGGCCGATGACGACGACGACGGCTGCTGGACCGTCGACGTCAGCGAGGCCGCGGTGCGCGCGCGCATGCAAGGTAACCAGTAGGGTTTTTAATATTCACTGAATTTTCGGGCCAGCCAAATCTTATAAACTGTCGTGCCAGCGACACGAATAAGAAGAAGAATATTCAGTAAAGTAAATAACATATGTGATGTATTCCAGACTTGACGGAGGGCGCCAAGAGCATGACGGTGTCGGAGGACAGCGAGAAGAACGAGAAGCAGCGCATGGACCTGTTCTACGCCTACCTCAAGCAGCGCGCCGGCTCGGGCGACGTCGACACCACGCGCGCCGTCACCGAGATCCTGCACGAGGCCGACAGGTCAGTTGTGGCGGACCTGGGGTGCTAAGGGCATTAGGAAGAACACACTTGGATCGGTTTTAGTCAGTAAGAGTCTGACACTCTTTCCTGCTCCGCCCAGAGTGGAATGAGTCATTACAAGCCTTATAGAGGTATCCAGTACAGAGAGTAAAGTCCCGCACATCTCCACTGAAAATGGGAGGATCCTCGAACCAGACGGTTGTTGTGTCTGGTGGGCAACTGCCCGATAATTGATATTTGGACTGTTGTATATGTTCAAATCGCACGAAGAACTTTGCTTGCGCGATGCAGGATTTCGTAGGTAGTTCGTCGCTGACAGGATGGATGGCGTTGCGGTTCTTTTTGTTACTGTACAAATTTCGCTACTTAGTTTTTCATGTGGCAGCATTGATGCCGCTACAGCCTATTGTGTGCCTCATAGGGTTCTAATATATGCCACACAATGTAATTGTTTCTCCCAGTCGGGGTGTAATTCGCAGGGACCGAATTACCGTTATTTTTTTATAACGCTACCAGTTACCGTTATGTTAACGATAAAAAAGTAACGATATTTATAACGAAACCCACAAGTCAGTTAACGTTACCTAATTACCAGTATTAGTACCGGTAAAAATTACAATTGTTATACTGGTAATTTATAGGTCTATGTCTTCCTAACAATGAAGGCAGACTAGCATATTTTAATGTTAATAGGACTAGCATCAACCAGGCCTCCGACACTCGTTCAAGGTCACGCGCTATCAAAAGCCCAGGCAAACAAAATCCAGTCGGTTACCACTCGCTTGCTCGACTAAATCTCGTGCATATTGCAGTGTGACGTTTGCCAAAACAAAATGACCAACAAAAGTTTATCCTTTTTTTAAATTGCTTAGGAAGAGGAAAGGTAAATCCCATCAAAAACATGAATGGGAGCCAAGTTCAATGTTAATAATATGCGCGATTGTCGACTTCGGCGACAAAAGAATTGAGATCTAAATGGGTGCAAAGTTCTGTAGATAATCAAAAAAAAATGGGCTCAAGATTCGACTTGGCTAGTTTTCACATAAGTACATGTTATCTTATATTTGGTTTTAGTAATCATCTTTTATGTTATACGCAAGTTACAGTTTTTATATTGAAAGGCCAACATAAGTATTTTACTCTTCTAAAAATTTGATTTGCTGGTTGCACACATCTATATGTGGATTAAATCGTTTCGACTTCCTGGGCATGTTGAAATAGAATTTTGACAAAATATCGGAGCAATTAATATGATTATTTAAGATTTTCAACAACAGAAGACAGTCGGAAATCTCGCGGCGGTCGGCTAGAGGTAGTATATGATATTTCTTGTAGAGTTTAAGGTAACTTTCCGAGTGATAAGGTATTTTTGGTGGTAACATAAATATCTTGTAAACCGTTTTTGAATGCTCTCAATTCGGTTAATGTATTTGGGGTAACATTGGTTCCATATTTCAGACGCATATTCCAAGTGACTTCTATCGAAAGTACAATATATGATTTTTAAAGTTTTGGCTTGAGTGAAGCACTTGGATAACCGCATAATAAAACCCAATGATTTAGATGCTTTAGCGACTACTGCATCGATGTGTAATTCAAAGCTGAGCTTGGAATCGTGATGAACCTCCAGATCACGGATGAAGTCTGATCTAGGTAGAATTTGATCACCTAGGGCGATGCGGCAATGAATGCGGCGCTTCCGAGAATACGTAATAACCGAGCATTTTGCGGGATTAAGATCCAGCCTGCTCTTTTGACAATAGACCTCTAGACGATATAGGTCATTCTGGAGTGCCGTTACATCCATCTGCGACGATATTGTGGCATAGATTTTCATATCGTCAGGAAAACACAATATTTTGGATGAAGTCAAGCAGGAGGCGATGTCGTTAATGTAGATTATAAAAAGCAATGGGCCAATGAACCCTGTGGGACCCTCCACTAGGAATAGGGACACAGCTTGATATATAATTATTAAGTTTACTGCTTGGGACCTATTCACAAGGTAAGACGAAAACCATCTGAGTAGATCGCCGCGGATTCCCATGCTATTTAACTTAGATATAAGGATGCTATGATCGATTCGGTCAAAGGCTTTGCTATAGTCCGTATAAACGACAACACCTGCTTACCATTGTCCATGGCTTGGGTAATAAAATCATTAAGGAGAATCAGGTTCGTGACAGTGGACCTCCCTTTCAGAAAACCGTGTTGGAACGATCTAAATGATTTTTTGAGAGCAGTATAAACCTGGTCTTATAGAGGAAAGTAACCAAACATGGAATAGTATCCTAATATGGAATCCCATGATTTCTCCGAAGATTAAACTTGTACACGAAATACATGACTATCTTCTATTTCAGTAGCACATCTTACTATGGCACACCCACCACCGTTGCAGTGACAGGAAAGGTTTGCTTGTGACATGTGACAGGCGTGTTTTTTTTTGTCTTCACCGAATAACTTTAATGGGTATGGTAAAAAACACAAGTCTTTATGGTGCTACCTATGTATTTCCATGTGTTCCCTATAAATCATATCGTTTAAATATTTGTTTTTTTAATTAGGAAAATCTTACTATTGATGTAATTGTACTTTGCAAAATATGAGCACATTATGGAACTGGTGCGAAAATCCAAATATGGACCAAGTTTGGAATTTGAAGATAATACCCTGAAGAGGGGATGCTATACAGCTTGGCACTGACAGTGAACTTGATTAATTTCATGGAGCGAGAATCTTTAGACTCGGATGATGCTGAATGTATGTTTTGCCAAAAACTACATTTTCCGAGGGTAGTTGGAGATAAACTTAAATCAAGTGTTGAATGTGCGGGCTCTGGGAAAATAACGATTTCGATGGTTCAGAGTTCAACATATTCTAAGTTTGTTATGTTGAAAAACAAGTAATTTATATTATTGACCATAATTATCAGATTCTCAAGCCCGTATTTCATTTTTGGTACCCTATTCCATATTCGGTTCCTCATTTGTTACTTTGGTAAAATGGAGATATTACTTTGTTAATTAACATATTTAACATGCAAATATCAATTACTGACTTCGAATAAATAGATGACTGATTAGGATTTCAATCAGACGCTTCTGATTTGTGATTAGTTTTTTTTTTGTCCATAAAACAAAATGGTATTCCATATTTGGTTACTTTCCTCTACTATTCTTTCAAAGACTTTTACTATGATACACAGTTTAGATATCGGCCTGTAGTTCACTACATCTGTTTTTAAAGCCTTTTTTATGTATGGGCGTTATAAATTCAGATTTCACAAGCATTTAAAGATTTTTTAAATAAGAGCGAAATAGGTTGCGCTATCGAAGGTGCACACCGTACAAGAAGTTTGAATGGGATGTTATCTGGACCTGCCGATTTGCAAGTGTCTAACGTACGAAGCAAGTTAATAATTTAATCGATATTAACAACGATACTACAGATATCAAATGACGGGTTCGACGAATCGGTGAAAAGAAAATTAGAAGAGATAGTACTATGACTAGTATTGGGATTGAGAAAAGTAGAATGAAAGTATTTTGAAAAAGCCTGACAAATAGATTCCCCAGTCCGCAAGGTATCACTTATAGTTCAAGGTACTTGGAATTGCATTTCAGTTATGAAGTTTCTTTACATAGGTCCAAAAGTATTTAGGGTTATTTTTGATTGAACTTTCTGTCAGATCCAAATAGTTGCGGTAGCATTGAGATTCCAAGGTTTTCACCCTTTCGCGAAGAAGCTTAAATGTTAGTTCGTCAGACATTACCATAGGTTTTGAATCTTTTTATATTTTTCTTTAATTGTTTTAATAAGTGACGAACTATACCATTCCCATAATGACGTACGCTTGCGCCGTCTTTGCACACGCAAAGCCTCGTCATCTCCACAGGATGCAGACGCTCCAAAACCGTTTCCTGCGCAAAATCACGGGTGCCCCCTTCTACGTACGAAATGAGACTCTACATGTAGATCTCAAATTGCCCACCATACAGCAGTTCATGAAACGCATAGCCAAACGTTTCTTCGACACTGCTGTAGAACACCGTAACCCCCTAATCGCATCGGCCGCCCGATGCGAACCCTCCCTCATCTCCAAGGTGCGCCGACCGAGGCATACCCTCGTCACGCCCGACGACTCTACCACTCTCCTCCAAGAGAGTCGCAAAGAGACCAGCACTCTTCGCAAACTACGACCGCTGTCCTTCCGCCCTCGCCGCCACCTGTCCGTCAACATCCGCCCCGACCCTTGCTCGAGCCAGCCCGCGCCGCCCCGCCTGTAGTCTTAATTCGCCCCTTAATAATAATTCCAGTTCGATCCAACCCGTCCCTAGCTGTCCTCCCCCCAGCGACGCCCTAAGCCGAGGCCCGTACCCCACAGGGGGTGCCCTTAGCGTGTAGTCGCTTAGTTTGTAAGTTTTTTTTATAAGCCCTGGCTGGAGGCTTTAATATTATATTAAGGCCACCACAGGCAAGCCCAGTTAAGCAGTCGACAACCTTATAGGTTGAACTGCGAGAAGCCACTCATAAAAAAATAAAAACGAACTATACCATGTTGGGTACTTTTTAATCCGAGACAGCTTTTGTGGAATAAATTTTATTTGTAAATAAAAAATGAAATGATTAAAGAAATTCACTGAATCATTAATACACCGCGCAGAGAACTCCGTTTCCCAATCAGTCGTACAAATGTCTCTACCGATGGTTTCATAATCACCTTTATCAAACAAAAATTGAGTACGAGGCGCGCACTCCAGCAGAGGTGTTACAAATAAATCCAAATTAATTAATAGGCATCGATAAGCACAAGCGGGCTAGAAAATTCGGACACATTCGCTATTTCGTTGGAAAGTACTTGGCCTAGGAATCTACCATACATATTAGGTACATTATACCGGGCAAGATCGAGAGTGCATAATTCGTCAAGCAACATTTCACAAAGCAAAATTTCATCGTTACTGTTGGGATTCAATGGGACAAGCGATAGTTTTTCAGATGGTACCCAGTTAATACCGCTCATATTAAAGTCACCAATAACGAGAAAGGTATCAGAAGTATTATTAATTACTGTTTGGTTTAGTTTAGCATGAAAATTTGACAATTGTGAAGAAAGAGAAAGACCTAAGTTTTGTTGACACAAATAGATATCACAAATATGTAGTGTAATAATATTCCGAGTGGCATGGTTTCTTAGGCATATAGATAGCCAAAGATCCTCCGCTGTGGAATGAAAATTAGGTTCTTAGGAAATTTAGGCGCGAAAGTTTTGATAATTTATGTTTAAGTTATTAGCCATTGGAAATGTAGTTAATAATTGAATATAAATCGTTATGAAGTATTACAATGACACATTTCATCAAGGTAACATACAAATAAACACGCCAGGAAGGTATGTAAGCTTTTAAAAAGTTTGCGCGAGTGCAAAAATCATACGATATTACATAGTAAACAGCTGTGCGAAAAAGCAAGCAATATTTCGTGGTGCGTACAAGCGAGATTATGACTGATTGAGATGGAATTAAACAATGAAATATGGTTAAAAATTAGGTACCTAGTGGAAATGGGAAGCACATTATACAATCTTGTTTAAATCAGAATCTTTTCGTATAATAGCTACCTTACAATTAGCATTTATTTTAATATGATTTTTTCCATGCTTAACCCATACGAACTCATAATATTTTTCTTTTATCATGATCTTTAAATCTAAATTTAAATAATAAAATATCTAAACTTTAAATCCCGTAAACGTCATGATTCTATGTCCGAGACTGCAAACACTATGATATACTTCCCCTTGTGGATAGGCGTAAGATGTTGGATATGCTTTTGTTCTTTGATATCCTACGAGGTCATTTAGATAGCAGTGATCTGCTATCATCTATATATTTCTGAACACCAAAAACACGTACCAGACATACAAAATTGTTCAGTATCCCTGGCCATCGCACAAAATACGGGCGAAATGCTGTCATGACCCGACTGCCTCGCATCTCTGAGACTTTTGAAAATGTTGATATATTTAATTTATCCAAGCAATCATTTCGGAGACAAGTCAAGCAAATACTGTTTAGTGAATAATTTGTGCCATCACTCATTCTCTTAAGTTTTAATTGTTTTGATAATCTTTTTAATTTTGTCAATGTGTCTACAATTCCACATTATTTTTCACTTTTATAATTTCTTTTCTTATTTTCTTTGCGCCACTTTCTAGATAACCTATAGCTTTGTCAATGCCGTGAAACTATTATTAGCTTAAGAGATAATTGTTATCATCTCGCCATCAATGTTCAGTGTATGCAGGCTCTAAGATGCCAGTAACTGTGTACAAATGCATTTGGCTGTTCATTGATGGGGAGGTGAACTGAACATTCATTACTCATGTATGTTAATAATAAGCTGTTGAGTTTCCAAATAAATAAATAAATCTTAACCTTACTTGATATCGGTACACTTTGTTGCACTTCTTTCGGCCCATAGTAATATTTTACACAAATAAATAAAGACAGAAGAAGTATGTCCGACGTACGCAATGTCTGTGCGCCGTATGTATGATCATAAAATGAAGCGCGCGAGCGCGAATCGTCTTGTATTCTTATTTTTGTTGCCGCTCCGCTTAGAAGCCCTGGCAAACGCACGGTGCGTAGCACGCGTATCGGCTTGGCAACGTCGCAACAGACCTTGATAGATTTTACCAAAATAACTCCATTGGTATCGCTATTTAAATACCGGTAAATCCTGTGATTTATCGATATTTTTATCGTTATATATTTAACGTAACAGAACGGAATGTTTTGGTAAATTTACCGGTAATTTTTTGGTAACGGTAACCGTCCCTGGTCGTGCGTGGGTGTCTAAGTAATGTTCGTGTGCAGGCTGGAGGTGAAGTCCAAGGCGCCACTGGTGATGCTGGAGGTGCTGGTGCGGCCGGCGTCGCTGGCGGCCGACGTGCGCAAGCACCGCGCGCTGCTGCTGCGCTGCACGCACGGCGACACGCGCGCGCAGCGCTCCGTGCTGCACGCGCTCACTGCGCTGTGCGCACACCACGCGGCGCTGCTGCCCAAGGTGCCCGCCATACTCAAGGTGAGTCATATATCTCTTAGGAAAAGTGTGCACGAAAGCCGTGCTTGCACATTGCCCAGTAGCGTGCAGAAGTTGCACAGCAAGGGTAGGCCAGCCCATACATATTGCCAAAAAAAAACTCACCACATTATTCAGGGTTGAAATCACGATACTGACGATGCGAATTTTCGTCCACTTCAAAACTTATGATTTCAAAAACTCACTAGATTACTTAAAATTTCAAGACAGATTCAAATCACGATATTCTGACTATGCAAATAGAAGAAAGATTCGGCCACCTTACATCTCTTTCCAAGTGAGTTTTAGTTATAAAACACGTCACTTGCAATATGGCCCTATTTCAAGTGACTCGCATCGCATGTATATACATATATTTAATAAGATAACTAAAGGTTTGCAATCTGCAAAAAACTTTAAATTATACTCATTTAATACTAGTTTCAATAAGTGATTTGTAATTGAGGAGAAAAAATTAATTACTGTAGTTTTTAATTATTTTTAGAGGGCTGTTGCTATTATTTACAAATTAAAATTTCTTCTGAAATGTATAAACTTACTACCCTTTTTTAACTGTCTATTAGTTATTAAGTAAATTGTCGTTTCTGTGCGTAACTGTGTTTGTAAAAATTTGCAACACACACTGCTAAGCGCTTCTCCATTCATTCAAACTTTGTGGCGTAGCCAATCACGACACGCGGTGGCTGGCTCCTTCGGGCCTAAGAAACGTCCATATTTTTACATGTGTGCCATTCATTCACACGAAAATATGAAAACACCTGCATAAATTTATGAATGACATGTAGGCAATGCCCTCTAAGAAGTCTTGCCTTAGCCAGCGTCTCGTAGTACATTAATAGTGTGAGTTACGTCACACGGGCCGCTTACAGGCGCGACAAGTTGCTATAAGCATTTTACTATGAGTTATTTAATATTTTTGTTTTATTTTATTACATAGTTGTAATAAATGCATTTGTTTTATTTAACCGTTATTGTGGTAGGGTAGGCTTTGCCTATTTGTCTACAGGGTAAGCACGCCCATGAATGTGCCTGCCCCCCTCGTTTATTGGTATTTAGTGAGGAACGGCCCTCACTAACACTAATAACTGTCGTTTATTTTCTTCTTATCTAAATATTAATTGCAATGACTTTCAGCTGCTGTACGACGAGGACATAGTGGAAGAAAAGGCGATTCTGGAGTGGGCGGCCAAGCCGTCGCGCAAGTACGCCAGCAAGGAAGTGATCGCCGACATGCGCCACCGCGCCACGCCCTTCCTGGAGTGGCTGCAGCATGCTGAGGAGGACTCCAGCGATGGAGACGACTCCGAGCACGACATCGAGGTACAAACAGACTTCCCGCCAAGCTAACTCAGCATCCTTAGACCCTAGACCATCATCATCTGTCATTTCAGTGACCAGTAAATGCATACAGCAGAATATCAGTATTTTACATCAAAAGAATAACTTTCTGCCCCCTCTAGATTCTGCGTAACATGTTGCCCCGTCATAAGAACCTTTGTCAGATTTGCTGGTTTCTTTGTGTTGACTGCCCAATATTTATTTATTATATTTAATATTGATGAGTGCTAGTCGGCACAGTGTTTAGGTGTTAATATTTATCTCTTTTATGTATTTAAAGCCTTCTCCAAGTAACAGGACAGTCCTTTAGAACACAGGAATGTAAACAATATGGTACTGTTTCAGATCGAGTACGACGACCGCGCGAAGGCGACGCCCATCAAGGCGGTGTCGGCGACGCCGCTGAAGCCCAAGCCGCAGGACGACGACGACGTGGACGTCGACATCGACGCCATCTAGTGTGGCTCCACGCCGGACTGTTTCGCGATGACACGATGCTACTATCACTCCTCACTCGCTACACTTCTGTCTTCGCCGTGGACTAAGAAAGACCAGAATATTACCTGGCGGTATGCCCTATGTTATGACACACGTCTTGAAATCGTCTTCTGTTTTTCGGTGAATTTCACTCCCATCTACTGCTGATCTAGAAATTTCACTCTCCTTTCAATCTTCGGATAGCTATCGATCATAAAATTTTGCTATCTGAGTCAAAACTATGCATTTATTGGACTTACTGCCTTCTGTGATTCTTTCCATTAGTCTTTTCGTGTCTCGAATTAAAATCAAACGTAGATCTTTCTTTATTTGACCATAGATATCGTCATCTTGTTGCGAAACACAGCTTCGGGACCCGTTTACATAATACAGACATTTAATATGTAGTTCACCCTGTCTGAAATACCCTTCAAAAGTAATTAGAATAGGTATAGATGATCCCTTTGTCCCTTACGGGAGGTGTAAAGTTTCTTTACTCCACTAGATGTAATCCAAATTATTTCGAAATAATAAAGAAACTTCGTTCGTTTAGCGCTTGCTACTGACGTGAAACATGTACGGAGATTCCGTGGTTGTCTGCCCATTTACGAGTAATGTTTATTAGTATAAACTAAATGTTTAGTCACCTAGAAGATAACTCGCCCGTCGTGGAGCTATCTAATGATGTTTTAAGGTAATCATATCTATTTCAATTATAATATTATTGATATGTATCTAGCATAAGGGCAGCTCGACTTTCAATTACAGCACATTCGCTATTAGAAATTCCAACAAATTAATAATACTTCGTCAGGTACAATAGACCTACTAATAGTAACGACTAAATGAACGCTGTTTCTAAAATACTATATGCAAAGCTTAATGCTAGGGTGACTGTTTATAGGAAACTCTTTTTTTTCTTATTTCCAACACTATGTTCCTATATATAGATTTTTTTAAATATTGTTTAAATCAATTTTTCCGATATAATATATATTTTGGGACGCAGTTTTATATACATTGGTTCAACATCATGCGGCGGTATTAAATCGAGGAGACAGCGCGAAGGAGCTACTGTATGGGACAACTGATTGAGAACTAGTTGAGAAATCAAATAAATATTGTGCAGTCACACAGTAGTGCCACAAATATGTATGAGAGCCTCCTCATGTCGCCAGATAGTCACAAAACTAAGAGATGTGTTATAAAACGTACCAGCAATACGGAGCGCCACGTCTCCATGCTGCAACTATGGCAATTTGAGTTGCACGATGTAAAACATACAATAGAAATTGATTGATTTTAGTATTACAATTATAAAATCGGCGAACGTTCGAGTTGGGTAACTGGCGATGGTTAGCAGCGGTTATGTACAGAGCGGTTACTCGGCTCTGCGTATTTTATATGTGTATGTAATTTAGGTTAGTTTATTTGTGATGAGGCCCCTCTGCGCGCAGTTCTCATGTAATATATTAGGGACGCCGGCCGCCTGCCGCCTCGCCGCGCGAAACACGGGCAATGTTTCCTCTTACTATTAACTATTATTAAAATAGAATATTTTGAAATTGCCATCTGACAATTTTATTAGATTGTTTTGTATTCAATACATTTTGGATTCTGAATTGTTGTTTTATTTTTGACCATTCCACTTTACACACACCTGCATCAGACGCACACGAGTTTATTCTACAGATTACATGAAAAATATCTAAAAACGAGACTACAAACAACAAAAACAGTTCAGTTATCCTGGCTGAGTCCATTCCAAGCCAAAGAACTTGTCCAGAAGGAGCGAATTCGCCGCGATTCTCTCGCGCTTATTACTCGCGTACGTTGCGTCCAGAAGGAGCGTACCAACGCGCGAGCATTTGGGGACGAATTCAGGCGTAGTGCACGCGATTTACGCGCGTAATTTAAATACGCGCGATGCTTTTAGACGCGATGACAATACGCCCAGTACCTCGCCAACGCGCGTAGAAACTAGCGTGTAACGATTCGCGGCGAGGCCATTTCTGGACGAGATCTATACAAGTATAATCAATACGTAGCCTCGACGTACAGAATAATTGCTGCCGTAGTCATGGCTAGTCCGCGTCATAGAATTAGACAGCTATTCCTAGTCTGGCCTCATTGGTCTAGAGATATATTCCTAATGCAGCCTGATAGATCTAGAGAGATTTATTCTGGCCTCTAGACAGATATTCCTAGCCTGGCCTCATAGATCTAGACAGACATTCCTAGTCTGGCCTCATAGATCTAGACAGAAAGTCCTAGTCTGGCCTCATAGATCTAGACAGATATTCCTAGTCTGGCCTCATAGATCTAGACAGACATTCCTAGTCTGGCCTCATAGATCTAGACAAAGTCCTAGTCTGGCCTCATAGATCTAGACAGATATTCCTAGTCTGGCCTCATAGATCTAGACAGATATTCCTAGTCTGGCCTCGTAGATCTAGACAGATATTCCTAGTCTGGCCTCATAGATCTAGACAGATATTCCTAGTCTGGCCTCGTAGATCTAGACAGATATTCCTAGTCTGGTCTCATAGATCTAGACAGATATTCCTAGTCTGGCCTCGTAGATCTAGACAGATATTCCTAGTCAGGCCTCATAGATCTAGACAGATATTCCTAGTCTGGCCTCATAGATCTAGACAGATATTCCTAGTCTGGCCTCATAGATCTAGACAAAAATTTCTAGTCTGGCCTCATAGATCTAGACAGATACTCCTAGTCTGGCCTCATAGATCTAGACAGATATTCCTAGTTTGGCCTCATAGATCTGGTACACAGTTTGTAAAAAAATTATAAATATTGGATCTTTTTTTACAATTCCGACACTCATAAATTTATGTGCACGAGTGTACATCTACTTAACAGTTCAATACCATTGACAACCTAATTTGACTAATTAATTTGTTGGTAATTAACTTCTTTGTGAGTACAAATTTTTGTATAAATTTGGGAAAAAATCACGGAGTTTTTAATAGGGAAACCTTGAAATGAAAATTTAACACCGTGACTACCACCACCCCACCAATGGAATTATATATCTCGTAAACTACTGAAGTACTAATTTGGAATTTCGGGTACCCACTAATTTTATCTTGCAGGGTACTAGTTTTCTATGTAGGTTTGAGGAAAGCGACTAGCTCCTCAAACTTGGAATCAACATTGAAAGTCGTGGTCCTGCTGAAAGAGCGCGCGAAAGTAATCATCGTTGATTTCTCAGTAAATACAAATACAAATGTTAAACGGTAAATACAGATTTTTTAATGAAATGAATCATATTTAAGGGTACTAATTCTGTTGTTCGAGTACTAATTGAGTACTAATTATTTACCAAATATGGAAGCGATTGGCGTTGGTGGTCCTGCGGTAGTCACGGACATCATTTTTTTTATTTCAGTGGAAATGTATTACCTCCTGGTTCAATTTCGTTGATTCAACTAAATGGGGCGTGTAATAGAGCCATTTTACACATTGTTAAATAAATTCACGAGTTTCGGTAACTTAATACCTAATATATTTTATTTGATTCTTATGTACAAAACTAATAATAAATACTTAACACTATTTTCCTACATACGAGAAATTAATTATAAAGGTAGCCTGATGGTCAATTTCTTGTATGTAGATGTTCTTATAAAAATATAAATTACTATAATTTTATGAGATTAGCTAGATTTTATATGAATTTATAATAGTAACTACATTTTTTTACAAACTAAGTACAATATAGAATGGTGATTATACATCAGTCTTTTGAATAAGATTGGGATGACTTATTTGTTATTAGGGTCAATTTGATTCGAACCAGCGCAGAGTCGTAGCGCCTACCTATGTGAAGAAATATGTGCATTACGTTGTCGAGATAAGGGTGAATTTGCCATGTTAAGTTTCAGATTGGCGCTTCGACTGCGCTATCATGAATTGACACTTAGTGCGTTAAATATAAAAGTTAATTGACAATTAATATAAGACAGGCACAATCTTGCGTAAAGCACTTGTGTGATACACACTACACTTACAGAAAAGAACAATTATAGTAAATTTTGATGCAGACATGGTAGCCGGAATTGTAAATAGGAACTAGAAGTTTATTTTTAACCTTACCTTTTTGTAAGACCACAGACAAAAGACAGCCAAGGTTAAAACTGTTTTTGTAGGTTTAGCAAACCCGTTTGCTAGAGGTTTGTAACAGTTTAAATGTGTGTTACTAGGTAGGAGTCAGGATGATAAGTCTGTCTTGTCTCTGATACTTCAATAATTTCTAGCATAAAGTTTTTGGAATATTACTGGGAATTGTTGTGAAAACGGGGTGCCTAAAAAATAAGTTTCCGCACTTTACAGATGCCGACTGGTTGATTTTGAGAAGTTCGCTAAGGACTTACTACTAAATGAGTAAGACCGCTTTCACATTTAGGCGACTTTAGCAGCGCGACAGCCGCGCGGGTAAAGTTTCTAGTGGGTAGGTAATTTGTTTAGCTTTCGTTTCTTATAATGTGAAGGCATATTGTGTTTCTGCCGCGCTACTGTCGCGCTGCTAACGTTCTTATGTGAATTTAAAGCGGCCTAAAAGGTATGCCTAAGTTGGAATCATGATAAGTAAAGATTGGTCTGTTATGTACCTACTCAGAGTCATGATCTTACACTTTTAGAGCCAACGACACATTTATGTGGCGTGTCGGGTTATTTCTTCCTAAGGTGCTGCTGACACATGTGGTGTTCTCGCGAGTTGTATGCGGCACCCGCAAGGAGTTTGTGCAAATAGAGGTGGCAAATGATAGTGTGTGTATGATGAGGTGGCAATGATTGTAGTGTGATACATAACAATCACAGCTATCATCGTTATAGATAAGTGTTACGCCTGCGTTTTTTTACTTATGTCTATAATATGCAGATCTTTATCTTATAAACTAAATACTAAACTATATACAATATCAACGTAGCCAGATTGAGCAAAAGGACTAAATTGAAAAGAGATAAGGACACTTGAAGACCATTTATACAATTATGTGCCTACTTTAGTAAGTACTTACTTATAAATGCAAAATGTAATGTATTCTATATTACCTACATAAGTTAAGTTGTAAGTACTTTAGTGATTCATTATAATCTGGCAGGGTTTTTGGTCTAAGACTTTGTCAAAAATGTCGACTGGTTTTTTAAATAAATGATACGATTGAGTATTCAAGGAATCTTTCAGGGGATGAAGCAGAGCTAGTTAAAAAAAAAACTGGCTGCAACTTCATATTTACATCGGTATTAATAGCAATAAACCACGGTTGAACTGTCAATTTAAAAGAATATTGTATTAAAATGCGAAAAAAAAATATTAGGTAGGTACGTAAACATAGTTTAAATGAACCATTTGTATGGTTGTACCTAGGGCATGCATATGGAAAGTCTATGATTTTCGTACCATGCAATCTGATTGAAATTGGTGTACTGAGAACCGTGTAACATTGCCTTGAGAGCGTTCAGAGGAGAAGCGGTATTTCATACTAACTTTCAAGTCCAAAATCATATGCAAGACAATAGAAAGTTAGCGCAGAACTTTAGAAAGGGAGTTTAGAGATGCTAAAAGAGGGAGCGATAGCGAAATCTATTTGTCAGTCTCTAGAGGCACAATAGAGACTGAAAAATAGCTCTTTCGTTCCCTCGAAAAGTCTGTATGAAATACCGTGAAACCTTCAACTAAATTAATTCTCTATCCTGCTTTACACTAGCTTTTAACTTATCCAGAATTCTGCTGCGGCACACCAGCCACAGTCTGCGTGGCGACGCTGAACGACGTGATGAAGACGTTGACGACGGTAATGAGGAAGACGCCGATCACCGTCATGTTATTTATCTTGTCAGCCTTGCAGCGCTCCTTGTGGTCGTTCACGTCGTAGCGGCTGTTCATGATCAGGCCCACGCCCACCAGGATCTGGAGAGAGAGGAGATTTGGTACAGGATATGTGTGATTGGTGAAGTTTAACAGAGGACTTACGTTTTTCAGTTAGGTACAGACGCCAGCACGTCAAGCTACCCGAAACTGTCAAATTTTCCCAACCAACCTTGAACCTAATGCTTTAGCAATAAAGTTGAAAAACTATTAAAGATATATGACAGATTGTTGTATCTTGATGTGCTGGCGTCGGTATGTTAAACCTTTTGACCGCTACAACATAAAATGCGTATGGCGTGTAGGTCACGAAAATGTTGCCTTTGAATGAACACCATGGCAGTCAAAGTTAAATTTGCTGTTAGCAAGACACGAATCCAGTGTCAATTTCCTTGCGGAAACCTTAAAAATACTTGGCCAAGCACGGGAATTAAACCCAGACCCAGTACTTAGCAGGTATTCTTCATGCTCAGATACCAATAGGAACACTAACAGCGGTAATAAAATATTGAAACTATAGTCCAACCACTTTACCGAGACTGTCTATGAGGTTCAGCGTATTGTGAAACATGATTTTTACTCGCACAATGTGTAGGTACCTAACTTTCCATGCTGTTCCAATTTGTCAGTCAAGAGAAAGACGGCCTGGCTCGGTGACGACGCCTAACTTCAGGCACCCATTAGGTTACGATCCTGGCCCTAGACTATATGAAAGAGAACTCAGGCGTCAACTTACTTGGAACAAAATGCTAATCGAGATGAACACGAGGCTGGGGTAGTAGTAGGGGTGCGTGGAGGCAGACTCCATCACGTAGCGCAGCTGGTTGGCGTTAGCGGACAGCAGCGCCAGGTCCATCATGCCTTGTGCCAGGTTCTTCTTCTGCTGGTATGTGTTCACGTCCGGGATCACCTGTGAGGAGATCGTCTGTCAGTGTCAGAATTCATCAAACTTAATAGATGGATGGGTTGCTGGGGACTTTGTTACGTCACTTCTTCCCGGCTATAACACGAGGTGACGGGTAGTTTTATCGAAATATTGAAAAAGTGCTGATTGAACCTTTATTCCCGTTGTCCCCGTACGCTGTGTACCTGTCCTACGGGGACAGCAAAACTTCAATTAAATATTTAAAAATAAAATTAATCACGTCCCGCTGTCCCCGTGACGGGGATTTGGCATACGGGCACAACGGGAATAAACGTGATCGAATGTTAAAAGCTGATTTAGAGTGGTTTCGATTTGGTGAACATTTTGGACTGTGGTTCAATCTAAGCACAGTATGTTTTTTGCTCGATGAACAAAACTGTTTGTAGTAAGATATGGTCTCTTGTGAAGGTTCAGGATCAATCAACATAACTAATTTCCATCCAGATACAAAAATCCAAACACACTTTTCCCGATCTGGAAATCGAATCCAAGACCAGTGCGGCAGTAAAGCTTACGACCTCTAGTGATATTAGCTAGCGTATTTTTGTGATGCCTTTCGAAGATCGAGATGCTGTCCATCAACGTAAATGCAGAACTTACCCCAGGCATGGGTGAAACTGGTCGCGAATCACCAAACCGTGTTGTGAGACCGTTGACATCTGGAAATCAATATACAATGTTATTTTCATCAAACTTTCAAATAATCAATTTTTTTAATAGTAAGTCCTAGTCCCTAACACTTTAACCCTTAATCTAGCAAGAGAAAAAAATCTTGAAATTTTATTTTTTTTATATATTTTTGTCATCGTTATATGTTTCTAAAACCAGGAAAAATAATTAAAAAAATCTAGTATATCTCGATTTTGAGAAAATGCATGTCCAGTATACAGGACATTGCCAGGTTCTCCATAAAGTAATTATAAATATTGATGTCCAGTATATTGGATATTGCCGAATTAAGGAATCGTTCGAGAATTTTTATAAAATCTTTATTTATGCAATTATAAAATAAACAAAAATAAAATGCATGTGTATAATGAAAATATTTATTGTTGTACAATTTTAAAATATAAAATGACATTATTGTTATTTATTTGGCTTGTATAAAACATAAAAAGTGTAATTCTTCTTTGTAATTTTTTTTAAACACTTATAATATCTAAGCAAGAGCTTATAATATCTAATCAGTCAAACTTTTCTAAAACAATTAATAGTTTCACTTACTTGCTATGGTAATCATAAAAACAATTTCTCTTACGTACTACACACAACCTTTGATTGCACTTATCGCAATATACATCAGTCTTATTTTTGGTGCAGTATTTACAGCGACCATAGGATTCTCCAAAGCGCGGCCAATGCCCTACGCCGTCATAACGGACGCTATCATCAGTTCTTCTGTTCATATATTTTCTTATGGATAATCTAGATCTCCCTTTAGTTTGCAGCTCTCTAGCAAATTGACAGCGAAACAGCTTTAACGGCATATGCCTTACTGCCAGCCGATTACAATTTCTTCGGTATAATAACCAAGCGTTATTTGTACAAATGTCGATCATTTGAGCAAAAATGGCAGTGTACCAGCGTCGACTTTTGTAAGTAGTCCGATATAGTGCTATGAGCATGTCGGCAAGGGCGACACTGCGTAGAGGTTTGTGTTATGGACTATATCTTGGAGTTTATGAAAATAAACTATAGGTGAGTCGTCGTTAGGCATGTCAAAAACAAATTCACAATCCTTTATTTCAGTCTTGTGCAAGAACTTGCCTTTTTTCCAATTGTAATTGGTTGTCTTACGCTTTTTTGATTTGACGTGTCTAATGCGAGTGTTGGTATTGACGGGTTTTTTTTGTTTTGACCTGGTATTTACAATATTAGGTGCCGGTGATATGTCCATCACAGAGTGGCACCATCAATTTCCTGGCCATTGTGCAAATCTGGTTCTTCATCTGAGCTGGTCTGGCCTTCTACGTCCGATAGAGCGTTAATTGGTGGCACTAAAGCTAATAATTTTGAGGCACGTGATGTTTTTTTGAAGGCCTGTAAATAATAATATTGTTATGTATCATATATAACATATAACATACATAATATAGATATTAGTTCATAATATTATACTAATTGTTAGTTGTCTGTCTCATTGGCAATGTCCAGTATACTGCACATCACAAAACCATACTAAACCCTCGAGAACCCGGCAATGGGATGTATACTGGACACACAAGTTTCGCAGAGCATAACGAAAAATCTATAAGTAATATTATGATTTTAGTATACACGTTCATATAAAAATACGTTACGGAATATACAGAAAAGAAATAACTATTTATTTTAGAACATTAAAAATAAACAAATCGAGACTTACCGAGAGCGGTCGTGACGCGTTCATCCTCCCTGACGTTGCGGCGACGACTGATCGGCCGAGCGCACGTGCTCATTGACAGTTATTTTTTATGTAATAATATAGGACAGAACCAAGTCATTCCATATATAAAAAAACTAATATTGTTCAAAAAGTAATGCTGCAGATTTTTTTAAAGTCGATGACCAGTATACTTCCCACTGTCGAATTAAGGGTTAAAATGAGCTTGCTTCATGCAATAAAAGTTATTCTTTCATGTCATGCAAACTGCATGAGGGGGAAGGCAATCAGGGCTATGCGGAGCAAAGCTCTTAGCTCTGTACATTTGACGTTCTATGAAAGGTTGGTTCTAGATTTGGTTTCCATTATCATCCCCTACGGTCCCAGACATTAAGAAGGCGTACGAGGGGTCAAAGACAACTCTCAGAGGTCTCGTTAGCCGCTTTCAATGTTATGGTTTTCATAATATTTAAAGCTGTGCCTCAGTAAAAGCAACTGCAGCTGCAATCTGCTGTCTGTAGCCTTCCGTCGCGTAAAAGGTGTTAGTATTTATTATTTATTTATTATATACTTTATTGTACACCTCATAATAAGAACAGGAACAGGTATTTGCCACAATTGGAATAATTACAGCATAACTGTAATATTTTTGCTGTACCTATGTGGCCGTACCAATGTACCAATGTGCAAGGTTCATAACACCCACAATATAGCCCATGGCCTGTATGGTCGTTGTTTCATAGAAATTCAAAACGACTTGGAACCAAACCCATTTTCTTGTCAATTTTAGTACGTTCTCTTGTTATCTGAATAAAATTCAGTGCATTTTTAGAATTTAGTTTTAACTACTTCAATAAATTAGCGTGTTGTGTGTCAATCAATTTTATCTACCCCATACGCTTCAATATTTTTAGGACAGATTATTTTCTGTCTTAGAATAGGTATTATGTATAAGGCTTGCTTGCACCACAAAAAAACTAAGCGTTTCGCAGTAAACATATAAAAAAATAATTCTGTTGCAGTCATCTTCAAACTAATGAATGGCAGAAACGGGACTATGTTTTAAAAGCGTATAAGTACGTATTTAGTGATTTGTGGTTCAAACGGGCCATCTACCGGCTGCAGACCAAGAGCTAAAGCTAACTTGGTTAAGCTTAATAGTTCGCATTGCTGATTTTTTTTCAGTATGCACCACAGCTCAGTACTAGTAGTATGAAAACTACCATTATCTATGCGAGGTAAGGCTTAAAACGCTCTTAAACCTTAGCTCGCATAGCTGTGGTAGTTTAATAATACTCCTCACGGTTTTCCATACAAACTAAGAAGTCCTTAAAAGTTAGTCAAGAACTTATTATACAGCGTCAGGGAACTACTTAACTAGTTGTCTGGCTTTTTGCTGAACTGGGCCTATTGGCGCTGTCGCGGGGCACGCAATATAATTGTTTTAAAATTAAGTTTTCGTTTATTTGTACATATATTATGTGTATCGGTGTGTGCCAAATAAACTACTTTCTTTCTTCTTTCTTTCTTTCTTATTCTAAAAAGAGTTTAGAGAGAACGAAAGAGTTATTATCACTTTCTATAGAAACCTTTAAACTGCTCTCTGTATCTCTCTAAACTTTTTGTACTGTGAGAACTAAATGCTGTTAAAAGAACTTAGTTTAGCTCTTGATCTGCCGGTTTAAAGTGGTTAAAAGTTGTCGCGTTCCAATCACCGTATGGGTAGTCTGGCTCGTCATGTTCCCACGGCAATTTACCGTCTGTGGTGGTCGGGTCGTCGTGGTGGTCGGACGCCTTGTCGCTGGGCTCCAGCTCCGTGTGGTGATCGCTACCATCTGGAGTGACAGAGAACACGATGTTAGGAACCGAATCTAGGGAAACGAACAGAAAACACGGTGTTAGGTACATGGAAGTAAATGAAGTTAGTCATGGTTTGAAATATGTAAGAGCATCTAAAAATGATAAATACATAGGTAAACCTTTATTATTTCTTCACCTTAATGCAGGTTTCGGTAAGTTTAGCATTACTTTACTCCGCATTTATAGATACGGTAGAGTAAAAACACCCAAAACAGAATGAGTGATGCTGATGATGAATGAGTCGATTGCCCAATAGGTGGCGGTGGTGAAGTCCCTGAGGTATATTTGGAACTTAGGAGACAAGCCGATGACATTTTATTGTGACTGCAATATGAGATAGGTCCATTGCAAATCTGTTGTTATTTCTGTTATTATTATTATGTAGCATATTGTTTTAGTTTAAGTATGTTTACTCAAAGATAGTAGTTTTCGGATTCCTTTCAATTCTATTTTGAGATATATCATCATAGTACATTCTGTATGCTTGACAATTAAGAAAGGTTAAAAAAGTAAAATAAACGTTTATTTATCTCACACTGATAAGTACTATAGTAGGCGCCAGATAAATGTGGAATAAAGTATATTGACCTTTCCCTAATAACTGCTCATAGGTACCTGAACAATTAAATATGAATCGTTTTTCATTATTAGACAATGTTAAGGATCACGAGAGATGATGATTCGGGACAGTTTTGTGTCATTAATTCCGTTTTTCAAATTCACAATGTCAATAAATGTAGGTGGGTCAATGACCGATATTCCACGATTATCTGGCGCCTACTTATAGCCTAGAGAGTGCATCTACCTATGTCGTTAAGAGAAATACCTCGATTATCGTGCACACTTTGGAATCCAACCTCGAAACTCGTGGGTACATAATAAACTATTTAGATAATAAATAGGTACCTAATGTCTGGGAGCGCTGTACCGGATGAATTAGCATAAATGACGTGAATACTCAGCAGGTATATACTCAGGTACTCGTATATACACAATACATAGATATGTATTTATGTAGGTATTAGAGTCTATGTCTCCGTGACCTTCAAACGGTGTCTGTCTAAATAATAGGTACGCAATTTATATTATCGACGACTGTTCTGGTGGAGATGAGATTTGATCAAGAAAAATTAGAAAGAAAGTTTTCTGTTTTTTTTAATAAGACAATCTGAACTTGTTCTGAACGTAGTTCTGATTGCAGAATCTGTTAGTTAATTACTTAATTTGACAGTCTGCACTTAAAGAGATTCAAAACAACGGGTTGCACTCCGGGAGTGCCGGCAGAAGTGAAAACTTGAACATTAACGTTGTGCATTTTTGATATTTTGGAATCATTAGGAAATAATTTCGCACGAATTTCATATGTATGCATTGAGGCATACATTTTCGCCGCGCGGTAGAATGAGAGGGGGATATTACTTCCTCTCCTACGCCGCGCCGGCGGTCTACTCTCCCTCCGTCTTACGAATTTTCAATCAGGTCACGTGTCCTGACGTGAGTTTAACATTTTTTACCCATCCAAAAAGTGCACAACGCCGCTAAAGAAGTTTTCACTTCAAAAAAACACATAATTGAATGGGCGAGATTACCTAGGTACCGGTACGAGTCAGGCAGTCGATCTCAAACGCAATGAAACGACATCGCGCCAGGACCAGAAAGAGATGGCGAGATAAGCTGCAAAATTGTAGAAGAACGGGCAGGTGGAAGTTGGCAAGAGAGGCCTTTGCTTTGCAGTAGGAAAGCACGGGTTCACAATAAACCACAATTGGAAGCCAGCAAAGCTTTCAATTATCAACAGATATGTAGGTATATTCAGGACGTTATTTAAGCCAATTTTCCCCCAGGACCATGCTACGCTCGTAGCGCTTCGTAGCCCGCGTAGCACTTGGCTACGAGATAATCTACGAGTACGATTGCCATTTTATTACCTACGCCTTAACCTTTTGAACGACAGAGTATAAACGCATCGGCGTACCCTCGACGCCAAGCCACAAAATCGCCGTACTTTTTGTCACATATTTGTGACGCTTGGCGTACAGGGCACGCGCTTGCTTGTCATGTATACGAGACAATGGCGTTCAAAAGGTTAAAGTATTGGATCCATTCCTAGTTGAATCCTTAAAAGTCTACAATTTAATTTTAACGAATTGATAAGAACTAATTATCACAATAACTGAGACCACATCCTTTCGCGTCATAGCGGTCAAAGATAACTGCTGCCCTAATATTATTGTGGTCCACTGTCCTTATCAGTGCATTGAGGTACCTAGGTACTTGGCATGACGGCGACCCTTATTTAAAGAAATCACAATGATGCTTGATAACATTGTATTAATTAGCAGAACTGTGTGACAATGGCCGATTTAGGGACAACACAAATGTACTTAGATAAATTTGCTAATTGCAAATTGTTTGTTTGTATTACATTTTAATGTCATGTAATTGTATGTAGACCTAGTACGAATATTCTGACGTTGGTACAAATCCTAAATCAGTACGTATGCATATATGAACTTGAACATGAGTTTGTTTTAATGGAGTAGGAACCTTTTTCCTATTAAAAATTCACTCACATCGTTTTATTTTTTATTATTCGCAGTCACGTTTTTGAACACTATCTCACCTGATGGTAAGCGATGATGTGCTCGAAGATGTTTCTCACATGGTGATATTTTTCTAATAGACTCTTTTCTGTCAGAAACTTCGCTCGCGTGTCGAAAATGATCCCAAGGGAACGTATAGTCGGGGTAAAAAGTATCGTATGTCTTTCTCAAAGGTCCAAAATTCATCAATATTTGTTCAGCGGTGTCGGGGTGAAAACGTTACACACAGACCAAAACCGATAGTTACTGCTACATAGGTACCTACATGATATTAGGATGGAAGTCTTTATTAATGAATATATCACCGGAAAATTGATGACTCCGTAAGATTGTAATAAATCTCTATTAGGTTATTATTTTTCTCGGTATATTGTAAAAAATTGGTTGTCTGTAAAGTCGGCTTACGAACGATATTTTAACGTGACAATGTCATAACAAAACATTGATGAAATGATCGTAACGTTACAATGAGCGTAACGTTACAATGAGCGTAACGTTACAATGAGCGTAACGTTACAATGAGTCATCCTTTTTCGTGCGTGTAGCTGGCGTTCATCGATTTATTAGACGTTGTCACATCAAAAATGATTTTGTATGCAATCAATCCCATCCAAATTCAAAACTTTCCCATATATCCGTGTCTTATTAAGAATACATAATTTACAATTTCACGCGGTATTTTACAATCTTATGGCGTTTGCAATTTTCCGGCAAATACATTATGATACCATTTAGCTGATTTGTGCATGTCGCATAAAAGATATACATAAGTTGGACTGTTTGTAGTAATTTCAATAGAATATTGTTTTCGGTACTTATACATATCTATTTACCTAGGTACGGACCTACACCGACAAACAAATAGGTAAAGAGATGAACAAGAGCATTACCGTGGTCAGGATGTGGGTCTGGTTTCTTGTCGGTGGTATCCAGCAATCCGTCGTCGATGCCAGGGAAAGGTGTAGCGTCCTGCGGGGGGTCGCCGTCCAGGTCGTCGATCTCTGGTCCTGAGGAGTAAAAGAAGAGGCTATTAGATAGATGATGGTAGGGATTCGAATTATATAGGGATTCTCCCAAAGATAGAAACACTTTTGGAATGTGACGTCCAATTTTTTTTTTGTACCTGTGTCTCTAAATTAACCGAGTGCAATAATGAGAGTCAAGTTACAAAATTGAATTTATTATTTGGTTAAATTGCTTCGGTCAACTTTATTTTTTAACTGCCGATGCCGGTTCAAATGCGTCGGTCGACCTTAAAAAGGGTGTAGCATTCCATAGATCATTATTTAGTTGCATAATTGGTGCAGAGTGTTTAGACAAGGTTCCGAGGATCAGACAATGTTGGGTCCAGGGGCGACGGACTTGGGGATGTCCATCGCCCCCCATTCATCCGGACCCGAGGTGGCGGCGCGTGGTGTTCCCGTGCGCCCCTCTTTGACGTAGCGGGGGGAGTCAAATACCTCACTCCCCCCGCCGACGCGAGGTGGCCCGCAAAGGCGGGCCGAAGCAGCCGGGGATTACGGAAGTCGCATACGTTCCCGCGATCCCCGGCGTAGGTGGGAGATGGAACACCGGGGTGGTTTTAGTCAGTAAGAGTCTGACAGACCCCTTCGCCCGCCCCAGGGCGGAGGACATCCATGAGGATTTCCCCCCGACATCAAAGAAAAAAAAAAGGATCAGACCATGTGGCAATGCATGTGGAAGCCAAGGAGATCATAATTTACTTTGTTCTACTTCGTATCGCTGGCACGGCAGTATTCTAGGCAATTCTGCTGGCTAAAACTTCGCCAGTTCAACTAAGTAATTCTAAGTGATTGTAATTTTAGTTTTAAGTGTACTGACCAGCTAAGGGAGGCTTGTTTCGTTCTCTGCTGGGCTCTAGGAGAGGTTGTGTGGGTCGCTCCAAGTCGCTCTCTCCCAAGCCACCGT
Organism: Mamestra brassicae; assembly: GCA_905163435.1. Classification (NCBI taxonomy): domain Eukaryota; kingdom Metazoa; phylum Arthropoda; class Insecta; order Lepidoptera; family Noctuidae; genus Mamestra; species Mamestra brassicae. The sequence goes on along the minus strand of LR990999.1, from coordinate 972,188 downwards.
TGATGGTGTTCTGCGAAAGACACATAAATATGGTAAATAATAAGAGAGGGCTAAGGTTGATCCACACATATCTAGGCTGTGACACGAACGTCTGTGAACGAATCCATCAGGACATTTGTATTTTAGGCTTTCGTACCTCAAAAGGTAAAAAAAGGAACCCTTATAAGATCACTCTCTTGTCCGTCTGTTTGTCCGTGTGTCACCACTGATTTATTTCAGGAACGGGTGGACCTAGCAAGTTGATTTATACCAGATACTGAGGTTTATAATCCCTTTTAGGTGTATAAAAATCAACACGATAAAAAGATATGGGCAAATTTAGATTTTCGCGAAAACTTGCAAGTACCATAATTTACCTACCTTAATTTTCAACTTATTGTTATTTTTCGGAATTTTCCCTTTACTTGTGCTGTAAGATCTTGTTTTTAACCAAAATTGTCAATTCTAGGTCAACTGGAAGTACCCTATAGGTTTTGAGTCGAAAACCTATATGGTAGTTCCCGTTGACCTAGAATCACGAAATTTGGCAAAAAGCAAGGTCTAACAAACAGCACACATAAAAGAAAAATTTCAAAAAATAAAAAAGTTGAAACTTAAAGGGTGTCCCCATACATACATAGTTGACACCTGCCACCAGTAAAAATTATACCAATTTTATGGTGGCGGTATAATAGGTAAGTACGGAACCCTCGGCGCACGAGTTCGACTCGCACCTGACCGGGTTTTTTTTGTCGGACATTATTTTTGGAGTGCAACCTTTAAACTTGTTCCTTCTGACAAGTATCTATAGGACGAGCTGGACTCCAACTGAGAGGACTGGCCGTTCTAGCAGAAGACAGAATTGAGTAGGAAAGGGAGTGGGAATACTTTTTAGTGAGACAATATACGGGCTAGTTAGATAAGAATGGACTGGTATCATTAGCAATTTAGAGTTTTCTTTAGAAACTGAAAATAGACTCCCTCTTTTTCTCTAAACTCGTTTTCGATAAACTTATGGATTAAGAACTTCAAAGTTTGTATGAAACACCGTGAGCGAGACGCAACGTTGGAAGGCCTTCCACAAGGTGGAACGATGACCTGATGAGGGGCGCGGGTAGCCATTTTTTTTTTTAAGTAGGTCAAATCATTGAATGACTTCTTCCGCTCTGGGTGGAGCGGAAGGGCGTGTGACTAAAACCTAAAAAAACTATTACTGACTAAAACCCATCCGTGTTCCTTCTAAAGCCCTTTGCGTTCCAGGGCCGCGGTGACTCTTTCGAACAAATTCCGCAACCCTGGCAGGCACTGGCCTTGCGACATTTCTATTACAGTATGTCTACTCATCACTAAATAGTAGTTTGAGCACTAAATAGCCGATGGATGGGAGAGGCACAGGACCGGCTTGTGGCTACACTTGGGGGAGGCCTATGTCCAGCAGTGGACGTTTTTTGGGATATGTTGATGATGATGATGAGGATGACCGTAACGACTTAATACTATTCGTCAATGCAACAAGTTCCATTCAACGATTGTATTATTGGTCTATCCTGGAGATATAAGCAGTCAGAATACTTAGTTATTTCACCCTTTTGAGTAAATATTATGGTATGGTAGGCATTCCTAATTAGCTAATCGATGATTATACCTGTGTGTGTACCTGTGTGGGCAGGCGAATCGGGACGAACCCCTGCTGACCAAGACTGGTCTACAGCCCGGAATATAGTAACAGAAGATCGAATAGCATGGGCTATAAAGACCTTTCAACCATATAAATCCGCAGGACTAGATGGCATCTTCCCAGCCCTGCTACAATGGAGGGAGAGCACCATAACACCATGGCTGCTAGCAATCTACCAAGCCTGTATAGCACACAGATACGTACCCCTAGCATGGCGCGAAGTGAAAGTCATTTTTATCCCCAAACCGGGAAAAACAGACTACACACAACCCAAAGCATACAGACCAATAAGCCTGACATCCTTTTTACTGAAAACCCTGGAGAGGCTCTGTGACAGATACATTCGGGATGGACCCCTGCGCCAATACCCACTCCACAGACAACAACACGCCTACTCCGCCGGGAAATCAACAGATTCTGCGCTGCACAGCGTGGTCTCAAAGATCGAAAGCGCTATAAACCATAAATGCTCCTCACTGGCTGTCTTCATTGATATCGAGGGCGCCTTTGACAAAACCATGTTCCAGAGTATAAGCAAAGCCCTCGGAAAGCACGGTGTGGACACGACCCTGAGCGGCTGGATCACAAACATGCTCAAGCAAAGAGCTGTACAAGTCACAATAAATAACACAACAAGGGCCATTGTGGCGAAGGGTTGCCCCCAAGGGGGAGTCCTTTCACCATTACTATGGAACCTCGTCGCAGATAACCTCGTTAAAAGACTCAACGATAAAGGATACTTTACCGTTGGTTACGCAGATGACATAACCATAATAATAAACGGAAAACACGATATGCAACCTCATGCGCCAAGCCTTGAAAATAGTAGAGGACTGGTGCAAAGAATATCAGCTAGCAGTGAACCCTGCCAAAACCGAACTGGTCCTCTTCACCAAGAAGAGGAAGTTACCAACACTAGAATTACCACGCTTCTTCGGAACCACCCTCAGCCTTTCAACTGAAACCAAATACCTTGGCATATATCTGGATAAGCAGTTGAATTGGGCGAAGCACACTCAATACACCACCACAAAAGCCAGTATATGCATGTGGCAATGCAAACGCATGCTAGGTAGGAACTGGGGTATTAGCCCCAATACAACCCACTGGTTATACACCACAGTTATCAGACCGATAATCACGTATGGCTCCTTAGTCTGGTGGCCCAGGACCGACTTGAGCACAGCACAGAAAGACCTTGAGAAGCTGCAACGGCTCGCCTGTGTGGCAATCACTGGCAGCATGAGAACGGCACCCACTGCGGCCCTTCAGGCTATGCTGGGACTGCCACCACTGCACCTTATAGTGCAGGAGGAAGCGGCCTTCAGGCTCAGCACAGCTGGCACTTTAGGTAAAGACTCTAGAATCAAGCATACACGCATCATGGAAGATGCCGTAAAACGACAACCCATGATGTCATCACCCAATGACAAAGCTCAAAAGATGCACCATTTCCAAAAGCACTATAACATAGTGCTAACACAAGAATCGGATGACCACTCAGGTCCCAAAGAGCTGAGAATCTACACTGATGGATCAAAAACAAGTACCGGAACCGGAGTTGGAGTTTACTCCAGCGACCTCAACATTAGAATATCCAGACCACTAGGAAAGCTCAATACCGTTTACCAGGCGGAATGCGTGGGCATTATCCTAGCGATCCATGCCATAGAAGCCAGGGGAGTCACGGACACTCATATTCGTATACTCTCCGACAGCGCCTCAGTCCTCCAATCCCTAAATAGAAACTACACCTCCTCGAAACAAATACAAGAATGCCACGATGCACTAGAACGCGTCACGGTGACAAACCGCAACACCGTGACGCTGCAGTGGATAAAAGGTCACAGCGGATCACTAGGAAATGACGCGGCCGATGAACTGGCCAGGAAACCCGAACCCATAGTGCCACTCCCTTTCACCCAGCTACGCACGTGGCTACAAGAACATACCCACACACAAGCAGAACGCTGGTGGACCTCGGCACCAGGCTACAGGCAGTCCAAGGAGGCTATGCCACTCCTAAACAATAAACTTACCAAGCGCCTTCTGCGACTGGATAGGGGCAGCCTGCGAATGGTGGCAGGGACCATCACCGGACACTGCTCACTGAATAAGCATTTCCACACACTAGGTATAACAGACAGTCCTCTGTGCAGAGCATGCATGGAGGAGGAGGAAACGGTGTCGCACGTGCTCCTTGAGTGCACAGGCGTCGCCGATATACGTAGACAAACGATAGGAACACCAAATTCACTCACAGACACCCTGAACTCTTTAGGAGGACTGATCTGCTTCTGGAGGGAGGTCGGCTGGTTGGAATGACGGCCGCCATGGCCCACGCACAATGGTCCAACATCAGGACTAAGTGCGGAAACCATACCCCAATAGATAGATAGATAGATAGATTATACCTAATTATTGTAGATAATGCAGTCAGGTCGATTACAATACCAAGGTTATTGCGGTACAGTACAGGTGTGAAGCTTCTGATTTACATAATAAACATGTAATGGCCGTTTTAACTAAGAATCTCGCGTTTGTACTGCGCGGGAGTCAATGTTTGTGTTACCAAAATAAATCGCATAGTTAGTCAATCTTAACGGAACTCCCCGGAACGACTATCTTGGAAATAAGTGAATGGTGTGGTTGGTGGGTGACATGTCCCAAAAAAATATATTTTCATATAAACTGTGCGTGTGTATGTCACTGAATTCCTCCTAACGGCTCAGCCCATTTTGTTTGATTTGGTTTGATTAACAATTGGACCCGGTAGGTGGCGCTGTAATCGCGTTCCTTCTAGAATTTATTCTTACGTAAAGACAACGTTCGGACAACGTCTGTCGAGACAGCTAGTAACTCATATTTAAGGAATTACAGCTGTTATACAAATTAATTTTGAGAAGTGGCATTCTTATAGCAATACCGAATGTCAAAAATACCAAACCGTTTGGTAAAGACTGAAATATCACATGATACAATAGCACTTTGTAGGTCCCAAGGTCCACTTTTAGTTTAGTAAGATAGTATCAAACTTAACGAAGTTTAAATTTTACTGGAAATTGGTGGTTAACGATGAGTTCCTTCACCTGCTTTTTCTATGAAACCCTCTATAAAGTTATTTTTCAATGATCAGGCGAAATACTTGCTATATTTTGCCGTATTTTTGCATAAATCGTGCCTTTGATTAATACCGCGATGCCCGAAAAAAAATAACTGGTCATTGAAAAATAACCCTGCATATCATCAAAAGACAGTAAACGTAATTGATCATTAGTTCATGACGAGATGGACCTACCCTAACCGAGACATTAACCACGCAAAGGCAAGTCATCCGCAGAAAAACCCCTCTCTCAAGGTTCCCAATACTGGGAAGGTAATAAGGTCAAATTCCAGCTCAAAATACGACTAATCAAGTAATTATTAAGTACTTGGAAGTTCCAGCCTTCGTGGTCCTTGCCAAGGCAATTTTGTTATGAATCATTTGTAAAGTGCATGTCGGTTCTATTGACTGCACAAACGCACTTTTAATTCTTTCTTACTGACGTCATTTCCTTTGGGAACTAAGGTTCAAATTATTAAACACTGTATTTCCCCTCATAAACTTCATGGAAACTAACCTTGATAGTTCGTTATAATTTGTTTTTTTTACTAATTATTTAGGTACATTGCCAGTAATTTTATATACATATATTGAAGATAGCTCTTTGAAAAATTAAGTGGCGTTTTCCTTATTTGCATGCTTGTGTTTGCAATTCATGGAGTATGAGGGAACTACCTACTAATATAAGTTAGTCTGAAATTTGATAGCGGCGAAATGTACACAATATATCTACAAATATAGTTGGCAAAGCATGCGGCTGAGTACCAGTACTTAATTTCCTTTAAACGGCTGTCTATTTAACCTCCACAACCTAGTTTATTTGTAACACGACACAGGCGCGGATCCAGCACTCAAAAAAGGTTGAGGTCACAGCCACCCGAAAATCAGCCAATTGCGAGTCGGAATATGAACTCGCTCATGATCGATGTAGTGCATTCCTACAAAGGAGATGTTTAAAAAATATATGACGTCCTGACCAAGATTTTGTTCAGTGTAATAGTTTAGCGAATACTAGTAAATATCAAATGAAATGAACATTAATACATTTTACTCGCTCGCTCGTTTATAGCTCGTGGCTAAAGAATAACAGCCGCACGGGTCGTTCAAGGTTAAGCAACGTTTGCCAAAGTCGGTCTGTGGATGGGTGACCATCGTAACCTACCGAGTTTCCTCCGTGCCTCGGAAAGCACGTTAAGCCATTGGTCCCGGCTGTCATTTGTAGATCTTTGGCAGTCGTTGTGCATTGTCAGAAGCCAGTAAAATCTGACTCGTCTACCGTGTTACCCAGTTAATGGGTTGTGGAGGTCTGTTAGGAAGCTGCTCCACGAAAAATACTGGTATTCAGCTGAATCCGGTTTGACTGGAAGCCGACCTCAATACAGTTGGGAAAAGGCTAGGCAGATGATGATACATTTTACATTAAATAATTTTATTTTGGTTTCCGTACCGTATTCATTATCAACTTTGACTGCAGCAGAGTTTAAACATTACCAATTTATCTCGACTTTGAGAGATAGTTCACTCACTCAAACTAAAGACATTCATGTTGTAAATCTATTTTTAGGTTCTGACGCGAGTATTTTGTAGACGAGGCGCCAAACCATTTAATCTACACATAATCTTCTCAGTATAATAACTAAGTATTTTCACAAATCAACTCTGTTTGGCTGACGATTGCCGTGAACTTGTGATACTTATATAATTATTGTATGCGGTATTTAAAAACACGATGAAGACTTATGAAGATTTATTTCTAACATTTTTACTTAAGTACTAAGAAAAGAATCTTAAATTGTGTGTCGTAGAATTTTTGTAGTATAGTAGGCGCCAGATAATCGTGGAATAACGGTCATTGACCCACCTACAATTATTGACATTTTTAATTTGAAAAACGGAATTAATGACACAAAGCTGTCCCGAATCATCATCTCTCGTGATCCTTAACATTGTCTAATAATGAAAAACGATTCATATTTAATTGTTCAGGTACCTATGAACAGTTATTAGGGAAAGGTCAATATACTTTATTCCACATTTATCTGGCCCCTACTATAACAATTTTTTATTGTTATTTATCATTAATAGTAAAGATAGTGCATGTAGTGCTCTTCTTTAAGTGATGGATGAGGCACATAAACCTAAGTCTGGATTGCTTTCTTCTAAATGTAATAGTGTATCTACTCATTGTTGAAGAGCCAAGTTAAACGAAATAAATAAATAACACAACTAGTTATAAAGAATATGATACAGCCAGAGGAGCGAAGCTGCTTCCCGAAGTACTTATTTAATGATTGCCGCGTTTCTGCTTACCCCTTTAGGGAGAGCGCCAAAAAGTTAACGCATGCAGCTACTGTACTGCAATTTTACTAATAGTTTCCAAACGTCACTCCAAAGAATGTAGGCCACCAGGTAGTTGCATATAATCTGCGCTAATTAGACTATTAACCTTGACCAAGTCCTCAATTGTGCCCCAGATCTGTTAGTAAATAATTACTTAACATATCGGAATATTTGTTATAAGTATACTAGTTTGCAGTAGTAATTCGAAGACAAACATTAATTAACTTAGATCGGTGGGAACCACTTCTTAAATGTGAAATTAATTATGTAGCCGTGTACCTGATGAGTTTTTTTTAGAGATTGGTTTTTGTTTTTACTTGAAAGATATGTCTAAAATTTGAAACAATTAGAGCTTTTCAAACGTATAAAAATGTGAACAAGCCAATGGAAGCAAGTCACAGTAACTAAACAATAACATAAACTTTACAATATTTATAACATTAACATAGAACTTAGAGTATTCAGATCATGACGTATGAACTAAAACTAATAAGTCACATAATCAACCCAAATAATCATAGATAACCCAAATAATCATTGCTTTAAAATAAGTGAACTGGCATCTATTATGACGTTGGAACTCATTGCGATCTCAGAAGCATTGACATTTGTCATAAACTGTCAAAACAGGAATATTGTTATTTGTTCTGATAGTAAAAGTTCGTTACAACATATAGCTCGATGCGCCTCTGGCCACAGAGGTGCTTCGATAGCTTATGACATTCTATCTAAGATAGACGAACTAACTCAAAAAGGTGTTCGGCTGAGATTGCAATGGGTCCCATCGCATATTGGAATACAGGGTAACGAGAAGGCTGACATGTTGGCCAAGTATGCAGCCAAACACGGAAAAGAAACCAAAATCACCCTTGATTACTCAGAAATGTTGCCCAAATTCAAAAATGTTTGTTATGATCATTGGAAGGAATACTTTGATAGAATGTCATTAGAAAAGGGAATATGGTATAAGACCATACAATGTCAGCCTCCTCGTGTACCCCTGGTCTATAAATAATAATTTAAGCAGAAAATTAGTAGGTAGTTACAGCTCACAGACTCAGGTCTGGACATATTCCATGCAACAAATTTGCTTTTTTGATGAAAAAAAAATACTTCTCCCAATTGTGAGGTGTGTGGAGTGCTAGAATAGGAGTTTTAGAATAAAAAAAAATAAAAAAAACTAAAAGAAAAAAATACCTAAGTCACAAAATTATATTTATTACACATACATTGTCATAATATTGTCTCGGTCAATTTAATATTTTGTTATGATAAGTCAACTTTCCATACGATTCATCCCTTATTTAGAAACTTTGGGGGTTGAATATCCAAAAAATATTCCATAGTTCGTATCTTGGTCATTAAGTAACTACTTACTATTAGAGGAGCTCGTGGCTAAATAGTAACAGCCGCACGAATCGATATTTAAGGTTAAGCAACGCTTGCCGAGGTTGGTTTGTGGATGGGTGACCATCTTAACATACCGAGACTCCTCCGTGCCTCGGAAAGCACGTTAAGCCGTTGGTCCCGGCTGTCATTTGTAGATCTTTGGCAGTCGTTACGGATAGCCAGAAGCCAGATAATCTGACACCAGTCTTGCCAAGGAGTACCGCGTTACCCAGTTAATGGGTAGTGGAGGTCTGGTAGGCAGCCGCTCCACGTAAAATACTGGTATTCAGCTGAATCCGGTTTGACTGGAAGCCGACTCCAATATAATTGGGTAAAGGCTAGGCAGATGATGAAGTAACTACATACTTTAAAGAGTTCTTGAGAGAGAAAATATGCTTATAATCTAGACACAGCTGTGTATTGTCTGTCAGTGAATGAATTCCATTTCGTCTTGGATACCCATGTTATCCATAAAATCGGGTTGAATTCAAATCAATGAAGTTCGCCCTTGACAATGACCTCAAGACACCGTTTAAGGCGGAGCTGCGCCTACGCACGTTTGGAAATACAAACAAACACTGACACTTCCTCACTAATTGTGCCAAAAATATTATCTTCAAATCCATACTAACATGTTTTTGTGTTTCCTATAGTTTAGGTTATGAAATATGGTATCTCTACACTGAGGTCCATGTTTACGAAACAATTTTATTGATACAAATTGTCAAAGGCGCGTTAACTAGCTGAAATGCGTTTAATTTGTGACGAGTCTATATCTTTTTTTCCCAGAAACCGAGGGTTAGTTCATTTCGTGTGTTCGAACATACAGTCAAATTGTAAAGGGGTTTCTATATTCTGTAGTTTACGATACCACAAACATACACACAGTGGTCCAGTCCATCTAATTACTAAGTACCAGTACTTAATATGGATCGACTGCCCATCTGACCTGCACGACCCAGTAACTGGGTAAAGGTACAAATTCGTAGCTGATCGCAGGCAGCAGCAGTTGGTTGTGACACTACTAGTTTTTAGGGTTCCTTATCCAAAGGGTAAAAACGGGACCCTATTACTAAGACTCCACTGTCCGTCTCTCCGTCTGTCACCAGGCTGTATCTCATGAACCGTGATAGCTACACAGTTGAAATTTTCACAGATTATGTATTTCTGTTGCCGCTATAACGACAAATACTAAAATCAGAATAAAATAAATATTTAAGTGGGGCTCCCATACAACAAATGTGTTTTTTTTTTAAATAGTGAGAGTCTGACTCGCAGTTGACCAGTCTTTTTTCCATTTACGAAGAAGAAAAATTGATAAACCAGGTGGCCCAATATCCTGCACTGTAGGTACGTGCATTGGACGTGTGGCTTGTCGTTTTTTCTCTCTTGTATACTTAATTAAACAATTCATCGTCATCTTCTTCCTCTTCTAACAAAAGATACAAAAGTAAATCACGATCGTTAATCCCAAGCAGGTCAGACAACTTGTCTCACAGAACATTGGGAACTAACTGGAATACGGCGCTGCCGTCTGCTGCAGTCATCTGCGGTTGGGTTACTTATATTATAACTTTGTATCCTTTGTTGGACATCCAAATAAATGAATAACACGATAACCCTTTGCAATACTGCTATAAAATTTTCTGGCTTCTGACTATTCGTAACCTAAGAATGCCTAAAATCTTCGAATTAAAGCAGGAACCATCGGCTTTACGAGTCACGGAGGAGTCCCGACCGACCCCGGCAACCTTAACCGAAAAGATCGAGCTGTATCATTAAGTTACGTGCCGCAAAGGTTAAGCACAAAATGTACCAGTTATTCCATCCGAAATTATAGCAGATTTAGAGCGAATCACTTTCATGAATGAGGAGAACTAAAAGATCTTTCAGTGACTCATGTTCTCAGATTAATTTACTGTTTGTTTGGGTTTCACGAAACTGTGTTAAAACTTGAGTAATAAAAAGAAAACTAATTTTTTTGTAAACCGCTAGCGACGATTTTACAACAGTTTTCAGTAAACGGATGAGATCATATTCTCTGACGTAGGTAGGTAGGTATGACCTGAAACATCGCCTGGCTTTTGAACCTTTGTTTATATTACAACAAGCGTTAAAGATTTGCAGTTAACTATGTATTTTATGACGTAGGTACCTATATTATAATCTTAAGTCATCTTGAAGGTTACCGGACTATTATTTATTACATAAATGTTTTCATGAAAGTTCATCCAAAAGGGACTGGGGCCCTACTATGAAGTCTTAAAACGACCATGATTCCGCTCTAAGCGAGAGACGGAGCTATACATAGCGAATATTACTATCCCTTTTACATAATCGGAATTGGATGGCATTAACACGTCATATGTAGTAGGACCACTGTACTCGGTATTTCATCACGGGACCTTTGATAATTATAGTAAGAAATACCTACTTACTATCTAGCAAATCAAGTTTTCATGTAAATCATAAAATATGGGTTTCTATTAATTTATTTAGTAAATTTTAATCGTGGAGTTGTACGTAAAGTAGGTACCTATTTAACTATATTAAAAACATTTATATATTAAATTTAATAAAATATTTTTTATTTAACTGTGTTTGGAATAGATACCGTAGCTGGTCTAGTGGTCGAACGCTCTACTACTTGGCAGTAAGTCCTGGCTTCGGTTCCCGGGTCGGATAAATTGTTACTGGGTTTCTCGGGGAAATTCCCAGTAGCAGTGGAGTTTAGATTTGGCACACGGACACCTCTGCCGAACCCATCGAGTAGGACCAGCCTGATGTGACGAATGTATTACAAAATCTTATGATATGTTGAAACAGGCAAATTATTGTAGTTCCAAAAACTAGCGCTGTGTATTTTTTGTGTAAAGTATGACATGAAGGCTATATTAATACTAGCTATGTAATAAAATGAGTCAATATGTGCGGGCGGAGGACAATGACCCGTCTCAATGTTGTGTGCGGAACTTAATCAAATGTAGCGCGCTAAGCAATGAATTGATTGTGCTAAGATGTTCAATATGAAGATCTTTTAAGACATAACTGTTTAGATTTGTAGCAAATTAAATAACTCACAATACACATAAAGGGGTTGAACCGATTATGAAGATCTTTGGTTTGTTGGATTTTTCTTTGTCTCGAATAGCAGAATAACTATTGAAACATTAGAAAAAAAAATGTACAGAAATCATTTTCGAGTAGGTATAATGGCATATTTGATACAAAAAATATTCTGAGGCGGTACGAAGTTCGCCGGGACCACTATAGTATTAGATAAGTATAATTTAACCCATTTCCTGATGGGTTGAACTCCAACATTTCGTTATTTATATGTAAGCGTCCTACATCTTGGAAATATCTAAAAAGTTAATTGATATTATTTTCGAAAACACCGGCCAAGTGCAAGTCGGACTTAAATGGTTCCGTACAAGATTTAATATTATGTACTTTTTAGCGAATATAGCAATCTCGGTGAGCATTTCAAGCTTCTACCTGTTGCCGTTATTAAAATCGAGCAAAAAACGGACGGACGGACGGACAGCGGAGGCTTAGCAATAGGGTCCCGTTGGCCTTTGGGAACGGAACCCTAAAAAGAGTTTAAAGAAACAGAGCGTGTTTAGTTTTCTACAAAAAGCTTGAAAATCACTCTCGTTTCCTGTGAACTCTTTTTAACTGAAAATCAGTTCATCCATTTCCAAGATGAAGGACTTGACTTAGTCTACAACCGAACGAAGTCATTGAGGCTTAAAATGATATGTGCTCTTTTTTAGTGTTTACTTTGGACCCACCCTTAGCGGGGTCAAGCCCCCCCCCCCCCCCCAAGGATAATCCTGGGCTGGGCTCTTCCTACCTATGTATGTATATGGGAATTGTTAACCAACAGAGAAAACCAATTTAGAGACAATAAATTGTTGTAATAAATGTGATCGCGTTAATTTTCAAGTTTATTTGTGGTTGGCCGATATATATATAGGTAGGTCATTTAAATGAGCAATTATGTATTTAATTGCGTACCTATTTACCTGTACGTTACAACTATAAATTAATTATTTCATTGTGAAGCGTCGAGATCTATGTTTACAATACATTGCGCGAATTTTAATGACTTGGACATGAATCGTGATTTTAATCGTAATTTTGTTTATATAGCATTAGGTATGTGTTACCTTTTCGCGAAGTTTGCGTTATGAGCTTCCTGACACCCTGTATTTTAATATAAATAATAACTTAAAATGTAATAAAATTAATATAATATAATATTTATCAAAATAATTTCTTCCTAATATTATAAATGCAAAGTGTGCCTGTTACGGTTTCTTACGATGAAATTTGCTACAGAGATACATGGTACCCTGGAGACAGCTAGGTATAGCCTTATATTATGACTGTAATACAAAAATGGCGCCTGCAATTGCACAATAATGGGTTATTCCCTACATTGGATTAACTAATAAATGGACACATTAATTCAAGAAATATTTGTTGTCATCACGCAATATTAACGGGATTTTGTGGTCAGTATGATTCATTAGAACTTCAACAAGATGTAATGCAGAAAGTAGTTCAATGTCTTTACTATGACTGTATGGTTTATAAGCACAATTAATACTTCTGTCACTATGGCAACTTTTTACATGAAACCAGCTAGAATCACACGATAAGTGATTTGCTTGACCACTGTTAAACACTTAGTTTAATTTTAAGTTGATTAGTAATACTTAGAACAAATTGGTAGTGACAGTTAATTATTTAATTTCAGGAAACATGTCTACCTTTTTGCTTTACCCAAAACTAGCAGCCTCCCGCGGCTGTGCCTGTGTTCAATGAATAGATAGTAATAGATACTTCCCTTCTTTTTCAATGAAAGTCTGTGTAATTCTGATAATAAGCTATTTACTATAAAGTTTCATCAAAATACGTTCAGTAGTTTATGCGTGAACGATTACCAAACAAACAAACATACATCGTCACAAACTTTAGCGTTTATATTAGTTTTAGGTTTGTTTATTGTTTTTTTTTCAGCCAAAAAAGTATGCACCAGCCAAATGACGGTAACCACAATATTTTTCCAAGACTCTTGGTTGACTGGTAGAGAATGTCTGTATAAAGTCAAAGTCAATTCATTTATTTCAACTAGACCATTAAAAGGCACTTTTGAACGTCAAATTAACGGTTTAAAATAAAATATGATTGACTCTAGTTGTCCATTCGCAAAAGGTAGATTCTTCCCAGCTATAATCTCACTTCTTCTTCCCAGCTATAACACTAGGAAGTGGTGACGGGCGGGCGTTTTGGGGGACTGTCTTTATGTATAACTTTGACGTTCAAAAAGTGCTGGTACTCAGCCTAATTTTAATGAATGACTTTTGATTTTGATTTTTGATTTCCTATGGAGAAGAACGGACAAGAAACACCATAGTTACTATTAAAGTATTATTAGGCCTCAATACATTTTATGATGCACAAAGTTTAATTATATTGATCAAATGCTTGTCGCAAATACCCAAACTCTTTTTCATTCTTTCATTATTCAGGAAAATGGAAAATGCAACTAAATAACCAGGAAACTGTTTTATAATACGTAACAAATGACTTAAACTGAGTAACAGGTAAACGTGAATGTAACATAATTTGATTACGCAAATATTATATATCTATCTATCTATTGGGGTATGGTTTCCGCACTTAGTCCTGATGTTGGACCATTGTGCGTGGGCCATGGCGGCCGTCATTCCAACCAGCCGACCTCCCTCCAGAAGCAGATCAGTCCTCCTAAAGATTTCAGGGTGTCTGTGAGTGAATTTGGTGTTCCTATCGTTTGTCTACGTATATCGGCGACGCCTGTGCACTCAAGGAGCACGTGCGACACCGTTTCCTCCTCCTCCATGCATGCTCTGCACAGAGGACTGTCTGTTATACCTAGTGTGTGGAAATGCTTATTCAGTGAGCAGTGCCCGGTGATGGTCCCCGCCACCATTCGCAGGCTGCTCCTATCCAGTCGCAGAAGGCGCTTGGTGAGTTTATTGTCTAGGAGTGGTATAGCCTCCTTGGACTGCCTGCAGCCTGGTGCCGAGGTCCACCAGCGTTCTGCTTGTGTGTGGGTATGTTCTCGTAGCCACGTGCGTAGCTGGGTGAAAGGGAGTGGCACTATGGGTTCGGGTCCAACAGCCATCGTACCAGACCCCCTCCTGGCCAGTTCATCGGCCGCGTCATTTCCTAGTGATCCGCTGTGACCTTTTATCCACTGCAGCGTTATGGTGTTGCGGTTTGTCACCGTGACGCGTTCTAGTGCATTGTGGCATTCTTGTATTTGTTTCGAGGTGGTGTAGTTTCTATTTAGGGATTGGAGAACTGAGGCGCTGTCGGAGAGTATACGAATATGAGTGTCCGTGACTCCCCTGGCTTCTATGGCATGGATCGCTAGGATAATGCCCATGCATTCCGCCTGGTCTATATATCTATCATTTCCTTACCTATTTTATAGTTAGGTACCTAAATGTACTGGAATTGACGTCACAAAATATTTAAAGGGAACGATGATAACTTTAACGTGTTAAATAGGTACTTTGGTAGGTTAAAAGTAGGTATCTTAGAACGTTCTGTATGGTGTCGGACGTAAAAGAATAGCACCATCCCATCACTTCCCGTGGGTGTCGTAAGAGGCGAGTCAGGGACTGATCACCAGAGAATGGGCAGCAGCATTCTCTGTGCATTGCAACAGCTACACTGTGATCACCAACCCGCCTGGCAGGCGTTGCGATGATGGCAAACGCGCCCCTTGGGGGAGGCCTATGTCCAGCAGTGGACGTCTTTCGACTGATATGACGATGATGATCCTAGAACGTTTAAAATAACACTATCTACCATCGATTTGATGCCCTTTTCAGTCTACTAAAATTGGTTCATAAGTGGATTTTTCCCCCTTTGGCAACTTTATAAGTAGTAATACTAAATAGTCAAAAAGACGAGTGAGTGACTAGGATAAAAATTGAAATAAGAATTATACGAAGTTGGCAGAAAATCTGTCAATAACTGGGTTATGGAGGTCGATTAAGCAGTCGCTCCATTAAAAGAACTGGTCCCCAGCTGCATCATATTAGGTAGCTGACCTCATCAAAGTCAGGAAAAGACAGACAAATGAGGATCGATGGAACACGTCCCGAATCTCATCTCTCTATTATCCTAATTTTGTAGGCAATGACTGATGTCAATTTCCGAAACTAATCTGTTTGCAATTAAATAATTTATTGTATTTATTAAATTAACTTAAATGAAGTATGATTATCTACGTCACCAGGAAAATTAACGTTCCGTCAAAGTAGGCACGATGTGAAGTTATAAAAATGATTCCGGGACCGCCCCGATTTCCTCAATAATTCGTGGGGAAGATTTTCAGGCATAGGCGTCACTTTAGTGCAATGAATGTTGCGATATAGTGTGATTGTAATGATGATACTCACTTTTGCCTTCCGTAATGCCTTTCTTTGGTCACGTAGTCCTGAACCAACCAGCCACGTAAATAACGTACCTACATACATATTATGTCCTTTCTTGTCCTACATAATATAACAACAACAACAACAACAACAACAACAACAACAACAGCAGCAGCACCAACAACAACAACTTTATTTTATCATCACTACCGATGTATCCAAAGGCACTATTTTATCGTATCTTTGACTAATACTTAATGCCTGGATTAGTTTTCTTTAAAACAACTATTGTTAAATATTGTTTTAAATAAAGCCAATTTCGTAGGTATTACCTATTATTCAAACGGAGATTTAAACCAAAATACGTCATTGGTTAAAACATTAAAAAAAAAAACAAAAGTAATTTTTATGCAAAACAAAAAAAAAACCAAGGATGTACCTATTGGTTTTAACATCAAAATCAAGTTATTTAATTCATTATGGTTGTTCAATTTAATCCATCGATTTCAATAATCAGCTTTTGGATGAAATTTTGAAGTGGCGGAGTAGCGAGGGAGTACCGTACAATTTAATTTCACTAGTTTAATTCCAAGGTACTGCTGATAGTTACTGTTCAGGATACGTCGTACCTAAACATGGTTAAGGTACCAGTAGAAGTCTTGTGTGTGGTGGATGTGATACCCAGGCCCGGATCTAGGGGGGGGGGGGGGAACCGGGGCCCCTGCTCCGGGGCCCAAAATTCAAATCTTTGAAAAAAATTTATTCGTTGGGGGGTGCTAAAATTTAATTTTTTTTAGACTATACATAAGAAACCATTGGTTCTGGAGATATTAAAGGTCAAAGTAAGATTAGTATAAAATTAAAATGTTTGAAAAAAAAACTTATTCGTGCTAAAATTTTATGCTAATCTTACTTAGTAAGTATAGAATTTTACTAATCTTACTTTGACCTTTAATATCTCCAGAACCAATGGTTTCTTATGTATGGTCTAAAAAAATTGATGCCAGTGATGGGTACAATGGGTCTTCGTTATCGTAAGGGTCTTTTTGCTCCCAATACATCATAAAATTAATCACAAACGTGGAAGAGAGAGGGGCGCCGCTATCAGTTTCTGCCCCGTTTCGGAAAAATCGTAGATCCGGGGCTGGTGATACGGATACCTGGTTACAGGGATTTTTACATCAAGTGCAATCATTTACTATCATTTCATCATTTCCTTTAACCATCACCGACCACTTTTTATTCTTGCAAGTCTAGGATTAAAATTGCGCAATACGCTAAGTGTTTGGTGCCTAAAATTGGCACTGAAAAATCACTCACAGGATTGACTCTGATTGTTTGAGTATTAGTCATCATTGATGTTTTCTTATTGCGTAAGACTGGTTTGTGACGTTGTAAGACATGTGTTTAGCTTTGCCTACAGGTGTCTGTGGCCCTCTTATTTCAAGTTTGCCAGATGGAAAGATTTACCACATGCATGGCCCACATGAGTTAACAGTATAAAAAATCTTCCTAAAAATTTACAACTGCTATGTTCTATTCCGATCACGAAAATTCTTTATCTGTGGCCTATGTGCGACTTATAACGTTCTTGATCGCGTTAGCGTAAATTTGTATTGGTACTGAATAAACGCTGCCGCCGTCTGGTGACATTCACTGAAAACCAGTTTTTCCATACAATTTGACACAAGCGAACGTTTAAGTTAACGAGATCGAGTGCGTTAAAAAAACTCGCACTAAGCCTTGTGATACAAATTCAAAATATTGTATTTCACGTAGATCTAGGTACACGGGTTGTCATAAAAAATCCGGAGTTAGTACATGGTTCTAATTGGCTGTCTGCATTGGAGATGAACAGTCAATTTAATCCACGGTACTTTACAAAAACTAATTGATTTTTACCATGATTCCAAATGCAGTGTTAAGTACCTATAGAGGATAAGCCACAAGAGAAAGCTTAGTAAAAAGATACACACGACCACCATTTTAGATTTTTTGGCCGTAAATCTTGCCATTTTTTTTTTGTTTTCGGGTGGGAAAGCTATTTAGATAAGTCTCTTTCAGATTAAAATTAAACAAATGTAACCTCTATTGAAAAAGCTTGCTATAGTAGGCGCCAGATAATCGTGGAATAACGGTCATTGACCCACCTACAATTATTGACATTTTTAATTTGAAAAACGGAATTAATGACACAAAGCTGTCCCGAATCATCATCTCTCGTGATCCTTAACATTGTCTAATAATGAAAAACGATTCATATTTAATTGTTCAGGTACCTATGAACAGTTATTAGGGAAAGGTCAATGTACTTTATTCCACATTTATCTGGCGCCTACTATAGCACGTAGTAGGTATGAAAAAAGTCCTTTTTTTCTTTATTTTTTTAATGATGGGAAATCATCAAACGACTTTTTCAGCTCTGGGTGGAGCGGAAGGGCGTGTCAGACTCTCACTGACCAAAACCCATCCGTGTTCCTTCTAAAGCCCTTTGCGTTCCAGGGCCACGGTGACTCTTTTGAACAAATTTTGCAACCCTGGCAGATGTAAAGACCATGGCTAAGGGTTTTTGCTCGTGTAATCCAATTTACAATAATTAATTTATTGTGTTTCAATAAATAGCTTAAATCATAACTATGTTTGCGGGTATACGCAAGCAAAGTTAAGGATAAATAATGTTATCTTAATATTAATGGCGGCTGTGCACAACTACACAATAACAAAGTTCAGGAAAATTTAAATTTATTGTAAGTGAAGTGTTGAACTAAAAAACCATAATAAACATTTCCGCGGATGAATCGCTGTCTAAAGATAGTCAAACAAAACCCGAGTAGTTTTCCAATTAATGATTAAGTAACTTAGTTTTAAACAGGAATGAGCAAAACTAAGGGGACAAAGTCACTGCTGCCTTTCAAGAACAACAAAAAAAGAAAAAGTTAATCATATGTGTATGTATTTATTTGTATGCAGATACAACGACACGGAATTTGTTCGAAAGAGTCACCGTGGCCCTGGAACGCAAAGGGCTTTCGGAAGAACACGGATGAGTTTTAATCAGTAGGTGTCTGACACGCCCTTCCGCTCCAGCCAGAGCGAAAGAACTCATTTGATGATTCGCCATCCTTTAAAAAAAGGTATTTTCTATCACAATCCGAAGGATAGAAGGATTTTCAACGAATTTCCTAATCTATTAATTAATACCTAAGTATTCAATTAATGCCATTCTTTTTTAAAAATTCTATATTTTTAAATAAAAATATATAATTTTCTGGCAAAAACATCCGTAATTTTTCTAAAAAAATAAAATTTCTAATTTAAAGTGAAACCTTTTTGGTTGAGAACCAACGAGTCTTTTCATGCGAAACTTCATTCCCACTTGCATTGGGATAAGTTCACAGCTACTTAACTTACGAGTGATTTGACGTCATTACAAATCCGGCTGTCATTCACAATTCTCATAATGAAAGCAAATAATGTCAACAACAATAAGGAAATTCTGAATGGAACCTTCATGTTTGCGTAGCCTGTAGGTAGTACCTATTCCTGTAACGTGTTATGCAATAGATAAAACATGATTCAATGAACGTGTTATTTTTTTTAATTTTTTTGTGATTGGGGTCTCGCAGTTCAACCTATAAGGTTGTCGACTGCATAACCGGCCTTGCCTGTGGTGGCCTTAATATAATATTAAAGCCAGGGCCAGGGCTTATAAAAACTTGCAAACTAAGCGACTACGCGCTAAGGGCACCCCCTGCGGGGTACGGGCCACGGCTTAGGGCGTCACTGGGGGGAGGACAGCTAGGGACGGGCTGGATCGAACTAGGAACGTGTTAAAGAAACTGATGACCCTTTTATAGGTATGTAGGGAGCACGTAGTCTTGAAATGGACATTATACATTTCTAACATAAACATCGGACTATTGATTGGCTGAATTAAATGACAGCAGCCAATCAAATGACCACTAGTTTGTGTTGATTGGCTTTCTAGAAACTGGGTGTTAATAGTCAGAAACTTGAAAAGCAGGTTAGTACATTTGAAAGGTTCCTTTACCATCTGAGAGATCGCACAAATAAATTGACTTAAAAAACAAAACAAAAATGACCAGACGGCTTAAGCCCGGGCATTTCTATCAGCGATAAAATACTGAAAAACTTTTGACTATACCTACCGTTGAAAGTCGTAGAAATACAAAACAGTTTGAAAGCGATTGCCACATGTCTAGTTAGCCCGTCTTCGTCGGGTAAAGTCGGGTTCAAGATGAAAAGAAGTAGCAGAGGTCATAGAAGAGAGTGCTAATTGTTGTTTTTTTTTTAAAACGTTGCCCCACACTAGGAATTTCTCCTGTATCGTGGGTGCGTTTACAAACATACAAAGTCACTTACACAAACAGCCAGACCCGGAACAACTATCTGTAGGCCATACAAATAATTGTTCCGTGCGGGAATCGAACCCGCGACACGCAGCGCAGCAGTCAATCGCTCAACCACTGCGCCAACCGTGCTGTCAAAATGTTAACCGCTGATAGAATATCACGATTGAGCATCAATATTTATGTGCAACTCTTTGTTTGCAGTAACTTCAATGACCCACCGTATGAGGATGCGGAAATATCTTATGTATTACGTGTAGTATCAAGGTACTACATAAGTAGTAACTATTAATAAACTCTTGAATCGCAATCACAGATCAAAGGGGCTTTGTTATCTATAAGTTACCAGATGTTAAGGTAATTTTCAAAGTTAACTGTCTCGGTAAATAAGCCTTAAATACATACTAGGTATATTTTTCTGGTTATTATGATAAAAAAATAAAATGATTAAAGTTTTGTCAATTAATGATTTTAGCTACTCACTGGTAGGTTTTAGGATTGCCGTCTAGTTTCGAGTTTGACGCCCATGCTTAGGTCATGAGATCATCACGCGGTGAGGTCGCGAATTGAATGTCAGTTTGCGCGCGAACTGACATTATAGAGTTACTCGGGCATCTTCGTCACTAGTCGACCGGGTTCGGGCTATCGTCGGCGCCAACGCACAATCCAGGATTGACTCATGAACCTATGAATGCCGGGATTCCAGGGCGTTTTTTCAGGTATTGTTCAATGTACAGCCACCGTGTTCATTGAAGTTAGGTTTATTCCAAGGCTTAAGTACTTTGCCGAGTGATGAAGCTAGGACTATAGTGCTGTGCCTTGTTCAAGTTTGCAACGGTCTGGGAAACCCGAAACCGCAGGCGGTGATCTTTATTTTTTGTGACGTTGGTAACGTAACTTTACGCCTATTACGTACAGTTATCTACATTTTGCCGGTTATGTTTAGATCACATAGTGGAGGCCATGCAAAAGGAAAATCTAGTGGCGAACCTATTTCATGCACTCAACGGGAGCGCTTGTGACCATTACATCAAGCAGTCAGGCATCATCAGGCAGTTTACTTTTACCAAAAGATTTTTAGTAGAAGTAAAATCCGCATGAAAATTAATTTGGTCTTGTCGTAATTATTATATTTATGAGTTTTCTTAAATGGAATGTTTATTTATTTATTTATTTATTTTATTATATACTTTATTGTACACCTCATAATAAGAACAGGACAATCATACATAAAATAAGTGCACAATGGGCGGTCTTATCGCACAAGGCAATCTCTTCCAGACAACCTTTGGATGGATTGAACGAAGGGAGATAGATTTAGGGCTGTCAGTGTACAAACGTTTTAAACAATACTAATTAGATATAATAATATAAAATACATAAATACAATACCAATTTATATACTAATACATATCAAATATATAATTGAGACAGGAGCGGAAAAGTTAAAGTGAAAGGTAATGCTCCTTCACCGTTATTTTAAACTCTGGTAGCGTTTGGGCACGCCTCACTTCTATGGGTAATGCATTCCACAAACGAGCCGCTTGTTTATTTATTTTATGTAGGTACACACAATATATATCTTTTATAACCTACTTATAAAAGAAAAAGAAATACAGCGAAAAGAGCACAAGGTACTGCTTGTTTCAATAGAAATAAGCAGCATAATTTGTTAATTTATCATTTAAAATATTAATTTCAATTTAAAATAGATACTATTTATTTGTTGTACACCTTTTACAGTATACTTTTTTTTAACCAAAGGTGACTTTCAGAGTATGCCTTGTTACATTAAATCCGCACCACTTTACATCAAATTTAAATAAATACTTGTATACCGATGATTAATTGGCATAAACAACAATAGAGGTGAACGGTTGTTAGCAGAAACCGTAAATAGTCTGTGAAGGTCTACTTAAAATAAACCTTATTCCTAAAGTTGTAGGCCAAAAGGCCAGTCACTATATAAAAAAAATATTGCAAGATGAGTAGCAGTGTATATCAGTGCTCATGCTATTATTACTGACCAATTTTAAAACAAGTCAATACCGATAAAGTGGTGAGAGTAGGTAAGCTTTCATCTCGTCGGGTTTTTTCGAAACAAGTTTTAACCATGTTACCGAGAATTTTTGCTCTTCTTTTGACAGGAATTCCCGGCATTTGACTCAAATAGCAAATAAGTAGTAATTTGGTAATATTTGCGATGGTGACTCAAACCAGTTAGCAAGCGAGGCGATCAATGCCTTCTCTGTTTCAGAATCCTTGGCCCTGTGGGATAGTTGGACGATTTTATTTTTCAAATTCGATTAAAAATATATAGAAAGAAAATCATGCCAACATTCAATAAATCATCCGCTTTATGCTCAGAGTTTTTCGGCCATAGTTGGATCTGTTTAGCCGATAATTGCAAACTCCTCAAGATTATAAAATATCTTGAGAGATTGTAAATTCTTGATAAATTGTCAACTGAACATTTGAAATACTTTTTTACGCATTAAAATTTGATAGTCCCTAGTCTATGGTCCCTAGTCTATGGTAATCTCTCGAAGTCGTTCGCCTAAGTGGCGCCAAATAGTGGCGTGAATTTTCCTAAAAACCCTCATTGCTAGTCGGGTCAGTTGGTAGAGTTTCAACCTAACCTGATATCTACATTTAACTTATAACAAAGTATATTTTAATAGAGTAGGACCTCATTAAAGAACAAACAATCTTATTATTTACTCTACTATTTCAGCATGTTCACAGTACTCATAGCTATCAATGACGACGCTCTGATTGGCGTGAGATGAACTTTTTAATTAGTTCTATATTTGAAGTTAATTAACATTTGTGCTGTAAGGTACTCGTATTCTGATTTTACAACTGTACAAAGCTATAATAATTTTAAAATAAAGGAAATTAGTTTTCGCGTAGAGAGCGTGTCACCGGGATATTGGTATCCTATTTGTCTTATTCTGGGACATGGTGTAGGTAGGTTATTTCAAATGTGTTTCGTATAGCAATATGCTAAAAAGGCAAAGTTGCAAGCGCAATTCATTTGTTTGTGGCCCACTTCATACTGCAACTGTTGGACTTATTACATTTCATTATTACTTTTAATGATTTTTATGAACAGCTTGCCTTATTTAAACATTGCATAAAGTTACGATTATCTGTTGCGCAATGATGCAATCATTCAAGACGGTATGTTCAGTTATTTGTTTAGTGTAAATGCGTGTAAAAACTCAGAAAAGTATGCAATGTTAACAAGGAATTGTATCACTTCATGAAGAGCTAATATGTTGTAATTTATTTTTCTTTCGCAGTGAAAAGATGAAAATGAAGCTATCGAAGTTAACAAAATACTGCTATGAGTGCTTAATATTTTAAAGTTTGAGTGCGAATATTGTGAGTTTGTGTTTATGTATGTGGAGGGTAATCGCCGCAACTCGCGCTCCTGAATGAAAAATTATTTCGTCATTTGAAAGGTACATTATTCCAGATTTTATTATATTACAGGCATATGCATAAACAACTCGGGCAAAACTGGGATGGGCCGCTAGTCACTAGATTACCTTATACCGATGACTAAAAGCAATACTTTGAGTTGTTTTAATATTGTGGCCAAGTGGCTTCTTAATAATTACAATAATATTCCTGTTTTTATTAACCACCAACACCGTTAATCAGAGGTCCTATCCAGAATAATGAATCATTATCCTACTACTATTATAAAGGCGAAAGTTTGTAAGTATGGATGTATGTATGGATGTTTGTTACTCTTTCACGTAAAAACTACTGAATGGATTTTGATGAAATTTGGCACAGAGGTAGATTATAGTCTGGAATAACACATAGGATACTTTTTATCCCGGGAATATGTTCCCTTAGGATAGTTTTCGACAATCACGCGGGCGGAGCCGCGGGCGGCAACTAGTAATTGTATAAAGTTGCAACCACAACGGGAAAATCCCTGGGCCCATGAATCTAAACAGATACAGAGACTTTTTTGATCCAATCAATAAACTGATGGCTGTGTCACCCAAATAAAATGAATGCAACTACTTTGCATACAATCCAACTGATTCATTTTCTATGACGAAAAGCGAGACAGCTATACTGTAGCCTTTAGTTAGTCTTGGAGCCCTTATAAAACCTTTGTGAATGAGCTGCCAAAGCCCTAGGTCAACTACATGCAGAATCACGATATCAAGCTTGAATGGCAGGAATGTAGGTCAGTATAGAACCGGCTGCAACTGCTGTGAGGCAGACACACCAAATACAAGCTTCAATTAATTGATAGACTTGTTAATGCCACAACAAGACTCTGGCCTACTAGATAGGGACCAGTGGTTCAGGAAATACTTCCAGAAACTATGTACCTAAGGTGGACGTTGTCAAAAAAATGTATCCACTACGCTAGAATAATTTTTAGGCGTTGAGCGAAAATTAGCAAGGAAGTGGTAGTGTGGGCAAGTACCTAATAAGCCTGCAATTTTCTTTGCAGGGCATGTATAGAACAGGGGTAAACCGGTATCGATTCATGCACAATTACACATTAGCAACCTCTAACTTAGCAACCTCGTCTTGGTGATTCCTTTCCCAATTGCATTTAAATTCACTTTCTTCTACAATCCGATAGATATTGAAGTAAGTTTCATATTTCAAAAAAAAATCTTTGTTTGACAACGTAAATAAAACAACGCAATTAATGTCAAAATGAAAGGCATTACAATATAGCCCCTGATAGTCAATGTAAGCATTAACTAAGGATTTTCACACGACATTATCTTACGCGCTGTCGGTAGAGACCTCTTTTTAATTGTCAAGAAGTGAATCACCATTTATGTTAATGGTAACTAACTGGTCGAGTTGTGGTTAGCTTTCAACGTAACACTGAACAAAGAAATGTAAACGCTATTGAATTATTTAAACTACTGTAAAAGTAAAACATGCGGTATTCAGCGGAAAGGAATTCTGTATCACAATGGTCGGACACGGAAATGGCTTTAACTTTTAATAAAGAAGTCAAGTTGATTGTAGACCTCAAACGTTGGTGATTTGCAATACCAAAATTAGTATAATATCTTTAGCACGATAGTTTTATTATTTAACAACCTTTTCTGAAAAGCTAATTTTATTAATTAAGTAGCGGTCTCGGCGAACTTCGTACCTCCTCAAAATATTTTTTTGTATCAAAAAATATTTTTGTATTTTTTTTTTCCAATATTTTAATAGTTATTCTGCTATTCGGGATAAAGAGAAATCCAACAAACCAAAGATCTTCATAATCGGTTCAGCCGTTCTTGAGTTGTAAATGGTGTAACTAACCCGACTTTGTTTTGTATATTATTATATAGATTAGTATTAATGAAGTAACACAATAAATAGCTAGCAGACTGTCAACCTGTACTCTGTTTCGATTGACTGATTGAAATTAGTAAGGCGTCCGTTACACGCTCATGCAAACGTCAATCAATTCCATAAGTTATTAATGACGAATGGTGATTATTGGAATTTGTTTGTTTGGTTTATTAAAAACGTTGCTCACACTAGGAATTTCTCCTGTATCGTGGGTGCGTTTACAGACATAGAAACACACAGACACAAACAGCCAGACCCGGAACAACTAGGTATCTGTAGGAAATACAAATACTTGTTCCGTGCGGGAATCGAACCCGCGACACTCAGCGCGGCAGCCAATCGCTCAATCAACATCAATTCAATCGACGATCAGTGGGTATCCTTAGGGACATTAACCTTGAAATAATGTTACATATGGCGACGATTATTGGCTGATATACGGGATTCGAAAATGGATAAGTACCCATTCCATAAACATAAAAAAACAGACCCATTGTCATTAAATTGTTCTTATTGAAGAGCGTCTTCGACAAGGTCAATAAATGCATCAAATGTTCCACGTTTGCGAGTAATTATAATTAAGGTTGTCCAATTATTCAAGTATCCAAAGCATGCATTTGTTTTGAAACCAAAATTAGTTCGCCGTCAACTTCGTCAATCCACGGGTTCGATTCCACGGTCGTACTCACTTTTTGCCCATCTTTGCATTTTAGAAAAATATTTTTATTTTTTTCGATTCGATTGGGCACAAGTTGATTCTGACATATTTTGATTTTCATATTATTTTGAAATTATTATTCTTTATTTATTTCACTATTAAGAATGGCGAATGAAGACACTAGTAACATAACAATGAGAAAATTACGGAAAACGAACTCTCATAATAATGTGTCAATTATGAACACTTCAAACTCGTCACTCTTTGATACCACGATGCAAAGTCTACCTGACCAATGCGAAACTTTAGAAGTACGTGAATTACAAGCAAAATTATTATCTGTACAGGAGGAATTACTGATTGCAAATAATGAAATAGACAATTTAAACACAGAGAATTCAAAATTAACATGGGAATTGGAAAAAGTTATAAAATCATTGAATTATATAAAAAGGTCGGATATGGGGAGTCTTCTTCCACCCCACCAACTTCAATGCGGAAGAATAAAAAGAGAGACCAAAATGAGATGTACACCCCGTCTGGGAAAAATAATGATCATCATATTATTATCCCTAAAAAGCCCATAAATGTAGAACAACCGAAGCAAGATATATGTTCTAAAAGAAATTCTACAAGTATCCAGAATTTTTTTGAAAAAGATACCACCCGAAGTGTGAGCAAGGAAAACCACCTGCCAGCCGCCAGCTTTGCGCACAAGAATAAATTATGCATACTGAGCACGAATAATACCAATGAAATACTATCCATAGCGCAAAATACCTTCGCAAACAAATTTGACTTTTGTCACTATTTAATACATAGCGGGAAAACTGAACATCTCTTGAAAGGTTTAAAAGAAAAACTTGTGAAATTCACCATGAATGACTTTTGTGTAATTCTTTTAGGTGATGAAGACTTCAAAAATACTAATAATTATTTTGAGATTATATTCAGTATAAGAGAAGTTATTCAAAACATAAATCACACGAATGTGATCATCTGTTTACCGACCTATAAAAATGGATACTATGCTAATTTATTTAACAGTAGAATAGAAACTTTCAACAACCTCTTGTATCTAGATGTACTGACATATGAACATTTATATCTGTTAGACAGTAATTTAAACCTTTCCTTTGACTATAAAATGTATAATAAACGAACTGGCTTAGTAAGTAACCATGGAATGTATATAATATTTAAAGACATAGATAGTTTAATAATTGACATACAATATAATAATAGTATAAGTGATACAATTGACATTGATAGTAATTTGACAAATAAGGATACTTTTTTTCTTGACTAAATATTTATGTATATTACATCAGAACATTGCCGGTCTTGTTAATAAATCTGACGCTCTCTCAGTCTGTTTGTGTGAACTTTCAGAACGAGATGTTGATGTAGATGTAATATGCATTTCAGAGCATTTTATGAAGGCTGGCTGTGAGAATCAGCTACATCTATCTAATTATAGTTTAGCTGCTTGTTATAGTAGACAGACAAGTAAGCGAGGCGGTACATGTATACTTGTTAAGCATGGTATTCAATGGAAGGGATTGACCAATGTAGCAAACATGTCCTCGCAAAGTATATTCGAGTGTTGTGCAGTTAAATTGACGGACTATAATATTATAATTGTGTGTATTTATAGAGTACCTAACTCAAATAATATCAATGAGTTTTTTGATAAATTAGAAACTATTTTAAAATATTTATCCAAACAACGATGTAAGAATATAGTTTTAGCTGGTGATTACAACATTGACATTTTGAGGAGAAGTAAACTGTCAGCCGAATTCGAGTGTATTCTTTTGAATTTTAATTTACAACTTGCTTTGAGACAACCTACTCGGGCTGCGAGCCAAACATGCATAGATAATTTCGCGCATAATTTCAACAAGCGTCGTTGTGCATCAGAAGTATTGGAGTTCGCGTTATCCGATCATACAGCACAACTATTAAAGTGCCCCATTAAAAAAAAAGATGTTCTTAAGTATTATCGCAAAAGTACACGAGACTACAGTCAGGTAAATATTGAAAAATTCAAGACTTGTCTAAGTAGTCTATCTTTCTCAGACGTGTACGAGATGGAGGATCCTAATGCAGCCTACAACTGTTTTATTGAAACGTTCCAATTATTGTACGAATTATGTTTCCCCAGCAAAATGATTACCATAAAGACTACTAAAAAACCTACTTGGGTATCACGTGGGATAAAGTTGTGTAGTAAAAACAAACGGAAGCTTCTATGGCAATATAGATTAAAACCAAGTCAAGCTAATAGAGATAAATTCAAAAGATATTCAAAATTACTCAAAAGAATTATGAATCTAACACAGAAAGCACAAAACAATTACAATATAAAAACCTCTAATAACAAGTCTAAGACTACGTGGCAAATAATTAATAAGAGTAAATACAATGCACCGAAAAACTCAATTTCTTGCATCAAATTAGAAGGGAAAGACATCACAAACCCAAAGGACATTGCCAATACATTTAATAATTATTTTATAGATAAAATACAACCAACAATTAACGCGGGATCAAACTCAACGTCATTAATTCTTGGCCGAGCACAATCTATGTTTATGGCTCCGTCTACGCCCTATGACATAATTAGTATTATTATGAAACTAAAAAACACGAACAGCGTTGGCTACGATGGTATTGCCACAAAAATATTGAAAGCAGTTGCATTTGAAATATGTACTCATTTGTGTTTTATTATTAATCTCTGCATAAGTGCAGGTATATTTCCTGATGCATTAAAAATATCCATAGTGAAACCGCTATATAAGAAAGATAATCACGAGTTAGTGATAAATTACAGACCGATCGCGCTTATACCAGTTTTGTCAAAGGTGTTCGAGAAATATATATATGGTGAAATGAATACCTATTTAGAAAAATATAATATATTAAGTGACGAACAAAAGGGATTTCGAAAAAATAAAAGTATAAATTTGGCTATTTATGAGTTTTTACATAATGTCATGCTAAATGTTGATAAGAGAACACCAGTCTGTGCCATATTCTGCGACATGACACAGGCCTTTGACTGCGTCTATTATAATTCCCTGGCAGAGAAACTTGAAGCCTATGGTGTTAGAGGGAACGTTTTAGAATTAATTAAATCGTATCTTCATAACCGTAAACAAGTTACAGAAATCACTAAAATAAATAAAAAAAGTAAACGTGAAGAAATTTCAAGATCAGAGGAACGCGAAGTTATATACGGAGTACCTCAAGGCAGTGTATTGGGGCCTCCGTTGTTCACTTTGTATATAAATGACTTGCCTAAAGTAACTGAACAACCGATGACACTTTTTGCTGACGATTGCACTTTGACAATAGCTCGTAATGACATAAACACATATAAACATGACATCAATAATTCACTAATATCTATTATAAATTGGTTAAATGATAATAATTTAATAATTAATTTAAAAAAGACAAACGTTATGCACTTTAGACAACGTACACAAACAATTAACAATCTTAATATTCAATTTAATAATATAAATATCAATGAAGCTGACACAACAACATTTCTGGGACTAATAATAGATTCTAAATTGAATTGGAAACCTCAAATAGAGGCACTTAGCAAAAAATTGAGTAGTGCAGCCTACGCTCTGAAACAGCTTGCTGTGGTTCTCAACACAGATGCGCTAATTACTGCATACTTTGGATTAGCCGAATCAATTCTTAGATATGGAGTCATCTTTTGGGGGAATAGCACGGACAATGAAATAGCGTTTCGGGCACAGAAAAGGTGCATTAGATCGATGTTTAGACTGCAAACAACGGACAGCTGTAAACCTTATTTTATAGAACGTAAGATATTGACATTGCCCTCATTATATATCCTGGAAACAGTAATGTTCATTAAATCCAATTCTCATTTATTTCAGCGTTTGTCTGATGCTGTCCCTAGGAATAGACGTGATAATTTCAAACTCCGTGTTCACGGCGCTAAAACAACTCTTATGCGTAAGAGCATCTTTTGCATGGCTCCGACCATTTTTAATAAATTGCCCAAATCATGGAAAACATTAAATATATCTGCTCTTAAAAGTAGATTGAAGAGCTTACTAACTGAAAGAGCATATTACAGTATAGCAGAGTTCATGAAAGAGGACAATTTACTTCGTTTTTGAGATGACAGTGTTAAATATTTTTGACATGTTATTTTATTTTTTATTTTTGTAATTGTAATTTGTAATAATTGAATTTTAATAATAGGAATAATTGTAATGTGGAATTGAAATATTAATGATAATAATTCATATTTTATTGACCAATTTATTTAATGACTACTTTGACATTGAATTGCATCTAAGGAATATGTTTATTGAATTGCAATGATAAATAATGATGAAATGTAATTTTGATGAATAGTATCACGGTTTATGCACCATCTCTTCCTACCAATTTGTACGCCACGATGTGCGGCTGAACATGTTAGAACTTTTCCTTACCACATTTTTATCTTGCATGCAATGTATCATGTACACCATGTTTAAACAAATAAAATTTACTTACTTACTTACTTACTTGATCCTAAAGGTGCGCTTACACGGGCAATTTTTTTGAGCAATTTGTTATTGCTCGGCAACACGTGACATATGGATCAATCTGTAGCAATTAGAGGAGCAATCTGCTGCAACTTCAATGAAATGCGTTTGTTTTTTCGACAATATTGTTTTAATTGCTCCTTATATACTATATTGCTTTCTCTGTGTTTTGTTGTTTTCTCAATTAAAGTACTCGTGTATTGCCTAGGTTCTTGGAGTTTCTACATATCAATAATGTAATTGAAAAAAATTTCGCCAAATTGAGGCTTGCTGCCGTTACCGTAAATTGCTTGATATTTTTTTTTTCAAAATTTATTAAAAATGTTTAATAAAAATTTTTAATCAATTTTGAAATTGGTCGTGTAAGCGCACCTTTATAATATTCTGAACAAAACCAGTTCTATTATAATTTTTGGCAGACCGGTCTCTTACGTTATGGTTTTTACTGTCATCATAGGATGTGCAGCTTCATGCTAGATACGTCAGCGTTACTGGAGATCACAGTCTCGCTAAATGGTAGGTCACTGACCGCTACAAGGTGTGATTATAAACTCGTTTTTTTTTGTTTGATTGATTGCTAGAACTGTTACTTAGCATAAAATCTATTGATGATAAGCCCTGGTCTAAGCCAGGACTTTTTATCACTAGATTGCTTGAAGAATAAAGTTTTGGGTGTGAATGTGGATCTGGATATAAGTGAAGGGGAAGAGCAAAGATACAATGCATTAATCGCATGAAAGAAAGGTCATATATCTCGAAAGGTGATGCTCATAAGAGAAGCACTTATGGGGAAGCATTAAAGAAGAAGGTTATCTAAATAAATTGATAAGACTGGTAGAGAATGCCTTGATGCATTAAGTCAACTATAAAGTCCACATGTACCACTATTGTGCCTAAAGTTTAAATAAATAAGTATAATACCGTAAAACGGTACTATACTTATACGTAAACTTTTATTGGCATTTTCACTTAATTGTTTCTCACAAAGCGTCCATTTAAATATAAAATAATTGTTAATAACTTGGAGTTCTTCATTGCTGCAAACAATATTTAAATAATGTGAAAATTCCAATCAAAGTTTCGTTTTTATTCACCCCGTCATTTCTATTCACCCCGTTTTACCCGGTACAAAATTATATTCTTG
This sequence comes from Mamestra brassicae, assembly GCA_905163435.1. NCBI lineage: Eukaryota > Metazoa > Arthropoda > Insecta > Lepidoptera > Noctuidae > Mamestra > Mamestra brassicae. The sequence continues at coordinate 940,153 of LR990999.1, read as the reverse complement.
TAAACTTGAAGAGAATGGTTAACTTGTAGAGCAGTTGCGAAGACAAAATTTAGAAAACATAAGTTTTCTTTACTTTTCATGGTCAATATCTAATCATCGTTATAAAAAGGGAATGTTAGAACTTACAAAATGTGTTTCCATTCCTCGTTCGGCGTCCATCAGGTGTACATTATTCGGGATGTGGTTTTTGTTCTTAGTGTCCATTTGCGGTGGTTTGCCGAAAATCATCTCGACCTCATCGTCAAAACTTTGCTCCAAAGTCTTGTTATTCTCGTTCACAATCTTCAGTTTCACTTGATCCTTAGCCATGTTTTACACCAATACAGAATAAACAATAGAAAGACACACTATGAAGATTCCTTTACAATGTTTTCTTTGATAAAGTTAGCCGGTGTTTTTAAATGCGCGCGCAACGTTCGCTCTTGACAACGGTCAGGCAAAGACTAGCGGAGTTGACCGGTGCGTGTCAATTAACAACTTTGATCGCTAAAAATACAATCACTTCGCGACCAATTTAAATTGTCAGTTTAGATCTATGTGCTTAACATTACGAGTGATACCGATTTGAATTTTCACACTTTTCACGGAACATTGAATGAAAAAACCCCGTGAAAACCCGGCAGACGTAATAGAATGATGTGGGCATTGCGTTGCCAAATTTATTGGTTTTGTTCTTATAAGGCCTGCGGGTAAATAGTAATTAGAAAAGATTTTTACTATATTCAAAGCAATTCAAAGTAGGTACCGACCTAATAGGGTAGATGACTAAAAAAATTCAATTTATAAATTATTCTTTCACGTAAACAAAAAAAACTTTTTCACAAAAAAATACAACCGACTTGGAAGTCTGAAGAGTTTGTTTACGTGACAGAAGAATTTCGGAAGTCGGTGTTTTTTTAGTTGTTTCTTCGTATTTTCAACACCGACTTCCGAAATTAAAGTTATTTTATACTTTGTAAGCCTTTGGTGGGAAGTCGGTTGTATACTTTAGTGAAGTTTTTTTTTCACTTCTTAGTGGTACCCCACACCTAACAACACCACTGTCTGAAAAGTCACAGGAAAGCAAAAGACGCAATTTCGTTTACTTGGATGACATATTTTATATTTCCTCCAGCTATTTTGATTTAAAAACCAAACTACTGAACCGATTTCGATAAAATTTCTATGGGATCAATTGGAACATATATCCTTTTACATGAAATAAGAATTTTTCAAAATGGTTTATAAATGACGGAGTTATGAGGTAACAAAAAAAAATACAACCGAATTGAGAACTTCTTCCTTTTTTTGGAGTCGGTTAAAATGAAGACATTGGAAACTCGTGTGACGTCACAGTTGAGTACACTTTTGACCTAAACGTGATGTCACAAGCCCCCACTCCAGCCGGTCGATTCTGTAAACATGTCGAAGTGAAGGCTTGGGTGAAGTGATTACGAGGTGAGCTGTCAATCTATATAATCAAGATGTCACGTGATCAAGAAGTGAGCTGTCATTCCATCTTGATTACATGTACACATTACATGTTACACATTACATTGAATAACATTTTTCAACTTTCAAGCTACAAAGAAAATATCTGACAATACTCATAGGAACTTTTTCAATTCTTCCACTCGTTTGGAGAGCATCATCGCCAAAAATGGCATAATATCGTCAGTACTTATCATTATATGAGCCGAAAGACGTGCGAACGACTGCTGGACATAGGCCTCCCCCAAAGGGGGGGTGGTTGCCCATACTCCCACGGGAAGTGATGGGATATTCTGTGCTTTTAGGAGTTCAGAAGAGAATCCAACAAGAGGCTAAGTACAATAAAGCGGGTAAGGTAATGGTAACGTACACGTAAATTTCTGAAACCAGCACCTCAATTCGGTTACCCATAAAATGGAATAATTTTTCACAGTCTACAGGAGTTTTAGATCCAGTGCTTCATTTGTTTAATAATCGTCTGCCCGACAACGCAAAACATGCAATGTATTACTTATACTGTTAACCTAAATGAGAAAATACAAGAATATCCAGTTTGACTGGAATTATGAAGACGACCGATATTATTCACGTTTCTTGTATGGGAAATTTTCAACTTTAAAGATGTCTACACACCTAAGCCGCCGGCCCCCCGGTACGAAACCGGCGGGCAAGGCCTGATTTTAACGATCTTGCCCGAAAATTGTCCGGCTCGCAACTTCTAAAGCACTAACCCGCAGGGTTCGTGCCGGCGGGCGAAGGCGGGCTTAGGTGTGTAGACAGCTTTACCCATAGATATAATTTACTTATTACAGTTCATAAGAGAAAGGCCGTTGACAGACAGACGAAGAGTCAGCGGAGGCTTAGTGATGGTGTTCCGATAGTTATACAACCCTTCCGATGCGGAAACCTAAAAATTAGATGAAAGGTCGGAAATAATAATATTTTAAGAAGGAGAAGAAGATGGCGCGCTGCTGCAGCTACCTACTAAGTTAACAATATCCTTTAGCCAATTTCTTGGATGTGTCACCGGAAAATGGCAAACGCCGTAGGGTTGTAAAATATCGCGTGAAATTGTAAACTATTTTTTTATTTTTTATTTATTTAATATGGGTTTGCTCTTGACTCTAGTCTAGGTCATAGATGACAGAGACAAAGTCGACGATGGAGCGAGCCTATCCAGAAGAAGCCTGTTCACTCTAATTTTGAAGAGATTAGGGTTGTATGCGTTCGGAAACAAAGACGCGGGCAGAGTTCCACTCCTTTGCTGAGCACATTATAAAAGACGTTTGGAAACGTTTAGTGCGAATTGGTGGAATAGCAACAAGGTAGGGATGGTAACTTGCAGTGCGTCTAGATGTCCGATGGTAGAAAGGGGCCGGTGGGATGAGGTCGTGGAGTTCTTGGACACTCCCCCGAAGTACAATCTGTAGAAGACCGACAAACAGGCAACCTTGCGGCGATGAGCCAAGCTGTGAAGCTTGGCATCCACCAGTCTTACGTCGCCAATGAGCCTTTGAGCTCTGCGTTCCACCGAGTCAAGCGCGGCAAGTTGGTATTTAGCGGAGCCATCCCAAAGGTGGCTGCAATACTCCATGCAGGATCGGACTTGTGCTTTGTAAAGGGTTAAAAGCTGTCCAGGCGTGAAGTATCGCTTCACTCTATTAAGGATGCCCAGCTTTTTGGCCACAGTTTGGGCTTTGTGCTCAATGGTGGCACCAAAGTTGAGACTGGGTGTGAACTCTATGCCTAGGAGCTCAAGTCGATCGGTTACAGGGACAGAATGAAGCAGGTCATTGATGTGCAGCAGGAAAAGAGTTGCAGAGAGAACAGACCCCTGAGGAACTCCGGCGAAAAATCCGGAGAAAATACTTTTCCGAAAACTACCCAAATCGCTTCAAGTCTACCTATAAAATTTGAAAAGTTATCTCTATTTCTCCAGGATCCCATCATCAGATCCTGACTTGATGATCATGGGATCACCTGGGAAGTATTCAAACAAAAAAAAAACCAAATCGGTCCAGCCATCTTCGAGTAATCAGGGAACATACGTACAAAATTAAAATTAAAAAAGGGTCCGATGAATTGAGAACCTCCTCCTTTTTTTTTGAAGTCGGTTAAAAATAAAACAATAATCCATTATTCAGGTTATTTTTATTCTTATCCATTCTGTGTTATTAAAATCGCGAAATAACCTGTATTTTGAATAAATAAGAATAAGTAAAACAAAAATAAAAAAACAAAATTAAATGTCAATTGATTATTTTTTAATTATGCAGCGAGTTAGTTAAACTGGCCAAGTGCGAGTCGGACTAGCGTGCAAAGGCCCTTTGCACGCTAGTCCGACTCGCACTTGACCAGTTTAATTTTCCTGTGAATTGACGTAATATTATGTTGTTATGACATTTTGGTTACTATGAGGTTATGGCCCACAAAACTGTTCCTAAACCTAATTAAGTTTTAAATATTTGCGTATTTTCACAACGCAGGCGTATATGGTATCAAAATAATGGGGAAGGAAAATACTTGTTGAAGTAATAGCCAATTAACAAATAAATAGGTGAGGTATTAAGTAAAAGTATTGTTAAGTACTTAACTGCTATTATTTTAGAAATTAAGAAAAGTGAAATCTTTAGGAAGAAAGTCAAAAATAACTAGGAACTGAAAGCTTGAGTGAAGTGATCACGAAGTGAACTGTTATTCCATCTTAATTAAGTACATGGATTGACTGTTCACTTCGTGATCACTGCACCCAAGCCTTCACTTCAACATGTTTACAGAATCGCACTACTGGATTCGCCAACCAGCATTGTATCCCAATATTTATTCCCAATTGCGTTACACAGTTGCGTTTATATCTCAATTCTGAGGATTTTGAACGAAATTCTTTATCTATAGATAATAATATCTGTTATAATAGAATGTTTTCGAATAGGTATGTCAAATGAAAGACGGTGCAATTAATTGTTTTATATTAATATAGGTAGGTATGATTAACCAGAGAGTCAAATCGTATTTTCTTTCTCAATCGAATAGTCAAGTCAAAGCATTTATTTCAAATAAACCATTTATTTTGTTGACTGACTGACTTTGACAATTCAAAAGTACCTGTAAATGGATTCAATCGAAAGGAGTTCCAAAGGGCTTAGTGCGAGTTTTTGACGTTCTCTATCGCGTTAGCGTAAACGTCAATTTGTATTGAAACTGAAAAACCATTTATTTTGTTGACTGACTGACTTTGACAATTCAAAAGTACCTGTAAATGGATTCAATCGAAAGGAGTTCCAAAGGGCTTAGTGCGAGTTTTTGACGTTCTCTATCGCGTTAGCGTAAACGTCAATTTGTATTGAAACTGCATAAGCGCCGTTTGGTGACACTCACGGAAAATCTTTTTTTTTTCATACAAGTTAATGCGCTCAATTATATTAAAAAACTTGAACTAAGCCCAATACGTCGCTTCTTTTTTTAATTTAGTCTGTCAACGTAAGTCTCGAAAGATGATTTGAATATGTACAATATGTGATTTTTTAAAATGTTTTTATATTTATTTTTATGTATTGTGTGATCCAAATAAAGATTTTTGTTTATCTTTTACTTATAAGAACATCTATTTTCCGTAGACGATCCTTAGACGTCTAACGGCTAGCCACACACAGCAACTGAACATGCCCCATTAATAGACAATCTTGCAATCCTACTGCTGCCATCTATCGGCCATAGCTGTAAACGCCTTTTAAATTCATTTGCCGTTTGTGCTTATATGCATTATGACGATAGCAATTGAGAGAGAATTCTCTTCTGAGCAACCAGGCAACAACAAATGGGCAGGCGCTTAGAACATTAAAGTTGTTGTTGAACTTCATGTTGAAAATTTATGTTAGTTATTTTTCGAATTCGAATTTGAAAAATACCAACATAAATTTTCATATTTTTCAGGGATATTTGAAGTACAGAAGACATGCTGCGCCAACCTAGATTAAAATGTGCTAAATACTCGTTAGGAGAGTAAGAGAACATTAATATCATGTATTTTGCCATTACAAACAGTCCCTTCCATTATCATTTATTTGTATAGTTCCAAGTAACTGTTCTAACAACAGTGAACAGTCATCTTCTGGGCACGCTCGCTCCATCATTAGACCTCATGGTCAAGATGAAGCCAATTCCTCAAAAAAAAAAATATAGACAATATATCAATGCTTCATTACTATTCATTAGCGTACCAGCCGAACTTCTTCTAAACTTCACTGGGTGCTATTTTTAATTTACCTACTTACTCGTACCGGCCTAACTAGTTAATTATTGAAAAAAGGACACATGAACTAGGTCTACAACTTCGCGCGTGCATATAATTACCGGCAAGTGCAGGAAGTTGTTAGCATTATGTTGTTTAGATTAAAAAGCCATTAAAAATAACTAACTTATTAAACTTTTCTTCATTGTGTCGATGAACAAGCGCCTGATGTAATCGTAACGTTATTTCTAAATGCGAATTGCTAACTTTTTCTAAGAAGGTGCACGAAAATATTGCCCATTTCAAATAAGTACCATAATTATGCCATAAACATAGTTTTCTGCCTTTTCTTTTTAATATGTTTTCATTTTTACATTTGTATTTTTTAGTTTTTATTTAAGTCTTATGTTTTCTATTCTTGTACCAAATAAATGTTTTATCTATCAACCTAAATTGCAAAGACTATACTTTTTTTTTTTGGTACCAGTCCACTTTACCATTTCCAACCACTGCAGCTTTTGAAAGCCAGATTAAACAACGGTTACCACTAGAAAATCGCCGGCTCAGTTTCTGGAACTAAAAGTATAGCAAAATACTGTCAAACGAGCGTCAGGTGCTATGTTTGGTTTGATATTTTTTTTACAGCCAATTTCATAGCTGTGCTGATGACTCGCATTTATTTTGCGGCGGGTCGATAATGTTTTTCTTGAACTGGGGTAATTAATCCGAACCTATCCGTTGCTATGGTAATATTTAAAGGTATCGGAGCATAAATAGGTAATAAGTTCGCTACCTAATTAACTTATCTCTAATGTGTTATCATCACATACTTCCTATAAATAGAATAGGTACCTATCAAAATTATCGTACCGGTTTTCCGGTGCGTGGTGAGTCAAAATAACTTCTGGAAAAATGATTGATTGAAACTTTAGCTTTCTCAAAATAAAAGTGATAATCTTTTTATGGGAATTAAGTAATTACCAACTACTACTACTTACTAGTATTATTGATTTCAACGTGGAAACAGAAAAAAAAAACAATTTGAAGAAGGTCTAGGAAATTGTCAAAAAACCTAGTAAAGGTCCGGTAGTTTCCCGCCCAATGTTGCCGCCGTTCTACTTTATTTCTAGTTTTTGAGCTGGCAATTTTCGAGCAGACGAATTAAACGAAAAGATATGTAGCAATAGATTAGGAATTCCCGTCAAAAACACACATAGACAATCGCGGGTATTTCAATTCCTTCCGAGAACTGGGAGATTTATATTTTCCGGGCAAACTTTAACTCGGTTATCCTTATCACCGATAGCTATTAAAACAGCAATAGTTTTCTACACTTCCTTTTATTTCCAAGTTAAAACCGTTGAGTTTCAAGTCTTGAGTCTACAGTTTACCTACTCAGTAAGAGTGCACTTTCATCAATCCTATTATCGCGCTTTTAGATAAGATCGGTTGAAAGACAAACATATAACACATTCGCACACTATGTTCATTGCATTAGACTGCGTCGATGGTCTCGCTGCAGCAAGTAATGAGGTCCTCGGTTTGATTCCCAGGTCTGGCAAAATGGGTTTTTCTCATCATTTCTCAGTTCCAACCAGATTTTGGATGTTGAAGTCGTTGGCCCTGCGCCTGATGTCTCCCCGGCCGTGTCCAAATGTCGTCCCGTCGGACAATGAGAGTGAAGGAGGATGAGTGCGCTTCAGTATGTCCCGCGCCGATGGCTAGTCTCAGCTGAGATTGGCTGCCGAGGCCGAAATTCGGTCAGGAGGACTATTACATTGTACAGCCAAACGCCTGTCTAAGGTTATCCACAGTTGGACTAGATGCGCCACCATTTTGTTTTGTTGCAGATTTCGTAGTCCATTGTACAGGGCTGCGTTTCCTTGAGAGATGTGCGTGTAAGCTGAGAGGTTCAAGAAATCGTATCTGAAATTTAACACAATGTCGCATCGTTAGGGTTCCGTACCTCAAAAGTAAAAAACGGAACCCTTATAGGATCACTCCGTTGTCCGTCTGTCGGTCTGTCACGACCTTTTTTCTCAGGAACGCGTGAAGGTATCATGATGAAATTAATAACATATATGTAGGCCTATGGTCCCTTGACGCTGAGTTCAGGCTTCTAAGTCAACGCAATAAAAATACGGACATTTATGCGTCATTTTTACAACATAATTATTTTGAAATTTGGAAATAAATCAAAACCTATAGGGTACTTCCCGTTGATGATCGTCATGAAATTTGGAAGTGCTGCGTGGACGCGTAGCAGGCGCTGATAAGCTAGGAAGCGGTCTTAAAAGAAAAAAGTGACTATAGAAAGTGACACATTGCATAATTATAAAACAAGTGACCTCACGCACATGTCTTGCACACATTTCTCGAGTCACTTGTTTTATATGAATAAGGCATTGTCCTAATATATAGCGATCTTCGTACTAATTCGCGATTGACGCGATCATTGGTTCGGCAAAAAATGCCGAACCAATGGTTTGCCGAAGAAATGGTCGGGGCGACCACGAATTTGCGCGATGATTGCCTTCCCTGAGACCTCGCGTCAGTAAGCCCTTTTCCAGCAGAGCTGTACGAGGCTAGGATATCTGACCAAATCCCATTGGTGGGTTTCGCACTCATTCCTCGCTTCGCATTCTCGCTCTCGTACATCTTTCGTCCAAACGCACCGTAAGGCGCCCATAACACGCTCATGCAAGCGTCACTCAATTCCAAAATTCATAAATGACTTATGACTGATGGTGAGCAATGGAATTAAATTGACTTAGACGCTCATTCTTAAATACAATATATTATTGGCTGGGTATACGGGATTCGAAAAAGAACAAAAACTGAACTATTACGCATTCCATACACATACAAAAACTGACCCATTCACAAAAGTCGTGACTTATGAAATATCCACATTTTCCTCAATAAATTTCATGCAACCATCAGTCATTGCGTCACACGATAGGTTATCCGTCAGTCACAGTCTTTACTGTGGTTAAACTATCAGTTTAACATATCGAGTAAAGGACGCCTAAAGTAACAACAACTTCGTAAAAGCATTTTCTGTGTAAAATAATAATCGGCATTTAAATATCTATTTCCATACTGCGAAAACAATACGTTGAACATGCATGTTGTCACAATCAGCTCTAGATAAGATTAGCCTGGAGTGCTGACTACGTTACTCACACATTTTCATACGTTAACGAGTTCATTCGGCACCTTTCCGGCCATTGATTTAGCTGGTCATAAAGCAACGGCGTCATTGACAGGAATTGTTGAAGTAAAACTGAAATCATTCTCCTAATTCGGCTTTTTGGTTAATTTGATACCGTATTATAACTATTAAATATCCTGTCAAATCACGTCACGCTAAATGCCGTTCGTCAATGAAAATCAATTGTGCGGGCAACGATATACCGACCTTCGTCCAAAATTAAAAGTCATTTATTCAAATTAGGCTGAGTGCCAGCACTCTTTGAACGTCAAAGTTCTACATAAAGACAGTCCCCCAAAACGCCCGCCCGTCAACACTTCCTAGTGTTTTAAGACAACAACAGCTGGCTTGTCTCAAATAAAACATGGCGAAAAGCCTTAAATCCATACTAATACCTCTCCACGCCTTAATGGCTGAACGGGACTGAATGAAACTTGGCGCACGGCTAGACCATGTCCTCGAATAGAACATAGGATACTTTCGTCCCCGGTGCATGTTTCGTCGGGATAATTTTCGACTTTCGCGCATACAAAGTCGCTGGCAGAAGCTTAATATGCATAAATACATTCGATAAAGTACATGCTTCACCTAAAGTAAATACTTCAGTGTTTGGAACCTTCAATGCATCTATTTAGAGATCGGTTAAGGTACTACTTCATTCAGGATTTACCCACGATCTTCTGACTGCTTACCGAGAGACGGTAGGAAGAGTGTCAGCAGACATACAGCCAGATGGGTGTACGACGTTGAAAGATAACACAATACACAAGCAATGTTGAAAAAAAAAATCGCTTCAAAAGGGAACCTTCGAGTTCTTTTGCTTAAGTTTGTATTTGGTAAAGATTCCTCTTTGAATTACTAATCCACTTTATCAGGGTTGTGAATGACCTTTGAAATGGGCTAGGATTGAGTCCATTAACAAATCTACTACTCGTCTAGTACAAGTTTAGCCCCAAAACTATTGAAAAACATTGACATAACAAACTGCTACGAGTTGTCTGTAACACCATCCATTCAAGCTCATTACATTCAGATTTCTATCAAAATCCCGGAAAAAAAGTATCCATAACTTCAGTGAATATGAAATATTATTTTTTCACATAAATTCGTTATCAGTCGATAAGTTTTTCTGACACCCGCGCCCGGCATTCGCACAGTCGACGTACAACCACGTAGTGGGACGAACGTACAAACATTTTTTTTTAATTGAAATATATAAAATTCCCTATCAAGATGGGTTGCGGTGAATTTGTGGTGAAATACATCCTGTTCTTCACCAACTTGGTGTTTGCCGTAAGTGGTATTCTTTCTTTCTTTCCGTAAAGCCGGTGATTCTGACCAGGTTTAGTTAGGTTCCTGAGATAGTGTGTTTAGCCTGTGTTTGTCTCTGTCCGGCTTGTTTATTTAGAAGTGTGCTTATTTAAGGAAGATTAAGAAATCAGTGTGGTTGAAGTCGCCTTTAAAATAAAAATGGAATACTTATGTCTAGACTAACGTCGCCTTGCGCCCTTGTCTAGTTATATCGATTCAGACTTGCAGCACATTCATTGTATTCAGCTGTATCTATATTGATTCACTTACTAGGTATACCTTATTTATTGTTGTGTGAGTATACATGGTGTAAGTGGACATTATTCTAATGAAATGCAGCATAACTAACGACAAATTAAAATAGCTTAATGAAACAAAGGGAGGTATACTAGCAAACCATTACTCAATCTTATTGGGTTTTTGAACCAGCCATTTGCGTTTCATTTTAAAACAGTTTTACGATCTATTTTAGATTTGATATGGAACAGTTTAAATAGGGGTTTATTCTTACGTACACCGACTGGCGTCATATTTTTGCTTTCCTTTGTGCCTTGATAATTACGTGACAAGTACGTCAATGAATCAACAAACGTAGGGTAGTCCAGAGGCCACGCCCTCGAGTTAGAAGGAAGGATGACTAAATGACAAATACAAAGGTTCAAATTAAATTGAATATGATTGGAGAGGTCTCTGTGTACTTATAGCCTGATGGTTGTAAGTAGTCCAGTACTGGACAGAGACCTTCAGATCAGATCAGAGAGTTAGGATCAGATTATGATGTAAAGCGACTATGATAAGAGGAAAAACTGGGTGGTGTTGACGCGGCTGATAAACGCACGCCACGCCCATATTTACAATTCTCGTTGTTTTTTTTTTTAATTCACGTATTGAAACTAGGCTGAGAATCCAAAACCCGCCGTTTGGCACTTCCTAGCTAGTGTTTGTCATGAGATGCCAGCCTAATATATTATACACTTGATATAGGCCCGACAGGGTCCATAATTGTTTCTATTTATTAATTCTACCACCTGTTTATGTGTACATTATGGATTGCAATAAACTATTTGAGATTTGAGATTTGAGATAGGAACTAACAATCTTCCTGCTTTTTCTCAACTATATTGGAGTCGACTTCCAGTCTAGCCGGTTACGGTTGAATACCAGTTGGTATTCTCCTTCCTCTCATTGCCTATCAGACACCCACAACCCGGTTACTGAGTAACACGATAATACTCAGCAAGACTGCTGTCAGATTCAACACTATGGGACCATAACTTTTTTTTAATGGATGGGAAATCATCAAATGAATCCTTCCGCTCTGGGCAGAGCGAAAGTGAGTGTTACTGTTAATGACTAAAACCCACCCGTGTTCCTCCTAATGCCCTTTGCGTTCCAGGGCCTCGGTGACTCTTTCGAACAAATTCCGCAACTATGGAAACATACCTAGTTAGTACATCATCCGGAGTTAACAATAGAATTGCTAAAATAATTAAACCGGCATCAAACGTCACTCTCACTCAAAGAGAGTGAGTGCATTAATGAGTTGCATGCGTTGATCGATATGTAGAACAAGTAGGTCAAGGATAGATTACTTGTTAGGTACTTGAAACAGTCTATTTCACTGTAGATGTTAACGCTTTTTAGCAGAAACATATTGTCATAAGTAGATGTTAACCATGTAGGTAGACCTTAGCATATACTGACTGACTAGGTACTGACAGTTTGTCAGTAGTATTAGCTCAGCACTGTCAGTGACAGTTATGAGTCAATATTTGTGTTCTTGGTCAGTCATCCACTCGACCATCAGTCTAAGTGGATTGTCATTTCCTGACTAACGTCACCCTTAGTCACGCATTTATTTACAGAAAGAAAGTGCAAACACTGACGCAAGCATTTACGGAAACAATACAGAAAATACTATCAGAAATAACATCAAATCCACAATGGCCGATATCGCGCCGTTATTTGAAAACAATGCAATAGAGTTCGTTGTATTCTAATGTGCTATATCGTACGATACTCGTAAATAATAACAGTCGGATCGATCTACAAGGTTAAGCAACGCTTGCCGAGATTGCCGATCCATGGATGGGTGACCATTTTAACATGAACATTTTTTGAAGTGAAAACTTCTTGTCTGGAGGATACCCCAGACAAGAAGTCTTGTCTGAGGCCCTACTATGAAGTCTTAAGACGATCATGATTCCGCTCTTAGAGAGAGACGGAGCTATACATAGCGAATAGCACTATCCCTTTTACATCATCGGAATTGGATGGCATTAGTACGTCATAGTAGTAGGTGGTAGGCAGTCGCTCCGTGTAAAATACTGTTACTCAGCTGAATACGGTCAGACTGAAACGACCCAAACATAACTGGGAAAAGTCTAGGCAGGTCGACTCGTAAAATACAACTTGAATAACAGTGTAACGTTTTAAGGTGCGTCCCAGCACTCGCACCTAAAACCTAGTGATAACGGTGATAAGATAACTGATAACGACTCGCCATAGGGTGGAGATATCGCCTCAATTACAGATATACTCACATTGATTGTACACAGGCAAAGTATGCTAAAATTCTGTGAAAAAATCCTTACATAATCCTCTGAGATACTGAAATATAGCTATAATAGTATGTACATTTTACAGGAAACAGAAATTGGAAAATACGTTGCCCAGTTTGATAAAGTGGTTTTTTCGTTTTTGATTGGTCAACAGAATATATTCCATTTACAGTTAGGCTAAATAACAATGGGATAACTTTATGCACGTATACCATATTGTGTGTGTGGTACCTTCCTATACATAACACTTATATGTACTGTACAGTAAACAAAGCTATTTGGTACAGGCAAAAATATTAATTTTCCCACTGCATTGCCAATATTTATTTCTAATGTGTGTATTATAACATTTATAAGTTTTTCAGCTTATATATGTCACCGGAAAATGGCAAACTCCGTAAGATTTTAAAATAACTTGAGAGATTGTAAAATCTCGATAAATTTTCAACTGAACATTTGGAATACTATTCTATAATACCTCGAAGTAATTCCGAAACATTGTGGACTGACATAAAATGGTGACCAATCAGAGAACAAGTCTACAATTTAACCGTTTTCCCGTGATAGTAAACCTGGAAACAAGGCTCTCATTGGTCTGTTCATATATGAGCTCACACCAACAAAGACCAATGAGGGACCAAGTTTCCAATTTAACTATCACACCAAAACAGATCAATTGTAGATCAGAGTGCTGATTGGTCGCCAGTTTATGTCAGGCCACAATGTCTATCAAATTTTTATACGTAAAATAGTATTCCAAATGTCAATGCCATTTTCCGGTGACATATATAACATACTTACGAGTGTGGAGTACAATAATTGTCTACTCAGCACACTCACAACATTGTTTACAAGTAGTTGCAAGTTTTAGATGCCTGTATATCAAATAACTTTGAACAATAAAAGCTACATATAAAAATACAAATCTGCAAGCCACTAATAATATAATTTATAATTATAATCATCACTGTCTATGTATTTCTCCGGTTTCTGCTTTTAAACCATGCAACGGGTTTTGAAACAGTATTTTACTTATAGAAAGAGCGATTAAACGTGGATGGGTATTCAAATTGTACCCGTGCGAAGCCGGGACGGGTCGCTAGTTAAATACCATTCCTAAATTCATTTAGTCCGGAAACTAGAGTGTAATGCACAAGGGTTCGTTGCAGACGGTTGGCACCACAGTACCTATCTCATTAGTTGGGTTCTGTGCCACACGTTCTTCTTTCGTCTCGCTATCACTGAATTCACTAAATCCTATTCTTTAGTATTATTCCTCACACAATCATCACCAGAAGGGCGTTCACCTTTTAAACGCCATTGTCACGTATAATGACAAGCAAGCGCGTGCCCTGTACGCCAAACGTCACAATATGTGACAAAAAGTACGACGTATAATTGTGGCGTTATTTGTTTGTTGGCGTCGAGGGCACGCTGATGTGTTTATGCTCAGGCGTTTAAAAGATTAAAAATCCTGCCTGCTTCATCCCTTTTTAACCCCTTCAAAAAGAGAAGAAAGTTTGCATGGAACCTCGTAATTTTTTTAGATGGCACGTTCCATCAGCACTGGCAGTAATTAAAATCGAGGCAACTATACCCCTGGGGCAACTATCCTGGTTTAACCGTATGTTGGGCCCGAAGACCGAAAACGTTCATTGAGCGAAAAAACAACTCACAACGCGTTGTGGTTTGTTCCAAAATTACACATCGCGAATTTTGCGTCGTGGCACTCAAGAAAATGGTTAGAACTCGTGGTGGAATGAAGAAATGCCATGATGCGTTCTGAGCCCTAACTGATACAACCACATCGCTCAATAAAACGTTTTCGGTCTTTGGGCGTAACATATTAAATATTTATAATATAGCATTCGTCATCAGTACTGTCAATGCGGAAAGACTTTGAGCAATAAACAAACATTTTATTCATAATCACGACAAATAATAATAATCATCAACTATCAATATTGCATCTATATAAAGATGCAATACTGATACAAAATGCAGAGGTGATGTAGGATCATCGACCGATCCTATGCTTTTCACATTTAGCAAATTCCCGTTGGTACCAAGATTATCATCTTCCAACCCTTGTCCCATGTTGCTTGAGGACGTCGCTACACAATTTCTCCTTCCATTCGCCAATGACAGGTCAACAATCACGCTCCTTCTTTATACTCGTACACTCGTACTAATAATTAACCGTTTATGTTCCAGTTGCTTGGCTTAGCCCTTCTGGGTCTGGGCATAGCAGTGCAGCTGAAGGCGACATCCATCGTGCAGATAGCAGACGTCAGCCTGGAGGTGGCCCCCGTCACCTCTATGGTGGTGGGAGGCATCGTCTTCTTCATCGCGTTCTTTGGATGCTGTGGCGCCATCAGAGAGAGCAACTGCATGCTTGTCACTGTAAGTTTTGTTTTGAACTTTGCAGAAGAAAACAATGAATTCTGTGCCATGACCAGTCAGTTATTGTAGCAAATTCTCCATCCAATTATAATGGACTAAGGTAGGGATTTTGGAGGGATTGAATTATTATCATGTAATTAATGAATAAATTGAATACATTTCATAGGGCAAAACACAAGCCATTGTCGCGAGGTTAGTAGACTCAGTTGAACTGTTAACATATTTGTGTTTACAATAAATACAGAGATAGAGGAGTTAGAATGAGGCTACAATCACAATTTGGTGACATACCATCCGAATGAGGATAATACTACCATGTACTTAGTTGGATTGACTCATATTTTCATGTTTGTTCTAAATTCCACCAAATAAATCATGTAAACATCCATTTCCGCGTGACTTTTACCTGTGTTGGACGATAATACTGAAACATGCAAGCAGGAAAATAATTTAGAACCTAACATAACACACACACCATGAAATGTGGCCGTTCTACGACATGGCTACAACATACCTTCGCCATCGCAATGCCATGTAATCGGGGTGATCCTATTTCCATTCACCGGGCATTAACGATGGAATTAAAAACACACCTGAAGGACAATTCTCATAATTAAAAAGTGTTCAAACTAAATTCACAATCGACAATCAATATCAAAATGAGTGTATTTATTAGCGTTTTTTTGACAGTTGGTGACATTGCGGATGCAAACGCTCTTTTAAATTACGAGAATCGGAATCAGGACGTCACTAGACCTAATGAGGCAGCAACAAACTTCTTTAAATATTTGTAACATTCGCATATTACTTAACGAATTCAAATCTACATAACTGATTTTTTTTTAACACACCTAAGTATCTACCCAATTAATTTTGTCACTATTCTGTGCCTGTGTTTTACAAAATTTTTATAACTGAATTTGAAGCTCTAACAAGAAATAACCAATGATTCCAGTACGCGATCTTCATGCTGCTCCTAATGGTCGTCAAGCTGACCATGGCTATCCTGATCTTCGTGAAGTTGGACGACGTGGTGGCCGAGGTGCCCAAGTGGCTCGGCGAAGCCTTCCAGAAGGACAAGATCGCCTTCCAGGCTATTGAGACAACGGTAAGTTCTTTCAAAAGAAACAGGGACCAAACAGATTGTTTGTGAATTTGCCATTTTCCTACTTACTTTCACATAGTATATGATTGCACATCATCAATTCATCATGTTGTATGGGAATATCCCCATATTATAGTTAATTGACGATGCAAAGATTCTAAGCTAGTTAGAATCTTTGCATCGTGTCAAATTGTGAAGCTGTACAAGAACGAAGCTTTGACAGTTTTCATTCAGAGTTGCCAACTTGTGTGGAAAACCCCAAACTGGGAGGAATCTCAAGTTGATTGGCGATTGGCATTATGCGGAGATTTTGAATATCGATAGTCCGGGTCAAGTCAGAACACTTTGTCAAGAAATAGAAATACTTATCTTAACATTTTTGTTACGTTACTCATAGATAGCGAATGACTCCTTTTTTCAAAAATGTATATTGTTCGACCCATATGTTCGGAATCTATCTAGCCTATTTTGACCCACTGTTGGGCTCTGTCATTTGCTATGTCGGGCCACTCCTTTCGGTAGGAATCGAACTCGTCCCGCCATCTTCGCCTTGGTTTGCCGCTATGGTCTTTTGGCATTTAATATTTAATGGGAGTCATTTCTTAGCTCTTGTGCGTTAGAAATATCAGGCAAAAATGTAGTGTCCTTCAAAATGTTAAAGCTGAGAACCGCAATCATATAAATACAAACAACAATGTAATATTTTTCAATGGCAACAAACGAAGTAACTAAAAACTGCGCGGCAGTGTCGAGTTTACTCCATCGAACGTGTAGATTTAGAGGAGTGGATACAGAGGCGACACGGGACGTTGTCCTTCCGTTTAGTGCAGGTATTGTCGGCGTATGGCTGTTTTGGCAAGTACTTGCACACAGTGGCAAGACAGGAGGCGACATCCATGTGTCACCAGTGCGGTTGCAGCCAAGACACGGCCCTGCACACTCTCGAGCAGTGCCGTGCCTGGGAGACGTAGCGCCGTGTTCTAGCGGCAGAAATTTACTTCGCTCAAAAAAAAAAAAGGAATTTGGGGATTGGCACAAGAAAAGACGAGCCTATGTACAGCAGAAACAGGACTTGTGGATGATGAAAATGCTGACAGTATGGAAGATATTTTATTTTGTACTAGCTATTGCTAAAGGCTTCACCTGCAAGATAGTCAATAAGGATTCCAGAGAAACGTACTGTCGGGATAAAAATAATGTCTATTACCTATATCATTTTCACCCTATTTAATTTGCCATGCCATGATCTGGTTAAGCCGTTGAGGCGTGGTTGATTTACAAACATCTAAACATGTAATTTATGATATTAAGACTTTCGCTTTTGTATTAATAATATGAAGGATAGTAAGTAGGGGTTTGAATGAAACAAGGTATTGTTATTACGTTTAATAATAGATTACTCTCATGATTCCAGTTCTCGTGCTGCGGCCCCAACGGCCCCGGGGCCTACGGCCAGGTGGTGCTGCCCAACAGCTGCTGCGAGACCCCTCCCTGCGTGCCCCTCGTCAACTCCTACACGGGTTGCGACTCCCATATCCAGGAATTCTTCCAGACTTTCGGCATCGCCATCGGATCCGTCATGATTGTCATCGTATCTATCGAGGTAAGACTTATTGTTATGAGCCTGTACTGTCCCACTCAGGGCAAAGGCGGGAGGCCTTTCCCGTCTTCCACCTTAACCTCTTCTGCGATTTTGAGCCATTCCTTTGAATTCCTACAAAGGAATGCCCAAAATCGCAGAAGAGGCAGGCCCAGAAATACTACCAATAAGACTTGACAAAAGAAATTCGGCGGCAAACCGGGCAGACGACATTTTTCGCGCATAAAACCTGGATAAAATTGGCGCAGGAGCGTGAAAATTCGCACAAGGAAAGAGAAACATATAACCGGCAGTGGATAAAGCCGGGCTGTGAATGATGGTGAAGATATGCAATGTAATATATGGTCACGTCTACCTTTAGATGCGTCATATATTGAACATCGTCCGTACCATGGCTCTAGTTTAATTATTTACGATAAATCAGTATGGATATTCTGTAGTTTCATGTGAGCGAAAGTCTATGTCTCGCTTGTTCAGCCGGTCGATTCTGTCGACATCTCACCGTATACACTTAGGTGTAGTCTTTTTTGTATCATTTGTATGGTTTGACAGCTCACTTGTCGTTCCCATAACCTAAGTTTTCACTTCGACATGTTTACAAGAGTGCGATTCTGTTAACATGTCGAAGTAAAGGCTTGGGTGAAGTGATCAAGGTGTAATGACTGCTCACTTCGTGATCACTTCACCCAAGCCATAGAGTTCTTTGACCCAAGCCTTCACTTTGGCATGTTTACAGAATCGACCAGCAGATTCGCACTGCAGAACTTCAGATCGATGTCTTCATAATGATGCGTGCATACATTATTATCTATTAGCATCTATCACCATTTTTACCTTGGCATGCGCTATTCCCAAGTCAACGGAGAATGGCGGACATGTTATTCTGAATTTGGCACAGTAGTCGATATTACATCGAGTGATTATAAAACAACTAAGCTGTTTACGATCTAATATCAGCACTTGTTAGTTTTACTCGTACC
This sequence comes from Mamestra brassicae, assembly GCA_905163435.1. Taxonomy (NCBI): domain Eukaryota; kingdom Metazoa; phylum Arthropoda; class Insecta; order Lepidoptera; family Noctuidae; genus Mamestra; species Mamestra brassicae. The sequence continues at coordinate 921,278 of LR990999.1, read as the reverse complement.
TATAAATACCGAAGCTGGTCTATATTCGTGGCATTCGTGCACCACCACGCATGCATTAGATAATCAATTGTGCTTATCAACGCCTAATTATCTGATAACCTACTTATTATCTCTGTACTTGAAAGACTGGTACTTGTAGTTTATGACTGCTTATAAATTAGAAGTAAAATCATAAGCAATTTCGATGCAACGAGGACTTGATTATCAATCTCTCCTGTCCTTATCTTCTTCGTATCGCTGACAAGACAGCAGTACCTATTTCAGATGTATTGGCCCAAAACTTCACTACTTCCACTGCGTCGTCGGTAGCAGAGGTGGTTATGCTGCATGCTTTGGGCACAAATGGCAGGATAGTTAGTGGATCCTATCCTCATGAACAATGTTTAGGAGATTAACTCATGCCCAGGGGATATAAATAACAGAGAGCAAGCCCTTGCTTGCTTTCTCTTATTTTTATCCCCTCGGAATTACTGCATGCAAATTGACTGCATCGGGATATGTTTTCCTTTCGATATAGCGACACTCAGGGGAAGACTATTTCCAGCCGGGGATCTCAAATGACGATGATGCTGGTTAAGTTATTTATAAATTAACGCCTTATTCTTCGTTTGCAGTTGGTGGCTGCAGTATTTGGACTGTGCCTGGCAAATACCGTGCGTAACAAGGGGCGGAGGTCGCGCTACTAACCACCTCAACACCTAGTTCTTAAGTTTACACCTAGCTGTACATTACTCTGTTAAGTTATACCAGTTCACTGGTCACGTCATCGTACAACATATAAGCATTGAGTGCTTTATCTAGAGGATTCAGCGAATCCTGTGAGTCCTGTGACATAAACATTAAAAAGGAGACAATATTTAACATTCTAGTTTAAGTAATTTTGTAACGATAAATAAATGTTGTAAATAAACTGTTTGGTTTTATTGTTAGATACGCTCGACAGAGGTTTCCAAGATTTCCAATACAATCCTAGGATTGTCCAACAAACAATCAAACAATCGTAGGTAATGTGTGAGCGAGTATTGATCTTAATTAGTATTATTGATATATGCTCGCGTTATACCTCTATCTCACCTGATGGGAAGTGATGATGATGTGGTGGACAATGGAGCACGCTTGCCTAGGACTAACTTATTTACTTTTAAATCCACAGTAAAAATCAGAAAAGGGCATGAATGTTAGCGTGAGGGGAGATTAAAATAAAATAGTGCACAAATATGTGCATAAGCGCACTCTGTTCCTGTACTCACATAATCTGATGAAACTGCAACCCGTCGCGACCAGGAAGAGATCAAGCGCAGGACCAGTGGCTTTACGTGCTTTGCGAGGCAAGGGGTGGCACACCAACTTCCGAAACTCCGGGCTGTTACTGCGAGATTCCTAATGGAAAATCCAGTAACAGTTGCCCGATCTGGGAAACGAACCCTAGGTCTCCACGCTCGGCAGTCGTGTGTTTGCGGCTACAGCAGCGACAAGGTAGAGCTAAGGTGATTTTGGTAGGGGCTGGAGATCAAAGATGTTTTTTGCTCCAACCTGTGTTGTGTGCTACGCTCCACAGACATTACACATCGAAGATACCACAGGGTGTGCCAGATATAACGCAAAACCTGGAATAGGGGTCATTGTGCTCATCATTATGAAAAAAAACCGGACAAGTGCGAGTCTGACTCGCGCACCGAAGGTTCCGTTTTTTCCGAGTATACATTACAGTCTACAAAAGTTTATAAACTATGAAAGCGCTCTCATTACTCTGACAAAAATATAGCAAGTAACATTGAAGGATAAACTTACTTTTGTTGTTCAAAAACTGTTTTCCCATACATCAATGTATGGGACGGTCAAATCTTCAACCGAAAAACATCATCTTCCTGCCCTTATCCCATGTTACTTGGGGTCGGCGCAACACGTTTTTTTCTTCCATTCTGTCCTGTCAGCCGTCACGCTATCACTAACTCCCTATTCTTTCATATCACTTCTAACACAATCCATCCATCTTTTCTTTGGCCTCCCTCTCCCTGTCCATCCATCCACATTTGTATTCATAACTCTTTTAGTTCATAGGGATGAAATGCACGTAACTAAAAGAGTTATGAATGTGAAGAGTTGGGCCTCTTCACATGACCATACCAAGATAAGCGGTTCCCTTTTAACTTTTCTTCAAGCGAAAATATAAGTTTTTGTTATAATTTTTGAATATTATAATACTACAAATTCCCAATTTTCTGACTTTTTCCTTAACTTGTACTATCTTCTTGCTAAATTTCATGACTCTAGGTCAACGGGAAGACCCCATAGGTTTTGATTTCCTTGCGGGCTTCGAAACATGCGCCATAAACGGAGCATAAACGGCCTTATCTTTAGATTACGTCGACTTAGAAGTTTGATTTTGCTTTGCATTGCTCCAAGGGGTAGCAGACCTGAGTATTCGATATTCATTTCAGCTTGATTCCTCCTCGCGTTCCTGAGAACACGGACCTTGACAGACGGACAGACAGACAGCCGGTTCCGTTCTTGCCGACTGAGGTACGGAACCCTAAAAAAACAACTGCCCCATACTTTCGGCATAACTCGACAAAATGTAGTGAGCAATTGATTTTGAGGTATTGCGTTATTCACGTCTTGTGTCAATCTAGTATGTTTTATTATTTTTGTGATATCTTCTACTGTACATAAGTACGACAATAATAAAGTCACGGACGACACTCACGATCCCATGAGAACCATAATAACAAACCGAGGATAAGTAATATTATCCGATATTAAAAATATAAACTCTCTTTTCGAAGGTAACTGCGTAACAGTGATAACTGAAAGAAAGTGCTTCAGTGAAAGTCCTTACGTCACCTTGCTGAGGACCGTTCGGCTTAGTGTTAATCTTTTGAACACGATACTATTGTGTGTGATTATGATAAGCGCTTGTAGCGTGAGTACTGAGTAGCATCGCAAGAGTTTGGTTCGGATGTTTATTCGGAAGAGAAAATGTACTACAAGAATAATACACATTGTTTAGTTGTACCTAGTAACAATACAATTATTAAACTGAAACCTCTGCGTAAGGTCTTACTTAATTGATATGATTAAAAACTAAGATGGCATCTAGGTCAGTGGTTCCCAAGCTGCGGTCCGCGGACCACTGGTGGTCCGCCAGAGCTAAAATATGGTCCGCAAAAATTTAAAATTTCAATCTTTTCACCTCAAAAATGTCATTGATGCAATCTAATTCCAGATTTCTATTAGAAATGTTGTGTAATATGACAATTCTCTTTACTTTTGATTTCAAGATTAGTTAAATGCGACAAGTCAATATCTATAATTCTATATGATATAAGTTAACTTTGAGATTAACGAAGCTTAATATAAATAACTGGTCGCTGCTGACAACAGAGAAATCAAATAGGTCCCGGGTCAGATAAAGGTTGGGAACCATTGGTCTAGGTGAAGGAAAGAAAGAAAGAAACAGTATTTTCATTGCCACAAAACGACATTCATACATAAGCGGTTTTTGCTTCAACTAAACCCTAATCGATAGTGTTAGTAGTTCTAAAATTATGTTAGTAAAGACAAGTTAAAATCTAATTGAGAATAAAAATAACAAATGTCAGTATAAATAAAGCAGATGCATGTCTTGGTTGTAGCAAAAAGGCACTCAGATACTCAGCATAATGCTGAACCGTGGGGGACCCACAGCACGGCACTGATTTCCAGTGGTAGCCTAGGACATGACGTCTCGGTCGTGACGTCCAAGTCTGTTGTGTATGTGAAAATAGACATCTACATAGCTATTATGAAAACACATTTCCCAATTTGGAAATCGCATCCAGAGGCTCTAGACATAGTGCCATTCTATCAGCGACGGCGATCTGCCAACATACGAGGGATTGATTGATATAGATTGACTTCTTTGATCAATCCAATCTGTGGCTCACCTATAAATTTATGTTTTTACAATCGCCTTCGCCACGCTACCGCTCACAGAATGTCACCTTTTTTATGTGTGGCAAGCCTCATGGATGTCCTGGAGGACCTGGGGTGGACCCCGGGGCGGAGGCAGGAGTCTGTTAGACCCGTACTGACTAAAACCACACGGTGTTCTGCAGCTACCTTTGGCCGGGGCGCTGCAAGGCTTGCGCATTTTGTCGACATAATTTCACTTGTCTAGAGCCTCTGGACTCCTGGCTCAGCTGCCGCAAACCCGACCACTATACCAACGAGGCAGCCGATGTATTATAGACAGTAATTAATGATGATACAGGTCGGCTAAGTAAATAATGTGCTTACGTAACACGCGACCCAATGCTGTGGCCGCGCTGAGCGGCGCTGGCCGACACATAACGGCACAACTGGTCCTCAGCCAGGTACGGAGGGAGCTTTAAGCTGCTGCAAGCGCTTTACAAATATGCTTTTGAATTAGCCTTTCTTGTATATACCGCAATTGATTCTGAGACAGGTGGGCTAAGTAAATAAAGTGCGTACGTAACACGCGACCCAGTGCTGGTCGCGCTGAGCGGCGCTGACCGACAGCTAACGGCACAACTGGTCCTCAGGCACAGAGCGAGCCTCAAGCTGCTGCAAGCGCTTTAGAAGTTGACTTTCTGAACTAGCTTTTGTCCGTGACTTTGTTCTGAATATTTTTGGGTACACTTTCCCGTACTTACAAAACTTAGTAGGTATACTTCCCGATTTCTGAATTAAGATTTCAAAGTTGAGAACTTGTCAAACCCTACTTTAGCATGGAACTTTTAGAATTAAAGCAGAGCTTGACAAGTTTTTAACCACATCTTCTCAATTCGAAAGCTTGGGATACTTTGTCAGAGTTTTTGGGAGTTGTCTTGTCTTTGAGAGTTTTTGGGAGTTGTAAAAGTCATGATGAAAAATTATGATAAGCTTTCAATAAGGTATAACTTAGAAGAGCTGGCCATTTCTGATCAGCGAGGCGCAACCAAAAAGGTTTTTTTTTGTGTACTTAATAGGTAGATTGAAGCATTGACTTGAGGACATTCAAAATGGCAAGGGGCCTATAGGAGGTAGTAAGTGCGTTGGCGCTAGTGTCAAGTTGAAGGATAATCTGTGGAACCTAGAGAAAAAAACAAAGAAAAATGTACTATTGATCCAGACCATTGTTTCAGGAACTATCTATATACACCACTCAAAATATTAGTCTGGTGAGCTCCGACTTCTAGAAATGCAATTGCTCATTTGATTGGGTAGCTCTAATGTATAAAATACTTACATATTCAAAATATGTACCTAAGTTATTTTTTAAAACTAAAATATTACTTACATAATTATTATTTCCGCTTCGTTGTTTTTTTTTGCTTTCATTTAACTCTTTATTTTTCCTCTTTTCTTTCTAACACTCCAAAGCTTGGTTTATTTACTGAACTAAATTTGGATTAAAAGTTGGAGGCCATATAATTAAATATAATAATCCGTCGCGCTTAATAACCTTAGCGCTTCAGCAGCTTAATTCTCAACGCAGCATCATCAGTATCGAATGTTCTGGCGCCAGTGATATGTAAAAAGCGATTTGAAATAAAAAGCGCCTCTTAAAGTGGCAGCATCACGTAACGGGACCGCGAGTACCTGCACATTGCAGCGGGGTCAACGACCTCGTGTCATGATATCACTATGAGAACACGTAGGGACAACCTACATATAGGTACGACAAACAATCGATTATCATAAAGAAGACTTGAAAGATATCACGACGATATAACGATAGCTTAAGGTAAACTCCCAATGATCTCAAATCTTTAATGCATCCATAATACAGGTGGTCATGAATTCATGAAAAGAAACAATTATGGACTCTGTCGAGCACAGCTAAATTTGTTCCAGCAAAAGTTGGAGACAGGAAAACTGGTGCGAATTAGTTGAGGATAGTAATAGACGCAGAAAAGGAGTAAGAGAACTCCCATTGATCTCAAACCCATTTAGAATTTAAACCCTGCCGGAAACAATTTAAATAACAAGGAGAGAGGAAAACAGACTAATCAGTTGAAGATAGTGATAGACACAGAAAAGGAACAGAGGATAATGATTGCTTTTTTATCTTGGATGGGTTCCCATCTTAAAGGTCAATGTCATTTGCTGAAATAGCTTCCTAACTGGGGACTAGCTATGCAGTGGGTAAAACCACAGAACCGAGCATATAACTACTTTTCTAAGGTCTGTAGGTACCTACAACTAAAAGAAAGAAATATTTTATCTTATAGGGTTTCCATTTTAAAAGGGCCAAAGGGATTCGCGCAGACGCTGACATGGTAGTTTTCGAAATGGCACATGTTCTGTGATGCCAATAATCATCAAATTGTAGGATGGTATAATTCCATGACATTCAGGAACAATCCAAATTTAAAAAATCTTCGCAAATATTATAACGTCGAAAAATAATGATGCAAAAGGATTTACTGCATTTATTTTAATAATGCATAGCTGTAGCATAGTGCATAGACATAGATTAACGCAAATAAGGGGTCAACACACGATGTGATAGTCTACAACTTGATGGAGATTGCTGTCAATATAATTTGATCCAATATAGTTTGACCTCTCATAGCAGTACTACTTGTAAAGGTTTCCTTCTATTAGTACATCGTAGTTCACTTGCCAAGTGCCAAGAAATGCTGGACACTTGTGTTTGAACATAGCATGTTTTTGATGACTATAGGCATACATTAGCGAGATGGTCCCGTTGACTGACCAGGACTGACCAGTTTAAGATCGTGTGTTTTCTATACTTTGAAGTATTTGAAACAGCGTGATTATCGCCTTGTAGATTAACTAAAACAACCGTAGTACCACTACGCCACTAGACTGCTTACACTACTTGCACCGCTGGTAACACTACGTGTTCATTATCAAGAGCATTGCATTAAATTAGCCTATAAGGGTTTTATTTACAATTAATTAAAGAAAGTTTTCCGAACTATAGAAAGATGCTCGTTAATTAATGTTATATTTTCCTCTCAGAACTATGGTGTTGATTACCGTCTATAGCATTCCTAAATGAGTGGATGTAAGATATATAATTGAGGAAACAAGTTCCTCCGTTACTCCCGTTATGTCCTCAAGACTCGAAAATCAAGAAATTAATGACGTTAAAACAAGGACTATTAAAAAACTTTAAATTAACACCTAAATCAACTTTAATGGGCTTTGAGCAACAGTAAAAGATAGCCCGAACGATTTTTTTTTTGCCAAATTCGGTCAGCCATTTGTTAAATGAAATTTATTTCTAGGCTCGTGTTACATGGATTTAACACTTGAGGAAAGTTTTGAGTAGAAAAGGGGGCAATAAACGTAAGAAATTACACGTAACAAATTACCCAGAGTTGCGGAATTATTAAGAAAACTTACCGCGGCCCTGGAACGCAATAGGCATTAGACGGAACACGGGTGGGTTTTAGTCAGTAAGAGTCTGATACTCCCACCTGCTCCACCCAGAGCGGAAGATGTGTCATTTGACCATTTCCCATTAACAAAAAAGGGGAAAAACAAAGAAACAATGGATGGACTCAAGTGGAAGGTGACATGTCTAGAAAAGGGGTGACTACCGAGACATATATTTTTTTAGTAAAAGAAATCATCAAATGACTCCTCCTACTCTGGGCGGAGCGGTAGGGAGTGTCAGACTCTTACTGACTAAAACCCATCCGTATTCCTCCAAATGCCCTTTGCGTTCCAGGGCCGCGGTGACTCTTTCTAACAAATTCCGCAACTCTGGCAGATTCCGCAACCCTGCCAGACTGAGATGATGACAAGGGAACTATAAAAGAAATATAAAGCTGCGCCGACCTCAAATAAACTGGGAAACGGACAAGATGCAAAATAAACTAGACGAAAACGAAACCAGATGAAAAAAATAGATTTAAAATTGCACCGACGAGTTGACAACATAATAAAAAATGTTTTACTTTAAAGAGGAAACAAAACAAGGCTCACCGCAGTTTCTACGCGAATTGAATAAGAAATTGAGGTAAACGGGTCGCCGCGGCGTTTGAGGTGACAGTTCGACTATCTCTCGGACAAGTTCGCATCTGTCACCTACATTGTAGCTATTCTTAGCCTTACTTACTTTGCATTCCGAAAGATTCACTGTGATTTAGAAAGCAGTGGAGTCTAAAGTTATCGCTTAGCGTACTACGGGGTCGAACATTGGCTAGCGAAATTCCACAGCCAAAAACAAAGAGAACTAAGCTCCGCATTTTCAACTATAGACAACATATTTTTATTCAACGTAATTCCTATCCTAGTTCTTTTCACAAACCCCTCAGAATCAGCCGTTGCAATAGACTTCTAAGTTGTGAAATTGTGTGTTTTTGATACAATTTTATGACATCTGTGAATTATCGCTAACGACTTTAATGTCACTTTGTCACCTTTAGGGGACTAAGTAAATCTGGCCCTTTGCGATTTCCGCCCACGTGGTCGCAGTGGCCTATAGCTGGAGACAAAACTCAAGCATCGCCTTAACCCACATAAACAAGTCTAATCACCTAAACACAACTAAACGAGCCATTGATTTTCTAAGAGCGTAACAACAATTTGCATCAGTAGGTTCAAGCCAGGCTAGACAACCGTTGTAGGCTTGGCCTACATCCAGAGCTTCGGAAGTTGTTGATATTCTCGAGATCAACTCGTGGAAACATTGGTCAATACATGGGGTGATTGGGGGTAACGGTCAGAATAAACATGCTTGGTCCTTCGATTCGAGCACATAAACCCAGGAGGAGCGTGTCCCGTAGTCCCAGCATTGGCAAGGTTATCCCTAGCTAATAATATTTTTTATCTTTGATAGACACGCGTTTCGCCACAATCTCACCTGATGGAAAGCGATGATGTGTTCGACGAAGTAACCTAATCACTCTTGACTTAAAGAACCCCAGGTTGTAGCTATCTGGAAACACAGACTCCGGCAGAGAATTCCACTCCTTAGCTGTACGCACCATAAGAGTATTCCCAAACGTTTTGTGCGGATTTACCATGTATCAGGAAAACTTGTTTTTTAATTCATTAATCCTTTCTAGATTCATTCTCAAAACACAGTTGTAACATTGTGCTAGAAAGCTGTAAAACAAGAAGCTATCCATTGACATTCAGGTGAACACCGCTAATCAGGTGTTTAGGGGGCCATAAATTGTGGCAGCGCATAAATTTGGTCGGTACACGCTCGTCATAGTAACGGTCCGTTTATGGACACTATAAATGTGGAGACGACTCACACTAGCTGTGGATTCCTGCGGTGTTGAGCTTTAGTTTTAACAAGCATCTTCCAGCGGCTTCGCCGGCGTGTAGTTGAAAATAATAATCCCAAGCCAACATATTCCCTGGGCCTGCGGACGACGAGCGATGGGTGGCTCGCCGTTCGATAAGGACCTGGCTCGGATCGACTTTGCGTTGTGTTCCACGCGCGCCTCAAAGAGATGTCAGCATAATTGACGGGTTCCGCTAGAGCCAGTGTCTGCCAGGGTAACGGTATTTGTTCCAAAGAGTTACCGCGGCCCTGGAACGCAAAGTGAATACGGGTGGGCTTTCCCTTTCGCTCCGCCCAGTGCAGAAATAATCATTTGAAGAAAACCTATTTAAAAAAAGGCAACATACTTCCGGGTCCGGGATAAAAAGCCTTTCCTATGTCCTATTCCAGGACTTGATCTATCCGTTTTTCCCTAATCCGTTCAGCCGTTAATACGTAAAGAGTAGCAACAAACAGACAGACATAAAGCCAAACAGACATTGTTACTTTCGCATATAAACGGATTATATTGTAGTTTGGATTTACTTTTGGTGTGTTTGCGTGCTCTTTGTATTCGTCTTCCTGCCTTTACCCATAGTTATTTTAGGGTCAGCGCAGCTTGTTTTCTTCTCCCATACATCTTTACTTATTCTGAGTTATCTCAATAGTCACCGTAATCTAAAAATGAACAAAAAAATAGTGGCAGTTCTTTCTGTCTCCAACCATTGACTGGCTTAACGACAGCAGCATCAGCTGTCCAGTTCTTGGATATTGGAGTTCTTTCGTAGATCAATTAATAACCACATATCGCTGTGAGCTTCTGATTCTTTGAGACTGTACAGAGATGGTCTTTGAACCGAAGCACCTTAAATACAGGCTGGAATACTTATGTTATTGAAAAAAGTTTAGGTAGAGGCGGCTCAAGCCTATGTAGCGCCCGTGTGCAATCATTACCCTGGCACCTTCTAACAGGCCCGGACTGGAACATGAAACCGGCCCGGGCTTTTAGAGACGGTCGGTCCTCCACTCTCAAGAGAAAGGAAAACTACTCAGGGCTAAATTAAGGCAAATTTTACTTAGGGACGAAACCCTACTCTTCTTCCTCGTCGTTATACTCTGGTAGAGTGGTCGTGCTCGTCACGTTAGGGGTGGTGGCAAGCTTCACAATCCGTCGCCATTCCTCGCGTACTTTAAGCTCTTCTTATACATTTGTGGAGTGGACCATTGAGTGCAGTTTTGAATTGGCCGATACAACGCTTTGATGACCTGCCGCGTGCTCTTTTGCCTTCAACTTTTCCTGCACTACAAGTCGTTCCACTCATGTGTCTTCTCGATGTGTGATATATCCAAAGAAAGTGAGGATACGACATTGGACCATGGAAGAAAGATGTTGCTATATACCGAGTTCTTGAAAGATTAAGACGTTGATTCGGAATTGTGTCCAGGTTTTGCCAAGCATTCTTCTCCAGCACCAACACCACATTTCTAGAGCGTCTATCTCTTTTTTCTCTCTTTCTCTTAAATGCCATGCCTCCATGTCTCAGCACCGTAAATAAATAAGTATGGGAAACACTAATGCCCTGACAAGTCACATTTTAGTGGTCTTTGTGATGTTTCTGTTTCTCCATATTGTCATGAGCCAATCCATGGCGGGCCTGGTGATAGCCATGCGCCGTTTGATCGAATCGTACTCGATCGATCGTCGTTTGTCCGATACCTAAAAACTTCGTAGAATGTAATCGGAGTTTTGAATTCAGCAACCATTTACAGAGCGAAAAGATGATAGCTGATTATGGGCGGCTCGCTGAGAGAATACCGACAACACAGTGAAAGTTTCAGATACGACTTCTGTGGTGGGCACTTTTTAACGTAATCTTCAGATCCGTTCATTTCATTTGATTGAATACAGCTTGACGCAAAATGACATAAATAATAAAATCTGACAAATCTGACGATTATTTTACGAACAAAAGTTTGAATTTTGAATACCACCAAATCTTCATGCAAATCTTCCAAATGGTCACTTAACCATAATTTTGTATTTATCTCAAAATTTACACATCCAATCAAATCAAAATAAAATACGGGCGAACATTTATCTCAAAATTTATGGTGAAGATTTCAAGATTATTTTTATATTTATCTCAAATTTACTTTTTATTTGTATGGGTACTTTTCTAAAACAACGAAATTCCGACATAAATGAAAGACGACATAGAAGAAAATGCAAATGGATGAATTGCTCAGAATAAGTCTAGACACGCCAGAAATATTGATCGTATATTACGGACAAGATGCGCGCAGCAAGCGAGGCACTGTCTTTGAACATGTCGTGAGGGGCGTTCGGCGCCCCCTACACTCCTGCGCCCTGGTGCACCGCACACCCTGCACCATAAGTAAAGCCGCCTCTGAGTTTAGGAGAAGGAAATGTCATGCTGGAGTCTCAGCCCTTACTTCATTTCCATAATTAAACGCACTCGTTTTTTTAGTCCATACAATTTGAAAATTGGGCCAACATGTGGAACAAGTACTTCTTTTAGCTGTCCGTGTGAGTTGTCTCAACTATGGAAATACCCGGCGGCATATTCAAATATTAGCTGTTCTGCTCTGGGCAGCGCGGCGCCGCACTCCGTGCGTGCATACATTTGAATATATTTCTTTAAATCACCTCTGTATTAATCTCGAAATGTCTCCAAATACGGGTTTCCTCAAATTCGGGCTACTGAGATCGTTGACCCTCGAAGGTATGCATAATTTAAGTTTTATTTTGTCCCTTTAGGAAACAGAGATGAAGATAATGCTAAAAATATACCAAAGCGGTTTTGAAATACAATATTTTTGAAATGTTTGCCTTATTAATTTCTTTGCCTCAAAGTAAGATTGTGGTTCCACCTCTGTAGTTTATAAAAAAATATGTGTTTACGTAGATTGGAACCAGCCTTTAAGGATTTGATGATAACGCATGGTTCTGGTCGCAGTAGATAAATCCCAAGAGTAGGTTGTACGAGAACGCTCAACAATTTTATGCTGACGCCAGCGATAACCAGTCGTTTATTATATGTAATTGTATTAATTTGGTTGCATATAACATTTTCTTCAATTTAATAAAGCTGATCAGATACATATACGTCACACATATTCACATAAAAGCATAACACATTAGATTTCCCCTTATAGAAACCAACATATTTTGGTCCTTCGAGCCTGATAAGAAAGTAAAATCCTCCATTAGTGTCGGCAATAAGTTGCCTGATTACCGCTCCTATATGTTGACAACTGTGTCTCTTCGCATCAAACCAGCCGTTTTTAAACACAGACCCGAGGAAAAAAGACTTTAGTAAAGACGCGAATAGGTATGGATATTGAGAAATAATATGACTCGCAAAGCAACGATCATAAAAACATTTCACCCCAGCCATCGAATACAATCAGACTTTATAGCCATCGATTATCTCGATCGCATGCCGATTGTATTTTATTCTAGAACAAGGCATTAGATACAGGGCCGTCTTTTGCCTATTGGAGGCGGAGGCCCTGGACACAGGATAACGGGGTCCCTATGACTTTGACAGAGGACTGTTTACCTAAACAGGCAAAAAAATCTACTACCACATTTATTCAACACGTTGAACCTTCTACCACATTGAATGGAATTATAATTGTAATATTATCCGGAACAGAAACTCTTTTACCATTTACAAGTTGCTTAAAAATCTAAAGAGTGAAACAACCATATTTTTCGAATGATTTTGTTAAAACAAATATATTTATCAGTCGTCGGTAGGTTATCTGGCAGAAACTATGGGGCCCCCTCGATCATGGGGCCCGGGGCACTTGCCCTGAGTGCCCAGTGGATTACAGGGGCCTGATTAGACACCTGTGACTAATATCTACGCTAAACAAGCTAAACTACGCGTGTGGTGCTGTTTGACGTTTGTTTACCAACTTTTACTTCTATCTCTAACAATATAGGTACAGACGCCAGCACGTCAAGCTACCCGAAACTGTAAATTTTTCCCAATCAACCGTAAACCTAATGCCTTAGCGATAAAGTTGAAAATCTATTAAAGAAATTTGACAGATTGTGTGGCTTGATGAGCATAAATAGTATTCTGAAGATCTTTGTCGTCATCTGAGGAAACCTGATCTTAGATTTTGGGACTTGTTACGACGAGGAATGAATCAGGAGCCGTACTACGATGCGTTAAAGTCATCATGAATCCAGTTGGTTGGGTTATTGTAATTGTATTTGTTCGACAGGTTATAGCGGCCCTGGAATATAAAGGGGATTTGAAGGAACATGGGTCGGTTTTAGTCAGCAAGAGTCTGACATTCCCTTCCGGTCCGCTCAGAGCGGGACATGGTGATGTCATTTGATGATTTTCTGTCCATAAAAAAAGAACATGGATCCAGTGCCAGTGAAAACCGCAGCTATACAAATAGTAGTATCGGTATGGGCTCGATGGATACGGGCCCAAGACTATAGGAAGATCTTCTGGATGATCCAGGACTTTTTGATAAATAAATAAACTTTTTTACAAAAAATACAATCGACTTCCAAATAAAACACTACAAAGTATAAAATATTTTTTTTTTTTAAAAAGGTTTTTTATTTTTCACTTTTTAGTGCTGATTCCCCAAAGTTATATTGATATTATTCCCAAAATGAGTTGTTCCGCTATTTGCCCTTAAGGAGTTACTCTGTGTGCCTTCGCAGTCCAAGTCCAGACCAGCTCATAGATCATTAAATAACTGCTTTGCTTTGGGATTGACATAAACGTAACTGTATCTCATTTTATTCGATTTTAAGTTGAGGAGGTCACTGGTTTATCTTTGAACTTCAATGTCTATGCAAATGCTATAACCAAACTCAACGTAAAAAGAATCATCAACATCGGTTAAACAATCAAATTAAGAAACATTAAATCGCTTATAATTGTTGACGTAAGGTAACTTGTACACATCTGCGTACCCCTTCATAGCGTACCGGCGTGATGTTATATTATGAACTGGTGTAAACAATAAACAAACAAGCGATTTCAGCAATCCCGGGAGATTTGCTATCATTTATTGAAGAGTTCCGTTGCCTACCTCTGAAGTTCTTCATCAGATCTCCGCCAAATTGAAATGGGACCAGTCTGGAAATTACTTTTCCAAACAAAAAATAATCATCCTAATCGGTTGACAATTGGCGAAAATATCGCTGAACACACAACAAACAAACAAACATACGAAAAAAAAATCTGTCGAATTGAGAACCTCCTCCTTTTTCTGAAGTCGGTTAAAAATTACTAAATAAGCAATGAGCTTTCTATAATCAATTTTCATCATATCTACCTTACACTGACAGCTAAAGATTATAAGAAGTTGTTCTACATATCTTCCAAATCAGAAAACCTTTGATTTTTTCAAACAAACATAAAATAACGAAACTTCTTTCAAATTGATGTGGAACAACCTATAGCTTTATAGCCAGCTATACATATTATTGGAAACAAGATACTTATTGGGATCTCTTCGATAGCGCCTTACTAACCTAGATCAGGATTCTTTATTAATTTAAAAAACTGATTACTGATTAAGTTCTGCGGAAAACTTTCACTTGGCTTGAATGTAGTTTAGTATCGTAACTAGATATTTTGTTATTGGACAGATTAGTTACAAACGATATTAAAAAAAAGAAGAAGCATGTATAGTGTATTCTTTTAAAGATTTACTGTGTAGTGGTAGGTAGTAGTTTATTTCCACAAAACGGCACGGAAGTGCATACTTCGAAGACACAATCATCGAAGGCGTCGGTGCGCCGCCCGTCAATCAATCGTCACTTGACCGAGACGCCATGCCACGTCTCCGCCAAGAGGCGCAACTCTGTGCCACTACCAAATCTTCGTACAACAAGTATAGATCGTGATGCAAGGGCAGCAGCATCCACCGCAACAGCCTCCGCAAGGTCTGCACATTTTGTCCTATCGAGAGTGAAGAGTACTTTAAGAGAATTAAAAATGGTCTAGAAGACCTTACAGTTCTTTGTATCTTAGGAAAACTTACGACCGTCACGAATTTTCGTTTAATCGTCGTCGACGTTATTTACTTCGTATTTGTTCTGCTAGATATTGTATCTGGTCCTAGTGTACGGACCCTTTCATAAACACCAACAAGTTTACGTGAAGCAAAACAGGTTGCCCGTCTAATGGGCTTAGGACCTCTGGTTAACCTTGAATAAACTAGAATTTACTGAAATCGTGGAGATGGTTCCTACCTATCCAGGGAATGAAGACTCTTAGTTGGGTTAAAAATATATCGATAGGTATCCATGTCGAAGTTGAGTATCGGATAAATTTATGGAAGTATTATTTTGGCTTGCTACTATTTATTCTACACCTTTTCACTATGAGGAACGAGCTCTAAGTCATTTGGTATAAAAACAATTTATTTTTCTGAGGATTAGAAGGAAGATATTTTATTCATCTATTTTTACTATCTGAATTCTCCGATTACCGATTCATTAAAATACAAAAGTCATTTTTTGAAATTGTACCGAGAATCAGCACTTTTTGATTGTGAACATTTACGTACACGAAGGCAGTCTCCCAAAATGCTTCACTGCTAGGAAGAACACTAGCTGGGAAGATGTGGCGCTTCAAAATCCTCGAAACCGGAAAACAATAGCAGTAATATTTAATTTTCTCTCTTCGCTTGTCTACAACTTTGCTAAAACACACGTACCTACGGAGAACAAGCATTATGTGTCTATCTATCACAGGCTCCTTGTCTATGATAGAGGGAGTGGGTACGCCGGGCCAGCTATAGCCGGCTATGGGTTAGTGGATTGCCGCACGAGGTTTCCCTTCACCTTTTTGAGAGCAGTGGTTATGAAATAAATTACCTAAATACCCGCACAAAGTATGAAAAGCTGGCCAAGTGCGAGTAGGACTCTCACACGAAGGGTTTCGTCCCATAAACCGAAAAAACACGTTTCTTGTATGCCCCTTTAATTTTTAATTTTATGTACGGAACCCTAAAAATGATTGATGATAAGTGAAGATTTTAGACGACATCCTACTTACATGGTGATAATACAACCATAATAACATGTGTACTTATTCTGACCGGATCCTCCAGAGTTACTTTCCTTTTAGTGAACACTTTCATTGTGTGAACTCTGACCTGCTATCGTGTGACAATCAACATAAATGCTTCGGAAAGCGAAAGCACTTTGCACGATGTTTCTTAATTATACCTAGGAATAGCCCTCCGAAAGAAATACTTCACACATAGGTACGTGGATACCAATAATAGCTAAAACTCACGCCTTTTCCATGGGGTAAGCAGAAACTAAAGTGTGCCACTCACTACGAATCTACGATACTTTACATACCTACTTCTTTTGGGCTCATTCATCTGGTCCGTACCTACTGACCTTTCTGAAGACAACACCGACAAAGTCTGTCTGTATGTGCTCTAGGCCCTCCCGGCGTTCCTAGGAGTCATCAGTCTTGTGAATACAATTGTTCAATTTGTAAAAATTGTTGTGTCCTTCGGCTTCGGTCGCGTTAAAGCCATAATTATTCATCGATTGATTTCGCCGTGAACGTAAGAAATAAACAAACTCTATTTCGTATTAATTTATAATAATAGTTACGATGAAAATATTCGGTATTAGGTAGGTAGCTTTCATTCATTATAGTGAGCATTTGACTAATAGCTTCAAAGATTCAACGTTCAACCATGATATCGGTACGACCGGCCTTTTTATGCTACTGCCATAACGGAAACTAATGCAAAAGCAATATTTATTTAGCTACATTATTATGCCAAATTGCGAAAGGTTTAAAACTAGGTAGGTATTAACAGTTAAGTCATAAGACCCATCTTACTTAAGTACTTCATGTCTCTACTTGGGTATTATACAATTGAAATTGGGGATTGTCCAAATAAAAAACAAATTATTAAAAGGACACAATTTCAGTACCATGAAATTAACAGGTTATTTGCAAGGAGACAACGTATCGCGGTGTAGGCAATTCAAATACAAATATGACAAAAACATTTAGCGCGGACGGAACGTACTGAAAGCGTAAACATGGATGTGCGACCGCCGGGCCGGACCGGCACCGTTAGCTCACTCGTATAAATGAGGAGCCCCTCCCGGCCGCCTTAGTACTTCGCGCCACACACCATGCGACTATACGCGTTCCTCCTGGTCGCTGGCGCCGCGCTCTGCGCGCACGCCGCCTCTATCCCCGTGGCGGTAACAGAGAAAAAACTTATTGACATCGTCCCCGATAATTTGGGTAAATTACCAGAAAATATATCCAGTGAACAGGAACTCGTTGACCAAGCAAACACTATCAAGGATGTCGATAACAAGTTGCGAACTAAACCAGAGGACATCCCCGTAGAAATCATCGACGAGAATGCACAGCCGGCGCTCAAAGCCGACGAACAGGATGAAGAAATAAACAGACCCGTTCCAGACTTGCGGAACCCTGGCCCACCTCAACGCCAGGAACATGAGACTCAAAACCCCGAGTATTATTCCTCTGAACAGCAGACTGTCTCACTCTTCAAACAAAGCATTAATGACGCGCAAAATGTTTTAAGTCAAGGATTCCAGGGAATTACCGACGGCATCCAACATATCGTAGCAACCAACGAGCCGATTCAATCATTACAAAAGAACATCCAGTCTCTGCGAGACAGTTTCACCGCTGAAATGGTTAAAGTAAATGCAACTATTCAAAGTTACTTAAACTCAGATAGTGCAGCTATAGATAAGCCTGCCGCAGAGAAAACAAAAGCTGGCTTCCATCAAATTGAACAAGACCTTTTTAAACTTAGAAATGACTTCAACAAAGAAGTGAGCACATTAGCTGAAGGTGTCGAGGTGGTTGCCCTTCTGAAGGCTGACAGTGAAGCGCAAACTGACAGCTCTGGCGCGAGTTCCGCTTCTCCCAGTCCCGCTCCTGCTCCAGTAGTGCCGCCAGGGCCAGTCATGGCGTTAATACAGAGCATGTCAGACCGATTCCAAAATACCGTGCATAATTTAAATGACACATTTAATAAACTCATGCAAGGTCAAAGTTTGAACTTATTTAGCCAGAACTCAGGCCAGAACTCGAGCTCAACACCTAATCAAGCAGATGCGCAGAGTGGATCTCAAGTTGGCATATTTCAATCTGCCACCAACCATTTTACGAACTTGGTAAGTGCAGTACAAAACCAAAGTCAACCAGGACCATTACAAGGAATATTTTCCCAATTACAGCAAGGGCAGGGGGGCTCCAATCCCTTTGCACAGATTTGGAATAATATGATGAACGCATTCCAATCCAACAAGCCTACAGGCCAAGCTCCACAGGGCACTCAGCCAGCGCCCGCCGAACAGCCAGCGCAAACGGGCAGCAAGCCGGAAGAAGTTGCCACCAAACCCGAAAGCAAGCCTGAACCCCAGAGCGAGTCAGAGAAGCCAGCTGCAGGTGTGGAGACAACGCCGCAAACCGCCGCCGGGCCCATCCGACAGATCCTTCAAAACAACCCCATCACCCAGGGCCTAGCAGGCGCTGTGCAGCGGCTACAGAACATCAACAACCCGGAGAAACCAAGAGATGGACAACCCGCTGAACAAATAAAAAATCTAAATGAGGACAAAGCTGATTCTGAATCTAAAAAAGGAGGTGGTCCAAATACTGGTGAGTGAGAAAGCACACATATTATTACAACTTTACCGTATGCCAATGAAGTACTAAGTGCATTATTTGATCAATTTTCCAACAGTGGCTGCGTGGGGGGTTTTCATCAATAGCCTGATAGGCACAATAAGTGCTGTTATAAATGGTACCACTGGTACCATCAGCACAGCAGTAAACAGTGCTATAAATACTGTTGGCGGTAACATCCAGGTACCGAAGAGTTCTGTCGCTGTGTGTAACTAATGTTATGTCTTGTGAAATAACAATTTTGTTAGATGTGTCGCTTCTGTTTGTGTTGTTTGTGTCAACAGCAGGGGTTCCTATGGCAACAAAGGTGTGCTTTTGGACCAGTTATATGTGAAGCTTTTTTATTTGTCTGATGTTGTTATGGTGGTTGTATGAGAATAAGTTTAGATTCAAATAGCGAGCACCCTGGTGAATCTTGCGATCATGGTCTCATAAATCCCATAATTTTACATGGATTGATTTGAAGATTCCTTATATAATATGTCACCGGAAAATGGCAAACCCCGTGAGATTATAAAATATCTTGAGAGATTGTAAACTCTCGATAAATTGTCAACAAAACATTTGGAATACTATTTTCCTTTTCCGTTTACAATTTATTTTTTATCCTTAATATGCCTACTAGTAAATTGTGTAATTAATCATTTGTTCAATAAACACAACAGAATTAGGGTAACTATTGAACTGAAGAACTAATCCAGTCACGCCAGTACATTATGTATCAGTGAGCTATGTGTTAACATAATTATGAGTATTCTGTAACTAGTGCATAATCATTCGTTCATATTTAGGGTTCCGTCACCTCAGTCTGCAAAAACGGAACCCTCGGTGTGCGAGTCAGACTCGCACTTGTCCGGTGTTTTGTACCATTCTAGCGCCACACTACTGTGAGTAATTAGCAGAACGAACTAAAACTTCAATATTTTATCATTACATCTATGCCAATATAATAAAGCTGAAGAGTTCGTTTGTTTCTTCGTATGAGCTAATCTCTGGAGTCCCAGTCAGAATGGAAAATTATTTTTGAATATGATAGCCACATTCATGAGAAAGGCTTTATGATATACGGAAACGGGAAATTCCAACGGGAACGGGTAAAAATGGGATATGCGCATAGAAGATAGAAGTCGCTGTCAGAAGCTAGTATTGTTATAAACGTGGCCACCTTCTGGGCACAAACTGTTTAAGTGTCACGGATGTAAAGAAGGAGATCTATTATCCGTGAAAATTAGGCGTTGTTAACTGCAATTTAAAATACTTGCACTGCATAGAATTTTATTTACACTTAAGGACAACATTTGCGAGATTCATAAATTATCGCGTAGGAGAACAGTTTGTTCTAAACGTCGTCGATGTGAGGCTCGGTGATGGATGAACTTGCGCACCCCTCGACGTCGCATCTCACCTCGCACCAGGCGCAGGTGGCGGTCGTGAGGTAGCTCATCATAACCGGATATTAAAATAAGTTCCAGTATAGCAGTTAATGTTACTGATCTAAAACGTAAAATAGTTGGTCTCGAGCAACAGCTACACGAAGTTTACACCAGCCTTGACATGCGGAGACCAAACATTATAGTATCTTCGCACATATTATTAGCACCCTCATTCTAGGTGACTTTCAACTATTCCTCGAGAAACAGGTTTGTTTGTGAGATAAAAAGACACTTTGACTATGTAGAAGCTTATTTCAATGGATTAGCGGTATTAGCCGTTGCTTAGAAGAACAGGAACACGTTTAACTGTTTAAGTACCTCAAGACGAAATGTAGGTTAACGACTTGTCTTCACCCAAGCTTATAAAGAAAATAGATATGATGAAGCCATCAGTATCAAGTGGCTCATCTCCTGATTAAAGAAAATTATGGACCACCCACTCTTCACAAGGGTGCTAATTAAATACACAAACCTTCCTGACCGTCTTTTATCGTAAAGGTAGAGGCAGACAGCGCCTTTGTTTTATACAAGTTACAGAAGATTAAAGATTAATGTTTTGTACTTACATCTTCATCATTATCATTTTGCTGCCCTTGTTCCATTTGGCTTGGGGTCGGCACCACACGCACTAGACGTGATACATCTTTGGTCGTACCTATTGTGAACTTGTTTCTTACACTTGATTAACAATCAAACTCATGTCTTGTTTTGTTATAAGTACTAATGATTACTTTCTCATGTTCCCAGGGGATAATAACAACAGCAGCAACAGCAGCGACCGGGTAGAACAACCAGAACCAGTCAAAGAAGAAATTGAGATGGTTCCAGAAGTTCAGAAGGTCCCAGAAGTACAGAAGGCTTCAGAAGACGAGACTAAAGAACACAAGACCGGAGAGGTCGTTGACAAGACTGAATGAGTCATAGTGTGATAAGTGTAGGATTACTTATTTATTAAGATTTAATGTAAATAAAAGACAATGGTGACGAGAATTAAAGTTTTCTTCAACTGAACTTTTGTTTTTCATTTTCCTGAGATAGGCATCCGAATCCTAACTAATATTATACATGGGAAAGTGAGTTTGTTTGTTCGGTACCTACGCTTTCACGCCTAAATATCCGAACCGATTTTGATGAATTTTGGTACAGAAATAGATGCCTGCGAGACGGTTATGTGCTACTTTAACGCGAGTGAAGGCGCGAGCGAAGGCATATAAATGTTTTTTTGTTTTGTTGCCTACTACCATACTACTAAGTGTGTTAAACTTAGGTACCTACATCTGTTCGTGCCTAAACCAATCAACCAACCCAAACAATCGAGTAGATAAAGTCAAATATAGTTGCCAGTTATCAATTTGTAGGTAGGTACTTAATACCTACCTACAATACCTATATAGCTGAATATGAAATCGAATGATGGACTAAACAGGAAGATCTTAATTATCTATTGTCCACAAAGGTATGTTTGTCGGGTCGAATTGATGACCGAAAACATATAGGTACCTACACATAATGTATGACTAGGTACTGCTACTAACAAGCCTTGTACGTTCTTTGAATTCTACTATCCCAGTCCGGTACCAAGAGCTACCTATGTCTTATCATTTTCAAGAAAAAACCTCACTAATGAAATCAGATACAGGAATAAACTGATTTCCGCAAAAATACTGTAAAGTTTAGTCTAAAATAAGTGTATTTTGAACCCTCCATTTTATTATGTAGTGGCTCAAGGACCTCAAGGACCAGATTGATGCCCTATTGCCAACCAAAACCATAGCTATTTCATAATTTCCCGCTATCCTCTCCAAATTTATGAACAGTTCAGAAATAATTAAAAAGAGACGTGAAAAATATTGACTTGCTGGAATTTGCAAAAACTGCATTTAATTAAATGAGTACTTTGAAATAGAATTTAATAGTTCTGCAACTTCATAGTGAGGTTTGGTAAAATCTAAAGGCTCAGACTATTTTGTGATTTTTCTTTCCATTATTTCTGAACTGAACAGTGCTATGTAGAGAGTCACTTACTGACTTGCAAGTATTGATTTTAAGCAGAAACAGTAAACTTTAAAATTAATTATCTGGTTGATGACAGATGAACATAACATTATGAATTTTAATTTAAAAAATAAGTATTGCAATGATATCTACGATAGAAAAGTTATTACATTATCACATTACGTTTACGAAGAATGATTTGAAATTAGAGAAAACGTCACGGTGACGTTCAGCAGACGTGACTTTTTAGGTTATAAAAATATTGTTGACCGAGTTGACGTAAACATTGTAAAAAAATTACAATTCATTTTTAAATATCAATGAAAAATCAATTTTGTTGAAAAAAATATATAGCGATTACCATGATGAACGGATTAGCTTTAAGAATAAATCGAGGCGGGGGCGGTAAATCCAAGAATTCTATTGGATATTCGCCTATTGCTATTCCAACGTCGCTATTTGAAAATACAGGTAGAAACAAACTATTTACTATGTTTTTCAATGAGAGAATATCTCTATTAACTGTTCCCTAGACTACATATCGACCAACAAATAGTATTATCCTTTCACTTCTTGATATAAATAAATGCCAAACTTGAAACCTGTTTTGTATTTTCAGTAGATAATATTGCTGAAATTCAGGCTTTTGTCAACTCGCCGTCTTCAGATGATCAATTAGCGATTCTGAAAAAGATACTAGATACCAACAAGGATTCCTTTGACAATGGAATAATGAAGTTCTTGGTTGCTGCTTTCTTCCATGCTGAGGCTAAACATCCTATAAAATGTGTTATATCAAGGTATATAATAAAACTAAACTACTTTTTTACGAAGCCTAGTTTGTGTCCCATTGTAGAGCAAAAGCCACCCCTTTTTCCTTCCAAACTTCTCCGTTTAGCTTGATCTGAGACAACACTAGAAATTTATCTTATATTTATAGAAAAAAATATAGATCCATGTTAAACAAAAAACCTGTAACTTTTTTCTTATAACCTTATCTCTGTATTTATTAATTAACAAGCATGCCTCACATCCCAACCACTGCAACAAATATGTTGAATTAAGAAAATTATATTTGGTTTTATTAGTGGAAGTGCGGAGTCTCCTAATACAAGCAATTCCTTGCTTAAAGGGTGATCTCCAATATTATGTATCAAAATGCCTATTGAAATTGAAATAGACATTTTTATTATTATTATTATTTTCCTTTTTTCAATTTCCAGGCACATTATAAAAAACAAGCACTTACAGCAACCATTCTCAGAGGCCCTAGCGGAACAGATCACATGCTTGTCAATCAAATCAATTAATTACAAACAGTATGTGGACATTGTCAACAAGCTACTCATGTGCATTGAGAACTTTCAAGCAGGCATGGTTGCGTTGAGGTCCGTTCAACTGACTCTTGCTGAGTATTTGATTGGCTGTTTGGAGTGCTGTGTGGCTACCTTGAGGTATGGCTCATGTTATTTTTAGCTATGCTTATAGCCTAAAATATATGTAATATATGTACATGAGTAAACAAACTAAAAATAAAAATAAAATATCTATATCTACATTGTTGCAAATTTAAAATCTTCTATATGCAACTCCGACAACAACAACAACACACAAAAACAACAACACAACACACAACAACAAACACACTCAAACAGTACAACTAGAAAGTAACTTTTCGAGAAAAAATAAAAAACTTCCTGTTCTAAATCTTAAAAAATGTCAAGTGCCTACAAATGTAGGCACACATTTTTTAATATTATATATGCTTTATCGATATAATAAGCACTCATAGACACATGGAAGGTTTTGCTAAGTATTACAAAACATATTTTCGACGAAAATGTTTATATCAAAATATAATATCTTTTCCGCTCCTGTCTCAATTATATATTTATAATTATTAGTATATAAATTGGTATTGTATTTATGTATTTTATATTATTATATCTAATTAGTTTTGTTTAAAACGTTTGTACACTGACAGCCCTAAATCTATCTCCCTTTGTTCAATCCATCCAAAGGTTGTCTGGAAAAGATTGCCTTGAGCGATAAGACCACCCATTGTGCACTGATTTTATGTATGATTGTCCTGTTCTTATTATGAGGTGTACAATAAAGTATATAATAAATAAATAAATAGGAAATTTTAAATTTGCAAGAACGAAATATTAATATATTAATCGCGGGGCACACAATATAATTATTTTAGAATTAAGTTTTCTTTTATTTAGGACCTATGTTGTGTGTATCTGTGTGTGCCAAATAAACTATATGTGAAGCAAAAACTTTGTATCCCTTGTTACGAAAATTAACGAGGATGGACGAGTTTGAATTAAAGTGTATATGGAGAAGGAATGCAATAAACTTTTTTTTTATAATTTTCTAACATATTATTTATTTATTTAATTTCAATTACTCTTTGCACTTGAAGTAAGTATCAACACGTACACCAGAGTCAAAAATCTTAGTCGGTATAAATTATTATTACATAAATTTACAGAATATTATTAAATGACAATTCGGATCAACAATAAAATTATAGCAGAAAGAATATGTATAATTATCCATGTATAATTATAGCACAATATACATTATAATTCAATAAAACACAGATATTAAAAAAAATCTTCTTAATAATAATCTTTTTTTTTTTAAATATGTTCTTAAACTTCTACTTCACTAAAACAATTTTTTTAGGAAATGAATTACGATTTTTTTTAAATTAAACTACGTGCGACGGCTAGTTTTACTTAGAGTCCTTTTATTATTTTTGCTCCGCTCCTAAAGGTCGTAACGTGATGTTAAATAGCGTGTAACCTTCCTCAAATGGGTTATCGTAAGCGAAAATATTCTTTCAAGTTTGACTGGTCGTTCTAGAGATCAGCAAGTTCAATTCAAACAAACCACATAATCTGCTTTATTATAACCGTAAAAATGAGGTGACATATTTGTGACGGTATTAATACAGAACATGATACTATAGCTTAATTGATGGCTCTTCATTATAGAATTTAATTTCTAGTGATTTTAATGTGACTATTTTATTTTATTTTAATTAATATGAGTACCTATTAGATACATGCAATAAAGTGATTTAATTTGATTGAATAATCATTTCAGAGAACAGATAACCTTATCACCAACAGAAAAGAACGAAATATTCACACTAGCACATATATCCTTACGACTTCTTCTACACCTCGTCCAGAAAGGTACTCCTGAAGATGTGGGGGTACTGGTCTTCTTCTTCGATAAGATAAGGATGGTGATGCAAGACCTGATGATTGATGACGACGTCCCAATGGATACTAAGTCTGTGTCTGGTATACTGTTCCTCACTATGCATGTTGCTGAATATGGAGCAGACGGTTGGATCGAAGTAAGTATTTTTTTCTAAACATACTTTATTGAAACTAGTTTTTACCTGGGGCTTCTCTCGCGGTTATATAGATTTTCGCAAAAAAAAAGTATCTTATATGCTACTTTTGCTGCTTTTTTGCTTCCTTCTCAAGGGTCTGTAATAAATTTCATCGAAATCGGTTCAGCGATCTGGGCGCGGAAGCGTAACAAACTCACATGCGCATTTATAATATAAGTAAGGATGTGCAGTTTCATACACTACTTTATTTAATGTCAATTCAATTAAATTAAATTAAAATTCATTTATTGTTTGTCACAGGTGGAAAAGCAGTTCTTATCATAATAATATAAAGATCGCTGTAACACACCCATTGGGCGTACAATATCTAATAATATAATCATTCCAAAGCTATTTTATCATTAATATCAAATTGTAATTAATTAATCATGCCAAAATACATTAATCTTCTTTAATATTATTAGGTACTCATGTCAAAATATATTATCATTAATTAATATTTCAAAATCATACATTAATATTATTTCTCATGTCCAAATAACAATATCGTTCATTATGTCAAAAGTACTGTCAAAATTACATTATCATTCATAATTTTATTTACTCATGTCAAAAATACATTGTCATTCATTAATATCAGGTATTACATTATATAGTCCACATAGACAAATTCAAATTTAAAAGTCACACATACTTACTTTATTTCAATGTTTTTAACATTTAAAAACTCATTGATCGAATAGTATGCTTTACTTATTAAAAATTCTTTGAATTTAGCTTTGGTAGTCTGTTGTAAATTTTTATCCCTATCCCAAATATACTCGTTTTAACTTAACTGCCGTACATTTAATAACACTCAATTCATTTTTTTTTTTATATAAGGCACTTCTTAATGTTTTATAATTTAATATCGCGTTTTATCATCACTGCAGCTTCAATATAAGGGAGAGTTAAAATGTTCAACCTAGTAAACTCTGCTCTACATGTATCAGTCTGTATAAGTCCACATATACTTCTAATACATTTTTTTTGGGCTTTAAACGCACATTCTCTGTTAGGAGAGTTACCCCAAAAAAGAACACCATGTCCCGTGTCCGCCTTAGCGGAGCCACTGGCGAAGTGTTTTATTAGAAAATTCTGTCAATAAGGTATAACAATATACATAGATAAATGTTATTTACTGGAGCAGTGACTTATGTTACTAGTCAAAATGATTTGTATTTATGAATATATTCTATTTTTTTTTCAGGTACTCAACTCAACCGCCACCGACAGTTACTTGTGCAAGCTGTTGAGCTCAGAAGCGGGCCGCCTTAGCCTGTACTCAGCCATTCCCACAGTGGTTACAGTGGGCCATCTGTTCACAAATACCGTGGACGATGGCCCCGCCATCATCACTCTTACCAACAAGATTTTGGAAATAGGAGAGAGGTTTGTTGTGCACATTTTATGTTACTTCAAAGTTTATTTTAGCGTCCAAGTAGTGAGTAAATCTCTTAGTACCGTTTCAGTCTGGATTTGTATGCAGTTGTTATCAATAGTCTGTAACGATACATTTTTGACTACTTTTTCAAGGAATATTAGCGTGATATTATTTATTTAGTGCTGGCCTCACAATACCACGACATATGATTTAACCATTTCATTAATTTTATGGAACTTAAAAGAGAATTATACCTCTGAGTTTGCTTTGGTATTTCGTCTCTGGTTAGTCAACTAGGAAACACCGGACTCGTCTAGTTTATTTGACAAAAAAGATTGACGTAAAAGAGTTATTTTTAACTAGCTACTGCCCGCGGCTCCGCCCGCGTGAATGTCGAAAATTATACCAAGGAAACATACTTCCGGGATGAAAAGTATTCTATGCGTTATTCCAGACTATATTCTATTGTTGTATTGCAAATACATTAAAATAACTCTTTAAAATATAATTTATCATAAGTCACCATAATTGCTGAAGCTGGTTTGATGATTTCACGCTTGTATTGTTTAGCTGCGACTATTTTCAGGAGTTCATCAGAATCCGCATTCATCCTGGGCGTAGCACGCACACTGCTGCAGATCAGTAAACTACTAGACAAACTGACAGACAGTGCCACAGGGCTGACGCTAGTGGACACCCTGCTACTGTTCTCATGGGGCCATCTCGAACACTACATGGACAGCGTCAGACATCTCACCGGCCAGATACTGGGCTGCGTCGTGAAGTACTGCGCGAAAATAGACAGAGCTGGTAAATAAACTGTATTAAAGAGTTGAGAACCTCCCAGGAGGAGGTTCTCAACTCTTTAATACAAACTCGGTTAAAAAGTGCAAAATAGTTATTTTATGTCAGCAATATGTTAAGTATAAAAGTGGATGTGGCGACGCTTGAAACGTTTATGACGATGATTTTTAGTATGCCTCTATGGGGCACATATTATTGAAAAACATATGGTTTACAATAAAATTAAGGTCCGTTCAAAAGCCGTGTAATAACATTTTTAATCCAATAATTGTATCGTGTTTTTTTTTATCGCTCAGGTGACAATGCAGCGCTGGTAACGCTGAAAGCAGCGCTGCAGTCACTGGAGCGGTCGCGCAAGAGCTTCTACGTGTGCGTGTCGTGGTTGGCAGCCGAGCTGCGCGCGCAAGACGTGCTGGCCATCGTGCACACGGCTGACGTCATACACGCGCTGCACGACCAGCGACTGCGTAATACTGTGAGTACTACACCAACACATTCAGCGCTTGCATCGCTGAAAGCAGCGCTGCAGTCGCTGGAGCGGTCGCGCAAGAGCTTCTACGTGTGCGTGTCCTGGCTGGCGGCCGAGCTGCGCGCGCAAGACGTGCTGGCCATCGTGTACGCGGCTGAAGTCATACACGCGCTCCACGACCAGCGACTGCGTTACACTGAGCACTTTTTCATTGTAACGCAGCTCCTTATTGCACGGTATACTAACACTGCAGACACTTGGTGAATGAGGGCTAGGCCGAAAAACGTGTAAAACTTCGACCGTCATGGCACTCTTTTTGATATTTCGTTAGTTGGAACTTCATGTGCAGCACTTTATAGGTGGCCAGTGTTTTGAAACGATCTTGATAGACTGATGGATGAGGGAAAGTAGTTTATGAAACTGCATATAAATAGGTATAAAACCTCGCCTGTGGCTCGATTTATAAACTCACACTCATATTTTAATTTGTCGTTATGTAGCAGTTTCATCAACTACTACTATTTTCACATAAATTTATTTCATTGTAGTCAAATAAAAATTCTCTCCGCAGGCGAGCGCAGCACTAGACGCTATGCTCGTAAAGCTGTGCGCAGAATGCTCGCTGGAACAGCTGCGCGCGGCGCTGGTAGAGCCGTGCGTGCTCAGCGCGGCGCACGCGGACAGCGCGCAGCTGGCCGTGCTGGAGCAGCTGCTGGCGCGCGCATGTGCCAGGAGAGCTGATCTGCTGACAGTGCTGTGAGTATACCTAGCTACTTAGTGCTCTTAGGAACAGCTGCGCGCGGCGCTGGTAGAGCCGTGCGTGCTCAGCGCGGCGCACGTGGACAGCGCGCAGCTGGCCGTGCTGGAGCAGCTGCTGGCGCGCGCATGTGCCAGGAGAGCTGATCTGCTGACAGTGCTGTGAGTATACCTAGCTACTTAGTGCTCTTAGGAACAGCTGCGCGCGGCGCTGGTAGAGCCGTGCGTGCTCAGCGCGGCGCACGCGGACAGCGCGCAGCTGGCCGTGCTGGAGCAGCTGCTGGCGCGCGCATGTGCCAGGAGAGCTGATCTGCTGACAGTGCTGTGAGTATACCTAGCTACTTAGTGCTCTTAGGAACAGCTGCGCGCGGCGCTGGTAGAGCCGTGCGTGCTCAGCGCGGCGCACGCGGACAGCGCGCAGCTGGCCGTGCTGGAGCAGCTGCTGGCGCGCGCATGTGCCAGGAGAGCTGATCTGCTGACAGTGCTGTGAGTATACCTAGCTACTTAGTGCTCTTAGGAACAGCTGCGCGCGGCGCTGGTAGAGCCGTGCGTGCTCAGCGCGGCGCACGCGGACAGCGCGCAGCTGGCCGTGCTGGAGCAGCTGCTGGCGCGCGCATGTGCCAGGAGAGCTGATCTGCTGACAGTGCTGTGAGTATACCTAGCTACTTAGTGCTCTTAGGAACAGCTGCGCGCGGCGCTGGTAGAGCCGTGCGTGCTCAGCGCGGCGCACGCGGACAGCGCGCAGCTGGCCGTGCTGGAGCAGCTGCTGGCGCGCGCATGTGCCAGGAGAGCTGATCTGCTGACAGTGCTGTGAGTATACCTAGCTACTTAGTGCTCTTAGGAACAGCTGCGCGCGGCGCTGGTAGAGCCGTGCGTGCTCAGCGCGGCGCACGCGGACAGCGCGCAGCTGGCCGTGCTGGAGCAGCTGCTGGCGCGCGCATGTGCCAGGAGAGCTGATCTGCTGACAGTGCTGTGAGTATACCTAGCTACTTAGTGCTCTTAGGAACAGCTGCGCGCGGCGCTGGTAGAGCCGTGCGTGCTCAGCGCGGCGCACGCGGACAGCGCGCAGCTGGCCGTGCTGGAGCAGCTGCTGGCGCGCGCATGTGCCAGGAGAGCTGATCTGCTGACAGTGCTGTGAGTATACCTAGCTACTTAGTGCTCTTAGGAACAGCTGCGCGCGGCGCTGGTAGAGCCGTGCGTGCTCAGCGCGGCGCACGCGGACAGCGCGCAGCTGGCCGTGCTGGAGCAGCTGCTGGCGCGCGCATGTGCCAGGAGAGCTGATCTGCTGACAGTGCTGTGAGTATACCTAGCTACTTAGTGCTCTTAGGAACAGCTGCGCGCGGCGCTGGTAGAGCCGTGCGTGCTCAGCGCGGCGCACGCGGACAGCGCGCAGCTGGCCGTGCTGGAGCAGCTGCTGGCGCGCGCATGTGCCAGGAGAGCTGATCTGCTGACAGTGCTGTGAGTATACCTAGCTACTTAGTGCTCTTAGGAACAGCTGCGCGCGGCGCTGGTAGAGCCGTGCGTGCTCAGCGCGGCGCACGCGGACAGCGCGCAGCTGGCCGTGCTGGAGCAGCTGCTGGCGCGCGCATGTGCCAGGAGAGCTGATCTGCTGACAGTGCTGTGAGTATACCTAGCTACTTAGTGCTCTTAGGAACAGCTGCGCGCGGCGCTGGTAGAGCCGTGCGTGCTCAGCGCGGCGCACGCGGACAGCGCGCAGCTGGCCGTGCTGGAGCAGCTGCTGGCGCGCGCATGTGCCAGGAGAGCTGATCTGCTGACAGTGCTGTGAGTATACCTAGCTACTTAGTGCTCTTAGGAACAGCTGCGCGCGGCGCTGGTAGAGCCGTGCGTGCTCAGCGCGGCGCACGCGGACAGCGCGCAGCTGGCCGTGCTGGAGCAGCTGCTGGCGCGCGCATGTGCCAGGAGAGCTGATCTGCTGACAGTGCTGTGAGTATACCTAGCTACTTAGTGCTCTTAGGAACAGCTGCGCGCGGCGCTGGTAGAGCCGTGCGTGCTCAGCGCGGCGCACGCGGACAGCGCGCAGCTGGCCGTGCTGGAGCAGCTGCTGGCGCGCGCATGTGCCAGGAGAGCTGATCTGCTGACAGTGCTGTGAGTATACCTAGCTACTTAGTGCTCTTAGGAACAGCTGCGCGCGGCGCTGGTAGAGCCGTGCGTGCTCAGCGCGGCGCACGCGGACAGCGCGCAGCTGGCCGTGCTGGAGCAGCTGCTGGCGCGCGCATGTGCCAGGAGAGCTGATCTGCTGACAGTGCTGTGAGTATACCTAGCTACTTAGTGCTCTTAGGAACAGCTGCGCGCGGCGCTGGTAGAGCCGTGCGTGCTCAGCGCGGCGCACGCGGACAGCGCGCAGCTGGCCGTGCTGGAGCAGCTGCTGGCGCGCGCATGTGCCAGGAGAGCTGATCTGCTGACAGTGCTGTGAGTATACCTAGCTACTTAGTGCTCTTAGGAACAGCTGCGCGCGGCGCTGGTAGAGCCGTGCGTGCTCAGCGCGGCGCACGCGGACAGCGCGCAGCTGGCCGTGCTGGAGCAGCTGCTGGCGCGCGCATGTGCCAGGAGAGCTGATCTGCTGACAGTGCTGTGAGTATACCTAGCTACTTAGTGCTCTTAGGAACAGCTGCGCGCGGCGCTGGTAGAGCCGTGCGTGCTCAGCGCGGCGCACGCGGACAGCGCGCAGCTGGCCGTGCTGGAGCAGCTGCTGGCGCGCGCATGTGCCAGGAGAGCTGATCTGCTGACAGTGCTGTGAGTATACCTAGCTACTTAGTGCTCTTAGGAACAGCTGCGCGCGGCGCTGGTAGAGCCGTGCGTGCTCAGCGCGGCGCACGCGGACAGCGCGCAGCTGGCCGTGCTGGAGCAGCTGCTGGCGCGCGCATGTGCCAGGAGAGCTGATCTGCTGACAGTGCTGTGAGTATACCTAGCTACTTAGTGCTCTTAGGAACAGCTGCGCGCGGCGCTGGTAGAGCCGTGCGTGCTCAGCGCGGCGCACGCGGACAGCGCGCAGCTGGCCGTGCTGGAGCAGCTGCTGGCGCGCGCATGTGCCAGGAGAGCTGATCTGCTGACAGTGCTGTGAGTATACCTAGCTACTTAGTGCTCTTAGGAACAGCTGCGCGCGGCGCTGGTAGAGCCGTGCGTGCTCAGCGCGGCGCACGCGGACAGCGCGCAGCTGGCCGTGCTGGAGCAGCTGCTGGCGCGCGCATGTGCCAGGAGAGCTGATCTGCTGACAGTGCTGTGAGTATACCTAGCTACTTAGTGCTCTTAGGAACAGCTGCGCGCGGCGCTGGTAGAGCCGTGCGTGCTCAGCGCGGCGCACGCGGACAGCGCGCAGCTGGCCGTGCTGGAGCAGCTGCTGGCGCGCGCATGTGCCAGGAGAGCTGATCTGCTGACAGTGCTGTGAGTATACCTAGCTACTTAGTGCTCTTAGGAACAGCTGCGCGCGGCGCTGGTAGAGCCGTGCGTGCTCAGCGCGGCGCACGCGGACAGCGCGCAGCTGGCCGTGCTGGAGCAGCTGCTGGCGCGCGCATGTGCCAGGAGAGCTGATCTGCTGACAGTGCTGTGAGTATACCTAGCTACTTAGTGCTCTTAGGAACAGCTGCGCGCGGCGCTGGTAGAGCCGTGCGTGCTCAGCGCGGCGCACGCGGACAGCGCGCAGCTGGCCGTGCTGGAGCAGCTGCTGGCGCGCGCATGTGCCAGGAGAGCTGATCTGCTGACAGTGCTGTGAGTATACCTAGCTACTTAGTGCTCTTAGGAACAGCTGCGCGCGGCGCTGGTAGAGCCGTGCGTGCTCAGCGCGGCGCACGCGGACAGCGCGCAGCTGGCCGTGCTGGAGCAGCTGCTGGCGCGCGCATGTGCCAGGAGAGCTGATCTGCTGACAGTGCTGTGAGTATACCTAGCTACTTAGTGCTCTTAGGAACAGCTGCGCGCGGCGCTGGTAGAGCCGTGCGTGCTCAGCGCGGCGCACGCGGACAGCGCGCAGCTGGCCGTGCTGGAGCAGCTGCTGGCGCGCGCATGTGCCAGGAGAGCTGATCTGCTGACAGTGCTGTGAGTATACCTAGCTACTTAGTGCTCTTAGGAACAGCTGCGCGCGGCGCTGGTAGAGCCGTGCGTGCTCAGCGCGGCGCACGCGGACAGCGCGCAGCTGGCCGTGCTGGAGCAGCTGCTGGCGCGCGCATGTGCCAGGAGAGCTGATCTGCTGACAGTGCTGTGAGTATACCTAGCTACTTAGTGCTCTTAGGAACAGCTGCGCGCGGCGCTGGTAGAGCCGTGCGTGCTCAGCGCGGCGCACGCGGACAGCGCGCAGCTGGCCGTGCTGGAGCAGCTGCTGGCGCGCGCATGTGCCAGGAGAGCTGATCTGCTGACAGTGCTGTGAGTATACCTAGCTACTTAGTGCTCTTAGGAACAGCTGCGCGCGGCGCTGGTAGAGCCGTGCGTGCTCAGCGCGGCGCACGCGGACAGCGCGCAGCTGGCCGTGCTGGAGCAGCTGCTGGCGCGCGCATGTGCCAGGAGAGCTGATCTGCTGACAGTGCTGTGAGTATACCTAGCTACTTAGTGCTCTTAGGAACAGCTGCGCGCGGCGCTGGTAGAGCCGTGCGTGCTCAGCGCGGCGCACGCGGACAGCGCGCAGCTGGACGTGCTGGAGCAGCTGCTGGCGCGCGCATGTGCCAGGAGAGCTGATCTGCTGACAGCGCTGTGAGTATACCTACGACCTATTCCCACGACAGTATAATACGGATGTTTTTCAGAATCTCGGATCCCGGAATCGTTCGAAATTCCTGAGATTGCTAAAAATATACAAAATTTAGTTAGAACTCGCTGTGAACTCGCATTGTAATTTGTTTTTATTAAAAATGCCGACTCTAATGGAACTTTTTATTTAGCTACAGTAAAAGTTTTATGAGAACTGGTTTAGTAACAGGCCAGCAGCCTTGACTACTTAGGAAATTGAAATAATTGTAATTTTATGTGTAGCTCCATTTATTGTTCAATACCGGGAACCAGTTTCTGAATAAATTACTTATTTATTCAGAAAGGAATGTCCATATTATTATTTCACGGGAAGAAGTTTAGGTATATTAGCGCCCGATTATCCGATCACTAATGATTACCAAATGCTCATACTTAAATATTTAAAAAAATGTTTTGTGAAAATCTGTTTGTCAGTTACAGCGTGATTTAAGAGTTTTAAAATTTACAAAATTTTGTATTTTTTCCAAAAGAACAGTTCTTAAACTACTTTTAGGGTTCCGAACATCCGTGAAAAACGAAACTTCTGTGACTCAAACACGGATGCGTTACGTAAATAAATAAATCTTGAGTGTGGGGGTCAACTAGAAAAAAAAATGTTTTTCAAAGTGTTCCGAGTGACATATCAAATGAAAGGGTTTATCATGAGGGTTTTAATAATATTTTTTTTTTTATAATTTTAAATAAATGGTTTTGAAGTTATTTTAGAAATTAGATAAAAATGACCATTAACCATTTTTAATATTATTCTTTCCGAAACAAAATTCTATTTTAAATTTTATTTTTATTTGTTGTACACCTATCACAGTGCAGTCTTTTTAATCCGAAGGTTGACTCTGGTAGAGAATACCTTGCTGCATAAATAAATAACCAGTTGTATTATATTTAAAAGGCTGTTCTTAAACCTACTATTTAATATTAATCATATTCATTATTTGTATAACAACCAGCTGTATTATATTATAAAAGCAGTTCTTAAACTACTATTCAAGTTTAATCATATTGATTATACATATAACCAGTTGTATTATATTTAAAAAAGCAGTTCTTAAACTACTATTTCATATTAATCATTTTCATAATATATATGTATAACCAGCCGAGTTATATTAAAAAATGTGGCACGCTTCACGATTTTGCGTATCATTTTAGTATTGTACTGCCAAAACAAGTACATATGATACGCACAAATTGTTGAACATCTGCTAAACGGCACGAAAACTTTGATAGTGCGATGCAGGACTCCATACAATTGGGGAAATTTTCAACAATTTGTGCGTATCATAATGTACTTGTTTCGGCAGTACATATACTAAAATTGGAACGATACAGAGAATATTAGCATGGCCCCTGCGCAAGGATGACACGCAAAATCGTGAAGCGTTCCACATTTTTGAATTAATTGAATAAAGCGGGCTACACCCCTATGTATCTTCAACCAATATTATAAATGCGAAAGTAAGTTTATTTGTTTCGCTTTCACTCCTAAACCGCTGAACAGATTTTGATGAATACAAAGATAGATGAGACCCTTAAAAAGGTAAAAAAATCTAAATGAACGCTAACAACACCGCGGCCTAAAACTAGTAATGAATGCTTTTTTATCTTTTAAAACGTTTCGACACACTAGGAATTTCTCCTGTATCGTGGGTGCGTTTACAAACATATAAAGTCACAAACACAGTCAATCACAACAGATCCGGAACAACTATCTGTAGGCCATACAAATATTTGTTCCGTGCGGGAATCGAACCCTCGATACGCAGCGCAACAGTCAATCGCTCAACCACTGCGCTAACCGTGGCGTCTAATGCGTATATATAATTAAATTGTAGTTTAAGAACTGTCTTAATATATCACTGATTGCAAAATTTAGTTAGGAAATTTATTTTTTTAGTTTATCTTTTGACATTAGCAATTTGTTTTTAGTAACTTGCCTTTTAACGCCACTCCGAAAATAGAATCTTCAAAATCTATTTGTAACAATGTTTATTTTCTAATTTCTCTTGTAAAGTTCTGTCATGGGCCGGGCTTTGCATGGGCGTGCAGTAGGCTACAGTTAGGATAGGCCAGTCCATACAAAATGTCCAAAAAAAAAACTCACTACATTATTCAGGGTTGAAATCACGATACTGACGATGCGAATTTTTTTTTGGCATTATGTATGTGCTGAACTACCCTTACTGTAACCTACTGCACGTGCATGGGGCTTTGGCCTTATCTTTCGTCTTTCTATAATGATGATCATTTACCTTTATCTTCTCTAACAGCTTACCGTACATAAAAGAAACTGGCGAGCCAGGAGCACAGCCGCGCGACCTAAAATGTGTCTTAATGCTACTGCGCGTGTGTCGCAAGTCATGTGCCACCGACACGTTATCTCACACTAACGAGAGCGAATGGAAAGGCGTCATCAGCTATGAACTATTGAAGCAAGCCGCTGTGGATGCCGTTGATGAGGTATAAGTTATTGAAATATGTACTTTACTTTAATGAAAATTAAGTAGATTTCAGAACGAACATGTGCCGTGATTAACTATAGGGAATTAAATAAATTCCGGGAAACCTTCAAAAGGCGCCTGGACTTTTGGGGTAAAGACCAGGGAGTGTGGGATTTTTACCTCACTAAAACCACCCCGGTGATCACCATCCGCACATAGAAGGGGCTCCGTTACCTCTTAATAGACCACACCGGAACCCCCTCTGTGCAACGCCTGTTAGGGCACATCCCTGGGGAGACTATAAAGCGTGCTGCCGTGCACAGC
Organism: Mamestra brassicae; assembly: GCA_905163435.1. Taxonomy (NCBI): domain Eukaryota; kingdom Metazoa; phylum Arthropoda; class Insecta; order Lepidoptera; family Noctuidae; genus Mamestra; species Mamestra brassicae. Next base: position 884,548 of record LR990999.1, on the reverse strand, counting down.
GAGGCTAAGGGGGTCTCCCCTTAGCCTCGCTGTGCACGGCAGCACGCGTGATCACTGTGCCACCGCCTTTCCTAGGATCACTGGGTTGGCGGACAGAGTCCCCACTCTGAGCGCCCGCGACCCTGGAGATCCACCTGCAGTTAATGATGCAGGTGGGGTTTAGGCGTCGAGGCGGTTGCCTCACCGACGCTTCCTTCTCCGAGCGGGATCAGCCCTCTCACGATCCCGCTCGGCGGCCTCCTTCTGGACCATCACGGCTTCACAGAAAGCGGTCATTTTTCTCCAGTTTTCCTTATCTGCCAGTATAGCCCTCACTATCGCTGGCAGAGTCAGGTTTTGCCCAATCTTAGCAACCAGGATCCGCCGCTCAGAGGCCCACGCAGGACACTCCTCGAGCGTGTGCTTCGCAGAATCCAGGTCTGTAGAAGATGCGCTCCCCTCTTTTCAGCCAGGCTTCGAAGTGCGGTAGGACGGCTTCGACAACACGCTTGCGCAAAAATTGTGGTTGCTGTAGCCGCTCGCGTCACCGCTCGAGTGTGTGTCGCTGTTCCTGCCGCCTTAGCCTTACTAAAGCGATTCCTGGCACGCTATTGCTACTTTGGCGTATGTTGCGAATCCGGTTATAAACCCTCGCGTCCATATCCGCCAGGATGTCTAACGGTGAAAAGCGTGCCAGGAGTGTTGCCGCCTCAAAGGATACCGTTCGGTATTCACGTGCGATGCGAATGGCCATTTTGCGCTGCAGGCTGTTAATTTTAGTTCTACAGCGTCCGACGCCTGACAATCTATTTGACCAAACAGGCGCACCATAAACGACCATTGATCGCACAACGCCTGCGTAGAGGCGGCGAACTTCTTCCCGTGGACCCGCGAGATTGGGCAGCCTGTGCAAAGCACCCACTGCCCTTACAACACGGGGGACCTGGTACTCAAAATGCTCTTCGAAGCCCCACCGACCGTCCAAGATTAGGCCAAGATACTTAATGTATCGACTCACCTGAACTTGCGCATCTCCAACTGTCACTAATGAGTTGGGTGGCTCCCTGCTCCTCGGTAGTTTATGGAACCATAGCGCCTCAGTTTTATGAGGATAGTCTCGTCGAAGGTGTTCCCGCCGGCCACTCCACCCCGGGAGCCTGTCTGTTCCGATAGCGAACGGACGCGTAGGATCGCATCCACTGTAGAACGCTACTGCCGTACGGCAATCAGCAAGGTCGGGACCAACTCGTGACAGGTGCCAAACGAGTCTTTCGGCAATTATTCTTTCGAATAGCTTGGAAACCTCGTCGAGCAGGCAAATGGGGCGGTATGCAGAGGGAGAGATTTGGTATAGAGATTGTTTGAGTCCCGGGAAAGGACAAAGGATAGTTTTTATCCCGGTAGTATGTTCCCTTGGGATAATTTTCGACAATCACGCGGGCGGAGTCGCAGGCGGGAAATACAAACTTTAATTCCTTAACTATTTAATTTGTAACGAGGTATTTTTTTTATCTGGAAAAGAACTGGAGTGTATTTAATTCTTCAAGACCAAGCGGTTGCGGCCGTGCAGTGTTGGTCCGTGAATGAATTAATTGATGATTTTCACTAAGGTTCAGACAAGAGACAAACAAGTTTTTTACTGTACTTACAGTTGCGCAACACAAGCAGTAGGCAAAATAGTGACATACGGCAATACACTTAATATTGCAAATACATGTTCAGACTCGGATCCTGGCGCTGTCCCTGCTGGTGGAGTCCCCGCGCAGCACGGAGCAGTTCTGCGCGGGCGAGCTGCGCGTGGTGCTGCACTTCCTGCGCTACAACGTCAACGCGCAGGCGCCCAACTTCCGCCAGCTCACCATGTCACACATGAAGAAGGTAACATACACATACATGTTCAGACACGGATCCTGGCGCTGTCTAAGTTGACTAAACGGATGAGAGACCTATGCTCAGCAGTGGCCGAGGTCAGGCTGTGAATGATAATGATGATGGTGATGATGAAGTGATATTGAAATTATGTTACGGAAATGGAGTGTAGGTTCAGGCCACCCCGTTTCAACACAACTTGATTTTGAAAGAAAACTAAAAAACCCTTTTCAACAATTTTTAACCGACTTCAGGAGGAGGTTCTCAATTCGACTGTGTGTTTGTTATGCGATCATTCCGTCAATTATGAATGGATTTTTATGTTTTTTTTTATTCGAAAGCCTATATTCCTGAGGTGGTCCTATTGGCACCAAGTTAGAATTTGATGATGGGATCCCAGGGAAATCGAGGGCAACCCTCAAATTTTAAAGGCACATACAATATTTTTCATATTCTTTCTAACGCAATTCAGATAATTGTGCCTGGTAATCCACATCTCATCTTGCTGAGCTGATGATGGAATTTATAAGTCAGGATCTGATGCTGGGATCCCAGAAGAAATGTTTGTTCAGCGATATTTTCGCCGGTTGTCAACCGATTTGGATATTTCTTTTTTTGTTTGGAAGAATTTTTTTCCAAACCCGTACCATTTGGTGCAGATCTGATGAAGAACTTCGGAGATAGGCAACGGAACTCTTTAATAAATAATAGCAAACCTCCCGGGATTGCTGAAATCGCATGTCTGTTTATTGTTTTCACCAGTTCATAACATAACATCACACCGGTACGCTGTGAAGGGGTATGCAGATGCAAAAAGTCAATTTGAATTAACATGTTTTTGGGGGTTATCTATTAGGGCATAACTCTATTGTTTATTAACCGATCTTGATGATTATTTTTGCGTTGGGTTTAGTTATTTATAGCAATATTGCATTTGCACTGTACTGTGAACTTCAAAGATAAACCAATGACCTCCTCAACTTAAAATCAATACCGCTAAAAAGTGGAAAATAAAAAACTTTTTTACAAAAAAATACAACCGACTTCCAAATAAAAAACACTACAAAGTATAAAATAACTTAAACGGAAGTCGGTGTCAAAAAACGAAAAACACCGACTTCCGAAATTTAATATTTTTTCTGATTCTTCTTATCTTTTTATTAAATGTGTATACATTAATTAACAGGTTTTTGAATTAGCTGAAGGGTTTTGTTATTCTGTATTTTTTTTTTGTTATTATAAGATGTGCTACTAACCTAGTTTTATAAGTTTTACTAACAAAATTATGAATCACGTGTGTTCGATGTAAATAAATATTATTATTATTATTTATCATTAATTGTTTTTTTTTTTCCAGTTCATAAAACGTTTTGAGCAAAGCTACGCAGTAATAAAGCGGGAAAGGCAGCCCAACGGCGTGAGTGATAAGGTCGCTTATTACTTGCGCTTCGCCGAGGACTTGCGACGACAGTGCTTCGACAGCTTGATACCGGGCGCCAACTACAGCAGGCGATTTGTTGCCTTACAAATACTTGCGTGGTGCGAACTGATCACTTTGGAAGGCTATGAAAGGTAATTTTATTTTATTTTATATTTTTCGGAAAACTTACAGCTACACCGACACAATATTAAGAGTTAATAACATGATGATGGCCAATTACAAGTTTTTACAGATAGTAAAAAATGTTTTTTTTTTTTAAACGTTGCCCCACACTAGGAATTTCTCCTGTATCGTGGGTGCGTTTACAAACATACAATATCACATACACAAACAGCCAGACCCGGAACAACTATCTGTAGGCCATACAAAAAATTGTGCCGTGCGGGAATCGAACCCGCGACACGCAGCGCAGCAGTCAATCGCTCAACCGCTGCGCATACATACGGCTCGCCCTAATTATGTATGGGTTTTGTCTATAAGTAGTTCATGTCGATGGTATGTGCAACAAACGAGGTTTACGCAGAAACAAAGAACATACTCGTATGCCAAATTGCTCACCGGGGTGTCGCATGATCCGTTTCCATTTTTGGATAGAAATGGTAAATCAGCAATTTTGTTCTTTCAAATTCTTCTAAATACTTGTATAGTGAACACTGTCGACGGCATGGAAACACTCAAATATACCTGTATGCCCATCTCTTTCTAACTATACTATCGATGTGTAATTTTAACGCCCGTGTAAATTAGTGTATGTTTCAGGATTATTTTAATTTTACATCGAAGCAAATTTAATGGGGTACAAAGTATAAAATAGTGTACCTTGTTTATTATGATTTGATTAATAAAATAGCATAAAATACTTTTTATTATGTACTGTAAAATCCCGGAATCATAAATGAAGAAATTATTATAGAAGAAAAAAAAAGATTGATTTGAAGAATGAAAAGAAGAAAGAGTTGTTCGAAAACAAAGCTATTTAATTTAACAGATTTAGTAGGTACGGAACTCTAAAAACATAATAAGATTCTTCAATATAAAAGTTTTGTTCAAATGTATTCAAAGCGCAGCTAATAATTTGCAATTTCTTAAATCCCGGGAAACAATCGTCATGTTTATGATTCCGGGTTTTTAGAGGAGGTATTATTAACTCTATGTTACATACTTCCCCGAACATTAGGTAAATATAGTCTACCTATTCCGATCTCTGGTTATAAGTTACAGAAATAAAAGAAAAATAAAACATTATATAGTGACAACGGGCAACAACTTTGTAATGTTGATAAAAAATCTTTTAAAGACAACTTTTGGATGGTTTTAAATTATTCATTCATTAAATTCACTTACAATAAAATTGTTTCCGCAGGAGCTGGGAGCCGGAGTACGTGGAGAAGCTGCTGCTGCACCTGGAGGACAGCTACGAGAACAACAAAGCCTTCGCGCTCGACGTGCTCGCCACGTGTCCGCCCGAGCTGCTGCGGGTACGCTCCGCTTGCCTAAGCTACACCCGGGTTATCCCGGGTTACAAAGTAGCTTGTAACTCCACAATACTGTTTATTTCTTTCAAGATCTTTATCTTTAAAGATAATTTTCGTAATCGGACCAGTGCTTACAGAGAAGCTATCTCTGGAACCTAATTCGATTAAGAAAATTATAAATATTACAAGCAAACAATTTTAGATCTTTATTATTTTAGTTTAGAAGGTTGAACTCTTGTTTATTAAGGGCGAATTTGTTTCCGGCTGACGACATTAGGCTCGCGCTAGGAGCGGTGTTATTCTGTCTGGTGGACGTACAAGAATAGTACCATCCCATTACTACCCGTGGGTGTCGTAAGAACTGACTAAGGGACTCACAGAATATGGACAGCAGCATTCTCTGTGCATTGCAACAGCTACACTGCTATCGCCAACCCGCCTGCCAAGCGTGGCGATTAGGGCAAACCCGACCCCTTTGGGAATGGCCTATGTCCAGTAGTGGACGTCTTTAGGGTGGTATGATGATGATGAAGGAATGGTGACTAAGAGGATCTACACCTCTGGCTAAACCTTCGGGAGTACATATAGCCTCGTTATGTCAGCTCTGGTCCGACATTCTCTCGCGCCTGTTGTGTCGCCTATCTTGTATGGTAGCGTCCACGCAAATACTCTCGTGACCTGAAATCAGTGAAACAATGCCCACGCGCGTGAGTATTATTCAGAGTTTGTATAAGCCATTATTTACACACACACAATAAAAAAGTGAAATCAAAAAAGGGGTACAATAACCTGAGTCGACGCAAACAGCCAACAAATAATAATAATATCTTGAGACAACTCACACACGGTCATCCGATCCCAAATTAGGCAGAGCCTGTGCTATGGCAACCAGACAACTGATAAACATACTTATATATTTCTGAATACATACATGTTATAGACAAATTACACCCAGACACAGAACAAATGATCATGCTCATCACACAAAGATTTGTCCTGGGTGGGAATCGAACCCATGACCTCCGGTTTAGCAGTAAGGGTCACTAACGACTCGGCCAACAGGCCAGTCAAATAAAACACAACGATATCATTCAAAGATGATTTACTTTACTTCTCTAATAACTAACATTCACTACACAATCCAGGGGAATTTAAACGTGATATTAATTTATAAATAACATTTCACATTTCTATATCCTCATCACTGCTAGACCTACAGTTCTTCCAATCCATAGCATCTTTACTACAGAGAATCAAAATAGTTTCCAACAAGATCACCCCAGTACACGGCACTTTTAAACAATTGTGTATAATGCCAGCATTGTCACCGGTCAACAGAAGCCCACCGTACAAGATTAACAACACATCACAAAAAATGCCCAAAGAAATAACACAAAGCATAAACGTTATTATTAAACTGCACTTCCTTTCAATATTGTTGAACAATCTCGATAGTAACAGGACATTTCCTGTCGTTATCGCAGATACTAGGATCCCTGTGATGCTGAATGCTGTCTGGTATTCAAGTGTTAGCGTAGATTGGACAATGAGTAATACGCCCACAGTGTCCGCAGTCATGTAATACCAGGACTTTGCTACAAGATATTCTTCGTCCGGTATTTCTTCACAGCTTAAAGACACGTGTATATGGCCAAGCATAAGTATATGAACGGTGCCGACCACGGTCGCTATCAGAATAGCGAAATATATCATAAGTAATATGTCTCTCGATATAAAGTCTTCTGGGATAAGGATCATTAGTAGCATGCAGACGGTTGCAGTACATTTGATTAAGATTTGTTTTGCGTATAAATAGTTGTGTTTCCGCCATTTTGGGTACGTGTGATACACTGTCAATGATGTTAACGCGCATATGATAGACACCAGTGCAGTGAAGTATTGTATTAGTTCTGGGTTGTTTTCTTCTGGCATGGTTGAAATGTTAAGGTCTCTTTTTTCTCTTTGTGGTTCATTCCCTATTTAGTTGTTTGTGCTTGCTTTTGTCTCGATATTTCTGTTTATTTGGGCTTGCTCTGGTGTAATATATCGTGTAGCACTGATAAATAAAGTTTTAACAGTAGTGAGCTTTTTCTCCCAGCATCGGTTTGTTCTACACTTTAATTGATTTTTCTATTGTTCATCAGTCCTATGAAAACACCTTTAATCACTATGATAACTCAGTTTTTCACGATTTACTTTTTTTTTAATTTACTGCTCCCTAAAGCTTTTATAATTCAATGTGGTCGTCATGGAATCACAGATGTACTGATAAATCTCAAGTTGACTTTGCTATTTGTATCCATTTGTATCGATTAATATTTTATTACGTTTTTAATTAATAATAGCATGATTAGATAAGAGATTCGTTAGTCAACGTTAATTAGAACAATCCTACTACTATTATAAAGGCGAAAGTTTGTAAGTATGGATGTATGTATGGATGTTTGTTACTCTTTCACGTAAAAACTACTGAATGGATTTTGATGAAATTTGGCACAGAGGTAGATTATAGTCTGGAATAACACATAGGATACTTTTTATCCCGGGAATATGTTCCCTTAGGATAGTTTTCGACAATCACGCGGGCGGAGCCGCGGGCGGCAACTAGTGTAACATAATTAGTTAACCGACCTCTCATGTGGAATCTGTATTAGATTTGTATTACTATTGTTGTTGCTTGACGTTCCTCAAAATGTGATATTTTCCGTAGTTTATTTATTTATGACCAGCGGACCCGACCCGGCTTCGCACGGATAATATTTACTCATGTGCGTTTGAAAATCGCTTTTAAGACGCTTGGCGAAACATCAACTATAATTATAATGATGATACATATTATAAACCTTCCGGAACAAATTCTCTTAATGATAATGAAAACCGAATTAAGATCTGTTGCTTTAGTTTAGAAGATCTAAGCGTACAGAGGGACCACGGCAAGAAGCGACTTTGTTTTATATATCTAGAGAAAACTTTATGCAATAGTAAAGACACCGCAAACGCAGACTCAGGTATTTCCTACCATTCGACCTAAGAGTGGTGCAGAGACAACATAGTAATTCACGACGTTACAACACGCCTGTATCCCCCGAAGGCATGGCAAGTAAGGGTTATGGAGAGGTATACCTAAGTACCCATATTTCATCAGTTCTGTTTAAATACCACCTAATAGGGGGCGACCATATCCGCTGAGCCTGTAGTCTTAAATTCGTCCCTAAATAAAAATCCTAGTTCGATCCAGCCCGTCCCTAGCTGTCCTCCCCCCAGCGACGCCCTAAGCCGAGGCCCGTACATAACAGGGGGTACCCTTAGCGTGTAGTCGCTTAGATTGTAAGTTTTTTATAAGTCCTGGTTGGAGGATTTAATATTTATATGAAGGCCACCACAGGCAAGCCCGGTGAAGCAGTCGACTGTGAGACGCCACTCAAAAAAAGGCGAACCTATTGCCATCGACCGGACACAAATCCAGACCGAGGATTGTTGGACGGCCCTGAAACGCAAAGGGCATTAGAACACAGATGGGTTTTAGGCAGTAAGAAACTATGGCACTCCCTTCTGCTCCGCCCAGAGCGGAAGGAGTCATTTGAACGAGGTCTGTAACTGGGTTTCACGGTCATTCTTGACAAGAGGAGTCAGATTTTCTAGCTTCTGACAATCCGTAACGACTGCCAAAGATCTACAAACGACATAGGCATGGAGGAAACTCGGTATGTTAAGATGGTCAACCATCCACAGACCAACTACGGCAAACGTTGCTTAACATTGGAGATCGATCTGAGTGGCTGTTATTATTTAGCCACGAGCTCCTAGCGCTAGCCGAAGTACTTTTTCCTCAATCAACATGTTATTTATTTGTTTCAGAGTAAAAAGTACACTATCAGCTTGGACTTAGAGGACATATTCCTTCAAGCGTCGTCGCTGAAACCCACAGAGTGTGTGTCGGCGGCTTTTAAACTAGACTTGTTAAGGACAAAACTACCTGACTACATACTGCAAGATGAACCGTGGTAAGTGTAATTATATATACAATGTGTAACAGAATAACTCAATACCTCTTAAGGGGTCATTGTACATTGTGAACAACTTTTACCATGGGACCAACACTGAAATCGCGAAAAATAAATCGAGTGCGCATAACTCGACAAAATTATAAAGATAAATTACGCAACTTAATACTTACAGTTATTTTATTTGAAAAATAAAGGGCAAGTGCGAGTCTAACACGGAACTCTAAAAATAGAAAACAATAGTGTACCTTTTAATTAAATAGATAGACGTAAAAAAAAAATTATTTAAACAGTAAAAAGTTTATTTTCAAGTGTAGGTATGTTCAAGTCCAAAATTAGTAGGTCATTTTCATAATAGACTCGCTCAACCTCTGTTTCTACGAGTAGGTACATCATCTGTGGCAGCGCACCCTATGTAAAATGGTGGCGCGACATGGCGTGCTTTATTTACATATTGAAGAGATTGCATAAAGTAGTGTATGAAACTGCACATATACGGTATTAAAACCTTCGTATGATACTATTATAAACTTCGCCATTCGATGAATAAACTCACACTCATGTTATTATCACGTTTTTATGCTGCAGTTTCATAAACTACTATCATTAAGTAGATCGATTTATCAGGATTAATGTTTGTCTAACGCATCCATTTCGTCCCAGTGCGGGGCGTGCCTCCCCGGTGCTGTTCGCGCTGTGTGTCCGGCTGCAGCGCGAGGCGCGCGCACAGCTGCAGGTGTGCGCGCGCAGCGTGCTGGCGGGCGCGGCGCGGGCGCCGGTGTACGGCGCGCTGCACTGCCTCGCGCGCGCCATTCAACACGTTGATGCCCGGTCAGTTACACCTACTTATTCATACAGCATGGTAGGCTTTTGGTCCTGGCTATCATTTGAAGACCTTTGACAGTCGTTACTGATAGTAAGAAGCCAGAAAATCAGAAACCATTCTTACCGAGGTGTATCGTGTTACTCAGTTACTTAATAAGTTGTGGAGATCAGGTAGGCAGGCGCTCCATGTAGAATACTCAGCTGCATCTGGTAACTGGAAGCCGAATCCAGGATAATTCGAAAAAGGCTAGGCAGCGTCATTGATAAAGACATAAAGCCTTTCTGAATTGAGACTGTCAACATTATTTAGTAGGTACTTAATGTAAATCGAACGTAGCTTTTTGTTCGGGTTTCTTCGAAGACTGGAAATTGCAATTTATGGCAATAACCGCTATTACTACTACTGTTATGATCTATAACTAACGTTCGGATCCCCACAAACTTTCACCAGTTTCGAAATATACATACGATACGTTTGAACCAATCGGATTTGTCTAAATACAATCCCAAAAAATTAAAACCAGTACCGTATACACAAACATTTATGCAATAATGTTTACAGTGAAATATCATCAGACGAGCAGTGGACTGCTCTGATCGCGGACATAATCGACACGTGTATGGAAGTGAACGACGCGGTGGCGTGCGTGGTCAACAACTCGTCACCCGAGGGGCACCTGCCCATGGACATGACGGTGCAGGTCACCGACCACGGGAACACTGGGTAAGTCAACAAGTCAGCGTTGCCACTTTTGAGGTTTGGATGTCCTCTAGGTTCTTCGGGAGTGACATTATCTCATAAAAATATGAGTACGGTCACGATTTTGCTGTTATCTTCCAATTCTTAAGGAAGCCTTCACTTCGACATGTTTACAGAATCGACCGGCCCTGTGTTGCTGTTTCAGGGCACCAATCCTGTGGAAAATCATGTGGTTTTTTTGTACTATCTTCACACACAAAAATTTTATATAATCGTCCAGCGTCGTTTAAGTGAATACAATACAAGTAATTCACGCCGATTGCGATAACGATGCATCTGACCGTTCTCAAGAACACCATCAAAAGATCAGGGTTTGTTTCTAAGTCAGGGATGACGAACATATTGCACGCGGAAAACAAAATCGGGCAAGTGTAAGATATTTTAACACCTAGGATAATTTGAAACAACAGTAATCACATATCTCTTTTATTTAAATAGACATACTTCTTGTTCTATTCGTTTCGATAAATAAACATATTACTGTAAACTTAACGTTGATTCCTATTCATTTCAATTTGCAAATTAAACCGTTAATTGTATAATATTTTATTGTTTAACTTGTGAATTATAAAGTCAAGATTCGTTGGCGGCTCGTCATGGCATCATTTTTTCTAACATCGTATGGCACGATCAATAAATGTTCACCATTCTGTCCTGGGGCATCCTCGCCGCAAGTAATGAGCAAATGAGTATACCAGTACGTTTGTTCACCAGAAACGTGACGTTGGACGATGGCAGGCAGGTCACTGCGCAGATGGTGCTCTTGTGCGCCTGGCGGTCTGTTAAAGAGGTATAGTATGCTCTTGTGGTTCATATTTTATCTACTCTCGTCTCGTAAAGTTCCAATTATGAAATTAAAAAATCTAAACTTATACCTTACTCACAGACAACAGTAAACTATTAAAAAGTTATTCTTTAACACACCTTTCCTAACAAAGTTATAAGTAGAGTTTTCAAAAATGTATAAAGTTTAAAAAAAAAAGTGTGTGTGACAGCTCCGACGCACGACTGGAGTTTACTCCTTAAGAACTATTATTGTTTAGTTTTATGTAAAAAGAGGGTAAATGAAAGCATCTTAAATAAGCTGAGTATACTTTGTATATACACACATACATAATCTCGAAGTGAAAGGTGCGCGAAGGAACGTAACGCCTCACTTTTAGTTAACGCTCGATTTTACTCCTCATAAAATGTTCATACCGCGAGCTAAATATAAAAATCGTTTCCTAAAGAATAAACTCCAAAAACGCAACGCAATGTTGTTATTTTTTTTTAAAACTAGATTCCAAAAATGTTTATAAAATTAAAAATGCCAAAAAACTTCTCCGTCCAGTAGTTTAGTGTGAGTTGATTGTCAATGATTAAATGATTTTAATTTATAAGACCTTTTCAATAGTACTATTCTGAAATTAACCTTAAATGTGCACAGAAGTTGTTTTTGTTTAATAATAATTGGACATAATATTGGAGCATCGACAAAAAAAAATTGTGTACTGAAGCCGATAAATTTACTGCCGGTCAGGTATCGCTGCTTCTGGGCGGGATATGCGCGCGGCTGAGCGTGCGCGGGGAGGGTGACGGAGACGCGGGCACAGCGGGCACGCTGAGCGCGGCGCAGCTGTCCCGCGCGGGCGAGCACTTCACCAGCTTGTTAGCAGAGACCAAGCACAGGGGCGCCTTCGAACAGGCCTATGTGGGCTTTACGATGCTACTCGACAGGTCGGGAAATAAAGTATATCCTAACTAATATTATAAATATGAATGTGCATTTGTTTCTTTGTAACACTTTCACGCTTAAATAGCCGAACCGAATTCGATAAATTATGGTACAGAGATAGATTGAACCCTGGTTATTTACTGGGAACAAAGCCACGGGCACAAGCTCATTATAAATAAGTTTACTATTTATTACTAGCTCTTATGGGCCATAATTTTTCGACGACTATGTCCAAAGAATGCGTGATTTTGCCTGCAGTGTTCTCTCGGGTTATGGAGCCATTGCCTATGCCATTGCTCTAGACTACTTATGTTGGATATTATGCTTTAAAATATGCTGTCCTTACGAAAAGATATGAGGAAGCAGGGCACTGCAATTACTACTACCACTGACTAGGCAGACAGACGCCGAAGACAAAGTGCTGTCGTAACATTAGGTTTTGTAGTCATGTATTGTTTGTTAGAAATCCATGGCCTCTTGTGGCATCTCGAGACTGAATAGTTAATTGACTTCTGCAATCAAACTGTTAAGTTGAGTTGTGTGCTTGTGACGATTTCATGATGACTAAACAGTTAATTCGACGAGAGTGCGCATACTGTCTCACTAAATCTACGAAATTTCCTGTTTAGTCGATTGTATGTGCGCTGCAATACATTGAGCTGTCGTTTGATAATTGTTCGACTGATTAATCTAAAATCTATCGATGTCGTTTTTTGTTTTTTTTTCTTGTGCAACTATCTATTTGACTGTATGTGGATCTCAATTGATACCCATATACTTTTGACACCCAAGTACAACTGAAGAGTTGTGTGATTAAAAAATTATGTACATGGTGAATTTTTAAAGTGTGCGTGGATGACAAAATCCGAAACTATGAGGAATATCGAAAAACATTGAAAGGAGTCTCGAGCCCGATTTTGATGAAAATTAAAACTGCATTATTAGATTTTTGAAAAATAGGAATCATCCACGCATACTTTAATAATTAACCCTGTATACAATATGCGGCTGGCCCAACCCTTCGGGGAAAACAGGCGTGATGTAACGTTTCGTTCTGTGCAGACTGTGGCGCTGCCGCAGCCCCGCGCTGCACGGGCTGCCGCGGCGCTGGCTGGCGCAGCTCATGCACGCCATCGCGCACGGAGAGGGCGCCTTGTGTGCCACTCGCAGGAGTGCTGGCGTGCCCTTCATCATACAGGTGCGTTAACTACTTTTAAGTAAAGAGAAAAAATCGTTTTTTTGTTTTACTATGGCTTGGTGATGATGATGACTGCTTTATAGACATTTTTAGTAGGATTTTGATAAAGATTTTTTTATGAAGGAAGTTACTGTTTTGAGCCCCATAGATTAAAAAATAGTAATTTTTGCTTTTAACTTTAACTGCTTTTTAACACCCATTATCATTACATTTGGATCGCCCCTAGTACATCTCATTCGACAGCACTTTCCAAGGCTATGTAAATAACTGCGTTCACACGGTCACATTGAATACCTACAAAACCATAAATGCAGTTTGTTCCTAGAATCTGGTACACTTGTAACGGAACGGTCGGGAGGGAAAAGATCGCTTGCAATCTGTATCCAAAAAACACAAACGATTGCATAGTTTTGTTATTGGCATATGGATTGGAGATCGATCTCACAGTATACAGGAATCTAAGATTGACTGTGTCGTTGGATCAGAGATACATTATTAATTTTGGGCGTTAAAGGAAGGACATTTCCTCGAAAGAGACTTGCGTTTGCGCAAAGTTAGCATATTTTCTTCGGCGCCATCTTGGATTTCATTTTACAAACAGTTAACAAACATGCCATAATTGGCTTCGTAAGGATTAAGTGTCTTTCGCGCTTGTGTTTTCGTGCTAATGTCCATTCGCACAAGTCTTTCGCGTTTATCTAAAATAATTATAGATATAGTGAATTTTCGAGATTGAAGTTCGGGATGAACAAAACAGATTGATAAAAGAGCACATCGTTGATTCATATCAGGCTCTGGTTACGACTGAGCTGCAAGTGCAAGGCAACCCGTTGTGCTTCCACGGCTGCATCACCGAGCTGCTGCACCTGGCGGCCACTGGCAGCGCTGAGGCTCGCGGACACGCGCTGCACGTGCTGCGCGCGCTGTTCCGGCACGCCGCGCTGGGCGAGCGCGTGGCGCCGCACGTGGCGCGCGGGCTCGTGGTCGCGCTGCACGCCTTCGACGCGCACAGCTGGGCCGTACGTATCACTCCACACTACACACTATACATGTTAAGGCGAGCTGCCCTTATAGATACCCTTAGCAAAAAACTTGGTGTCGATTTAATATGACACCTCGCACCGTAACGATCGCACCAGGTTGAGTTCTAAATTTTGTACCTACTCCCATGGGAAAAATACTGTGACTGTACAATACAGCGACAATACTCTCATCTCAATGAATTCGAGGAATACTGTCGGTCGGGTTAAGGTGAAGTGATCTTGAAGTAAGCTTTCACTCCATCGCTACAGCTGGATTAACAGCTCACTTTACCTAAAAGTTCGCACTGCTAATAATTTGTAATTGAGCGTGATGTGGCGACAGGAGCGCAACTCGTCGACGCTGCTGCTGAGCGCGCTGGTGCAGCGCGTGTTCGGCGTGCAGCGCTCCACCATGACCGGCCGCATCTTCTTCCTGCGCTACCCCGAGGTCTACGATTTCATGCTGGTAGGTCACTACGGCACTACTAGCTACTAGCTGGTATTAGCTAATATTCACTATGAGTGAACTTTAATGTCCTAAATCTTCTAAATAAAAAAATGAAATGCTTTTCGTTTCATACTTTTCGTAAGAGTCGATTAAGATTTTCAGAGAAACAAAAATTGGAAAAGTTCCACCTTCCAGAGTTGTAGCTTTCAAACTGGTGAGCAATTTCAATACGGATTTTTATGAAGGGGCTGTTTGATCAGGATGCTTCTAATCTGTGTTCTCTTCAAATCTGTGGAAATTTTGAATACAATCAGCTCCATTGAAATTGGACATTGTCTGCTCTTCTCTTAATAATTGTTAACTTTGAAAAGTTCGTAATTAAATGCCTTAACAGGAGAAACTACAAGAAGTAAGCATGGAGACTGACAGTGAGGTACTGCGACCATCGCTGTACCCGGTGTTGTTGCTGCTGGCTCGCTTGTATCCTTCCTCACTAGAGGGCACCGTGTCCAACCTCAAGGTATGTTGTGTGCGGTCAAGGTGTCTTACTACTTGCTGTGTTCAGCCCGTTCCTAGTACATATTTTACTTCTGACTGCAACTCACAATTACGTCGCTCCACGTAAAATACTGCTAAGTCAATTTCAAAGTCAAAGTCAATTCATTTATTTCAACTAGACCATTACAAGGCACTTTTGAACGTCAAATTTACAGTTTGAAATTAAAATATTAGTGACTCTAGTTGTCCATTCGCAAAAAGTAGATTCTTATGGAGAAGAAAGGACAAGAAACTCCATAGTTACTCTTTTCAAATATAAGTTTTACAATATTTTGTATACATACATTGATAAATTGATTATGTGAGCCCTATGCACCCAACATTACCCTAATATACAGCACACACTTATATACTAATAGGTACAACAAAGCAATACCAGCAGAGATAAAACTAAGTTTGCTAGCAAAGGACATGGTACTCACATATTTACAATATAATTAACAACAATGGATTAGTGTGTGAGTTAAATTACATATGGAAAAACAGAAAATACACCAGTATATATATACTGTGACTTTGTCTACTACACCCTAGATCGTCCTATGGAGTAGGACCAGCATGTTTCCAAGCATTCTTATCTATTCAGCTGAATCCGGTTTGACTGGTAGCTGACCCCAAAATAGTTGGGAAAAGGCTAGGCAGATGATGACTACAACCCACAAGTAACCTTTTGGAAGGAATAAGGATCATTGTGATTGTGACAGTGATTCATGATCAGCCCAAAATTAGTGTAGGTAATATTATCTGTGCCAGTGCACCCTATGTAAATTGGCGGCGCCATATTTCCGTTACATTGTACAATGTTTTTGATGACATTTGATAAAGTAGTGTATAAAACTGCACATAATTAGGTATTCAAACATTCGTTACTAACTCACGTGTGGCTCGGTTTATAAATGAACACTAATAATTATTTTAACAACCTTTTTTATCCGACAGTTTCATAAACTACTATTAGAATTGCATGAGTTGTTAATTAATAGTTCTGTAATCGTGGTGATAAAAATAAGGCAAGTGCTTCTATGGTTGCAACGGCTCTTTATTTTGATATCATCTTAATCATCATCGCACGCCCTTTTTTTCGAAGAAAAGTTTCTCTAACGAAAATTACAACAATGTTACAAATTGTCAAGTGCGCGTAAATAGTCGTGATTGGTTGATTTTTTTTTTATTTTGGTATTAAATAGTCATATACGAACAATATAATTCTTAAAACAATTGGTTCCTTACAATAGACGTTATAGTGCCGATAATGTGATATAATGGTAAAAATAAGTAGGTACAATGAACTCCAAATAAGGAAAGACGCGTTAAATATACATATTCATTTTTGTATCAGAACATGAGTTCACTGAAACATATGCCATTATCAGTTAAAGGTAAGTTTCAATTAGGTGATATACATTTCTACTGTTTAGCCTTAGTTTCAGACTATTGAGAGAAATGTTAAAAAGAACGATTTCTGTAAATTCTCTATTATAATTAATTGTCAGTGGAACGGTGTAAAAATTAATTGTTAAAGATTTTTTGAATGAATTGCCAACACTGCAGTTAACGCGCGTTTGACAATTTGTCGTTTAAGTAACTAGGAGTAAGACTCCCAAAGCTCATTATTTTCTGGGATAAATATACCAAAGTGATTGTTCCGCAGTTGGTGGCGTTCATCCCGCACGTGCTGGCGTGCGCTAACAGCAGCGTCATGAAGACGAGGCAGCTCGCCGCCAAGGCCATCGTGCCGCTCATATCGCCCGAGCTGTGAGTATTTACTATATTTTGGGGCTAGGTACACTATGGCTCCTGCCAGGGTTGCGGAATTTGTTCGAAAGAGTCACCGCGGCCCTAACAACGCAAAGGCAAGCTTCAAGGAACACGGATGGGTTTTATTCAGTAAGAGTCTGACACGCCCTTCCGCTCCACCCAGAGCGGAAGAAGTCATTTGATGATTTCCCATCCCAAAAAAAAAAGGTAGACTATAGCTAGTTTGAGGAGAATACTCTCAATCGATAGAAATAATTAATAACAGATATGTATCCATTTTACATCAAGTCTCTTAAACTCACTCAACTCCACATTCAAGAAGTCTTTAAATATTTCATCGCCAATCTATTCCTCAACTTCACCTAGGTACCCAAATAATTTGATAAATACCGCTTCTCTGGTCTAGTGGTCTCAAGCGTTACAGTTGAGCAAGAAGTCCTGTATTCGATTCCGGGGACGCACATTATGTTTATAACGCGTCCCCGGAATCGAACTTTTCAATCAAGAAATTCTCAGTAGCACCCTGCAGTCCTGTCTTTCTGCCAGGTTAATGGCAATATGCTCCTCCTCTATTACATAAAGTCGGTCGGATCACATCATCAGTTTCTTCGACGATCGTCTCCTTCATGTTCCTCAAGTTGGAATTAACTACAGAAGGAACTTGAACGCGAAGAGTTCGAACGCTTGATATGGTGTGTCAGGATGTCGAGCTTGGTTTGACTTTTTAACAGCAGCGTTAAAAAAAGTTCATTTCATTGGTACTTGACCACTGTTTTTTGTTGATGTTTTTTTTTAATTGTCAAATGAGTGTGTCGCGTGGAAAAAATAATTTAGCAAAAAGAGGGTCTTTAGGGTAATTAAAACCCTGTTTTCGCTAAATTGTTTTTATTATTCACATTATATATTCATATATATGTAATTGAAAGCTTGTAAATGGCCATTCTTTACATATTGTTACTTTATATGATGTATTTAGCTATAAGTTTCCCTAAAATTCATAAAATAAAATAACAGGAGACGTATACATAAATAATTGGTGAAATGTTGGTCTACTTAAGCTACTACCTAATCCGTCGGTGAATACAATCAAGATTGTTTTATGTTGACAGATACATCTCCCACATACAATCAATGTTCGAATTACTCCACGACTCCTCAATCAAGAGCAACTACTGCCACGGTATCCTGCTGCAGCTAGTGCGGCTGCTGCAAGGGCGCGGGGAGGAGGGGGGGCAGGTGCTGGCCCAGCACTGGCCAGCCTGGGCCACGCGCGCCATGTGGTTGCTGGGCCAGCCTGGCCGGCAGCCATGCTATCTTATAGCGGACGAGTTTGTGAAGGTTCTCAATTTGCTGATTATGAGGTGAGGTTTACTAATTGGTGTTGTCTAGTTAGTGTCGTTGTGCGTACAGCTCAGGATCCCAATCCGAGTCTGTGATTACTAATAGCTATAACCTTAGGGTCTTTAAGTCAAGAGTGATTTGTGCCTAGGCAAGCATGCTCCATTACGACCACATATCATATAAGTGATGATGTGGTGTGTATGGGCTCCTTAGAATAATATGAAGAAAAAAGAAGTCCAATCCTATTTAACTGGTTACATTAGGTAAATTAAAATTATTTGTAAGAGACAATCTTTAGACATTATAATCCGATTCTATCACTGATAGAAAACTGCTCTATCGCTGAGACTGATATAATAACTCGTTTTATCTCGGAAAAGACCGCGGACCCTCTTGCCTATTGGATAGGCCATAGGAGCGAAGCCACGAAAGAAAACCAGTCTAATAATTATGATTATTAAAAAAATACCAACGTAGAAACTGACCCGTATGTTATTATGTTATGTTATTTTGTTATGAATTATTGAGTTCATTGACCGCGCGGTAAATTGGGCGCGCAATTTGAAATTGAGATTGATCTTTACATTTATTTTACGTTTTTAAAATTGTGTTTTATTGATAAGCGTTAACACGTACGATTTTATATAACAAGCCGGGTTCAACAGCTTGTATGGCGCCCCTGAATTCGCAACCATTTAATAATTGTATGATTATTATGATTGTGTTAAAATTATTCACAGACACGTTGTGTAAAGAACTTATCCAAATACAAAAAACATTTTTGACTTGCAGATCTCCAACTGTACCACAAGAAACAGTGACCGCAATCTATTCCAGTCTACACACACTGGTATTTGAGCTCAAACCAACGGTCATAAGCCCCGGGAGAGACATCTGCCTATCCAACGCTATGTACCTTTACTTGATACTGGCAACACAGCACAACCACACTGGTATCAACAATCTCGTCTACGAAGGCTTGCAACACTCCTCGTACGAAGTCGTCCTATCTGTGTTGAACTATCTTCTAATCCTCCACAACGATTTAGAAGCCGACAATTCCAAATTCCACGAACATTTAAAATCAATAGCGGGTACATCAACTCTAAATAAAATAAAGAATGAGAATTATATCCAATTGTTGTGTAAAGTCCTGAAAAGTAACTATTTGGAATGTCAGGAGAAGAGTTTAAAGATTCTGGTGTTAGAAGGAAACACACAACGGTACATCATAGAAACTAAAATGGGAGGCAACGTCACCGATGACGTCATCATAGAAAAATTGTTTGATTGCGTTCAAAATGAACATGAAAAAGTAACCCACATCTACTTGCTAAGTCTCCTAAACTTTGTGACGGACCAGCTACAGGATTCTCGTATTTGTGTACGGGTGTTGCTAGATGTTATAAGGGTGGTATTCGAGTGCAGTTCTTCCGAAAACAGTGAGGCCACTAGGAGGGTGGTTGTTGGATTTATAGAAAAGAATATCCGTCAGCTGTTGAAATTGAATACGAGCGTTGTGAGCGGACTGAGCGTTGTGAGCGGACTGAGCGAAGCAGAGAGATGTAAGTGTGTTTGAAGTGAAAACTTCTTTAGGCGCGTTGGGCATTTTTGAAATGGGAAAAAACCATCTAACTCGCGACACTGTTACCGTAACCGACACCTCTGTGTATAACGTAGTATTCTACTATAGTAGGTGCCAGATAAATGTGGAATAAAGTATATTGACCTTTCCCTAATAACTGTTCATAGGTACCTGAACAATTAAATATGAATCGTTTTTCATTATTAGACAATGTTAAGGATCACGAGAGATGATGATTCGGGACAGCTTTGTGTCATTAATTCCGTTTTTCAAATTAAAAATGTCAATAATTGTAGGTGGGTGTGATTACCGTTATTCCACGATTATCTGGCGCCTACTATAGTAGTAATTAATCGTGGGTTAATTTAAGTTTTTTTATGAATTTATGGATCTTTCTATAGGGTTTTAAAAAGGAGCCCAAATGTTGGTTATTTTTGCGATTGGACTCACCGTTTTCGAGATATTTAAGATTTTATATTTCGAATATATTACGACGAAGCGCGCGTTCGCCACAGGCCCTAGTCACCGCGCGTTCAGTGTGGACGCACACTTAGAAGTTTGTGAAATTAATATTTATTTATTATATTTAAAATCTCCATTACATGTGCAAGATTTCTGCCAAGATGTTTTCTTTACTTTTACAATTTATGAGTACATTATGAACGGCCAAAGTTCAGGTAAAATTTGTGCAAAACACCAAATTTTTGGAGACTGAATTTGTTTCTCCAAATTTTTATTTTTTGTTTTCATAGAAACCTAGATATAGCTATGCACAAGATGCCAATTAGTGCAAAAACTTCAAAGATAGATGTGTTACAACGGCATAATCACGCACGAGCGTTTGTATGAAAAGTATGACGGGTTGACCGCTCTTAAATACTGGTGTGCATCTGCAACCTTTGAACCACTGGAAGCCAAATTCAACATAGGAATACGCAAGCAGATTTGTTTATTGATTCTTTATTATTACCTATTCCAGTTGAACTACAAGCTACGACCTGGGCCACAATAATAACGTTACTGGAAGATGATGAAGACAGCATTCGACAGCGAGTGTCCGATGTTCTGTCTCCCACGAGAGTCACTCCTAGCAGGAGCTGCGAACTGGCTCTGGACCTCATGCGGGGACGAGGAATTGGGGAGCTGGGAAACGAAGACCGAGAAAACGGAGAGCTGGGAACTGGGGAGCTGGGCACTGGGGAGCTGGGAGATGGAGAGTGGGAAGCTGCCCTGTGCGGACTCATCGCGCTGCTAGACTTCCAGTCGGTCGTGGTAGTGGCTGATGATGTCAGTGACGAGGTATGATTTTTTTTAATTTATTTTTTTAACTCCTTTGGTCTGGATACAGGTACATACGCATACTTCAGTCACGGTAACATCAAGTCGACCGCCAGTCACGTCAATAATAAAAAATTGTGAGCCGTCACGGGACGCCTGGCAGATGTGAAACATCGAAATTATTTTGTACAAGTAATATGTATAAAAGAACAGATTACGACAGGAACTAAATATGGCATAATGAAAGAAATACATATAGACTTTATATATGTCACCGGGAAATTGCTGACTCCGTAAGATTGTAATAAATCTTAATTAGATTATAATTTCTCAACATATTATGAAAAAATCGTTTTGTATACAATAAATCCCATCAAAATTCAATAGTTTCCAATATATCCGTGTCTTGTTTAAAAAAAAATAGTTTACAATATCACGCGATATTTTACAATCTTACGGCGTTTGCCATTTTCCGGTGACATATACATATATAACATCGTATAGCGTGACGAGGTGTCGCCACGGCATGCGTCGCCACGCCAACAATCGGTTCTACCCGCGGCTATATGTTTCACATCAAAAAGTTTCGTAGAAGTGAGAACATCGGCCCCACATGCCAGTGACGTCACGACCGGCGCGTCAGACTTCACATCCGACCAGTGACTGGTCGGCGACTTGACGGTGTCATAACTGGTGTGTGCGCATGAACCTTAAGAATTTACTCACACAATCGATACTCACCATGCGCGTGCAGCAGGCTACAGTAAGGGTAGGCCAGCCCATACATAATGCCCAAAAAAAAATTTTTTCGTCAGTATCGTGATTTTAACCCTGAATAATGTGGTGAGTTTTTTTTTGGCCATTATGTATGGGCTGGCCTACCCTTACTGTAGCCTTCTGCACGCCCATGATACTCACAGTTAACTCGGGAAAACCTCACATAATCTTTCGACATTCCATATATTTATCGACCATATTTGCATAACATAAATAACATAAAAAAGATATTTTATGGCGGTTTTATTATGGCGTTGATGTCAGAAACTTCTACGTCGACATGAAATAGTAGTCAAAGTTATGAAAACCCCATATCTTCGATGTTTGCAAAGTAGAAATCAATCTGGTAGATGAAGGTGATAAATAAAACTAACTGGTACAGTCCAAATCAGTGAACAAAAACCACCCATCACTACCCGTGGGTGTCGTAAGGGGCGACTAAGGGACTCACCAGAGAATGAACATTGCAACAGCTGCACTGCGATCATCAACCCGCCTGCCAAGCGTGGCGATTATGGCAACGCCCCCTCCCTTTGGGGGAGGCTTATGTCCAGCAGTGGACATCTTTCGGCTGGCATGATGATGAACAAAAAACTCTTATCAAAGACTGGTGCAATTTATCCCTCTTTTCCTCCTCCTCCAATATAAAATGTAATTCAATAATATATTCCCCTCCTAGCATGTTTTGCTCATTTAAAAGCCATTACTTATAATATTGAAAATATATTTTTATTTGGTACAAACACAGTTACACATACAAACTTAATAAACTAACTTAAAATCTAATGTACGATACAAATAAATGGAGAATATTAGTTTTGAGCAAAACAAGTAAAAAAAAACTTTTGGAAATAAACTGTCCAGTTGTAGATATATTCCATGCAGCTTACATAATATATTTTGGACATCAGCTCCATCTTCAGGATGTTTAAGATGTGCTTTGATATATTTTTAGAATGATGTACCTAAAAACAAATCACTTTATAAACACTGTGATGCAGTTGGTGGCATTTATTTTAGTTCAGTCACAGATTTGATGCTAAGTGTATCAGACAGTTTGTGAATAATATGTGAAGTATTTTTATAAAAAGTTAACATATAATATTAATAATATTTTAACTTTTTATTCGTTTTTTTTAGGGTAAATTAAAGGAGCTCCCTTACAAGAAACGTGTTTTTTTTTTCTGTTTATGGTACGGAACCTTTTTTATGAGAGTACGAACCGCACTTGGCTGGTTTTTTAACGTTAGGGTTTATATACGAGTAAATTTTCATTTCAAGTGTCTCTTTACCGCATATTACATACACAGCATCACCTTTAAATATGACCATGCACCTCTGAAACACCCGGTATAGGATAAACCTACCTATAAGCTACGTCCACGCGGTCGGAGTCGCGGGCAGAAGCTAGGAAATAATTATAAAATAGTCGGACAGAATAAACATAATATTATTATAGATCAAATTGCATCAATTCCAGTAGGCATTCGTTCCTTCGCAATAATCGATATGCTTCGAACGATGGATAATGACCTCACTACAGATTCTTGAAGCCATCGGCAATCTTGTCGACCACGCTCTTCTCCGTCGGCTTAAAGACATGCACGACGGCGTCCCCGGCGTCGCTCAGGGTCTTCACGACCTCGCCCCACGCGTTCTTCATCGAATCCATGACGTCACGCTTCTCCCGGAACCCGTCCTTGTGGTCCAGGGGAACAGCCGCCGCGATAGCTATCACGAACTGTAACCAAAGACAAACTCATTAATTTTTACTCTTACACAACCGTTCAACAAAAGTACGTTTTGATGCAATTGGGTGATGTTTGTCATTGCAGCCGACCTGGGATTGATATGGATACATTATAGAATCGAGACTGCAATGGCAGATGACCCACGTGTATAAAAAGACATTTTTCAACACAGTTGCGAAGAAAAATAAATAAAATTTGTGAGGGCGATTTTTGTGGGGACTGACCGCGCATGAAGGAAAGAAACGCACCGTACGTGAAATACTTTGCATTGTAAGCTGTACGATAAGAGCCAATTTTCAGTACGTCGATTAATAATTAAAATTATACTTACAAGACACAGGAAAATGGACAGCAGTAATTTATCCATAGCAACGTTTCGTAGCACGACTTTAATACAGTTTAAGGTTGTCCCAATTGAGTGGGTTGCTGCTATCAATATGTATTTTGATAAAGGTTCAGCAGGTCGACTATTGTTGTCAAATACACAATGAGTGTGCTAAGCGCTCGACGTACTAACTCATACTGGTCACGGAGGATCAATGCCGCCGTAAGCTAAAGAGGCGCAACTGACCAAAACGCAGAACGGACAAATAAATAAACTATCTGGGTATCTGCTGTGAATATATCACGGTTTTAGCAAAATATGTTTATTTCGCTTAGGCCTAGTTCTTCGAGCGAAAATTATCACCAAATTATTGTTGTGATTGGTTGAATGAGTTTTTAACAGCCAATCGCATCTCTTACTTACTCTAATCATAGAACTAAACATTGATTGGTCGGTTATGTTATTATTTATTTTTATTTTATTGTAATGCAAATGTAATTTTTGATAATTTTAATCTCTGCTGACATTGTTTTTTTTTTTTTTGATTATGACATTTAGACTATTTTAATTTAATTAATTTCGACGACTGTAATATTGCTGACATTGTTTTATCTTTCTTTACTATTTTATTTAACTTTTGACAATTTTTATTTGTTGACATTGTGGGATTTATAGAATTAATTTAATTTTGATCACAGCATCACTATTTTGTATGCCTGTCGGCGGAACATAGGTTGGACCAATCACTTTATATACATAAGACCATTTTACCCTGTGTTCACAAAATAAAATGAATTTTGAATTTTGAATTTTTTGGTTGGTCAGGTTCACAATTTGAGGGGGCGATAGTTCGCCCCGTCAACCCGTTAACAAAATTGTGAACCTGCCTTCGATCGATCGGTTCTACTCCATAGATCATTTTGCAAACACTTTTTACATGTCATATTTCATCGTAGAGATCTACGCTTTCTTCTTGCTTTAATCTTTGTGACTTCTGGAACAATTGAAAAGTAACAATTTATTTTAAATAGATGCTTAACCATTTGAACGCCATTGTCATATGTACCTATACCTTACAAGTGCGTGCCCTGTACGCCGAACGTCACAAATAAGTGACAAAAAGTAGGTACGGCGAATTTGTGGCACGCCGCCGATGCGATTATGCTCTGGCGTTCAAAAGGTTAAAATAAATAATGTAACAGGAAGACCTATCGAATTGTAATGCAGATCATTTTAAATAGTACAATTTATCGAGAGATAGATAATAATCTAGCGAGATTTAAGAAACTGACGGTGTTTTCAAGAATATCTAACTTTATACATATAACTTTGTTTTGCAAAAATGGACAGATGCGCCCCTTTTTCTTAGGGCGGCAGATCATGAAGGTGGGTATGAGTTCACTTTTGCACGCACGTGTGTTGGTGTAATCAAGCGAGCACAAAACTGGGGACAATTGACTGAGATGGACAAGGGCTGAGCCAAAAACTGTCAAATCTTTAAGGAAAATGTTTAAAAAATATTATTATACCTACAGGGCTACTTTTTTCCAGGCATTCGGAAACAATTAGACACGTTGAAAAATATTGCACTGTTCCTATATTTTGCCAAGTTTTGCGAAGAAAAATGTACTGAACAGATGTGTTTTTTAGGGTACCCAAAGGTTAAAATGGTGGTCCCGTTTTAAGGTGGTTTTATTACTAAGACTCTGCTTTCCGTGTGTCACCAGGCTGTATCTCATGAACCGTGATAGCTAGATAGTTGAAATTTTCACAGATGATATACCTATTTCTGTTGCCGCTATAACAACAAATACCTACTAAAAAACAGAATAAAATAAATATTTAAAGGTACGACAGACATGATTTTTTTGCCGTTTTTTATAGATAATGGTACGGTGCGATGGCGCGAGTCCGACTCGTTTCTTTTTTGGGAGTTGATTTATTTTGCCCAAACCATGTCGTTGATTGCTTGGAATGCCTGGAAAAAAAATCGGTTGTGATTGAAAAGTGACCCTGTGTTCTCATCCTATGTTTAGAATTCCCCTTCTGAGAAGAAAGATTTTTACTCGTGAAAAGACACTTGCAAAGTAGAAAGATGTAGGATGTTGATGGATGTTTCACAGAAAAAATACAAAATTTCAACCATTCTCAACTTCCACATGAACAATAAAACTAATGGAGACGCTATTATTTTATTTTATTACAAGCACTATAACCTTTATCGCAATGATTGGATTAACGGTTGGACAACCGCGTCAAATCGGACATTAGTAACAAATGAAGTTATTATGATCAATACTCAGTGAGCCAAACTTTATCTAAAACTTATAATTAATCATGGTGATAATAGATGTATACAAAGGAAAGCAAAATAAAATGAACATAAAACTGAAAGAAAAATATTGATCATCGTCGTCTTCTTGCTCTTGTCCAATTTCATTGCAATCCCTCAAATCATTATCGTCCTTAATCTATTTGAACACACCGCCTTAGAAAGCGAAGCGACAGTCCCTACTCCCTCCACTTGGTCTTACGTCAAATTGACATCTGTCATAATCAGAATATTTTTAAATTTGTATAAAACACACATACATACATACATACACATTAAGTACATTAAGTCATACATACATACATTAAGGTCTTATTATAAATCAAAGTCAATTCATTTATTTCAACTAGACCATTAAAAGGCACTTTTGAACGTCAAATTTACAGTTTAACATTAAAATATGAGTGACTCTAGTTGTCCATTCGCAAAAAGTAGATTCTTATGGAGAAGAACGGACAGGAAACTATAAAATAAATATAATAATAAATATAATTATGATCTGTCCTGTTTCGTCATTCACTTGCATACAAATATTTGAACAATAGTCTATCGTTCTAATTAATGTTAAAAGTAAAATTAATGCTAAGTAACATAATAAATTAAATTATTAAAACAATTTAAATGCATACAGAATAAGTCTAGTTTACATATAAAAATCGAATTCGGAACATTTAATTTTATTTAATTTATTTATATTATGTAGGTACAAGGTGGAGACGACGATACCACAATCAATCAAAACACTGGCAATACTAGTTCATACGAATATGTTGTCTTTTATCACAGATTTGATGTCACTAACTGCAACAGAGTGCTGCAGAATAGTATAGTCATTATCCTTGACTTGTTTGAGTTTTTTGGGCGTTTTATGCAATTGGAAAGTTTCCTTTTAACTAGGTTAATGGAAACAATGATAGTAATTATTAGCCATATTTTTTATTTATATATTTTTGTCGATTCGCAGCCAGATTCGATCTAAATTCAACTCATTACAAATACGTAAATCTTTTCATCTCCAGGACTAATTCTTTAGAAGCGCCTGCAGATATACTAAAGCTAGTTTAATATCACTTCATCTCAAAGACTTAATAAAATCTTTAGATGCGCCTACAGATAGTAAATTAGGGCTAGTTTATTATATCTGCGTAAACGTCGGAAATTATCCCAAGGGAATACACTCCCGGGATAAAAAGTAACCTATATGCTATTTCAGGCCATAGTCTATCTCTGTGCCAAATTTCATCCAGATCCGTTCAGCCGTTTTGGCGTGATTGAGTAATATACATCCATCCAAATGTTCACATTTATAATTCAGTAGTAAGCTGTATAACAACTTCTGTCAACCCTGCAGGACAACCTAAATTGAATAATAGGCGCAAGCCGGAGGTGACACGCAGCTCCTGCTGAATCACATCACAATAACTCACTCACATACCGAACATATTACTCTTTTACAAACTACTTTACTACTGATTGTTTTGTTTGTTTGAAACCAGACCATACCGTGGGAAAATAATAACTTTATTTCAAACCACACTATATTCATAAATAATCACAATATAAAATTACATGATCAAAATGAAATAAGTGAAAAAGGGGTTTCGAACTTTTTTAGAGCTGGCATAGACCCCTCCCCCACATGTAAACGAAAAATGTTTGCAATATGGGGGCCTAAACTGTCACGTCGCCGATATATTTGAAGATAAAGATCACCATGTGTGTTAATATGCATTCAATGGTTGATTTAAATAAAACAATTTATTAGAAAAGAGTAAAAATAAGAGCACGTAAAAACCATATTCAGAAGGCAAAAATAAAAACGATTGCTTGTCACTGAAATCAATAGACAAGTGGAATGGTTTGTTTTCAAAATAAGTTTTCAGTTTTACTTTATTTTTACAAAACAAGTGGTTCCTTTAAGCAAAAATTGCCATTATAAGAATTTTGGAGTAGGTAGGTACTGTACAGGACGGTGTTCAACTTTCCACCTGTCATTATAGTATACTAAAAAGCTAAGTATCATTTTGAGCAACATGAGTGTTACTCCAACTTAGAGTTAGATAAGTTTTGAAGTTTTTGTTTGTAAAGGGTTATGGGGTAACTACAAAATACAAAAATACAAAAATCTTTATTTCTTTAACAAATTTCTTCTTATAATTAGTTGCTGGAGTCTCCTTTTAAGCATGTCAATATGCCTGTGTCAGGAGGCTCCGCTCTTCCTTAACGTATTAACAGCATACCTAGCAAGAAACATGTAGACATAAGTAACTGCTCGTTTGGTTTACTTATTACCTACCCGAAAAGGACTGTACAGTGTGTGATACCGGCATTATCTTCTAATGTTAGCTGGTTGTATGCCAGCGCACCTTTTGAATATGGAATACACAATCATATTAAATAAAAAAGGTTGATATCGCACTAGCGCGCGCAAATTGTTGCCGACAAATTCTATAAATAGCTATCTCTTTCTGTATCAAACGTTCCGTATTATCTATCGCAGTCGTATAGTGAGTACATTTGTAATAACAACGCAACAACATCGAACGCCGATCAGTATAGACGTAGCGTATCTTTCCTTTACAATATCACTAGCTTTTGCCCGCGACTCCGTACGCGCGTATTCCTTTTTTCCCGTTCCCGTATAGCCTACCTATAGCCTTTCAAATGAATGTGGCTATTATATACAAAAATAACTTTCCAAATCCAACTGGTACTAGCTCTAGAGATTAGCGCGTTCAAACAAACAAAGTATTCAGCTTTATTATTATAGATTGGGAATGCAGTTTTTTTTTGCCATCATCATAGTCATAGTCAAGTAGGTCATAGTTAAGTTTGATAGAATGGTTTGATTTTGTGTCAGAGGCCCGATTTTTAAATAGTCAGATAACTTTTACTTGAGGAACAAAATTTTAAGTTTACTGCTTTTTGTATTAAAATATGGCAAACAGCCACATTAGTAAGCATTCATTTTATTGCTTATAAGTTTAGTTTCACTTAAAAAAATCTGACTATTGAATAATCAGGCCTGCAGCTTTACTATGACGCGCTAATGCCATCCAATCTGATGATCTATTCGCTATGTGTAGCTCCGTCTCCCTCTTAGGAATCGTTTTAAGACTTCATAGTGGAGCCCCTGAATGTAAAATTTTGTGATTTCATATGTAACAAAATAGTGATACTCCAACAGTTTCGGTGTCTCCTTACGCCTGGTCCTCGGCTCCCAGGCCATAACTGCTATTATTGCCGATACCGTAATGAGTTTAACTGGTATTTTTTAACCACTAAATCTGTCTATTTCCAGTGCCGCGTGTTTGATCAAAACGAGAGATACAACATATACCTAGAAGAGACTGTATGGACCGTCGTCTGCGCAAACATTCTCATAAATGATTACAAGATCAATGACGTCACACTCAAGACCGTCATCGACAAACCGGCCTACAAACAAACCTTTGACAAGCTGTGCAAAGACAATGTAGAAGTTTTCAAGAAAATGGCCTCCGGACATAAGTTACCGCGAAATGATGCGTTGAATCCTAAAATAGAATTGTTTGTAAATAAATTACATTTAGTAAGATAAGTGGATATTTTAAAGGAATACTTGTAATTCTTTCTAACTTTAATTAACAGGGTCGCTAGCATAATTTGCTGTGCTGTAGCTACATATTGCACAAATATTTCATAGAACAAACAATCCAAGGGGATTTTTTATTTTATTATTTATTTTAACTATTTACTTGAGGACCTGTTGTTCCATTTTTTTATAATTATTTTAATTTATAAGCAAAACATTTTTATTGCAAATAAGGTACAATCTTATTCTAAGTAATAGTGTCGCTAGAGTAGAGAGCCTAAAGCCTCGTATCCACTGGGCAACATTCGATGCGCAACATGTGACGCTCAACATGATCAGCTACGTTGCGCAACTGTAGCAACATCAATGCCGCCACATGAAAAACTAAGACTCGAAAATAGTACGGCAACAAAAAGAACCGCAACGCCACCTACGACGAACTAAAATCGAAATCCTGCATCGCGCAAGCAAAGTTCTCCGTACGATTTGTACATATACAACAGTCCGAATATCAACTATCGGCCCACCAGACACAACAACCGTCTGGTTCGAGGATCCTCCCATTTTCAGTGGAGATGTGCGGGACTTTACTCTCTGTACCAACAACGCGGAACGTTGCCAGCAGGCAAGGAACTAGGAACTTTTTTTAGTACGTTGTCTGTCAATGGACAACGTACTAAAAAAAGTTCCTCGTTGCCCCTCAACATGTTGTAGGTACATCATTTCGCGCAACAAATGTTGCCTGGTGGATACTTTGTACAAATAAGATAATACCTATATGAAGTTTTACAAATGATTGTAATTCATGTTTTTGTATATATACATAGTTTAATCAATGCAATATTTCAAGTGTATTATAATCTGTACATAAATGTAACGCTTTTTTATTCATTATCTAGCATTTCTAGCAATCAGTCGATAGATAATGAGCAGATGTATATTATTCGCTTTGGAAAATTACTTAATAACTAAAACTCGTTTAAGACGATTTTAAAGGGACGCAAACAAAAAAAGTATCGAATGTTCAGTTGACAATTTATCGAGAGTTTTCAATCTCTCAAGTTATATTATAATCGTTTGGAGTTTGTCATTTTCCGGTGACATATACTCTGAAAAATCAAGACTCGATCGGAAACCTCGGTGCACGAGTCTGACTCGCACTTGTCTGGTTGCTAGGGTTCCGTATCCAAAGGGTAAAACGGGACCCTATTACTAAGACTTCGCTGTCGGCGTCTGTCCGTCCATCAAACTGTATCTCGTGAACCGTGATATTAGACAGTTGAAATTTTCACAGATGATGTATTTCAGTTGCCGCTATAAATAACAACAAATACTAAAAAAAATAATAAAATAGATATTTAAGGGTTCTCCCAATGTGATTTTTTTTGCTCGATATTGATAACGGCAAAAGGTAGACGCTTGAAATATTCACAGAATATTAAGTTATATTATTCACTTTAAAATAAATAATTAAAATAAAATTAATATTTAGACAACACGGTTGGCGCAGTACTGCTGCGCTGCGTGGCGCGGGTTCGATTCCCGCACGGAAGAAATAGTTGTATGTCCTACGGATAGTTGTTCCGGGTCTGGGTGTTTGTGTATGCGAGTTTATATGTTTGTGAACGCACCCACGACACACGAGAAATTCTTAGTGTGGGGCAAAGTATAAAAAAACAAACAAAAAAGATAAGAAATGCCCCGCTAGAAACGAATCCTGTTTAAGATGTGGAGTACCTACTTGGCCATTTGCTCAGACAGTAGTACAAAAGAATAATGAGATATTCAACAAACAAAATAACGACAATGCAAAAAGGTTTAAAAGGACCAACAGTATGATGTATGCTGAAGAGGATCTAACTAACGGCCGGTTTCAATAACGTATCTACCTTTAACCAACTGTCAAATTAGCAACCAACAGTAGCTGAAACGTCACGTTACGTTACAAAGGCAAACATGACGTTTCAGCCACTATTGGTAGCTAATTTGACAGTTGGTTAAATGTAGATAGGTACGTTATTGAGACAGACCTTAATTAACTCTACGGACTGCATACCTATTCAATGTAAACGGTGACGCGGCATAGAGCTGTTGCTGTACAACAGCACTAATAATAATAAGAAAGAAAGAAAGCAGTACCTACTCCTGGATACGACGCGTATTGTAAGTAGGTTCCTCTCTCAGGAGCCCTGACCACCGGTAACTTGCACCCTGTTCCCGATACCGGTGGGCTACCTCCTATTTTTTTATATTTTAAAATATTTCCATATCTTTGTATTCAAATATGTTATTTATATGTAGGTATATACAATGAATAAAGAAACAATAATGATAATAAATTCTTTATTGAGAGCAACAATGACACTCATATACCTAGTGTTAGTAAAAATAAATAAACTTACAACTATGTTAGTGATTCAATTACAAATAACACACAACAAAATAATCATTGCTTCAGCATTCCAGCTGAGATACTGGAGCAACGATTTACAATAGCAGTCCAGCCTGTCAGCAATCATGCCCAGAACGCTGTTGGAACTGGCTCGCACCAAGGAGCAAGGACGCAAATCTTTTACGCATTAATGCATAAAACCAATCAACTCGCATTTCATTTCCGCAACCATCCCTGAAGCGCTACAGAAGAGAGGCAGCCCCATCAACACCCTGAAAACATTATTATAGGTACTGCAAGCGAAGGGCATTCAGTTACTCTTTTATTGTACTAGCTGCCGCCCGCGTGTATTTCGAAAATTATCTCAAGGGAACATACTCCCGGGATAAAAACTATGCTATGTCCTTTCCCGGGACTCAAACTATCACCTCTTCCTATACGAACCACTAACCGAAACGCAACAATTTTCCAAAACTAATGAAAAAGCACCAAAGAAGGCATTTTTTACGACACAAGATTTTGAGGTGCTCGTGGCTAAATAATAACAGCCGCAGGGATCAATAAATCTTCTAGGTTAAGCAACGTTTGCTGAAGTCGGTCTGTGGATGGTTAACCGTCTCATTTTATATTTGTCGAGACTCCTGCGTGCCTCGGAACGTACGTTAAGCCGTCGGTCCTGGCTGTTATTTGTAGATCTTTGGCAATCATTACGTATGCTCAGAAGCCAGAAAAACTGACACCAGTCTGGTCAAGAAGTACCTTATTACCAGTGATCGGATAATCGGGCGCTTATATAATTATCTAAACTTCTTCCCGTGAAAGAATAATATGGACATTCTTTTCTGAATAAATAACGATATTATTTGACTATATTTCATTAGATCAGGAAACTCACCACAATCAATACAATTATTAAAAATTACAGCTAAATTAGGTCCTACAATGTTTATAATGTACTTAGCAACATCAACAGAATTTTCCCAAAGATCTTGCAGTCTTTTTAACATTCAAAGAATTAAAATTTTTATTATATCATTAGAAGTGACATATTGGAATTTGAATTCCGAATCACAAAATGGAACATTTTTTTAAAGTCATTTTTCTGCAGCACTGGAATTCAGATATTTTGTAGTCGATACGGGAATATCTGTAAAGAAATTTTCAAATGCCGCGTGCGTGTCTGATTTTATTATAATGTCATCAATAGAAAGGCTGTAATCACTACTTCGGTTACAAGACTTTCCCGTTTCGCTATTAATAATATTCCAAGTACCTAATTTTAATTTTTGAACTCAAGTACCTAGACTTTGCAATACTTATAACAAACATAGTAATTAATAATTTTGTAAAATTCTTTAACCAGTAGGTACGATATTATGGACTTTAAAAGAGACTTTAATCTCTGAGTTTGTTTCGCTGTTTCTTCTCAGGGTAGTCAGCTAGGAAACACCGGCCTCCTCTAGTTTAAAATTACCCAAAAAGATCGACGTATAAAAGTGTTTATGTTTAACCTACTTACAAAATAAATATCATTTATCATTTTAGGTACTGCGTAATGGCGCAAATATTATTTGTGGCATTGAGTTTTGGGTATTGTCTGCATTTAATGAGATTCCTAATTTTAAAAATAAAATTAGGAATCTCATTAAATGTAGGTGGGTCACTGACCGCTATTGCAAATTTGTAAAAGCATAAAAACCAATTACATTTTTTTTTTGTCTGTCACACACAGTTGCTTATTTCTGTAATAAGAATTTATTTCTACAAAGAGCATTACGATAAGTAGGTATTCACTTATGAGAGAGACAGTAAACCATCTTAAATCTAATTACAACATCGGGAACATTAAAAGCTAGATATTTTAATCATTTCAAGAACCAGTACCTAGGTAATACCATCGTCTTGACATATTATTATGTATCTAGTGATTACCTAGAAAAGTTATCTAAACTAATTTAATAAAGCTGAATAGTTTGTTTGTTTGAACGCGCCCTGAACCAGACCAGTCGGATTTGGAAAATTATTTTTTTTCTTGTATATAATGACCTCTTCATGAGAAATGCTATACGGGAACGGGAAATTCCTAAGGTGACGGGAGGGGGGGAAGTATCGAGCAATAGCTAGTAATTTATAAATATCTAGCTTTTTCCCGCGGGTTCAGTCACATTATCATAGATTTTATTTCGCCCCCAAAAAAGCCCCCGTTGTCTCCAGGACTCCATCTATCTCTGTTGTACAATTCCTCTCAATCAGTTCTGCGATTGAGGCTTGAAAATGTATTAGACAACAAACAAACTCATATCGCACATTATTACTTAGGGTTAATGCTTCATTGCCGGCTGTCCGTCCATATTGCAAGTTACATAAAAAATTAAGGGATCGTGGTACTCCAACCCTTGAAGACATTCACGAAAGAGCTCCCGGCGTTGCCCAGCCTCCTAAACACCTCCACCCACGCTTGCCTCATCGAATACAGGACCCTCTCCCGGAAGATTTGGTTCCGGTCCACCGGCTCGGCCACCGCGATAGCAATCACGAACTGCAAAGAACGACAAACTCATGCATTTCGATACAAGTAAGATAAGTTTGTCACTGCAGCCGACGTGGGATGTCTATGGATAATTATATAATGGAGCCGAGACTGCATTGACAAACGTCCATATGTATCAGATAACGTTTTTCTACACTCTTGCAAAGAAAAACGTAGGTAACAAAATTTGTGAAATATGGCTCATGGATTTTCTCATTCGTACGTCACTTATAATTGTGGAAACTTGCCACGCACTTTTCCGCACGAGTGTAGATATCGAAAAAGAAACGCACTGTGCATGAAATACATTGTATTGTGAGCTTAAAAGCTATGCTATGGGAGTCAGTTTTCAGTAGGTAAGTGTGTTGAAACGAATTAAAATTATACTTACAAGACACAGGAAAATCGACAGCAGTAATTTATCCATAGCACGGTTGCAGTAAGACTTCAATGCAGGTTATGGTTTGGCCGAATTGAGTAGGTGTTGTTCTATCAATAACAATATTGATTTGATATTAGTATATCATTCGGCGTCTATTGTTGTCAAAGACAATAGGTGTGGTGAGTGCTCAACATGCCAAGTCATACTATTCACGAAAGACCAATGCAGCCGTAAGTAAAAAGGGTGCACCTAAAAATTCATAAAACAGGAAAATAAATAAATAAGACCTGAAATGTTTACGTAACTTGAGTTTGGACATAGCAAGCGTCAGCTCAGGCAGCAGAAGGTAATTTCTAAAATAAGCGTTTTGAGATGACCTAAATGTCAGTTGCACCCTTTTTGACTACAGTAGGTAAGGGTACCTATGACTTCTTCACCGGCGGGAAGAAGCAGCGGTGGAATCGAGCCGCAGCACTTCCGAGTTTGTATGCAAATACTGTCGATGTCGCTTGTCGTTGAGGCTCGTCGCCGGAAACAGCCCATACCCTTACTTGAGACAATGAGGGCGCAACTGACGTACCTACATTTACTGTAGGTACCTATATCGCTTGTGAGTTGAACTCTTAAAAACCGCGGCTCGGGTTAATTCAATTCTTCACTACGGTCGGGATTCAATATGGCGCACCTGAGGTGATACATGATTTATCCCCTCGGTTTATAATATTCGAGACCGGTTGTAAACGACCTAGGGAGGCTTAAGCTGCAAGTCCGTCTCCGTTTACGGTGTTTGCAATAATCCGATGCCACTTACCTAAAATCATGTTATAACTAAATATTGAAAAATGTCAGTCGCGGCCCTTTTTCTTAGAACGCCCGATGAAGATATGAGTGAGACAGACATTTTGAACTCAGAGCTCAATTATTTGGAAAATATTATCATATTTTCTTTCATTGTTTAAAGTAAACGGCTATTTTCCTACATGTTAGATATTTCAATTAACGAATATGGAATCCACATGAACTGTAAAATTGACGGCTATGCTATTATTTTGTTGTATTTCTAATGGCACGCTACTTCTAATGAATCACATCACAATAACTCACTCGCATAGCCGACATATTCAAAACAAATACATATGTCATCGCCTAGAACACCACCAAATCAACAAAACAATCAACCGTCATGTTCAGCTGTCATTCCATCTTGATTACATGATTGACAGCTAACTTCACACAAGCCTTCACTTCGACATGTTAACAGCCGGTCGATTCTGTAAACATCGAAGTGAAGGCTTGGGTGAAGTGATCACGAGGTGAGCTGTCAATCACACACACTTACGTTTTTAGCATACCTACATTTTTTTGATATTTCTATGTACCGTGCGTGTTTCATGTAGGTAAGTGCTAAATAAATATTATTCTTTCTTTCTTTACAGCTTTAATTTAAATTTTCACTTCAGAAAAAAAATACGCACCGAGTTGAGAACTTAGCTCCTTTTTTATAGGAAGTCGGTTTATAAAATGAAAGCAAGAGTTCTAATTTTAACGGCTAAAAAAACTTATATTTAAAAAGACGATTCGCTCCTACCCACTGAATCTAAACTACAACGAAACTGAAAGAATCCTGAAGTGATAAAATTATAAATGTACCTACAATTATGTAGGTATGTACTTACTTACCAAAGAGTTGAGAGAAAACAAATACCCGACAATAATAAAAAAGCCTGTTATTTCAGATAAGAGTAAGTACCTACATAAAAAATAGTAGGTATATATAAATAGTTCAAGCTTACCTACATTTTTTTATATAAGAAGTTTTTTCTAGGGGTGCACCCAGGATTGTCAGTAGGTGTGTATTGGGGTACCTGGATCAAGAGATCCAGGTACCCCAATACACAATTCAAAATGATTGTTGTATTCAGAATCCTCTATTCAGAATCCTCTATTCAAATCGAGTGTTGTATTCAGAATCCTCCTTTCAAAATGAAGGTTGTATTCAGAATCCTCTATTCAAAATGAGTGTTGTGTTCAAATTGAGTGTTATATTCAGAATCCTCTATTCAGAATCGATATTCACAACGAATGCTGTATTCGAGTAGAGTTATAAGATATGTGTATTTAATAAATATCGATGTTGTCTCTGAGGAAATACACCCAATTTACATCATCATTTTATATATTACGAAATCTTGTTTGATGCATTGATGGTCTACTATTAGAATTTAGAATAGGTATGCTGTTTATTGGATCGAAAAACAGATTCTGATCTTATACATTACATTCTAAATGGATAGTGATCCAAGGTACAAAACTGTGTGATTGATCTTAACGGTGTCATAAGTTTTTTATTAAATAAAACTACAAATAATGTTAATTTAAAAATACTATACATATATTTGTGTTCTGAAACAATGGATGGGACAAAAATTTCATCAGTGATCCTCACACAATTTATATGAAACAAATTTCATTTCCTGGCAGTATCTGGTAGCAATCAATATCTTCTAATGCAGGTAAAACTAACTCATGTGCTGTATCACTCTCCTGATGGAATAAATCTGCTGTTGCTATCGATATATTACTCCCACTATTCTTTGACGAACTCTCAATCGATTTTTTATGATCAGCTTGTTTGTTGCCAACTTTGACGAATGTATGAAGATTCTCACCAGGTTCGCTTTTGAGTATAAGGTGATGAGTATTTTTCAAGTTAGATTTCACTGAATCTTCCACCTTCTGGTAAAATAAATCTTCTGTTAGGGTTATATCATTATCCTGATGTTTTAATTCACCAGTGCTCAATTTATTTTTTCTAGGATGCATATCTTGAATATAAATTGTCTCACCCCTAGCATTCTTGCAAATTATTTTACGAATTCCATCTAAATTTGATTTCACTGAGTGAAACATTATATAAATAAATTTAGTAATTTATTTAGAAGATAATTTAAAATTGAACCTTTCCACTGCAATGTTCAGAGTTGAATTGCTGTGATGCACGACGCTTCTATACTATATACACAAATTTGACTCATTTTAAGTGCAATGTGGCATCATGTAGGTACTCAAACATTCTAATAGGATACATATTAATCGACTCATTTTGGAGCACGATACAATGTCGCATATTCTAATAGAGTAACTGTTTCAGACAGTTATTAATGTAATATTTTCCTCTCACAGCGTTCAAATTAAAACATTGAGGAAAATGTATAGCATGTTGCAACCGGGGATCATCGTAAATCTCTCAATCTTCTATAACACCTCCACATGAGACACATGCTGCTTTATCATTTACACCATTTCCACAATAAAAAAATCCAGCGTCAGCCATTTCCATCACCAATCTTCTTCTTGAATCAGCCATTGCCCAATAATAACCAAATGAAAATTCACGCATTTTATATGTATTATACATATCATATCGAGTGTTGTATTCAGAATCCTCTATTCAAAATGAGTGCTGATATTCAGAACGAATGCTGTACTCAGAATTCTTTATTCTGAGTGAATGCTGTATTCGAGTAGAGTTAGAAATGAAACTTGTATTAATTTCGAATACTTGTTTCTTTTAAAAATGTAAATCTTGATCAGTACACAGTATCATGATACATGGTGTTTGTATGAAATATATATGTATGTGTGTGTGTGTGTGTGTGTTTGTGTGAATGGGGGGCGAGCATACAAACAGCATTCGTTTAATTAAATATTATGTGCTGTTCATACTAGAATTTAAATGCTGTTCCATAGATGAGTGAGCCGTTACCTCTGTTTTATATTAAAGCCCTTATAATGTGACGAAGACAGGTGTTAAAAAAATAAAACTAAAATGTTGGTTATATCAATATTTATATTGCTGCTTAATTTAAAACGTTATTTTCAACACACCACTTATTTAAACAAAATACATTTTTTAAGGCACAAATATTCGTATGATTGATACAACTTATAATATCAGGTGAAGTAGAATATTTTTTATACAACGTTACTAGACTTGGACACTGCTTACTTTCTAAATTATATACATTATCAATTTCGAATATATCTTTTAACCATAACACTTTTTCGTTACCTTTTGTAAATACAGTCTTATTTAAAAAAAAAAAATCAAAGTTAGCCTTATAGTTAAAATATGGTACAAAACCTTCATTCCAATGTATCCCTCTGTTTTTTTCAATCCAAGCTACTTGCAACCGTTCTTTTTTCGTCAAGTCATAAAATGGTCGTGGTGGTTTTATCAACAGTACTTGTATCCGTCCTTCATACATCATTGCTATTTCTTTTGGAATAAATTTGTTTTCTTCATTCTTAAACCCTTGCACATCCACAATAACATTCATGATAATTTTCTGACAATATTACTCAAAGGTTTGTATTCGAAAAGTCGATCGTTTATTATTAAACAATAAGCAGAAGTATTATCTGGAATATCTTCTGAACATTCGATTTCTAATCGCACGTCGACCGGTCCAGTTTTAAGCGTTTCGTTTTGTCTTGAACAATCAATCACAAAAAGTGGAGCAATTTCTTTAAATTGATTTAAGCTAAGCAACGGATCTATGCCCAAGTTGTAATACGACTGACGAAAGTTAGCATACATTTCGTATAATATACTGTATTTGTTTTCATCAAATTTGAGATTAAGTGAGTCGTATGGATAATATTGCGAATTTAAAAATAACTTAATATTGCTTACATCACAATGATCGAATAAGGAAGAACTTTTAGTTTT
Source organism: Mamestra brassicae (assembly GCA_905163435.1). NCBI lineage: Eukaryota > Metazoa > Arthropoda > Insecta > Lepidoptera > Noctuidae > Mamestra > Mamestra brassicae. Next base: position 844,495 of record LR990999.1, on the reverse strand, counting down.
ATTAGTTTTTCGGTTAGTTTGCAAACCAAATATAACAAACCTTGGTTTCTCTAATTGTGAAGTTGTCTTTATCGACCATGAATGCTTTGTTGTTTTTGGTAATAGCGGATATTCATACAAATCCCAATTTCTAAACGCTAACTGTATGGACCGGTCTCTCTCCAAACTTTTAAGCAATGATAACTTGTTACGATCAGAGACTTTGATATGCGGTACACGCCACTGTATTTTTTGTATATCTATTTCTAGGATATCATTTTTCTCCATAAGCACACTGTTCAATGTCGAGCTGCTTCTTTGTAAAATTAGTTCATGTTTACAATTAATTATTATTTTGTTATAATCTTCTGCAAATCCTAATATTCTATTCAGTGGCACAATAACGCTAAAATGTCCTTTTTCTATTTTGGTACCATTTAAGTTCCACCCCCAAATTGCTGCAGCTTTACTTTCACCTTCGTTCATGGAGATATACGATTTTAAAGTTGTTGTGATACCAGCATTTTTAATGCGGTCGATTTCAACACCATTTATTTCGTATCTAATATCTTGAAACAAATATAAGATTGGGTTGTTTATGAAATCAACATCTTTTTTTATTATTTTTCCTGATGGATCTTTACTAGATACACTTGCATACCCTTCTATAAAAATGGAACTGCTGCAGGGCAACACATACAAATCTTGATGATGAATGGGTATCCTGATTTCATCATTTTCTTTAAAACTAGAATTATACGGATTGTAGCTATGAATCTCATAACTTTCGATAGAGTTGTCATGTTGCGCTAAATCTGTTATTTGAAGCATGTTTTTATTATTTTAATTTTAATCCAATATCTCTGAGAAATCTTTTATTCTCTTCAGTAATTTTAATTTGTCTTTTAAAGTTTATAGTGTTGATACGTCTGACTTCTTTGGAAACAGGGAGTGAAATATTACATCTTCTTCTCACGGTAGGCGTTTTATTAAAAACAAGCATGTTGTTTTTATGCATAAACAAAATAGGTAGTATCACTATTATCAAATTTAGCTCAATTAGTCTTTACAATGTGAGTAGTGATTATCATCACATACAATCTAAGAATGTGAGTAGTGTATCAGAATATAAACTTTTATAACTATTTTTATTTACGCTACAAGTACACCTGTCTGTATTAATAAAAAAAAAACAATATGTTATGCTACTTTATTATCTTTCCAAAATGACTTAAGAAATTTTAAACATAAATGTCCACAATTGTACAAATGATCACGCTGCACGTTTTCATAATTATACTGAATGTTATTTCCTACATATTTCAAAAATTCTTTTGGAGGTTTTAAGTTACCATAACTGTCAAAATATTCAATGTATTCATTTATTTTACCATAGGCTACCCAATGAGTACCAGAGTTTTCAAAAGAGTCGAGATTGATCACTCCACATTCTATTGGTAAAACTTTGGCTGGTAATTTATCTCTCATAAACACACCTCGGAAGAATGGCACATTATTCGAGTGTTTGACTATGTCAATATTGGTTAAAGCTCTATTAGGTAGCCGAGATTTCAGTTTTTTTTCTCTGTTAAGTAAATGCCTAAACCATCTTTGTAATGCTTGAGATGTAATCCTTTTCCAATGAATAACGCCTCCATTTCCTTGTTGTGTCGTTCTGCTTCACACAATTGCTTCTTAGCTGTTTTATATGCGTTAATTGCTTTTGCAATACCAGCAGCACCTCCTGCTAAACTGCCAGCGGCAGATAATCCAGCAAATATTGGTACTAAAGGAAGAAATCCTCCAGTTTTTGGTATTGGTATAATCCTAGGTAATTTGATTGGTGTATCTGATACAAATTCTTTTGCTGCTGTGTATGCTAATTCCATCAATGCTTTCTTACATGATGGTTTTAATTTTGTAATGCGCTTTTTAGTGTGGCTAACAATCTTTCTAAGAGTTTTGTTAAAACCAGCTCCTGTTTTTACTTTATTGATGTTTTTGTTGAATGCTGGTGAAACTGTTTTTTTGTTGTCTAGAATAGCTTGTATGGGTTTCATTTCTATTCCTTTATTTTTCTTCAGATTAAATGAAACGTATTTAATAGATACAAATACAAGTCTTTTTTGTTTTAAGAACAAATACGTAATGAAATGAAAAAATATGTGCGTTTGCTTAAATACATATTAGAACAAATTTTTGTTTGCCCACTTAAAATACATTTGTTTTATCTATCCAGCTGTTGTCGCTAGTAGGAAGTCCGAGCCACTTTACGTATACTTGATTCCCTTTTCTTTTCAATACTTTTTCAACTAAGTACAAATCAGGATGGTTGGTTTTTTGAAGTTCTTGAGCATAAAACGCTCCTAGTATTGGTCGACATCTTGCATCTTCTATTAAGTAAGTTATTGGATTCGTTTCTTGTATTGTTTTTATCTTAAATATTTCTGTTGACCAATTAGGGTAATAGCCTTTATCAAAACATCCTTTGTATTTACTTATTCTTACAAAATCACCAACTTTAAGTTTCCTACACTTCTCGCTTTTCTTACATTTAGCCATTTGAATATATCTTTGCATTATGCTTGTTTTATTTTTATGATTTATAGAAGCAGGAGATTTTCCCACAGTTCTGTGAGTAGTATTATTGTATTCATTTACAATTTTGTTGAGCGTTCCATTCATCCACTTGTAATTACCATTAAGACTAAACTCTTTGTATAATTTATTTTTTAATGTCCTTATTAATCTTTCTACAATAGAGGCTTTTTTAGTAGAATACGTTGAATAATGATTAATTTTATACTTTGTAACAATATTTTTGAATTTCTCATTATAAAACTCTTTTCCCAGATCAGTTTGCAAATTTCTTGGAACACGTCCTTTAAGCAATAGACTTTCAAATGCTTTTGACACCTGTTGCTTATTTTTTTGTTTTAAAGGAACTGTCCAAGCATATTTTGAAAAAGTGTCTATGATTGCTAGTATATATTTGTAACCACCATTCACTTTTGAAATTGATTGCATGTCCATTAAATCTGCTTGCCAGAGATCGTCGATATCTTTGAGTATGACTTGTCTTCTTGGAAAGTTAACTCTAGCACATTTATGAATTTCATTTATGACATCTACTTTGCTCATAATGCTTATTTAATTTTCCAGCAATTTCTTTCAATGCAATATTTTTTTCAAGATTTCTTATTCTTTCATTTAAAATTGAAATCAGTTTATTCAGTTGCTCTATTTGCATACAAAAATTAACTTTATGTTTTTCGATACGCTGTTCAGTAATATTTTTACCAGATTCAGTTTCTGTTATTGTATTTTTTATCTCAACACGGTCTACTCTTATGTTACTTTCAGTAATGACTGATGTTTTATTTGTACGAACACAATTAATATTTTTATGTTCATTCATGTTTTAAAATACTTTAATAACTGAGAGCATTTCAAAGATTTTAGTCTTTTATAACATCAGCTTCTTTTAACTCTTCTATAATTGATATAATTTCATTATCGTGATTGGTATTACCAGCATTTTTTGAGGCAATTAGAAGTTTCAACCTTTCAATTAGTTCATTAGGGTCATCCCAGTAAACATAATCGGTATTACTTTTATATTTTTTCAATTTAGGCAAAAAACCACCGCTTTTTGTTCTCATCATCTGTCCTTCATCTTGAACATAACTATTTTGCGAAAATAAGGGTTTAATAATTTGCCGATATTTTAAACTTTTATCACCTTTTATCTGACCATTAGGATGAAAGTCTCTTTTGTGTGCGTGCGTATTATGAAGCATATCTTTATAGACAATTTTATCTAGTTCGGTAACCAAACTAAGGTCAGGTTTACTGCGTACCAAAAGTTCCTTTAGGCCTGGTGTTAATTCATAGGGCCTTTTATCAATAGTGACTATATTGGTTTTGGGTGAATTACTGCTCTTATTTGCAATAGAAAACGAAACCTTGCTATTGCCCATCATCAGCTTTTTATCTTCACTACGTATCCCAAATGGGACATTCATATTATCATAGATTTCCATCATATCTTCTTTATTTAATGAAATCAGTGTATCATCAGAATCTTTAAAAGGATTTCTTGTAAGAACGTCTTTATAACACTTAGAATCTTCATTTGAATCTATTTTTATACATTCTTTAAAATTTTCATAATCTGGAGCATAATCTGTTGATGAGCTGAATCTTCGAAGCGTTTCATCTCTTGAAATGTCTAATATTGGTTTAATTTTATCATTTGCCTTAATCAATGTTTCTAGTGGATCTGTTATTGGTTTGAACACCTTTTTAAATTTTAAATGAGCTGTTTCTTCTTCATTTTGTATTGTTTTAATTTTATTTTTTATACTATCAACTGACTTTATCAATTGTTCTTTAATATTAACCTGCATAATGTTGTTTAATTATAACCCATCCGTTATTTACTGATATCAGATTTCGATTGATATATTTTCTGTAATGAGGTGATATATATGTACTTTTTAGAAGTATATAAATATATCAAAGCCTTGCCTGTATCTACCTTCATTTAGAGGACAATCTTTATTAATTAATAAAAAGTCAAAGCGGTCTTTCCAAATAGCAGAGCAAAGTTTTTTAAATTGATTCCATTCGATATCTGTATTCACGTGCTCATTATATATATGTTTTAAGTTTACCTGGTCTTGTTTGAAGATAATCAAAAGATTGACATTATCTCGTATAAGTTGTTTAGGTATTTTAGAATAGGTTTGTGATAAGTAAAAACAATCTATCTGTTTATGTCTCCCCATTGCAAAGTAATTACGGATATTGATTTGATTTTCGCATGCTACATCATCAAAAATCATTACTGCATTAGTTAAAGCATCGTTAGGGTGTATGACTTCTTTATTATCACTGAAGACAAAAAAGTTGGCACCTGGTATGTAGCTCATAACTTGTTTTAAAAAACAATATTTTGGCTGGAAAGCCGTCTTCGAGTATAAGTATATATGCTTAAACTTGAGACCATTTTCATGTAAAATTAAATTAAGCATTATGTTAGTTTTTCCACAGTTAGATGGACCGCATATAATACATCTAATAGTATTGGGTAAAAGTGCACTATGTTTCACTTTGCATGATTGATTTTCTAATTTTATATTATTAACTTCTAAAGTGTGTGGTTGCTTGATGAACTTCATTATGAAATGTAAGATAAATGTAAATGACCTCTGTTTATATAGGTATCAATAAATAAAACAATGTTCAATGCCATTACATATCCGTTTATTAACATATATCAATCATAGTACTTAATGCTATACATTAATAGCTTAGGTAAATATAAGTTATAATACAACGTTATAGTGACCCCAAGGTAATGTTTCGATCTGATTTGGAAGTATATATCTTTTATCGTCATTTCTATTCATCACCAGTTTATTTACTTGTTGCGAATACAAAACATGTTTGATTGACTTAATCATATTCATCGTACATGATCTACTTTCATCATCAAACAATGATTTATTGTAATGCATCATCTTTAGCCTGTTAGTTACAGAGTTTGAAATACCTTTTGCTTTTTTTATTTCAGTTTTAGAGGCCGATAAACAGTAAAGTTTTGCTCTTAAACCAGTAAATTCGTTGATCACGTCTCCACCTAGTTCATCTTTAAATAGACCAGGTACTTTGGCATTTACTCGAGGTATTGAATATGGGTTATCTAAATCAAAATTACTTGTATCAAATTTCTTTATATTATTTTTTATATCATGGTAAATATCTTCTGTGTAAAATAAATAAAGAAGACTGTCGGTGTCTGTGTAACATAGCCTGACATTATTCTTATATATTTTTTTAATATTATAATGGTATTGATAAAGGTGTAACTTAGCATATTCTAAAACAGTAAAACCTATATAAATCGGTCTGTCTAAAACAATTCTCTCGGGTTTTAGTTGCACAGCTACAAAGTTTTCCGAAAATATCGATACACATTTTAAATTAGGTTTACAAATTAGTTTTTCAGCACAGAGTTGCTTATTTGTCACATTTTCTTTGTCCATCCATTTTGTTGCTAGTTTAATATCTACCTGTTTACGTTTGTTTTCTATCGTTTTACCAAAAATTGAATTATTTAAAAGCTTGAAAAAGTCTTTCTCAAATGCAGTTGTAGATGCTTGACGCAGGGTAGTATTTAAATCAATATATTTTTTTAAATATTCTTGTTGTTTGAAAGCAAGAATTCGATGAATTTTTCTTAGAACTAGCCCGGATTTTAAACATTTCTTTAAGTGAATATAATGAATTACATAGTTAAATTTATCATATAAATTAGCGATGAGTTTAGCTGTCTTTCCTCCAGGGGGTATGAATTTCTCTGGAGCAAAAGGCAAATCACTATGAAAATCATGTACTGATTCAGGATATTCGAGATCTACTTCTAAAATGAAGCCATATTCACTGTCATCAGATACGCTCATAATATCGAAACAGTTAATTTCCTTCTGATTTAAAAGTCTAAATTCTGAAATGGGGATTTTTTTTGTCATTGCATATCCGTACAAATTGTTGCAATCGAGATAAATCAAATAGCTAGACGGTTCTTGATCATTGTATTCTGATAGATAAGGATTATTTGCTTTTGCATGACGTAGTGAGCACTGAGCCAGACCACCACGTATGCCCTTTTCTAACATTTGATATATTTCTAAGTCATCAATCAAGTCTAGCTCAACACGCGTATAAAGCAACATAGCATCCCAGCTTAAACTAGGTGCCGTTACATAGTACCCAGGGTCTAACTTATAATATTTTAAGCTTATTTTACGAAAATTTTCAAATATATCACACAGTAATAAAACATCACATTTTAAATATAAATCAGTATACTCGCCAATAGTATTGATATTAAACGCGTTCCACACAGTTTTTGCGTGTTCATATTCTTTATCGCTAATGTGTTGCATTTTCAAAGTGTTATAAAAGTATTTTTTTTGAGGGAGTGTTGTTTCTTCGTACTTGTCCCAAGTGTTAATATAATCATAAGGATAAATACCTTTCTTTTTTAACAAGTTTAAGTTTTCATCATTGAATTCTGCTGATAAATGAATAAAGTCGCGATCTAATAGACTTTTACTTAGTGCATCTAAACTAGAGCTTAAAAATTGAAACGAATCTATGAATTTTATTTGAATAGAACGGCCCCTTTTCTCGCTATGTATATATTTTGTAATAGTTAAATACTTTTCCTTAGTCTTAGGTATAATTTTGATATCACCTTCATGTCTCACTAATTCTTGTATAAAGAGATGGGAGTCGTAATTCGATAAATTATGAAAAAATACTGGTATGAATGGACATACTCTAAACATTAAGTTACATTGAACATGTGCAGGTCCCCTATACTTTCCTGTCACATGATCGTGGTCACGCACCTTATCATGAAATAATAACTGATCACAAATATGACAAATACTAGCATTGTTATAACTGATTTGCTCTTTTTTTGTTAAAGGTAACATTGGTTTTATTATTGATAATATTTCAGTTATTTTCTTGACATCTTCTATTAATCTAGTAACAAATACTTCAACACAGTCAGGGCCTCTATATGTAACATATTTATTTTGACTTGAATCGTGTGAACAACATATATAGTATCCAAAACAAGACGCCTGATGTTTTTTGAAATTATGTGTTTTTTCAGATTTTGTTTCGAAACAACTCTGCAATAGGCTTTCAAAGTCTGCATAAATGACATAATTAATTATTTGTTTTCTTTCAAAATTCTTAAAACCGAGTTTACTATTCTTTTCGGGTAAAATTGATAAAACCTTTGAACAGATATGAGATCTATATTTATTTTCACTGCTATAGAATTGTAAACATGATTCACAGAGTAAAAAAATACCTTTATGACATGTCACTTGTCGTCTTACTAATCGTATCAGATTTTTAATAAGACAGTAATGACTCAATCCTTTTCTTTCTAAATATAGCAAATTTACATGTACAGATTTTCTGTTATTTGTCAAATACAGAGGACCAGTCACGTTTTCGGTCTTATTATCTACTCCATAAATATTAATACTAATGTCGTTGTTTATTTCAAATAGTTTTATATCTTGATATGAGACAGGAAAAGACATTCCATCAATATTGAATACAGAACTGTAGTGTGGGTACGAATGAGTCCTGCTTACGTTCATCTTAGCAGGAAACAAAGCAGCTACCACACTCCATAAAAAGCAATGATTGTCATTATTTTGTATATTAATACAACTTTTAGAATTCTTAATTTTTGTGGGCAAATCTAGATATGTACCACCTCTCATTGGACAATATTTATTAACATTGATTTCTAGATGACTTACAGAATGATAAGACCAACCAGAGTCTTTGTGCTCGAATTCAGACATTTTACATTTTAAAAGTTCTGTTACTTTCGAATACAATTCATCAATATCCGTGTTATTACAAATAATTTCATATTTCGTATTAAATGATTTGAGTTGTTGCTCACTCGTTTTTGGTAAGATAAAGTGGGCAAACAATTCAAAATTAATCTTGAGACAAGTATTTTTCATTAAAGATGTATGAATAAGTTTCAGGATATCATTTTTATTCTGACACAGGAATGCCTCCGGCGTGAGGTATTCAGCATCTTGTGCAGGATTTAAACGATATGTTATGATTCTGTTTTTGAAAGCACTTGCAATTATATAAATATTTTCAAATTCGCTTTGCAATAAACTATTAGACTTGTGAATATTGGTTCTCAAATGATATTTGAATTCATTCATTGGTAATTTCATAAAGCATGTTTTACATTCTATATATTCTGGATTATTTGTATATTGCATTCGGTGAGTAGACGGGGTTTTTACTGTAAATTAAACAAAAAGATAATATTATAGTTACATTACATTTAATTATATGACGATTCCATTTATCACCCTATGAATATTTTATGTATGCAAATACCCTTTAACTATTATATTAGATTCTAAAATTAAAGTGATTAGGTAAATGATTAAAAACAATTAAGTGAATAAGTAACATTGCATAACTGAGACTGATATATATCTACTAAAAATAACTGCTGACATAATCTATGGGACAATGCTTGAACTCTTTTTGGGTTTCTTTTAAAAAATCTTTTAAATGCTTCCATGCGGGCGTGTCATCATTAGTACGATTTTTAACACTAATGATTGCGTGCCTCCATCGATTTATAGGCGATATACGCTCTACCTCGCTGTGATCGTAGATCTTTAATTCTATAAAAAATCTACCCTTTTTGTTTTCATAAGACTGTTTACTGATACCCTTGGCTACTCTACGGGTATAATACGAATGCAATGGCGCTATTTTGTTACCCAAGGTGCTTCCAGCGGTCTCCTCTTCCTCTTCGTCGCTGTCGGTCCCGAATAGATCGTGCGATGTGGGTCTCATGCTGGCGCTGATGGACTTGATTGTGGTCTTATTCTGTTTCTTCTTCTTCTTTTTCATCTCGGTGTTCGACGATTCTTCCTCCGCCAACCTCTTGCCAGACAGTGACGAAGATGACGCTCTGGAATCCTTCGGTTTTTTCAACTGCTGCTCGGCTTCATCATCGGAAGAGAAAAGATGTGTAGCTGTTTGTTTCGACCTGCAACAATATGTATTAGACAATGTATTAGACAACAAAGAAAAACATTGCACAAGGCACAGTTCAGTACATGTTTGAATTGTATTGCTTTAATTGAAAGAATAAGATTAAATGCATAAAAGGTAGATTCATTATTTGAATAAAATAGATTAATCGATTATTAAATAATTTGAAAGATAAAGAATAAATGAAATGAGTAAAGGGATAAAATGATTGAATCGTTGAATAAATGAAACGGTTGAATAGTTAAAATGTGTGAATAGATGAAATTATTCATTAGAGAATTTATTGAAAAAATAATAAATTACTTACATTTCAAAGTCTGCTGAGTTTTTTCTTGATGTACTAATGTTCTGTTGATGTAGCAAAGGGGCACCGAGTCCTTCCGTTGATGGTTTGTGTCGAGCAGTAGCCCTCAACCCGTTTATATAGGTGAAAAAAACGCGTCACGCATAACCAATTTGTAAAAATGCATAAATGCAAAAATAAGTTCATCATAAAGATTGCAAGCACAGCATTTATGTATGCATAGACAAAAATCTGTAGACGAGCGTTATAAACGCAGAGTTTTAAACGCTCAATTCATTTGTCATCGCTGATGCCGCTAACAATACCTAGAATATCAATTGTGTCTCATAAGCAACTCTTTAGAGATTAAATGAAAACGTCCTTATTTAATTATTTTAAAGTGCAATTTTAATATTGATATGTTAGAGGGACAAACGTTGCGGTTATAACGCTCATCTATAGATTGCAGTGCATCTTTGCGCATGTGGCACAAATTCCTACCCATATAGAGAGCCTTATGTTTTGAATTACATTACATACATAAAACGAAATTAAATTGAACCTTAATGACAATAAAAAATAGGTTTTGTACCTATATAAGCCAGTCAAGATATCAAAAAAACATTCAAGTGGACTTGCCTGCTCCACGATGTCGGTAAGTAAACATTATTATCAAAAAGTATTTTAAATTATTAATAGAAATATTAATAAGTAATGTATATTATAATTTAATTTTCGATATTTACAGTAGGATCACTAGGATAGTTCATTGTCTTCATCAACTTGTAATTGTAGTCTTATTTAACTAATAATATGTACCTCTTTGTTTCAGATTTCCAGCGACATTTTCCCCACTAATTCTTCATACTCACCAATTCCTGCTGACCAAACCCTACGTCAAAAAGTGGTTAACTATTTGGAGAGAGAAAGACCATTTCAACCATTCGAATTTGAAGACACACCACCATGCAGCAATAGTAACAACAGTAACAATAATAATAAAAGACGAAGAACTGATGTTGTATACTCATACATACAGAAACCATCAACGGGTCATCGCAGTAAAATAATACGAATACAAGTTTTTGACGCCGATGAATTTACAAATTCGCCATGTGATTGTAGTGCCAATATCTGTGTCCAACATGTTGTAGGGAATGTATTTAATGACGATATCTATAAATGTGTTAAGGATATTGTAAGCAAATTGCATAAAAAGATGTGAATAAACCAGCAATCCCATTTCAGTTGTTTTATTTCTATAAGTTCCGCTAAAAAGTGGCCACCTACACATCATACACAGAGTTACATTATTTTAACAAACATACAACTTTGCATACACTAAGAGTCAAATTATATTCATTTACCTAATTAAAATGAGTTATTATAGGGGAACATTCACATTTTTATGCATATACTTCATTCTATTCATGTCAGTACTCATAATGTTACCTATTTATTTATCATAGGTATACATTTGGCATGTGTTTTAATAGTAATACCACATGCTGATTTCTGGCGTAAATTAATAATTAAAGCTTAGGAGCTGTGAGGCACTATATGGGTAGAAAAGAATGCGATCAGTTTCCTTTACGGGAATGGCAAAGTATTCGTTATGTAAACAAGCAGTCGTGCCTAACAACTGATTCTAGATGCGATTTCAAACGATATGGATATTCAGTATTTCCTCAGAGACAACATCGATATTTATTAAATACACATATCTTATAACTCTACTCGAATACAGCATTCGTTGTGAATATCGATTCTGAATAGAGGATTCTGAATATAACACTCAATTTGAACACAACACTCATTTTGAATAGAGGATTCTGAATACAACCTTCATTTTGAAAGGAGGATTCTGAATACAACACTCGATTTGAATAGAGGATTCTGAATAGAGGATTCTGAATACAACAATCATTTTGAAAGGAGGATTCTGAATACAACACTCGATTTGAATAGAGGATTCTGAATAGAGGATTCTGAATACAACAATCATTTTGAATTGTGTATTGGGGTACCTGGATCTCTTGATCCAGGTACCCCAATACACACCTACTTACCCTTACTAATTTGGGGGACTTGACCGGTTGACCTCGCTGAGGGTAAGTTTTAGCAAAGTAAACACTAAAAAAAGCAAATAACATTTAGCTTAACGCAACAAGCCTCCTTGGATTACTTTTCGTAAATTCCTCAATGACTTTGTTAGACTACCAAAGATATCTCGGACTTTTGGGGGGCTTGAGAATTTAGCTTTGAAATACCTAATATGTGTAACTGTCCCGACCCCGAAAATATTACATTCATATTTCAAGATATGATTTAGGAAGGTAATTGCTGGAAAACTAGAAAGTCCTCTATGGAGGCAATCGATATGACACCGGAAAATTGCAGACTCCGTAAGATTGTTATAAATTTTTGTTAGATAATAATGTCTCGATGTATTATGAAAAAATCGTTGAACCGTACCCATACAATAAATCCCATCCAAATTAGAATAGCAAAATAGCAATAGAATAGATTCCATTATATCCGTGTCTTATTAAGAAAAAACTTTTCAATTCCAAGCAATATTTTACAATCTTACGGCGTTTGCAATTTTCCGGTGATAGATTCACATCCATGTTATATATATTTTGTTTCACATTTAGCGGGTTCGATTCCCGGTTCAGCCAGGCGATTATTTAAAACCATATTATTCTTTCCATGTGGCCAAGTCTTGGAACGCCCTGTATATCAGTTTATGCCTATCGGCTTGCACTGGAATCCGTAAACCAAGAAAATTACTGATGATGTTAAATGTTGCTAAGAGTCATCTTCTGACATAGACCTTGGCTGGTTTGGCACCGCACCGATACTCGTACAAATATTGCAAATCTGTTATCTAGGGTTCGACACAAATAAGCCTGGCCACACACCTACCGATTCTTTTCTTTTCTACCTAGAACATATCGTGTAAGACCGTCCGGTAAGAAAGCAACCGGCCGTCGTCGCCGATCAGAACGTTCTGGCCGGTAAGAAAGAGACACGACGTGGCTTACGTACTAGCTCCGTAGATCGTCACACACTGCCCGTTTTCAAACCGGTGCCGGTGATTTTGCTTCAGTACCTACGCCTGCAGCTGTGCCTGAGTACATCTTGTAATTTTATTGTTTTGGAGTTGTTGCGGAGTTACAAAAAATGGAGAACCGACAGAGACTCTTTATTTTAATGTTTCAAAAAATCGTATATCGATTTATTACGTAAAAACGCAAAGGTAATAAGTACGTCTCTCGGCAAGCGCTAGATCGGATCACGACTGAGCGCAAATCAAGAAAGGCCGGTGACCTGTGTGTGGGTTTCAGTTCTGTTCTAATCTATTCTAGGTAGAAAATAAAAGAAACGATAGGTGTGTGGCCGAGCTAAGTGTTGAGTAAGAAACGCTGATTGTAATCTGTGGGGGCGAATATTCTAATTAAGTGCAATTAGACCAATTTTTTTTAGGCTGTGGGTCTGCGTAGTGCGCCCCTGAGGGTGCGCCCGCCTTGCCAACCCCTAGCTACGACGCTAAGCGGTTCATGGTCTACCCGTGTGCCAGGTTTCATCCAAATCTGTGTAGCCTTTGAGGCATGATTGCGTAAAAAACATCTTTAACTTAGGTTCCTATAATAAGAAGGATAGTGCACGAGCTCCAGCGCCGATTCCTCCCATCCGAGACAGCGGTTCAGTACTAACCATAGAGGAAAGTAATATATCGGGTAGTACTAACCTAGATCTATTTGGAGACTATTTCAGACTAATACATCAGTTATATTCTACCACAGAGCATGTAGGTTATCACTGCCTCAGCAGTGTCTAGAGATGGCAATACTAAAGCGCAGGCCACACCGCCTGTTAACGAGCGGGCGAGCGAACGAGCATCGTTTCACCTCTTTTCATATTTCGGTTCACACCGCGCACTACAGAGAATATATAATAAGATATTATATAAGATAAGACTTAATCAAAACCAAAACGAAATGTTGGTGTACCCTGTAGAGTACCTAGTGTTTCCCAAACATTATTCTGCCATGGCCCGGTTATTTACACACTGCCCTTTCGTGACCCACTTAATACTTTTAATCCCCCTCCCCTCCCCCGCTGGTAACATTAAGTAAAATAATACTATTACCAACTATTAAAAATGTTTTACTAATATTTCGGTACCGCCTATTTAGTGCTATTTTTAAAACAAGGCAGGAATGCTGCGACCCGGTATTTTATTTTGATGGCCCGGTACCGGGTCGCGACCCACCAAATGGGAAACGTTGCTATAGAGTATAGTACATTTCGCCGCTTATAAGTGTACCTATGTACAACTCTGCCTAACCGTACGGGGAATGCAGGATACTATATTAAAACACAAACATGGTAAGACAGTCTCCTTGATGTATATAATACAACAACTATGTACAAACTACAACTCAAACGATTTTATTTCTCCGTATCCGAAACACTTCGCTAGCGACCGAACTGTTCTTGAACTTCATCTTCTGCGGCCTCCTCTCCCCCCCCAGCTGTTCTTTCATCTCTTGCACACTCGTCTCTACTTCCTCGTCACTCTTTGGCGCCAGTCTTTCCAGTTTACTCCTCAAACTGTTCTGCGGTATTTTGTCATCAGAATCATTAAAGAGATCTTTAACTGAGACGAGTCTGTGAGAGTTTCCCGCTCGGAGAAGCTTCTTTAAACCTCGCGTGGTCTTCTGTTCTATGAGCCCCAGCAGCCCCCAGTCGTCTCCCTTCTGCCTGTCCAGGCCTGCGTCTAGCTGCCAGGCGGCGTTCCTGATTTCTGATTTCAGTCTCTCACATTCCTCGTAGCTGACGTTTCTGCTGACATTTAAAGCCTGTTCTAGGGGGTTGACGATGTACAATGGCAGTGCGTTTGGTTTCCTAACGGGGACTCCTTCGTTGATGGATATGGCTTTGTCCTGGAAGTCAAACTGCGCGTAGAACTCGAAGAACTGCAGCAGTAGGGTCTGCAGACTGGCCTTGTTCTGAGAGTAGCACTCGGGGGACAGCTTGTTCATGTCGCGGAGGAATGTACAGTTGAGATTATCTTCTGCTATTCTGACGTCTTCTTTACCTGGAAGATGGAAATGAAATGGTGACTACGAGAGGTCGTAAGAGCGACTGCTGAGCGTGGTGGTCCCGAGCTCGATGTGATGTTGGGGAAAAAGTGTAATTGGGTTTTTCTATATGAATGTCTCAGTGGCAACCCGGAGTTTAGACGTTAGCGGTGCGCGGTGTGACAACCCCATACCTCGAAAACATGTTAACCCGTTGTACCGACACCTCATTCACCTTGGCACGTTAACGCTATGACAATAGCTTTAACGGATGAACGGAACTGATGTTCGACCGCTAAAGTACCACAGAAACTGGGCATTACTTTTTTATGTTATTTCGTACAAAATATTGTACAAAATAGAGACAAGAAAATGTCGTCCACTCACCAGCTTTCATAACCAGACTCTTCAAGGTCGGCAGCACGAATCCATCAGTCGTCTTCTGCTGCAGGAAGAAGAGCACCATGAGGGTCAGGGGGAAGTTGGTGATCCAGCGGCCGGGGTGAGGGTTGGTGAGGCCGGTCGCGCGAGCCCAGCGCCGCACCGCCACCACCAGCGCCCGCACGCGCGGGTCCAGCGACCCCAGCTGCCACAGCAGCTCGCTCATGTACACGCCCGACCTGAAAAACACATTCACTTATAAGCCTAAGGCTTCAGAGTGAGGGGATAGCGCGGAGTCGACAGCGGGAGCGACGAGTGGCAGCCCCGAGCGTCGGGGAAACCAGGGAAATCAAACGTTCCGCGTAGTCTGCTTATCACGAAATAGCTAGAAACCTGATGTGTTTTCTTTACACAAATTCTTTTTTTCTAGTCTGCCCCGTTACTTCTTGTCTGACAAAAGAATATTTAACTAGAAGCTCGAAATAATTATGTTGCCCACTATCAGACAGGTCCTGAGTTCAGCCCGGGTCGTCAAATAATATTAAATAAGTCACTGGTTTTCACTATAACATTTTTATATTAATGAATTTGTTACTAAGCAGTTGCGGTTGATTGTACAGAGCCTAATATACATAGATCTATGGCCCAATATAAATGTTTATAATTATGCAAAATGTAGTGTTGCCATACTCACATATTATTATAGCACAAATCGCACTCCAGGTCAGTATAGTGGTGCGCGAACTTGACGATAGGCACGCGCGCGTTGAGGATGCGCTGCACGCGGCGTGCGCCGGCCACGCGCAGCTCCAGCAGCTCGGCCACGCACTGCATGTGGCGCGCCCACGGGGCCCGGCCGCCCTCCGCGCGCTTGTCCTGGAACACCAGGCGCCGCGCGGCCTGGCACTGGGAACACACCCCTACACTCTCATGTCCTGTTCCTGCACATCTGACAGAGCCTGGTTACCAGTCTTACCAGGGAGAGGGTAACCAGTCTTACTTAACTATTCACCACTGCTTCTTTCCAGCCATAATACTAAAAGTGGTTAGGAATGAGCGGGCGGGTGTTTTGAAGACTCTATTTAAATGTTTCAGCCGTATCATATAATACGGCTACCTCACGTTCAACCGGATTGTGGTGGCGATACGTTCTACAAAGCGACGTCCAATGTTTAGCTTGTCAGCAAGAACCTAAATTGCGTCTAATACAACATTTAATGAACGGGCTGGCAGATGCTTATGGTAGACAACAGATAAATGTGCAATAGCGATCGTTGACCCACATACTTGCATTTATTGACCAAAACAGAATAAAGACATAAAACTGTCCTGAACCGACTTCTGTCGTGATCCTTTACGTTCTCTAGTACCTAATGAAAAACGTTTATTGTTGTATAATTTATTGTTCGGGTATCTATGAAGGGATATTAGAGAAAGGTCACCTACCCAAGGTGACATTTCCCTAATATCCCTTCATTCAAAGGTCGTCTACCATTGGCCGTTTTATACCGTGTGACGAAAATATATGTAGCATTATTTTTGTAATTCTATTTTCAAACAACAACCAATTTCAACATTTTAACCTTGATGACGGTTTCTTTCTGCAGGATTCAAAGGAACCAAACACCGTGTCGGGGTGTCCTAAGCTCCCTGTGACCTATGTTCCACTTCTAGGCTAGGCAAGTCATTAAACAATATTGAACCGTCATGTCAAGTCATTTGCCTAGTTTTTCAATTAAATACCGGGATGTCACTTAGACCGCCAATTAAACGGCTGATTAGCTAGTTGTTGGAACTAAACCTTTCAAAGCGGCGTATCGACAATGCGTCCGTTTGTATGTGGGCTCCATGTTACTAAGCCGCTATGACGAACGCGAAGTGCTTATTTAATGCAGCATACTTTATTTCAGCCAAATTGAAATCCGGCTGAACCGAGGAAGCTGCATTACATTACAGCTACGTTTTTCAATACGGCGCGCCTACTTGTAACACAGTGTGTTATACGATATGGCTGCGACATAAACATTGACATTCAAAGCACTTTTTGACTGTCAATGTTTACAAAATTAAAATTAAATTAATACAGGTAATTTATTTCAAACAAGGCTGAGGTCCTATTTTGTAGTTTTGGATGTTTGATTTGAATTAACTGAGTTGTGAAAGTCAGAAACCACACTAGTGTGCTAGTTACATAGATCTCATCAATAAAAGTTAATGTAATACTAAAGAAAATATTTACCATTTCATCTGTTAATGTATTGGTCAACACAAGATCCAAGTCACAACCAATTTTGCCAAAACCGTTGACGGATGAGCCAAATGGTCTTACAGCTACGTTAGCATACAGGCTCTCAAGTACACACTCAATCTAAAACAAACAAAGGTGTTTTGAATATAACTTAAAAAAAATGCCAAGTACAAGTTGGACTTGCACATGAAGGGTTCCGTACCATAAGCCGAAAAAAACATGTTTCTCATATGGATTCTTGATTGATATTATGTTCCCCTTGTATATTTTATTTTTATTATTTGTTGTTATAGTGGCAACATAACATCGGTAAAAATTTCAACTGTCTTAACTATCACGGTTCATGAGATACAGTCTGATGACAGACAGACAGACACTGGAGTCTTAGTAATAGGGTCCCGTTTTTACCCTTTGTGTACGAAACCCTAAAAATGACAAAAGACATCAATATGATTGAAGATGAGATACTTGGAACTTTCATTGATAACGTAGTTGAAGCAGTTGATGAGTCTAAATTAAGATATAAACAACTGTTACTACTGTTAACTCAGTTTGCAGCAGTTCAGTAGTTTTAATATCGCTCATTTGGAGCGACAGTGATACAACTGCAAAAAATGTGAAACTGACCTAATTACACCAAAATTATCTGCCTGATAATCTACGTTAGGAGTAAAAATGTCACATTTGTAAGTTCAAAAAACGTCCGCTAGAGAGTGAAAAGTTGTTGTTGAAATATTCCATTTTGGCGCGCGGATTCCGGAAAAAATCTTAAAACTGGCGTAGTGTAAAATTTACAAATTTGCACTTGTGTCACTGTCGCTCCAAATGAGCGATATCATAAGCAGTATTAAGATATTTCATAAAAATATTTATCTTCGGGCTAAGTGAATGATGTTTTATAGATACTGAATAATGTCCATTTCCTTTAATAGTAAATAGTTTTTAATATAAGAAAACTTACCTGTCTTGCAACCATATATCTTAGCCTGGTGCCCAGATCATTGAGTATAGTTCTATCATACAACATCTGTAGCTGGTCCGACACAGTTTCACAATTCACCAAATCCTTAAACAGTTTGTCTTCATCCACTTGTTTAAGTCCATTTATTGATGCCAATGTAGCATTAGGTGTCGAAAATGTTTCCTTTTTCCCTGAAGCTGCCCGAAACCAAAGGAATGGGGAATTCAATGCCATAATGTCTAGGTCTTTCTGATGCGTACTGCATGTTTTAAATGCAGTTTTCAAGTTTTCTTCCGAACTGAACTCAATGAGCATGAAGTGCTAAAAATAAATGTTCACTTGGATCAAATACTAAAATAATTCATCAATTATTTACAAGTATGTGGCTATCTGGCTCATGCCTTGTAAAAAAGTCAGATAATAATAATAAGTAGGTACCTCTCCACCAGTGTTTTTGTAATGATGTATCCCATTGACATCAGCATATTTTGAGCAGTAACCATATAATTCACTGAACGAAGTCTCTGAGTTCACTTGCACGACGATACTTCGTTTCGCCTCAGCTCTCCTCTGGGCCACAACCTCTTCAAATGACACAAATTTCTTGGCAGTACCTAAAATATATACATAACCTATACTGTTACCTTCATAACAATATTTCATAAAAAGTAACAGCAACTGGTACCTGATGATTTCCGTGAATAAAGGCATTCACATGTAGATTGGGTAGAATTCAGTATTTTTTTAAACAAGTGTGTTTTTCCTTTATTTACTAATGTTTGAAATATTACAGACATTTTCACTTTGGACCCCTGTCAACTGTCAAGCTGTCAAACTCTTAACAAATGTCAAAGTAATGTCATGAGTGGTGATGTACGGATGCCCCGTAACAGTTAAAAGTATCCAACTTTTATTTTTGTTACTTGTGGTTTATGCTACTAATACTTTTGAAAATTGAGGTAAATAGAGATTAGTAATAATAATATAGTTTATAATAACAAAAAAAAACAATAATGTGTTGATCCAAGATGACATGTTGCGCTAGACCTTTAATAAATTGTTAACAGAGTAGGAGGATGACGATGATGACGCGTTAGAAATAATATTTAATAATGATCGTCAGCGTGGCCAGAATAATATATGTCAAAAGGCCGAAAACTCTTCCGATTCTAGGCATGTCTTAGAAGTAGAAGAAACAGTCAGGAATAATAAAAATGCAGTAAAAACTGGCTTTCCCGTAAATCTTTTGTATATCCTATTATGAATGTTTACCGAAACGAAAATATTTGAGGTTATGTATACTTAGAAATACTACACAGAACAGAACTGAACAGTAAGTACTGAATAGTATTACTACACATAAGCCTTAGCTATTTTTAAAAATAACATTATTAGTAACTTGTAAATGTTTTTGAAACTCATATACACATATCAGAATATGTATTTTTACTGCATTTATCCTCTTTTGGCGTTTATCACCAGTGATCGGATAATCGGGCGCTTATATACCTAAACTTCTTCTCGTGAAAGAATAATATGGACATTCCTTTCTGAATAAATGAGTAATCCCGGGTTACCGGGATTGAACAATAAATGGAGCTACTCATATAATTACAATTGTTTCAATTCTCTAGGTAGTCAAGGCTGCTGGCATGTTACTAAACCAGTTCTCGTAAAAACTTTTATTGTATGTAAAAAAAAGTTCCATTAGAGTCGGCTTTTTTAATTAATGAAAATACTGTTAAATGTTATTTTATCACTTACTTGTTGTGATTATTTTATAACGTGAAGTGTCAATGACAAGTATTGTTTGTAGTAGTGCACGTTCCCAATCGATATCGATATGTCGAAACGTCGATATTTCAACGAGCCTATTTTTTTTTAACTTAATGTTAAAATTTAATAACATAATTTTGGCAGGAGGAGGAAGGTGAGAGGGGGGAGGGGGAAGGGGGTCCCCTCTCCCCCCTGGCACTACTCGCAAGACAATGTAACGCACCGTTTCTGAGATTTTAAAATTCTCAGCCCCACTTAACCGAGATCGTGCCTGTTTCAATTATTCCACGTATTTTCTAGGTGCGTGGACACTCGAGACAGAACTACACCAATTTATATCACAATATCCACTAGAAATCAATTTACGAATAATTAAACCAGCCGCTAAACTTCACTCGAGAAAATCCCGCCTAAAACTCCCCAACGCCAACGAGCCCAATCATGATGCAATGTTACCCTCAATGTGCCACTGGTCAGCTGGGTGGACCAGTGGCACATGAGTACGGACTCTGGACTGTGATTGAAAAAAAAACTGTTATTTTCAATTTGAGCTTTATACGTCGTTTTTTGTTCAAAACTATCATACAAATCTAATACTTGGTTCGTGAATAGTCCCTCACTACTCTTTTTTTTATTGGCAACACAAATATGTCAAACTGACAAATTTTGACATTTTGTTGTTTCTGCTTGTTTGGTTCGAGGTTATGATGTACGACACCGATTTGTGGGTTATTTTTGAATGAAAGTGCACAAACGCATTAAGAAACTAGTACAAAATGGGTACTAGGTTTTTACTTCGGCTAGCAGCTCCAACGATAAACAGCTTGAGAATCATCTATCCAAATGTAATTAGGGGTAACGAGAGGATTATTTATCCCAATGCGGTGAATTTTACTGTGACTCGAAATTATGCGAAGAGCAAAGACAAAGGACGAGACAAAAAAAGTAAAGGGGCTAAAGTGGAGATTAATGTCGCAGCAATATCTGAGATTGTTCCTGTGGAAAAAATGAAAGATCGATGCAGTTCAGCTATCGACAAAATGAAGGAAGATTTTGCTAAGAACCTATCCTTGCGATCCACAACTGGCTCTATAGAGACACTGATGGTGAAGTTGGAGGGCAAAAATTACGAGTTGCAGGAGCTTGCTCAAATAGTGCGTAAAAATCCTAAAACTATGGTTTTAAACTTTGCTTCATTTCCGCAAGCCATACCAAATGCATTGAAAGCCATTCAAGGCTCTGGTCTTAATCTAAATCCACAGCAAGATGGCACCACACTGTATGTGCCTGTACCCAAGGTCACAAAAGAACACAGGGAAGCATTGGCAAAGAATGCTAAGGCTTTGTATATAAAGTGTAGAGATTCAGTTAAAGACGTACAAGCCGACTACATCAAAAAAGTTAAGAAACAAAGTAGCGTGTCTGAAGATCTGGTATTTAATATAACAAAACAAATCAATGCGATGTGTGAGGAGTACCAGGTTCAAGCCAAACAGATTTATGACCTAAAGCATAATGAACTTATTGGAAAGTCCTAAAACTTAAAATAAGTACCTACCTCCTTAGAGTTACGGGATTTAGAACTAGACTAAAAAATATGAAATAAATATTTATTGTATTATTTTTTTTTTTTTGTAACTGCCATTAGCCTCCTGTCCTTATTGCAACTTATTTGAGTTCAGTGAGAACCTGAGGATTTTCACCTCTGACTTTTGTTACAGCGAATGTAATTAAAAAATTCAAAATGGAATGGTTAGCTATATTTAAAACAAAAACTGGCCAAGTGTGTGTCGGACCACGCACAATGTATGGTTCTATAGTTACCAGTCTCAGTCTCAATAGTAAAATGTACTTCACTATTATTAGATTACAAAGTTACAAATGCACTTGGTTTTAAGTCATTTTCTATGGGATTAATTAGGAATTTTTACTTACCCAGTTCCATTTTTTGAATTGGTTGACTATTACTTGTTAACTTGTAAAGCCTACTTAGCCCAGTGCCGGATTAGCCATATAGCAAGAGTAGCAAATGCTACGGGCCCTGCGCACTGGGGGCCCGCGCTTGAGAAAAATAGAGAATATTGAGATTGAGATAAAAGAAATGATGGGCCCAAATCTTCATCATATTTGGGCCCGCCATTTCTTCGTCAAATTTCACTTTGAGTAAAATGATGTGTGTCCGTTTCGACCGCGCGGCCATGACGTTTTTTTAAAAAAAAAAATATGCCAAGATTTTGTAAAAATTTGTAAAAGTAGACTCCCAAAACCATAAATTTGTCAAAGCTAAGGTTAGAAATTTATAAGGGTTTGAACGTGGCCGCGCCATTGAAACGCTCCGAACCGCGCGGCCACGGAGATCTTTAAAACTAAGCATTGCAGAGACCTGAAATTTTGGTAAGTAACAGATTGAATTTGTAAAAAATTTGTAAAAATATAGAAAAAAATCCTGGGCTTATATTTTAGGAGCTGTAAGACTAATACGCCATGGCCGTGCCATTGAAACGGTGAAAAACACATTTTCGCCGATATTTCGCTAAAAAAGCAACGCAGACGTCTGAAGTTTTTTGTAAAACCCAGATTTGAATTTGTCAAAACTAGTAAAAATAAAACAAAAAATCCTAGGTTTATATTTTAGGAGCTGTAAGACTAATACGCCATGGCCGCGCCATTGAAACGGTGAAAAACACATTTTTGCCAATATTTCGCTGAAAAAGCAACGCAGACGTCTGAAGTTTTTTGTAAAACCCAGATTTGAATTTGTCAAAACTAGTAAAAATAAAACAAAAAATCCTAGGTTTATATTTTAGGAGCTGTAAGACTAATACGCCATGGCCGCGCCATTGAAACGGTGAAAAACACATTTTTGCCAATATTTCGCTGAAAAAGCAACGCAGACGTCTGAAGTTTTTTGTAAAACCCAGATTTGAATTTGTCAAAACTAGTAAAAATAAAACAAAAAATCTTAGGTTTATATTTCAGGAGCTATAAGACTAAAACGCCATGGCCGCGCCATTGATACGGTGAAAAAATACGTAATCGCCGATATCTCGTTGAAAAAGCATCGCAGAGGTCTGAAGTTTTTTGTAAAACCTAGATCTGAATTTGTCAAAACAGGTAAAAATGTAAAAAAAACTCTAGGTTTACATTTCAGGAGCTGTAGACCGGAATCTTAAATACGTCTTGAATATGTCGATAGGGTGACCATGGCTTATTGTTAACAGAAAAATTTTCACCTATTTTGTTAGATATTATATCTTAAGGATTCTTAATTAAATAAAAATGAAACGATAGTATACAAAACCACGTTTATTAGTTTAAAAATCGTTGTTTGTTACCTGAAAATACTTGTTTTGAGTAGACGTGCGAAAACCATAACAGATAACTTTGCATAGCGTTCGTGATGACTAATGAGTATAAAATAGCATAATTTGATGAATAAGACTTTAAATTCTGCCAGAAATAACCCCCGTAATTAAGTCATGCATTTTAACATTGAATAGCAGGAGCATAGGAGCGAACGAAACGCGCGGGTGCAGCGCGGGAGACGAAGGCTGGCTGTCTAACCAATCACAGCCGTCCAAAAAGAGATATCTCGCCGTCACACCGTCTTTCCCCGCCAAAAACTTTTTCTCGATTAGTCGTCGTTTTACGTTCAGTTAATTCGTACGTAGTACTTGCTGGTGTTTTAAATTTTGGCTTTTCTATGGACTTCGATTTGTGCACTGTTTTGCACATTTGTTATTTTGGCATTCCTATGGACTTCGATTTGCACTCTCTTTCGGACATTTGTTATCTTTGGCTTTGAAAAACGTTCTGCTGCTGCAATCTGGACTTCATTACGCCTCAGGATTTGATTACTAATTAATACTTCTTATCAAGGTAAGTAATTCATACTACATACTCTCTTACCATTTTAGTCAACCTATGTAGTTGACCTAACCAAGTATTGTAATATAATAATATTTGGGTACCTATTTCAATACTGGTCGCTCAATCAATCGTGATGAAATCTTTAAGCAAATAGGTGTATTTTGTATCTAAATTATGTATTTGGCAGATGTTTTAATAATTAATATTTTTGTCGGGAAAAACTACTGTTTACAAAACATTGACTCTTTGACACCAAACATTCTTTAAAAAAAACTTGCTGAGTACTTGACACTTCTTGATTTCAGCTATGATAAAGAGGAAAGATTTGATTGTTCGTTTGTTTGAAATGAATAGGCTCCGAAACTACTGGACCGATTTGAAAAATTATTTCACCATTAGAATCCTACATTATCACTGATGAACATAGGTGATAGAAACTTGACTCAGAATGATGAAACGTCACAATGACAATAGATGCAACTGGATCATTTTTCCGAACGATCAAACTTTCAGATGGATCTCTGCTAACGAAACAGATGTTTCTCTATGTTGCCATGGTAACGTCTTCAACTATTAAGTCGACAGCAATTTGCCAATTGATTACTGATAACCACACAACGGATTCTGTATTGTCTTGGTTGAAAACATGGCACAACGAAGTACGTACTGCCCCTCACGAGATTGTAACTGACGACTCTTCAGCGTTAATAGCAGCAAACGTTCGGGCTTTTACTATTTATCAAACAGTCCGAGACTATCTACGACAGTCTTTTCTTGTTTTAATGGGTAAGAGCAATGATTTTCCTCAAGTATTTCTAAGATTAGACACAAGTCACTTTGTCAAAAAAGTATACAACTTGCGATGCTTCGATAACGTTGATATAAATGTGATTTTTTTTTACATTCGCAGTATTTTATTTGTGAAAGAGTGTGAAAATTTTGAAATCATAAAAAATGTGCTTTGTCATATAATAAAAATTTGTACGTTCAAATATGAATGCTCAAACAATGAGACTTGTAAAATTTCTATGAAATACCTCAAATCTTTGTGTGTCAAGATAGAAAACGCAGTTGCGGAAAACGACAAAAAAGATTTATCTGAAAATTATGTTACAATATCTGATGATGCCAATATTTTAGATTGGTTTGATGAGCTTGTGAATAAAGAAAAAAACTTGGATCAAACCATAAACAAAACAGAAAAACCAAATGACTATTACTTACCCAGTTTAGTATCAACCCTTAGAAGGTTTAATGATAAAACTGCCTCTGTGGAGCAATGTCATGTGTCCTTTTTACAAATCGGAAAATAAGATATATATTGAAAGTTATTTTAAAACTTTAAAACACCTATTATTTGAAACACGCCTGCATAAATACAACGTGGATGAATTTATAAGTTTTCACTACAATTTTATATTAGGGGAGACAAAAATAGCCGCAAAAATCTTGACATAACTGTAGGAAATATAAAAAAACAAACTAACAAGGGCCGAAAACGGACGCTACGAAAAGAAAAATACAAACAGTGTAAAAAAAATGAAAATTAACACAAAACAGTCATTTTCTTCTAATTCCATATTTACAGAAAAGCCATCATATACAGAAAACTGGGGGGGAGAGGAATATTCTGCGAAGAATATCACAATATTGTTTATGCGAAATGGGAATTTAGTAAATTCTATCAATAAAAGTATGACCATTACTAATACATGTGCGTTTGACTCAGTTTCCTTTTTGTTAGCATTTGGATACAAACAAAACGTTCACATTCAACAAATATTTAATACATGCACAAGCAAATTAATCCGCGAATTTATAAAAATATTAACAGAATCTTTAATTTTAATTGTGCTTATAAACTACGAGAGGAAATCATTGCTAAGTATTATAAAAGTGAAAACAATACTTATGGATGTGACAGTAATATGGCTTTTATATTTGAACACATACTTTTAGAGTACTTATACAGTGCCAATGTAATTAAAGAATGTTTAACCGAAACGTGTGCCAACCACTCTAAAAGAAACATAGTATTTTTATCGATTAATATAGAAATCATCAATTTATTCGGAATCGGTGGACTGAAAGATGCCGTCATTATCGATGACTGGGATTTAAAAAAATTTTTAAATGTAACAACGAAACCATGAGATTTACATACGAATTAGGGAGCATTATTTTATTTGATCTTAATGGCACAGACAAAATCAAGCTCGAAGAAATACCCCATTATATCAAAATAAAACAAAGAAAATATGGACTGATAGGTGCTGTGGAATATGTCCCTCCGGTTGTAGGTCTGATCGGTCACTACAAGTGTCAGTGCTTGTTAAATAATTGTTTTGAACAAACTTTAACAATACATAATTGAACATATAGTCTTATAGATGATGATTAAGATTTTTTGTGTGAATTGCCAATTATTTTTTGTAAGAATTTAGAGAAAGTCTTTCGCCATGAGGTCCTATTTTATAAGAATTATATCTTAGCATAAGAAAATAATCTGTGATTTTAAAAGAAATATATATACCTATCTTAGTGTAAGCAAACAATCTGTGATTAATGTGATTTTTAAATAAGAAATATATATTTGTACTTAAAAGAAAATAATCTGTAATTTTGAAAGAAATATATATATTTTTGTAGTGTAAGCAAAAAATCTGTAATTAATGTGTTTTTTTAAATAAGAAATATATCTCAGTACTTGAAAGAACATAATCTGTGATTTTGGAAGAAATATATGTGTAAGTGTAAGCAGACAATCTGTGATTAATGTGATTTTTAAATAACAAATATATATTAGTACTTAAAAGAAACGAATCTGTGATTTGAAAGCACACATCCGTGTAAGCCAAAAAAATGTGATTTATGTGATTTGTGAAACAAATAAACATGGTTTTGTATACTATCGTTTCATTTTTATTTAATTAAGAATCCTTAAGATATAATATCTAACAAAATAGGTGAAAATTTTTCTGTTAACAATAAGCCATGGTCACCCTATCGACATATTCAAGACGTATTTAAGATTCCGGTCTACAGCTCCTGAAATGTAAACCTAGAGTTTTTTTTGCATTTTTACCTGTTTTGACAAATTCAGATCTAGGTTTTACAAAAAACTTCAGACCTCTGCGATGCTTTTTCAACGAGATATCGGCGATTATTATTTTTTCACCGTATCAATGGCGCGGCCATGGCGTTTTAGTCTTATAGCTCCTGAAATATAAACCTAAGATTTTTTGTTTTATTTTTACTAGTTTTGACAAATTCAAATCTGGGTTTTACAAAAAACTTCAGACGTCTGCGTTGCTTTTTCAGCGAAATATTGGCAAAAATGTGTTTTTCACCGTTTCAATGGCGCGGCCATGGCGTATTAGTCTTACAGCTCCTAAAATATAAACCTAGGATTTTTTGTTTTATTTTTACTAGTTTTGACAAATTCAAATCTGGGTTTTACAAAAAACTTCAGACGTCTGCGTTGCTTTTTTAGCGAAATATCGGCGAAAATGTGTTTTTCACCGTTTCAATGGCACGGCCATGGCGTATTAGTCTTACAGCTCCTAAAATATAAGCCCAGGATTTTTTTCTATATTTTTACAAATTTTTTACAAATTCAATCTGTTACTTACCAAAATTTCAGGTCTCTGCAATGCTTAGTTTTAAAGATCTCCGTGGCCGCGCGGTTTGGAGCGTTTCAATGGCGCGGCCACGTTCAAACCCTTATAAATTTTTAACCTTAGCTTTGACAAATTTATGGTTTTGGGAGTCTACTTTTACAAATTTTTACAAAATCTTGGCATATTTTAAAAAAAAAAAAAACGTCATGGCCGCGCGGTCGAAACGGACACAATGATGTTCATGGTCAATACAATTTATTCTACGCAAAAGATTCATGTCCTGGTAGTCAATTTATCTGATGGAATAATGAAGCCTAATGAAGTTTAGGGGGGCCCGTAGTAAAATTTGCTACAGGCCCCGCACCGGCTTAATCCGGCACTGACTTAGCCGTGATAGTTTTCCTTTTAAATTCATTATATTATTATGTATATGCTAATAACATGAATTTTTTCACATCTCCAAAAACAAATGTTTAGTTGTTACACTTGACTCTAATAAAAATTAGCACTTTAAAGCTTAATATTTCGCAAACGGATCCTTGGATGGCAAAATGGTCTTCGCAAACCCGCAATATTTTTAAACGACCTATCCAAAGATACTCCACACACTGGGGTAGACGATAAAAAAAATCATCACCACTTTACATGTAGGGGAGCCACCCTAAAAAAAATATTTCAGGATTTTATTTACCACTGTGTCGGCGTGAGTAATATGTATACCCATACCAAATTTCAACTTTCTAGCGCTAAGCGTCTCTGAGCTAAACCGCGGACGGACAGACAGACGGACATGATGAAACTATAAGGGTTCCTTGTTGACTACGGAATCCTAAAGAGTAGGGTCAGGTGAACCACGAAAAATTTGAAGTTTTCTCACGCAGTCATATTCGAATTTAAAGTTTATTTTTTTCATTTATACGATTCAGTGTCTATCAGACTATACGTTTCTTTACAAATTTAAGCTTAAAAACTGATAGATTTGACATTACATAGTGTTTTAAAAAAAATGGGAAATGGTTCACTGTGTACACTATTGGGTACACACTGATCCATGATGAAGTTCACAGTAAACCACTGTTGGACACAGTGAATCATGTCATATTAAAACGAAGCTAAGTTATATTTTGCCCGTGTTCACTGTGGTAAATGAAAGCTCATTAATTAAAACACAAGATTTTTCATATTTCCAAAAATGTTTATTAAAAATGTATCAAAATAATCAACAACTTAACAAAATTAACAATACAGGCACATAGCACATCCTGCGGACTCTCCGTCCGCTTACCGGCCCATCGTGATGCTCGACGAGGTGGGCAAGCTCTTTGAAAGAGTAATTGTTAACCGCCTCGTCGGGCACCTGGTGAGGGTGGGGCCGAATCTGGCGGAGAACCAGTTCGGTTTCCGCACGGGGCGCTCAACGGTGGACGCCATCATGCGCGTGAGAGCCCTCACGACGGGAGATGCGGTGTCCCGGGGCAGGGTCGTCTTGGCGGTGTCTCTTGACATCGCCAATGCTTTTAACTCCTTGCCCTGGAGTTGCATTAGGGAGGCACTCCGGTATCACCGGATGCCGACCTACCACCGTCGCGTGGTCGAGGCCTATTTGACGGACAGGGCCGTCATCTACCCCGGTCACCGGGGTGAGTGGAACCGGTGAGAGATGTCGTGCGGTGTTCCACAGGGTTCAGTTCTGGGGCCGCTCCTGTGGGACATCGGCTACAACTGGGTGCTGCGTGCTGACCTCTTCGATTCGTCAGCGTGATCTGTTACGCTGACTATACGCTAGTTCTGGCACAGGGGAGGTCACACCAGGCGGCGGCCGACTTGATGACACGCGGGGTCGCGATAGTCGTTGGAAGGATCCGGCAATTGGGTCTCGAGGTGGCCGTGCACAAGTCCGAAGCCATGTGCTTTCATGGTTCTCGGAACAGGCCACCAATGGGATCCCAAGTAACGGTAGGAGGGGTTCACATCAGCGTCGGGTCGACGATCAAGTACCTGGGACTCGTTCTCGACAGCCGGTGGAACTTCGAGGAGCACTTCTGACGTTTGGCTACCAGACTGGAGCGGGCCGGGGCTGCCTTCAAGCGGCTCCTGCCCAATCTAGGGGGTCCAAATGCCTCCTGCCGGAGGCTTTATGCGGGGATCGTGCGGTCCATGGCCCTTTATGGGGCCCCAGTGTTGGCTCTCACACTGAAGGGGCGACCAGCCCGCCAACTCAATTCTTCCCAAAGGGTCATGGCCATCCGGCTGGCCCGGGGATACCGCCCGGTCTCCGGCGAGACGGCGAGCCTCCTTGCCGGATTACCGCCATGGGATCTGGAGGCGAGAGCAAAAAAGTATATAAATATTAATAACGAATGTCGATGTAACTGTGGTACACAATGAACCACGGTTCACTGTATACCCTACTACACTGAGTCACTGTGTACCACCTACATTATTTAACAATTGAGATAAAATTTTAAAAAAATGATTTAGGTTATACTAAAAACATAATAACCATAAGATTGGCAAAGATTAACTTTATATGTGTAGTAAATACAGTAAGAAAATCTAATAAACCACTAGTTTGAGGAACAAAAACAAAACTCACCTTTTTTTAACTTTTTGCGCGGGAAATCACAAAACGTCCCACCACACGGCTGCTGTTAGCGGGCGCTCGCCGTCAACTGGGGACTACTGGGGAGCGAGGGACGCGGTACGCGACACGTTTCTACGTGTCGGTTGCATGAACCGGTAACTACTAGTTTAGGTTATACCAATACTGGTTCTCTGTGTACTACTGGCACACTGTTGGCCACCTGACCTATTAATAAAGTATGCTTTTGATTTAAAAAACGATTTTTCATAAATTCAAATAGTAAAAGTAGGTACCTACCTATTGGACGGTAGAATATCTTTGCATATCAAAATTAAGGCAGCTTATTATTTGAATAGACATGGTAATCAGAAAAAAAACAGGCCAAGGGCTTGTCGGGCCACGCACAGTATAAAGTTCCGAAGTTTTGTCTCTAAAACATGACAGAAAATTGAATAATTTCGAGCTCATTTTCGTTATGAACTACACTGAATACCATGACAATACAGCGATATCGAGAAATTATTAACATTATGAAAGCACTGGACAATTAGCTTTTCTAGTTGAAAATAATGTTCTCCTAGACATCGATATACGTCACAGTAAATTCTCCAACTGCAAATGTAAGTTTGAAATCGCAAAAAACATATTTATGTAGGGTCAAGGCGGCAACAGTGGCTATAGCGGGAACAGTGGCGCAGGCGCCATTAGAGCGAAAGTAACACAGATATCTATCCTTCTCCCTCACTCCTCGGAAGCTCTCGGGATACGAACAATTATAAACTAGTCAAGTTGCGGCTGCCGCGACCATATGGCGTGTTGTGAGACATTTTACGTTTTTACCGGAGAAAATTTGTAATTTAAGGTAAGATATACTTTGTTTTTACGCCCTAGAGTTTTGTTGTATTAATAAAACAATGTTTCTGATCAAAACTATGTATAAATGAGATTGCTTTGACGCGTAATCCATCTCTCAACAAGCAATAGCGTGGCATGTGGTGCGTCATCAATTAAAAATGGCGGTCAAGTACTGGGTGGATCAGACCGCTTGAGTACACAGTGGATCACGAGCCACTGTGTACTGTATTGAAATCCATTTCAGATATGAAATATAAATTGATCTTACATCTTTTGTTATTACTAACCAAATTTATTAATACAAGGTTATAAGTTTGTCCGTTGAGCATGTATTATATTTTTTTCAGAATGCCACGTCCTGTAAAGCCCCGTAAAATCGGGAATCATACGGCTCAAGACATGAAAGAAGCTCTAAAAAATATAAAAAATGGAATGAGTTTGAGGAAATCTTCCCAAATTACGGGCATTCCCTTTACGACTCTGAGGCGTTATAACCTTAAGACTCGGAACTTAAATTTAGATGAGACACGATTGACGCCAAATTACACAATCAATAAAATTTTTACGACGGAACAGGAAAACATGTTGAAAGATTATTTTAAATACTGTGTATTGCTATTTTACGGGTTGTCTACAAAGGAATGCCGAAGAATTGCATATCAGATGGCACAAATTAATAATTAGAAAATGCCAAATTCGTGGAAGGAAAAAGAAATGGCAGGGAAAGACTGGTTGCTTAGCTTTAGGAAGAGGCATCCGGAACTAACACTAAGAAAACCCGAGCCATGGTCGAATCTCAATTGTTATTTCGGATATTGGATAATGTTATGACTGAAAGAGTCACTTTTTGCTAAGTTGATTTTTATTTTTTTAGATTTAAAGGAGAAGTTTAGATTTTTGTACTAGTTTTATTAGTTTTTGAGACCAAAAGTGACACTTTTTTGCTAAGTTGATTTTTAATTTTTGAGAATAAGAAGTGTATTTTTTTTCTAAGTTTAGATTTTTGTACTTGTATTTTTATTTTTGAGACTGAAAATGTCATTTTATGTTTAAGTTAAAACAGTCACTTTTTGCTGAGTTGATTTTAATTTTAGAGACCAAAAAGCATATTTTTTTCTAAGAAGTTTTAGATTTTTGTACTTGTATTTTTATTTTTTGAGACTGAAAATGTCATTTTATGTTTAAGTTACCAGTTAATTCTTTGGGTCAAATTACCCACCTAAATTAAGACTGGGAAAATTTTATGTTATTTTAAGTTTATATTTTTCCAGAAGAAGGGAATTTATGTTTAATAGCAGTTGATTAATGTTAAGGTTTAAAAGACTGATGATTAATGTACATGGTACTAAGTTCCTATTGAGTAATTAAACTTAATAACAAACTTAAAATTGCATTTTATTTTAGATTTATATTTAAAGAGCCACTGTGTACCTACCCGATTCACTGTGAACTACAGGTATATTCACTGTACCCGACCCCCGGTACACAGTGGCTCAGTGGGACTTTTTTTTAAAAATGCCTTCTATCTCCTTTTTCATTTACCGGTTGGACAACATACAAGAAAAAATATAAAATAGATTAATTACACTACGTACGAGTCCTATTTGTAACTTCATAACACTACTACAAATAAAGAGAGAGCTGTCTAAAAAAAAAGTGAGCCACTGTTGCCGCCTTGACATAATGTTGGGTATATTTTGTGGAATGAGTTTTTATGTGATAAAACTACATAGGACCTTGCTTCTTGGCAAATCTTATGATTCTGGCTCAACGGGAAGTACCTTGTAGGTTTTGATTTACTTGCGATTATCAAAATATGTCACAAAAATGATGCATGTTAAATAGCTTTAGTTTTTGTTGCGTTAAATTAGAAGCTAGATTTTATCAGAGCTTCAAGGGGCCACAGACCTACGTATTTGGTAAGTATTTTCAACACGGTACTTTCACGCGCCCCTGAGAAAAAATGTCGACCGAAAGACGGACAATGAAGTGATCCTATAAGGGTTCCGTTTTTTTCCTTTTGAGGTACGGAACCCTAAAAAGTGTGCTGGAGGCGTATTTCGGCCACTCTGTCACGCGAATAGGTATATCTAATTTTCTGTCAGTTTAGAGAAAGAAATCCTCGAAACCCTACACTGTGCGTTTGAATTTTGAAATTGTATTCACTGTAACTGAAATCCGAGGTTTTCACTTTTTTGACGCCCCAGGCACTCCACTATCTTTCTTTTTGAACAGCCATTTCCTAACTTTATAAATAAATCATGTAGAAAAAACATAAATGTGCATGTGTTGCAAAACTAAGGCATCACAATAAATTACAACTTTGAGGTAATGGGAACCCCAAATTATTTAGGTAAGTACTGATTTAACTTCTTTCTTGGACTCCTACTACAATAAAAAATGCGGACGTTTGGATGGAGCAATGGAGTTTTGTTACTCAATCACACCCTAAACGTCTAAATAGATCTGGATGAAATTTCATCCATAATTATCTATTCTAACTCTAACCGAACATCAAACTGAACTGACTCGAATCTGAGTTCAGCTAAAATAACTTCACAACTCTGTTAGCTGCTAATGCATATAAGAGGGGGGTGTAGGTTTAGGTCCTGACTACTCCGGAAGTGACGGAGCCACGCGCCGGTTAGTCTGTTTTGTCAATCCATCTTCCCTGAGTACTAAGTGGCTAGACTTGAAAAAAAAATTATTATGAAACAGACCTTTTAGACTTTTTTGCAAAAACAGAAAACTTACTTAATCTTTTTGTATCCTTTGGCCCCCCCCCCATGTAAATTCTATAGCTAAGCCCGTGCCCGTCGGTATGTAAATGTGCCAAAGAGTGAAAGTGTATCGCTAGCTATACTTTTAGACTGGGAGTGGTCGCTTTTTCGTGTGCAAAAATACTCATTTCCAGTTGTAAAAATCTATGTGACAATGACAGGTACTTTAAAAATTTAACTGACTGTCAAGTGTCAAAGACAGGCTCCAGCTGTCAAATTAGTTTGGTAAGCAAAACAACTCGATTTCGAAACCCTACAAAATTTCAAAAGTAATGGATTCAGCGAACAGAACTCGTAACAAAAAATATGATAGGGTCATGTCTCGTGTACACAATCAGTCACGAAGCAGCCTAAAATCGAGTTCTTTTGTAACACGCCATGATATACCATCGTCTGTACGTCTTGGCGCGAAATCAGTCGTTTCGAACGTGAGCTCCTCAGGAGTTACCAAAGAACTTCCAACTTTTTTGAATGACTATGTACCAGAATCTGGTCGTGAGAAAGTTAAACGAACGTATGTGGTAAAACCTCGTAAGACTATTAAGAGTTTGGACGTCGCAGCCTCTCCGCCTCATATTAAGGCAAGGGAACCAGTTAGAAAGCCCTTTAATATGAGGGTACCGGAATCTGCCCCTTCAGTATTAATCAATAATGGAGAAAAGTGGTCTGCCACACATTTAAGAGAGTGTTTATCTAGCAGATCTCATTCACGACTGAAGGATTTAAAGGTAAATGTATTGTTTCAATAGTTTAACTCATTTTATTATTGTTTTACATTATTTCAAAGCCTATATGATGGGTATATTTATGAATCTTTAATCAACTCCAAAAAAAGGCGAAGGTTCTCAATTTGGTGGGTATTTTTTTTATTACATGTACACCGGTTAATTACTCTGAGGTTTCATTTAATACATTCGTCAATTACATTCGTTTGATGCGGTATAT
Organism: Mamestra brassicae; assembly: GCA_905163435.1. NCBI lineage: Eukaryota > Metazoa > Arthropoda > Insecta > Lepidoptera > Noctuidae > Mamestra > Mamestra brassicae. The sequence continues at coordinate 809,481 of LR990999.1, read as the reverse complement.
TTGCCATTTGGTCCTGTAAAAATTTTATTCAGTTTGGCCCAGCAGTTTTTATTTCATGAGCATTTTGCTTACTTGTTACTTACTTAGATGATGTAATTATGTTGTTCCAAGTAAGCAAAAGTTGGTTGTATTTTCTTGTTAACAAGTTTTTAGTTTTAAACATTCTGCTATATGTTTTGCCCTACAGTGAATTGAGAAAGGGTCATAGACTAACAGCTGTTAGTTGAAGTTGAGGGTTGTTGTTGGGGTAGCTGGTGCTGTCGTCCAAAAATATAATAACTGTTATATGAAAATATAATAAAAATATAATACTGATATAAACTACTTTCAACTAAAATAGTACTTACTATTACACCCTTAAACAGGATATTTGATAGTAGCCCCAGTACAAATTGTAATGATGAAATATTAGATTACAGAGGTTTAAACATAATTACTTTGAATGATTCCAGGATGAAATAAAAGCTTACAAAGAGGCAGACAAGTTAATGAGGCTGCGGAGTTCTTTGTTTAAGAAGTGCGGAGTAGTGCTAGACGATGTGGGGAACATGGCTGAGGACAAAGCTGTGCAGGCCAAGCTTACAGAAGAGGACACCAATGGTGAGCTATTTTTGTTTTTATTACCTGCTAAAAGTTTTTTAAGGCAAGGCAAATAAAAATGCAAGAGTGAATTGAAACAAGACCTTGTAGGAGATTTTCAACTAGCTATTAGTATTGATAGTATCCTTTATTTCACATTTCGGCATTTCGGTGACTAATTTTTAAATTTAATTGGAAGTGAAAATAACAGTCTCCCAGTTTTGATTCACACTTGTTTTTTAAGGATGGGCAATCATCAAATGACTTTTTCTGGGTGGAGTGGATGGGAAAGCGTGTCAGACTCTTCCTGACTAAAACCAATCCGTGTTCCTCCCATAGCCCTTTACATTCCATGGCCGCGGTGACTCTTTCAAACAAATTCTGCAACTTTGATTTACGCCTGTGTTTCTATTCTCACCATTTTATCTGGTAGCTGGTTTGTAAGCAAACTGACACTGACTTGTGAATCTTGAGGATCTGGAATACTTTTATCTGGTCAGGTGATTATGTTTAGCGCCATCTGTCTTCAGTTGTTCAAGCTCGAGTTAATTCATGCGCTAAAAACTAGATGGCGCTTGCTATCTCAAAAATTTAAAATAATATTGACTAAATAGCGCCCAACTTTTAACAAGTTTTACTACCTACATGAGCTATATTATCATTTTCTGGCCCCAGTAATATGTACCACTTAGCATATGTTTCGATTTGTAGGCATAAAGCGCAGAAAATGCGACTCCACGCGAACCTTACTTACTTCTTTTATTAGGCACTTACTTTCTTCACAATATAATAATTATTCTCGCTAAAATAAAATTGTAGATATAGGTACCACTCCAGTGTCTGGAATTGAATTTGACAAGTGTCGAAAAACATGTCAGTTGATTCGATTGGCTTGTTGATAATTCAGTCATGTCAACCAATCGCAGCAGTTTACACTCGCTTGACAATTTGTCAGTTCCGTAAATCATAAAGTTTTTAGACGGGAGGACAATATAACACGTCCTTTACTTGGGCCAAGTTTCCCGGTGACGCAAAACATAGAAGTCGCAAGTCGGGCGGAAAACACCTAGAATAAGCTCCTCATTTGCGAAGGACCTGTTCTATTTTGTTTTTTTTCTTTGACTTAAACCAAGAAGTTCAATCTCAAGGTTTTCCTACGAGCGATGGAGTGAGAGCGATTGAGATGCAGTAGGTGTATCAACGCATCGTGTTCGAAACAATATGCGCTCCACAGAGATCTGTGCAAAAGTGGCTCAAAGGCTGCCGTAACTTTTCATTTTCCTAAATCAAAATCAAAAGTCAATTATTTAAATTAGGCTGAGTGCCAGCACTTTTTGAACGTCGAAGTTCTACATAAAGACAGTCCCCCAAAACGCCCGCACGTCAGCACTTCCTAGTGTTCTAATCACGCATAGGTACATTATGGTGTGGGGAAAATTTGCTTAGCGGAGACAACATCTTGCTAAAACAAAAGAAGAGTTAGTTACTCTCAGGTTCTCAGGTTGCCCGTAAAGCTATTTCCTCCGCAGTTCCTCAATTGCTCTAGCAGAGTCTAATAAATCAAAAGCTTTGGTAGCGAGAGTCACACATTTTCACAGCTCCATTTGCCTTCTAGTCGATTCACGGTAGTCATAATTTACATATAACTTTTAAAGGTATACTTTGGTGTAAGCTTGTATTGCAAAATTTCGTTATGTGTTCATCGAGCCGAAATAGCTCAGTTGGGAGAGCGTTAGACTGAAGATCTAAAGGTCCCTGGTTCGATCCCTGGTTTCGGCATTCGTTTTTTGTAATTTTCTGTATTTGTTTGTTACAGAAACTGGACAGACGGAAATTAGGTAAGCAGGATCGGCTTATTGGCATTAAAAATCATTACCGTCCTAATTTTAAACGATAAGTAATAATTCGGAGAACAACTAACTGAAGCAAGAAAAATTAATAATATATTTAAACTATTTTGCGAAAAAAAGAGGAGAATCTCAATTTGGTTGTATTTTTTTTAAATATTTTTTACCTCGGGACCCCGACCCATAAACCGATTTGGAAAATTCATGTTATGAACCATTTAAAAAAAAATCTGATGAGAGTACTTTCATCAAATAATTTTTGCGACTCCATTGCCTTATTGGTTTGGTGTTCCATCAGAAATCAGCCAGGGCTTGTAACGAAAATACCAGCCTAATATCCGTGGATACCGGAGCCTGACCGAAAACCTGTATTGCACTTTAAAAACCGGTTTAAACCGGTATTCAAGAACTTCGCGCTTTTAATCTTGTTTTCTTCTTTCTTATCAAGTGATGGCTGAAAATTCATGCAACCGCATTAACTAATGCGTGATTGATGCTGGCACAATAATTTTGCTGGGTACTGGGTCTTACTAATTGATTTATTAGTATGACATGTATAGCCATGCATTACGGGATATACACCTGTAGCGTAATACAGTCCTATAAAATTATAAATATTTATAGCATAATTATCGTAAATTAAGAAATGTTACATTAGACATATTACTAATGTCAAATTATATATTTTTTTAAATTATATATTTTTTTAGGGTAAAATAATATGAACATATGTGTAGGACGCACTCTCAACCGTTTCGAAAATACAGCAGTGATTGTATGTTATGCTACGTATAATATTTCATATATTATAGTATGTCATTTTCAGAATCTCGTTATATTATTTTATTTATTTATTTATTCATTCATTATTATAGCACCTTCGTCGTGCACGTTCCCTATGGTACCTAACTATCAGAAATTCAGTAGTGGCGGTAGGTAGGTACAATAGGGAACCTGCACGACGAAGGCTCTGCCACCTGGTGGCGTAAATCCGAATCATTGACACTACGCGTTAAAAAATAATAACATTAAAGAAATTAAAAATAACATTTAACTAAGTGTGAAAACGTATTTTTTGCATGTCGAGGTGCTCGAACACTTCAAAGAAAAATAAGTCCAATGGTGTAAAAATCTGTTGCTTTCCTACAAATAGTAATTAATATAAACGACAAAAGTGGATAAATGCAGAAAAAAAAATGTAACTACGATTTTCATAATAATTAAGAAATTGTGTGAAAAGTGTTATTTGATAAAAAGTTTATGAGACTTATCGATGGTATAGCTATCTATTTCTACCAAATAATTAATATCAAATGGCACAACTCAGAAAAAATACAGAAATTAAACTGTATTTAATTTTTTGTATGTCGTAGGAAAGGATTCAGAATTTCGCGAGGTTACGCAACGCCTCTTTAGCTCAGTGGTAGAGCACTGGTCTCGTAAACCAGGGGTCGTGAGTTCAATCCTCACAGGAGGCAGTGTCGATCACTTTTTGTACTTAGTTTTCATTGTTTTGATGGTTTTTATGTGGATATAATTGTAAATTGATAACTTAATACGATTGTTGTCTGCCATATGTTTCTTTATCTATAACTACGCTGAACCTATATAATGGTAAAAAAACTTAGTCGTCACACGTTTTTCGGTAAAAAATATACTTGAAAAACGTATTCTCCACCTTTGTGGTCATTAACAAACCTCTTTAGGTTTTCCAAAAAAAATTTGATCGTTCGGTCGTCTTGAACGTAGAGATTTATACTCTGCGAGTCTGTCGGATATGGTTTGTGACTGTTTTGTGACATGCGACTCGTGCTGATATGTATATAGTTTATTTAATATTATTAATTACATGGAGCAATTCTTCCCTTTTATCGCGGTTCCGATACCCGAACGAATATGCGGCTCCCCCTGAGGGCACTCTGCTGCCCGAAGGCTTACCTGATGAACGACTTACTTACTTACGAGAACTTGATCGATGAGAGTCCGAGCTAAAACCCATTCTAGATCCCACAAGAACCCAAGACAAGGAAAAAAACAGTGGCCACGAGTGAACCGTCCGTGTATCATAAGTTTGAGTTCCCGAGAATGCACCCCGAGGACGAGCGCTCGAGCCGCATGCTCCCATTCCTAACGCGCAACCAAAGTCATAATGATAGCCAAAGATAAGAGGATGATATATTGGGACGATATATACTACTCGGGGTAGTCGGCAGCGGTGGCCGTACTTCACTGGTGGCTCGACGCTCGACTGGTGGCAGGTATTGTAACAGACCTACCGTCACCAAAGCTGATGAATAATACTCTTGCCAGCTTCTTACGAGCTGTTTTATATATTATTTTTGCCTGATCAACCGGCAAGTTCGTCATGCTCCCCTAGATGTCACTGCTTGCGGTAGCGTCGGGGGTCGGGTTACCTCCTTCCCTCAAACATGGCGAGGGCGGTAATGGCTGATCTTTGCGTTATGCTCGTGAACGAGTGCTGCTTGTGGTGACTGGTCGTCTGGTCATAGTATTTTTTTTAAAATTATTATTGTTGTATTAACGTTAAACTACTGTTTATTATTAGTGTTATGTTGGCTCTAGTTCATCACTTGTGACTCCAGACACAATCCTATTGTTAGACTATACTATTGCACACCATTTATGCCCAGAGGCATAATTAGTTTGGTTTACTTGTTAATGCTTGAGTTTGTCTATTTCTGATGGCTTAAAGGAGTGTGCGCGTGCGTGTGTGTGTGTGGAAATTAAATGAAATTAATTGACACTTGGTAGCTAGTGTCAATTAATTTCATTTAATTTGATTTACAGTTTGAATATTTTATTTTCTGTGTCATGAATTTATACAATAGTATACAAAGTATTTTACAATTAAAATACTTTGTATACTATTGTATAAATTCAAGTTTTAAAGCTTAACAGACAGATAGCTTAAGAGACTTCTTCCCAGCTACAACACTAGGAAGTGGTGTTGTGTGTGTGGTGTGGAGTTTGTTGCGCCACTTCTTCCCAGCTACAACACTAGGAAGTGGTGACAAGCGGGCGTTTTGGGGGACTGTCTTTATGTAGAAATTTGACGTTCAAAAAGTGCTGGCACTCAGCCTAATTTGAATAAATGACTTTCGAATTTAGTTCGCGAACACATTCGTAAGAAGCTGTCAGTAGTATTGATGATAGTAGTATCGCTAATGTTTTCCAATTAATTTGTTCTAAGTATTTCGTGTACCTATTTATCTTGTTAATTTGGGTATTTATATTGTATGTATGGTTTATATATTTGTATTATTTATTTAAATGTTTGTATGTAATATAATTAAATATCAATCGCATTTTATTCTCGATATTGCACCTACCACCATTCTCTGCATCACCCAAAGGTTGACTGGTAGAGAATGCCTATGGCATTAAATCCGCCTCTGTACATTTGTGTGCGTTAAGTGTTAATAAATAAAAAAAAAATAAGGAATGCTATAGGCAATACGGGAACGGAAAAAAACGGGATAAGCGCGTACGAAGTCGCGTGCAACAGCTAGTATACAAGTCAATGCCTGCTTCTGTCTGTTTCTCCGCGTTCTTCTTCTAAACCGTGCTCTGGATTTAGACACGGTTTTCACCATATTTCTGTGGTTTTCACCCATGTGAAGCCGGGGCCGGTCGCTAGTGCTTCGATAAAACCTTCTTCATCTCCTGCTGCGCTACTTAATCATCTGTACAAAAACTGCACGTAATGAAAATCGAAAAACGTGGGTAATAGGCACATTTAGTACAAGCACGCCTGATCGCAAATTGATATTCCATCGCCAGACCTGCCCGGGGAGGAGGATACTCCCGCAACACGATTTGCATTCGTACATGTACTGAAAATAGACGAGGTGCTCAGTCCTGCGACTGTGCGATTTTTTTTAACTAGGCGTTGCGATTTTTAACGCAATATAAAAACATATTCAGGGTGATTTTTCCAAGTGTGCGTGGATGGCCAAATCCGGAACAATTAGGAATATCGAAAAACACTGAAAGATCTCACCTTGGTTTTAATGAAAACCAAAACTGCACTAAGTATTAAGTTTTTGAAATATCGGTATTCGATTTTGAAAAAAAAACACACCCTGTATTATTTTATTACACCATTCGAAAGTGTCGCTTATAAGTATAACGTTCTGCAAAGTAATAATACATGGCAAACTAAAGGAAAGAGCTCATTTTACACGACTGCCCAAAAAAGGAGTGTTATGTTTTTAACAAGATAGTTTTTGTCGCGGTTTCGGCCGCTTGAAAAGTGTTTCTATAATTAGGTTTTTTTTTTGCCCGCAATCCTTATCTTATAACCAGAGATCGGAATAGGTAGAGTATATTTACCTAATGTTCGTGGAAGTAAGTAACATAGAGTTGATAATACCTCCTGTAAAATCCCTGAATCATAAATGGAATCATGACAATTAAAACCCGGGATTATAAAAACATGAACTGGACTTTGAGTATAGTTACAAATTATTGATTTGAAGAATCAAAAGAAGCAAGAGTTGTGCGAAAACAAAGCTATTTAATGAAACAGTTTTAGAAGGTACGGAACTCTAAAACTATACTAAGATTCTTCAATGTAATCATTTTATTCAAATGTATTCAAAACGCAATAAGTAATTTGCTATTTCTTAAGTCCCGGGATACAATCGTCATCTATATGATTCCGGGATTTTAGAGGAGGTGTTATCAACTCTATGTCACTTACTTCCACGAACATTAGGTAAATATAGTCTTCCTAAACCGATCTTTGTTAATAACATTAGCTATCTGGTAGTGAAAGTCCCGTCAAATTCGGCGGTCCATACGAAGAAACAGCCAAAAACACTTCCGAAATTAAAGTTATTTCATACAGTGCTTTTTTATTTATTTTTATAGGTATCGTTTATATTATGCATTTAGTCAGTGTTTTACTGTTCTTTTGATATTACCAACAGACACTTCAATATTATTGATTTATGTCGATTTGTAGATCTGTAGGTTATCCCTGCAATTGGGTATCTTCCTGATAAAATCTCATTAGTCCGTCACATAGATTTCCAAAAGATATTGGACCCGTACTTTTTATTTTTTCACGTTACCTAAAAATTAACACTTATGCAAAGCGTGCGTGTTGTCATGTTTTAGTACACTTTTACTAAAACGTGACGTCAAAAGCTACCACTCTTGATGCGGTTTATTTTTATTATTTTTTATCGATTTGAAATGGAACTATTATTTCTTAACTAGGAAAATATCGAATCATGAAGTTGGATTGCTGGAACGATTAATTATAACAACCCCAACGCGATTCTAAAACTGTGACAACACTGGAAGTCGTCGTCTCCTTTTATTACACAATCCTCACTAAGAAAATCTTGCGTCTGTCCATCCGTACATTTACGATGATAATCGCGCTTCGCCCGAGTCAAGGGGAATACCAATAAACGGTTTGTAACGCCTTCACGTAGCTGGCTGGGCGATGCGGCCCACCGGCCAGACTGTCAAGTACTACAGGCTACAGCGCTCACACCGATCCACTGTGGATTATTTTTTCATAGACAGTCAAGATTCTTGATCGTCTTCTCTGATTGGGAGCGGAATTCTCACAGGTTCGAGGTACGTCGTATATGCTTTTGAATAGCCTGAAAGCCATACGCCTCTTCTGACACGACTCGGACTGCCCAAAAAGGAGTGTTGAGTGGCGGACTTAGCCTGTCAGGACATTTGGTTCTGCAATCTAGCCCAGGAAAAAAAGCTTAAGTAAATCATAGTGAGCGAAGCGAGCTCGAATATTTTAGCTACCCGCCTCGGATATTTTTTTTGACCTTTCATATAGTCAAGCGAGTAGAGAGAGTAGTCAAGCTGTGGACTTACTGGAGGTATGCTGAATGGTTTGAAAAATATGGGATTGATAGATCGCAGCGAGCACGAACATTTTGTTGTCTCCAAGCAAGTTTTTACTAATGTATTTCGGCTTTGAATGGTATTTTATTAAAAAGGCTCCTCAGTATTTGAGTAGCGCTGAAAATATAATATTTTGCGTACTATATTATTTTTCTATAGTACAATAATATAATATATAATATAGAACGGGTGGCAACCCTAATTAGTGCCCAAAGAAAAAGCATGTGATGTTGAAGACCGCCGTGACGTTATCATGCAATTCTATTCGACTTCGAGACAACTGTATCGTCCTTAAATGGGTAGTATGGTGGAGGTGGTTCCTATGATCACTCGAGTGTTCATGATCTTGTGGATGAGAAGCACGAGTTCGTGTTCCTATTGGGGCAGAGGTAGGGTTAGGTTAGGTATAGTATTGTACTGTATTTTGGGTCTGCGTACTATAATACTGCAGAAGAAATATATACCTAGTATGTAAAAATACTATATTTTCAACACCGAAATCTAACAAAAAATCTTTCATTTAAAAATGAACAGGCCTACTTTTAACTGATGCGGTAGCACGTATAGTCAAACCGGAGAAAGACTCGTCGTCCCACCACGTACTTTTCCCATCACAACCTACGTTCCCCATCGCCACTCAATAGAAAACGTCTCCTTCTCTGGTTTGACTATAGTGCATCCGAACGTATATGTTGCTGCGTTCAGAACTTGTCAATGTCAAACGAATGTTTGGTCATTGGTATGCAATTTTTCAATTAGATATTGTTCTTTCTTTTGAGAAGTCTTAAATAAATTAGTTATGGAAAGTGGTAGCAATAACGAAGGTGCGTCAAGTTCAAGTGTGCCGTTAATGCCGATTCAAAAGCGAAAATACAAAAAAAAAAAACTCCAAACATATAAACCTGAGTGGGAAAGAGTGTATAAATTGAATGTGATAAAACTGATAAAGCATAAATTACACTTTTTTTTTAAATGTAGGAATTGCCAGCAAATATAGTTTTTATAAAATAAAAAAGTAACAAATATATATTTGTGTATTTTTTGCTTTTTCCATAAAATACTATTTTTTTTTAGTGTACTATATTTTTTATGGCTTAGATTGATAAATACATACTACTAGCGACCCGCCCTGGCTTCGCACGGATGCAATGCTGATACTACGGTTTTAGAACGCTGGTCCCAAGTAACTTCGAACTCTGTCATATGTCAGTGTTTTCGCGAAATCATCTTGAGCACATAACTTGAACGCTATTTACAGGCACGCGCCGCCGCAACCGCTATGTCCCTGCATTTTAAAACTGTAATATCTTCGAAAATATTAATTTAAATTACATGCTGTAAATTGGGCCATATTGATCTATATTAAATGCACAATGTATTTAAGGTACTTAGTTGGATAAGGATTAATGCTGTATTACTTAAAATCGCTTCGTATATTGCCATTATTTCTCGTAAAAAGTAAAGGATAAAAAATGGTTATTGTGGGTTATCCCTTAGAGATAAACATATACCATCACAGACTTTTTTATAGACCTTTTTAAGGTGTACAATACTGTAGTACATTATTTTGATCTATCTCGTAGGGTTCAGCCAGCGTTTGCAATGTTAGCGCAAAAAATGTGTTTATTTACGATATCACATTAGAAACCTCTAAAATTATCAGTGTTTCTCTACTATATTATGCATGTATTTTACATATAAACCTTCCTCTTGAATCACTCTATCTAATTAAAAAATCCGTTGCGTAGTTTCAAAGATCTAAGCATACATAGGGACAGACAGACAGCGGGAAGCGACTTTGTTTTATACTATGTAATGATATTTCGTCTCAGAAATGTTGCTAACCCTAGGCAGAGGGTCTCTGAAGAACGAATTTACGCTTATACTCAGACATTATATTCCTTCGGTCGGACACTGAATTTAAATAATATTGACTAGACAGATAGTTATCCAGGCTCTTCACCTAATGCGTGCCGATAGATTGTTGTGATTTCGTAAAACTGATGAAAAAACAACGGGTTGCACTCCGGGAGTGCCGCAGAAGTGAATACTTGAACATTAACGTTATGCATTTTTAATATTTTGGAATGGTCAGGGAATAATTTCGCACGAATTGCTTTAATTATCAGTATAAAAGTACTATCATTTATGTGGTAAAATACAATATTCATTTATTGCGCTATCGCACACAAACATGACAATTTATATTACTTACATAAAAAATTTAACACTTCAGAATTTTCCGTCTTACGAATTTTCGATCAGGTCACGTGTCCTGACGCGAGTTTAACATTTTTTACCCATCCTAAAAAGTGCACAACGCCGCTAAAGAAGTTTTCACTTAAAATAAAATTAAACGTAGTAATAAATTAACAATTCAACTGCTGAACTCGCCGAAGGTTGCGTTAAGTATTAATATTCGCCGCAAGTCGCGTCGACTTCCACGTTACACTGCGACTTCCGAGATGACTTGAACAATGCCTTCACAATCAGATCACGGTGTCATACTCCATTCATTATGCCGTTCCGAGCGTGACTTTTGATTTCTATTCGGTTGTTTTCGACTAATGAGCTATTTGTATTCTTTTCGCACCGGTATCAATATTGACAGCGTTTGGTTGGAAAGCAATTTTTTCTACCTTTCTACCTATTCTATAGGGTGATGTACTCTCTCAAGGGGTTGGTCTAATATTCCAAATAAATAATTTAGTAAGGTTACTCGAAGGGCCGAATCAGTTTCTAGAATTGTTTACACATAGCTGTGAATTTCAGCAGAAAATCCCCAAGAAATACAAGTTTATGGCAGAAATAAACTCTGCCATAAACTTGTATTTCTTGGGATTTGCTCTTGCCATAAATTTTTCTTCTAGACTCGAAAACTGTTATTTTAAGTGTTCTTTTATTTAATGGCAGTGCAATCCAATCTTCTATCTTATATTGTGCAGTTCTATCTCGAAAACACTCATCTGAAGGATGTCTAAGTACTGCAATTTCCGATCCATGTGTAACTCTACGGAAAACATTGGAATGCGCTGTAAATGTGTGACATAACAACTTACTGAAGGTGACTTTCAGCTGGCGTTATTACATTGCACTCAGTACGATTAGAATCTAAGCCGTAGTGTCGCTTTCTACTGCATTTGAATATATGGGACGCATTTATAGCGATATCGTTTAAGATGATCATAGTTTATGAAGTGACAACCCCAAATTTTTCGAAAACTACAGGTTAACTCAAGAAGTTCAAGCAATCAATCTCCGCAGCTTTGTCCAAATTATTTCGGGCTCGGCTTCCAGTCACTGGATGCAGCTGAGTACCAGTATTCTACATGGAGCTACTGCCTACTGATCTCTACAACCTATAGTTACTGGGTATTACGGTACCACTTGACAAGTCTTCTGCCAGATTTTTTAGTTTCTGACTGTCCGTATCGACTGTCAAACTTCGAATAAATTACAGAAGGAACTAAGGGCTTCATCATCCACAGCCCAACTTCGCCCACTGCTGAGCATAGGCCTCTCTTCTCTTGTGCCAATCCCCACGTTCCTGTGCCAGCCTCATCCAGGTTCCACCCGCGATGGCCACAATGTCGTCCGCCCATCTCACCGCTGGCCGACCAACGCTTCTTCTTCCAGTCCTCGGACGCTACTTGGTCACTGCCTTACTCCACCTATCATCATCGCGCCGTGCCAGGTGTCCTGCCCAGCTCCATTTTAGTTCCGCAATTCGTTTTCCGATGGCGAAACCTTCGTACGTCTTCGGATCTCGACGTTTGGAACTCGATCTATTAGACGTATGACTCTCACTCTCTTCACAGCCTCCTGCGTGAGCGTCCATGTCTCAGCACCATAAGTCATGGTGGGCAAAACACACTGGTTATAGAGGCGGGACTCAGACATTGCGGAATTTTGGCAGACTTAAGAATGTCGTCCAATTTGCTAAAAGCGGCCCATCCAAGCTGTATTCTTAACTGGGCTTAGCTTGCGGTTAACTAAAGAAATGATGACAATTTAAAATTATGCATATATTGCAGTGGTAGCCAAAACAAAATAAGTAAGTTATGTAACCTTTGATTGTTCCATAGGTCAGCAGTAATTTGATGAATTCCTGCCATTATGACAGCGTAGGTATAATTTATTTATTCATTTATTATAAACACACTATCTTTACAGGCAGACCTAATACAATAGGTATGTAGGTGTTAAGGTGATTTTACAAGCCTTGATGGTAACCTAGGCATCTACTTTGAAAAAAAAAACAAATGATGCCTTATTTCAACTCCTGTAGGATTTAACATCCTGGCAGTAAATCGGCTGTGACAGACAGGCAGACGCGACGAGTTGATGACACAATGCTCTGACTCCTTATTCTTCCTCTCCTGGTCCCATTATTTGGAGTCTGGTCTCCTCACTTTCCTGCGCCAAGTCAAACGATCTTGGGTTGTCGTTTCGTGCAATTGGACTTTCTTAAGGTCTCTTTCCATGGAGCTCCACCAGGTCAATGGCGGGCGGCCTCTTCCTCTGTTTTGTTCTTTGAGGTTCAATGCAGTTTGAACCACATGGTCTTCGCTTCCTCTTCTGACATGGCCAGACCAGCGAAAGCAAACAAAATTGCTCTGACTAAGGACAAAAAAAAAACTATCATGACAAAAATATAGCTAAAAGAACAATCGATCATAATACGACGCTGATTGTACCATGACTAATCAGTGAAGCAGAGAAAATGAGCGTACATAAATTGTGAGGAAGTTAAAAAATCACATTTCAGCAACATCACGTTGCGATGATGCAACGCGCGATATCGCGATATCGCAGGAATGCAATTAAACGTGGCGATGTGACGAATGCTTATCGCTATCGCGCGGCCTTGACAGTGACATTGCACGAGCCGAGGTAAAGGCGAGCGTTTCGCCTCCGACGACGACGCCATTGTTTACTCACTTATATTGTAAATTAAAGTCTTGAAATCGTAATTGCGTTACCACACCGATCGATGCCATCGATCGATGGTAGAATGAATTAATTAATTAAATTTATTTGTCGATGTCGATCGATAGTTTCTACTTCTTTCTTCGATCAGCCATAGCTACCATACCAATCGATCAGCGTCAATCGATGGCATAAACAATCGATCGATTGGTGTAGTAACACCCTAATAGAATTTTATAGAACGTGGCCCGTTTTCTATGAAAACATCCGGTGGTTGTCGCGGAGGTCGTATGATTCTTCAGGGTCAATTCTACGTTTTCTTTTTGTTTCTTAAACATTAGTAGAGTTGGCCCTCTGATGTCAATGAGTTTGGGCCTCATTAACTGCCTCTGAGTGTAATTTAGGAGAAAACTAAGTTATAGGAAATCTGAATTTGTTCGACGAAATTCGTTTCAGTTTTCAGTCCCCACAAATTATAAAGAGGTGTGTGGTGTGGCAAAGATTTGCCAGTGGATTTAAAAACACGTATGGACCGTTGACTTCCTTTTTTCAACCGATTTCCAAAAGAAGGAGGTTATCAATTCGACTGTATGTTTTTTCTAGTAAAATAATATGCTTAGAAAATAGTATTTTCATCTGCTCGCCTTTTTCCTGCCTGTTCTAAGGGGGCTTCTAGTCTTACCGACTGGTGCTGCATCAGTATTCTACTGCACCGACTGCCTTTCTGACCTCCACTGGGTAACACCCAATAAAGAAAAATAAATTAGATAATTGTTATGTCTTATGATTGTTCTCTTTTTTACTTTGTGTTTTGTTGCTGTTGTGTTGTGTCTGTACCGAATAAATGTTTTCTATTCTATTATAATCCGTGGTATTGTCTCCATGTCACACTTTAGGACTTCCCACTAGGTCTACAAACTACTTACTATCAGAAGCTATAAGTGTGGTTTTACTTAGTTGGTAGACTTAATCGCTCGACATTCTCATTAAATTACGAAAATCTTGTCACTCTTCGCCTGAGTGTCGCTGGCAGGACAATCAATTCGATTTGAGTGGCCCAAAAGATTGCCACTTCATCGTTGGTTCCTGTCACTGTCCAGGGCTATTTTTTACCCTGGATAAAATGCACGCTTCTCGTAAGTTAATCCACGTGAAAACTTTAGCCATACCGCCATACTCAAATTCGTTACACTGTGACTTCCTTCATTAACTTGCGAAAACTCCGACGCTCAACAAAAAATACATAATTATTCAGAACACGCGCTGCTACCTGTATAGGTATACTTTTATCGGCAATACTGTTTGTCCCGCACAATAGTTCGTTCTTTGTCTTTGCCAAGGTTAAACATGACTCAATAGTGTACCTACTTCTATAATAACCACGACCAACTATGAATTTGCGTAGTACATAAACATGTTAGGCTATTAGTGCATTGTGTTCTAAAAGATGGAGATTTTACTTAGTAAATTCAATAAGAACTCGCATCTTTTCGGTTTCTAGGTCTTGTCTATGAAACCTAGATTTACAAAAAAAAAAGTCAGCATAGGTAAAGATCAAGAAATTGTCTGATAAACAGTGATCGGTGTAGGTAGATTGATCTGGGGGCACGTATATATTAATATGGATATGCCTCCGGGATTCCGGGATTTTGTAATATTAAGAGTTTTTAGGAAACTGCTTTTTATTTCATTTTTACCTGTTTTCATATTCATAAAAAGTTATTGCACTGAATGCGAAAAAATATTAAGGAGTATAAAAAGTTATTTTGATTTATTTATTCAAGAATATAAAATATAATAATTACAAGCAGCAGATAATAAACTTGCAAGAAATAACTACTAAATTAGTCATATATGTAAGTTTCGAATGGACGCACAAAAGTAAGATTCACTTCATTACTTGATAAATAAGAAAAAAACTACTTTAAACGTGTAACTATCGCATTCTATAAATTCCAAATGTAGTAGTTTGAAAATCTTCACATTCACAATATTTGATTCAATCCCGTAAGTACCAAAATGAAATCCCGGAAAAAAGGCTTATCCATGTTATGATTTCCATGACTATTCATGATGCAAGTACGTAAAATCAATCTGCCTACTCCGATCACTGCTGATAAGTGCATAATACTCACCGACACCTACAAACAACACAGTCGCGATGTGGCGACACCTGATGCTAATTTCGAGTACTATTGTCAATATAATCGCCAATTTTAGTGTCAAAAACACTAACGCGGTATGGGTAAACCCTAGCCTTAAAATCCGACTAGTCTTTTCCCTTCTCCTCTCTCCTATCCCTTTCTAATCGGATGCGGCTAGATATCAAAACACTACTTGGAAGTGGTGACGGGCGGGCGTTTTGGGGGACTGTATGTAGAACTTTGACGTTCAAAAAGTGCTGGCTCTCACATTTGAATATATGATTTAATGATGATTTGATTTGATTTAGCAGTATGTTACATGGAGCGACTGATCTGAGCTCCGCAACCTTGCTGCTGGGTAACGCAAGAAACCCCTTGGATTGGTTGTCTTACGGCCAGTCTCAATAACTTTTGACCAACTTTACCTGACCTACCTTTGGAAACATGACGTTTCAGCTACTGTTGGTAGCTAATTTGACAGTTGGTTAAAGTTAGATACGTTATTGAAACCGGCCGTTATTGGACAGTCTATGGGTAAAAACTCTATTCTGACGTATTTAATCATCAATTTATTTGAGAATGCAGACGTTGCATATTGTCGGGAGTAGTTAATATCTTCATATGCTATAGTTAAAAGTAAATAAAGTGTCAATAGAAGTCTGTAAATACTGCTACCAGTATAAGGAAAATGTGCAGGACTCGTTTCAAGGCAAACTGTTATCTTTATACATATATACCAGTAAATCTTTAGTATGCCATGAATTACTGTATAACGTTGTCTATTTTATGTTAGTGGAATAATTATTGCAGCTGCATGGTTTTAGAAGGTATTTATAACATATGTCACGAATATTCGTGTTGATATCAGCTATTAGAGTAGAATAACTTTATTCTTTTAATGTACAACTACCATATTTTCTCTATGTTACCAAACATATCTTACTTACCTTATCTTCAGTTTAAATATACAACGATTTTGACACGCCTATTTCGCCTTTCGTTTGAGACTGGAAAAGTACCGATGGCTTGGCAGCTAACGTGCAGCCCGTGCCTAAGGGGGGTAATCGAGATGACCCAACAAATTATAGATCCGTCTCGGTAACTTCCACACTCTGTAAGAGCAGGAAACGCGTGCTAAATGGCAAGCTCCTGGCATACCTAGAAACTAACGATATCCTTAGGGACCGACAATACGCTTCTGCCGAAATCGGTCAACTGAGGATCTTCTAGCGTAGGTATGCCATTCACATCTGAAGTGAGGCCATCGAGAAACACGGGGAGGCACTTGCGGTCTCCCTTGACATCTCGAAAACCTTTGACAGGGACTGGCACGGTCTGCCCGCCGGATTGTGGGATTGGATTGCAGATTTCCTGAGGGATCGGTCTATCCGAGTGGTCTTAGATGGCTGCTCGTCCGAACTGTTGGAATTAAAATGTTCCTCAGGGGTCGGTGCTCTCGGCAACATTGTTCTTGCTGCATGTTAATGATCTGCTAAACCCGGGACCTTTGGGTACGCAGACGACAGCACTGTTGCTGAGAGATACGTGTCCAGGGCACGAGCAGGTGGGTCGCAGATATGGTCTCTCCAAGAGGCTATGGTTGAGCTCTTGAACTTGTCCTTACAGGCAGTCTCTGAATGACCAATTCGACCCAGCATCATCTTTCTGAGGTGTAACCGTGCCGATAAACGACCAACTTGAGCTTGTTCGTGCAACGGTAACTTTCATAGAGGCAAAGGCTCAAGTGGCTACCAAAAACTTGGGGATCCTAGCAAAGGTGAGACGGTACTTCACGCCGGAACAGCTGCTCAAACTTAATCAAGCGCAAGTTCGACCGCGTATGGAGTACTGCTCTCATCTTTGGGACGGATCTGGTAGATACCTGCTTGATGTCCTTCGGTCAATTGAGAAACGAGCCTATCGTCGAGTCGAAGTTCCAAAGGCTTGAGCATCGACGCCGAGTTGCTAGCCTCTCGGTTTTCTAGTAAAACGGTTAATTCCGCCAAGCCCGTTTCATCATCAGACCACAAGACGTACGGCGATGTGCCACCGTAACATGGTGGAAATCCCACCCACACGCACAAAACGTTTTGGGAACACATTAATTTAAAGCTCAAGAGTGGAATTCCCAGCCAGAATCTGTTTGTGATAGCTGCAATCCGGGAGTCTTTAAGAGTGAATACGTTAATTCAAGGCAAGCGTGCTCCATCTTCGACCACATCATCGCTTACCATTAGGTGAGATAGTGGTCAAACGCGTGCCTATCAATGTTTAAAAAAAAAGTAACTTTTACTACCTACGTTGAAATCGCGAAAAAAAAAACAGCTGTTAATCACTGTAGCTACATTTTGTCGAGTTATGCGCACAGAAATGTATGGGGAAGTCGATTCTTTTCGCGTTTTCAGTGTTGGTCCCATAGTAAAAGTTGTTCATAATGATGAGTACAATGACCCCTTTTCAGGTATTGCATTTATTCTGTTACACGTTGTATGTATGTTCATAATTTTTATCGTTCTCTGAAAACATATCCAGCCAGCAGACGAATAGTTCTGCAACTTTTAATTTAATTTGCCCGTAGGTACGACTATATTCAAATCACGACTGTCAGTTTTATCAGTCATATCGTATGAAATGGCTGGTTTACATAGTGTGCTAATTTAGAAAACAATACGTTTCCCTCAGTGCACATGGTATGCTTGGACCTTTCTTCTCATCTTTGTAAGCGTTTGAACCAGTGCTTGGTTGCGTAATAATTGTATGCTATTATGTAACTTCCTCACCTCTTAGCTACATACAACACAAGCCATTCCTGTTGTCCTCGTGTGGATCAAGTGTATCAAGTGCCTTATAAACTCTACTCTAGCCTAGCTAGGTTTTATTTTGTAAATTACCAGTTTTAAACATACACCGTATAAAATAAAAAGCCGTCTCTGTAAAATATTCGTGTTTAGATTATTTAGTTGTTGAAGTCATAAGTATCCGATTGTAACGGTTTCTGTTAGCACGTTCTCTATTTCCTAATCCGAGATACCTTTAATGTGAAGAAAAAAAGTAAAACCTGCTTTATCTCCCACGTGTAACGTGGATAAAACATGCATTCACACAACCGCGTCGGTCTGACCCTGTTTCATTGAACCACGAGCGTTCGGTTGGAGCGCTTGAGAACGTTCTCAGCGCGGCATTTAGTGGGGAGCATAATTGGGGCCCCTTCACGTCACACAACTGGGCTAAGGCCGGCCGTCGAACCGAGACTTGTCTTTACACAAAATACGTAAGACCCATAATCCTACAGACCTCCACACACACTCAATACAAAACTCCAATCATATACACGATTCATGTGTCTCCATAGACTGGTTAGACGCAGGATTGTGGATATTTTTAAGTGCGTGAAAGGAACTGAATAACTGGCAAAAGAGAAAGGTATACTTGCTGCTCCGAGTATGTGGCTAGCATGACGCCGTTTGGTTCCAGTTTCTGAATCAAGTTTATTAGTAGCCTAACTTGAATACGCGTTGAGAATAACTCTGTCTTGTCTATGAGGATTGAATGTGAATGTTTATGTAATATTGTGAACCCACAAATGTTAACAGCGTTTGGATTTTTAGTTAGTGATTATTTGTGTCAGAATAGTACATTCATTACATACAGCGTGTATACCCTTCACAGAAAGTGGATTCATGGTTAAGAGAGTTCTGGAAGAGCTTGGTATCTACTACAGGTTGATGTAACTATGTATCAGTATGTTTCGCAATTTTAATTGATTCAAACATTTTTTTAACAATTATCTACAAGTCAGTAGTTCGTGTGACTTCGTCACTGTTGTTTGAATATTAGGTCTACAATCATGATCTCAAGGGTGGGTTTAGCGAAACGGATTGTATTTGCAAGCGCGAAGTAGACAATTAAAAAATAAATCTACTCTAGTGCAATAGTATAATTGGCTTATATATTCTACGCACTGCAACTCGATTGAGTGTAGCTTGGATATCTTCTCCTGGAGCCCTACTATCCACCCTTATAATTATCATGGGGAATTCGTTATTGCGAAGTTTTATATGATTTTGAACCGTATGACGCACCGACTGAAAACCATCTCCTTGACCTACCCTTTGTCCATCATATGCCCGTCCAAATGCTCTGCGCTCGGCTGCAGCTGCTGTCGCGTCATCTCGTTAACGTAGAGACACTGCCATCTCAACGTCATCCGCACCAAAATTGCGTAACATGCTCCTAATGACAATCGCTTTCCCTTTGCCGTTCTGTTGAGTCGAAACATACGACGTAATATTTTAGAATTGCTGAAATGAGAGTTGTGACGCGTTTTGGATGCTGATCCTCGTCAGAATCGCTTGATTTTTTTGTCGCGGACCGTCACAGTTAATTAAAGAATACAATTAATCTGAGGTCTAGGAATCTATTCAAATAATACGTTGTCATACAAATAAATAATAAAGTATATATGTTTTGTCTTTAACAGTGTCGTCTAGGCATCCGGTTGCCAACGTTTCTTTTATCGGTTATCATTTTATCAAGCACTTTCGACAAAGTAAGATAAGAATCGTCTAAAATCTACTATCAGACGCTATCAGCATTATCTTTTGAGTAATAAATTGGGTCATGCAGCTGGCAATGTTATCTGTGTTGCTATGCGTGTTCTTAGTCTTAATAGGTTGTTTTAAAATCATGATTTTACAATAATAAATTATGGTCTGGCATCTGTTTAAAATTTGTATCGTCCAACCGAAGCATCCCATCCCTTTTCCTTCCGAGAAGCAAGACATGCGTAACTACATCGCTTTGCAAAACACTGTCTGGCTCACTTCGTGGTTTTTGTCTCCACTTCGACAACCAGCACGTTCTGTGCGAAAAGTGGCTAAACAATCTCCCTAGCAACACTTCAGTTTGTAAAGTTATGAGAACTTTTGACTCTGCAACAAAATTCTGCTTAAGGTCATTGTTCATTTTGATCTCATACCAAGTTAATGTAACATTGCCTAAAACAATGCATAAATAAAAAATAAATACAATATAATCCGGTACTGCATTCACCTAAAATAACAATGCGATTAATTTATTTATTTTAGGCCTACGTCGTCCATTGCAGGGCCATCCTTTCCTTTTTCTACTTTTCGCAGTCCGACGCGAAAAAAATACAATAACAGAGTTATTTGCAGAAATGTAGTTGCTACGTACATATATGTTGGGTCCTTTATCCACTCCGTGGCTGGGTCAAACCGAAGAAACCGGTCATTCTTGTGTTCCTGCTTATAGGTAGGCATCTGTTTAGTTGCTGCTGTATCCAATGCGGACAAACTGGAAAGGTTCTGCTGCAAATAAACGTACAGTGTGAGTACCTTGTGATACGTGTTGGCTCCCCGAGGATCTCGCATCATTAGATAAATTAATTGATTAGGTGTTTTTTCCAAATCTTGGAAATCCTTTGTAAATATTGTCATGTCTTTAAGGTCCAAATTAGGCGTTGTTACAAGGCAGCTTACATCAGGTGTAGAATTAGTTTTGTCATGATACCTTGTGGAACAGCTGGTAGGTCGTGGCGGCGTGCCGCGCGACTGCGGGCGGGGTGCGGGGAGCGAGCTCGGACGCGAACGAGGTCGCTACGTTGTCGCTTCGTGACTGCTGTAGGGTTGGCTAATAAAGAATCTACTTCATAAAAATCGTAATGAACTGACATACAACCCACGGGCCTAAACCTTCTGGTTCAAGACCATGAATTTGGCACAAGATTACCTTCCAAGGTACGCTCTGAAATTCATCTTCGAACTCAAACTCAAAGTATTTATTTCAATGAAACCATTTACAGGCACTTTGGAATTGTCAATAGGTATGAAGCTATTTCACGCACATTCGTTAGCGTAGACCTTAAGGGGTTAAATGGGGGATGACAATTTAGATTTTCGTGAAGTCACACGCTTCAATAGAATAAGAGTGTGAAGAAACATTCGAATATTCCGTAAGCCCTTCTTTACAGTAACTTTTGACCTTACCAGATATTTGTTCTGTAAACAATTTGCCACGTCCACTGCCATTTCATCTGCTTGGGTTCGCTTACAGTCTAAACGGGTATAGCTGAATACCAGTATTTTACATGCCCACTGCATGTAAAATGGTTAACTGACCTCTGGTTAACTGACCTCCACAACACAGTTACAGGGCCATACGCTATCTCATGGTGAGAGTGGTAGAATGGGACTGCCAATTGCGTTTGATAGTTCTTCGGGCTATATCAGATTCCTCTGTTCTCCTGAGAATCAGTTAATCAATCAAATATGTTATAGCTTAGCTCTGTATTATCTTTAGGTGAGTCTAAGTGACTGAGAAAAGTCACCTATATTATGGTGGTTAATTTTCCAGAGAGAGTGGTATATATGTATAGATCGTTCACCAAGTATTGCATTGCATTGTAGTTCGACATAACTAACCTTCCTTACCAAACGCCCAGAACTCCCGTGTCAGCCCTGTATCGGCGCGTGCGCCGGTCGTCGACCCCACTGCGCCGTGACGCAAGCAGGCAACTTTCTAACCGCTCGCTACGTCAGAGGCGACGCTGCTTGGTAGAGGCCTTGCCGCCGAAGGTGCCTAACGCGGCCAATGATCCCATGGTGCTCTTAGCCGAAATAATCGTGGCCTATCGATGCGCGTTGCTTAATCGCTGCATTTTAAGATGCAATGTAATTTAAGATCGGGTATTTTGATCGTAGCTGGTTGACTAGTTATTTGAATGGCACCTTCTTTGTTGAAGACGTAAACTCAGAGGTTATACAATTTCGGATTGGGTACACTCAACACTGATATAATGTCAGTAGGAAATACGTTTGCCGACGGTCATTTGTTGAATAATGTAAGATTATCTCAGACTTCCGTAGTCTCAGCCACATGATCTAACATTTGTATTCCTTAGATTAAGACATTAATTATGATGATTGCCGGTAGTCTACTTGTCAAAAAAGTGTCTCGTTTCTGCTTCACACGGAACTTGATCCTGGTAGAACTGGCTGGCTCGTTGGTTTGCTCAAGTCGTTGCAAGCGCTTTTGCTAAACATGGGATCCTGTGTTTCGATTCAAGGGCCGAGTAAAGTAATATTGGGTTTCCAAATCTATAATTTCTCTGTGGCAGCCTGGACTTTAGACTCGCACCGTTGATAGCAATAGCTTGCAACCTATATCATGGGCCTGTAACATAGGTAACTGGCGAAATGTGGGTGTGTGAACAAGTACATATCTGCTTAAACCGGAAAAAAAAATATACATGTATATGCTACTGCTAGGCTAACCCTCTACACGCAATTATTAAATAAGATAAACAAAGTTTGTTTCATCATCATGTTTACCTGACAAGACGCGATTCAGTCAAATTGACCTAGCTTACGAAAAGTTGTTTTTAGTCTATTCTTAGTACTCCATTCAAGCAGAACGAGTTTCGAGTTAATTCAGATTGACAGCTCTCATTTGTGTCGGGCCATGACGTCTAAAACTACCTTAATTTTTGACATGGTTTTGAGAGTCATCGTTTTATTGGCAGTAAGAGTATATTTAGAAAGTCTATAGGTTTATGAATTGCTATTTTTTCTATCAGCTATTTAGTAACTTGAAATATTTGTTAACTATAAAATGGCGATAACCAATAGAAGTCATAAGCGGCTACGTCGTTGTATTAGTTGAGATCATAAGCTGCTACATCGTAGAATCAGATAGATCATAAGCGGCTACATTGTAGTATTAGTTGAGATCATAAGCTGCTACATCGTAGAATCAGATAGATCATAAGCGGCTACATTGTAGTATTAGTTGAGATCATAAGCTGCTACATCGTAGAATCAGATAGATCATAAGCGGCTACATTGTAGTATTAGTTGAGATCATAAGCTGCTACATCGTAGAATCAGATAGATCATAAGCGGCTACATTGTAGTATTAGTTGAGATCATAAGCTGCTACATCGTAGAATCAGATAGATCATAAGCGGCTACATTGTAGTATTAGTTGAGATCATAAGCTGCTACATCGTAGAATCAGATAGATCATAAGCGGCTACATTGTAGTATTAGTTGAGATCATAAGCTGCTACATCGTAGAATCAGATAGATCATAAGCGGCTACATTGTAGTATTAGTTGAGATCATAAGCTGCTACATCGTAGAATCAGATAGATCATAAGCGGCTACATTGTAGTATTAGTTGAGATCATAAGCTGCTACATCGTAGAATCAGATAGATCATAAGCGGCTACATTGTAGTATTAGTTGAGATCATAAGCTGCTACATCGTAGAATCAGATAGATCATAAGCGGCTACATTGTAGTATTAGATGAGATCATAAGCTGCTACATCGTAGAATCAGATAGATCATAAGCGGCTACATTGTAGTATTAGTTGAGATCATAAGCTGCTACATCGTAGAATCAGATAGATCATAAGCGGCTACATTGTAGTATTAGTTGAGATCATAAGCTGCTACATCGTAGAATCAGATAGATCATAAGCGGCTACATTGTAGTATTAGTTGAGATCATAAGCTGCTACATCGTAGAATCAGATAGATCATAAGCGGCTACATTGTAGTATTAGTTGAGATCATAAGCTGCTACATCGTAGAATCAGATAGATCATAAGCGGCTACATTGTAGTATTAGTTGAGATCATAAGCTGCTACATCGTAGAATCAGATAGATCATAAGCGGCTACATTGTAGTATTAGTTGAGATCATAAGCTGCTACATCGTAGAATCAGATAGATCATAAGCGGCTACATTGTAGTATTAGTTGAGATCATAAGCTGCTACATCGTAGAATCAGATAGATCATAAGCGGCTACATTGTAGTATTAGTTGAGATCATAAGCTGCTACATCGTAGAATCAGATAGATCATAAGCGGCTACATTGTAGTATTAGTTGAGATCATAAGCTGCTACATCGTAGAATCAGATAGATCATAAGCGGCTACATTGTAGTATTAGTTGAGATCATAAGCTGCTACATCGTAGAATCAGATAGATCATAAGCGGCTACATTGTAGTATTAGTTGAGATCATAAGCTGCTACATCGTAGAATCAGATAGATCATAAGCGGCTACATTGTAGTATTAGTTGAGATCATAAGCTGCTACATCGTAGAATCAGATAGATCATAAGCGGCTACATTGTAGTATTAGTTGAGATCATAAGCTGCTACATCGTAGAATCAGATAGATCATAAGCGGCTACATTGTAGTATTAGATGAGATCATAAGCTGCTACGTCGTAGATTCGTAATATCAGATGAGATCATAAGCTATTACGTCGTAGTATCAGTTGAGATCATAAGCTGCTACGTCGTAGACTCGTTATATCAGATGAGATCATAAGCTACTACATCGTAGTATAAGATGAGATCATAAGCTGCTTCATCGTAGTATCAGATGACTTCATAAGCTGCTACGTCTATAGTATCAGTTGAGATCATAAGCTGTCACATTATTGTGTTGATATAGAACTTAAGCTACGACATTGAAGTACCAGTTAGAATTTATAAGCTACTGCGTTGAAGCTGGCAGCAGGCAGTCTGGATCATGTCTATGAAGTATCTAGAGAAAGATCATTTCTATGGTTTATAATCTGCATGACCGTGTTTTATGTTTTACGAGTTACACGAAGTCATAGAACACGGTCATCATATTCTGCTGCCAGTCTATCAAAATTCAACAGATGTCAATTCCCGGGCAATTCAATTTCGTTTTTACCAGCAGTCACGTACTCGAATGCGGCGCAGGCGTCGAAGCGGCGACTCGCCACGCTCGACGCGGCTCGGCTCCTCCATGTGGGTCGACGAACGGTAAACTAGACTTTCTTTTTTGTTTCATCCACTTCTCGTCCGCCCGCTGTGGAATTAGCCTCATCCACATAACCCACGTCCACTACTACGTGTTCTGCGAACCTGACCAGTTTGACACAATACGCATGTTTATTGAGTTCTACTCCATTCTTTGAATTATTTAGGTATTCTGTTTTTGACTTAATTGAAGCAATTGTGTTAGCCAAGGGCAATAGTTAGGTACACATTTTAATCAAGCCTGCATACATTGAGTTTGTTTTGAAAATGTAATGAGTACCCGTGCATTCAAATGTGTGTATATTAAAAACTTTGATATACACTAAGTGCACTTTGAGCTTCTGAATATTATGATCCTAAATACGCTCGTGTTGATTGTTTTGACGAGGTACATTATTGTTCTTTATGTGTTGATTTCGCATATCAAAGTTTAATACAGAGTAAAAGAAATGGGAAAAACAACAAAAATGCTTTTAAGTAGATATATTGGATCCTGTTTTACTGACCTACTATGTATCAGCATAAATTAATGTTTTCTAAAGTCATTAATGATAAGGAACTAAATCTTAGTCACAGGGACACAACACAGGACTACTGTCCTTCTCTCCTCATTGCTCATTTGTAGGTAAAGTGTAGGTAAGTACTATCCTTTGTCTGGATTCCTATGAAAACGACTCATTATTTGATAAGATAGCACCGTACGTACTCCTGTAAACATTGAACATTAATGTAATATTCTTGTTGTGTTGTATTTTATACCACCAAAGCAACACAAAATTGTCAGCTTCCAGCTAAAGATTGACAAATTGTTGTTTTCCTATCAACTGCTGAGTTGATAATGGTGTCTGGCAATATGGATATGTTTGATTATGGCACATTCATTTGATTGAGTGTTTATTTCTGTCTCCACACGCCCTTGTGCCTTTTATAGGCGTTGCTCGTTGCTATACCAATAAATCAATAAAGAGTCGACCCTGTACTATATTTCATACATATCCACTACCAATGATATTACTTTGCCAAAATATCGACTCCCAGGAGTCCCAGGTACTAGCTTCATTTCCGG
The DNA here is from genome assembly GCA_905163435.1 of Mamestra brassicae. Lineage (NCBI taxonomy): Eukaryota > Metazoa > Arthropoda > Insecta > Lepidoptera > Noctuidae > Mamestra > Mamestra brassicae. The sequence continues at coordinate 783,185 of LR990999.1, read as the reverse complement.
CTCGAGAACCTTTCACAAACTGGTCCAAGGCCAATAAAAGCTCGCATTTATCAAGAATCAACCGCCTGAATCCGCCTGATCTTTCTTCTGCGACTCTTACTGTTGTTAAAAAGGCTGCTTACGATACATCGTCTGCTTTGTCTCATAACAGTCATAACCTAGTCAGATCAACATTCCATTGGACTAATCTCCCGATTCCAATGGACCCCAACCAGTGTAGTTATGTTTTTGATTTCTCGGTGTATGGATATCTCATCAGATATTTCTTCCCGCTGACCTCGACAACAGAGTTTAAAACTGCAATGTGCATACCTTTACAAATTTCATGCATTAATAATTGACTTTTAATCGTTATTTCTGTACATTCTCGCAACACTGAACAGAGCTTAACTTAATCCAGCCAGTGACGCATGTTGTATGCTCATGTGATATTACTATTTGATACAACGCGGCAGCGTTATCACCAACTTGACGACTTTATCGCGTTATCGTGTGGCCGGAGCAGTACCAACAGAGAAAGTGTTTGCTCTACGAATTCCTGCCTCTCATGTAGGTTTAACGAATTACTTGACGATGACGTCAGCGTGTAGGCCTGTTTTTGTGCTGTTATTGACTTATCTCTTTCTAACATTATGACTGGTTTCATAATAATCATAATAATCATCATCATCATAAGTCACAAGTTATTCTGCTTGTTGTATTGTAAACGGGCTCGGGGTTATGATATTGTTGTCGTTTGTTTGTACCTGTTCTTAGTGGGTATACCTTCTCTTTGCCTGACATAGCTTCAGCTGTCCTGAAATCCATTATGAAGCTGACAGTCTGTGTCTCCTGATTTTCATCAGTCAGTTTTAAAAGAATATGAAAACCTCGAACAAGAGCAAGACCTGCTCAAACTCTGTAATAAAAAAACTTGTAAATAGTAAACTAAAAAGTAGGTATTATGCAAAAATAAAGGCTGGTTCACAGCGATGCGGCGGAGCGTGTCGTGTGCGGGAGCGTCACGAGAGCACGTCCCGCGACGAGCACCGGCCGTGACCGTTCCGTTGGCCGGCACGATGACTCGCCTCTGATACATTTTATTTATTAGCCCAAGCTTTTTGTTGCCCAAGGAATCTCGCTTTTAAACCGGTAAGCTGAGCCACTAAGTAAATTCACGTAAGAAGTACTAGGTTTAGTATTGCAAGTCACATTTTATTACACACGTGTTCTTTGTCAAGTTTTAATGCCAAGATTCAACCCAGATGTAGTGTTCATTTGAAACAATCTATAATCTGATGAAATACTGTGAAAATCGGTGAAGCCCAAAAAGAAGGACAGCGAGAAACTATTTAAAATCGTGCTGTTCGTCATTCTGTGGTGTTCATGCCAATCAGTCTTCTGCTAACCCTGATTTATGCACTTCATATAAAATTTCACAGAACTATAAAGCCATTCCTTCCCATGCATTTGTTGTATTAAATTATCACACGCATGGCTAATATCCAAGAGCGGAGCGTTAGAAAGCGCATCAGCAGTTTGCGCTTGGCTCGCGGAGCTTGTCGCGACGCTGCGCGAGCACCGCCGACGTGAGACCGACACGCCACTGACCGACAGTCGGCGGCGCGTGACCGATGCACGATGTAGTAAGCGACGTCTTTACGACGCTCACAACACCCGGCAAAGCCAATCAATATCACCAAATTTAAAAACCGCCTCAACAAAGCACGTATTTCTCACATTCGTGAGTTTCGTGACACAGAAAAAGTCGAGTACGAACATAACTATGATCGCCCTCTGCAACACTTTAGAATTCTGCAGCCACCATACAATTTTCACAGAAGAACGCGAGTGCCTCATTGTCATTCAAAACATTCGTACGCTTTCCTCCTTACCATGTGTTACCATTATGCTGACACAATACTGGGTGTCGATAAAAGCAATGTGGGGGGCGTGAAGGGGGACGGAGAATTTCGGATCACGATTTTCTCGAGCGCATCTGTTCCGGCCGTGCTTCTGCGTCCTTCGTGCGAATACTACGCGAGGTGAATTGCAGGGGCGGACTGGGTTCACGCTTTATTGATGCAAAAAGTTAGGCTTCCTCTTCTTGTGACGGCCACTGGAGGCAGTCGTGACAGAGCGGTGGCAGTTACTAGCTGCCTAGTATGCTAGATCATCAAGCCGTTGCAATTTTTCTTCAGACTCGTAATTACATGAATTTTGGAATATCCAACTGGCAGTTATGAATTTTCTACATCCGTTCAGCATTAATTAATTGATAGGTCGTTCACAGGAACACGCCGATCAATGAAAAGTAATGAGTAGATAGGGTATTTTTCTTGTAAAAAAAGAATTAGTCCGTCAGATAAATTTCCAAAAAATATTGGACACGTATTTTCTCTTTTTCCACTTTAGTAACGTTATTAAATTTTAACCAGCGAAGTGACGTCACGTGTGTTTTCAACGCACTGTATCGTCTTAATTTTTTATTTACGTGATAAAAGATAAAAATATTTGTTGAAAATTTTTGAAAATCTATCTGACGGACTAATCAAATTTTTTTAGTAATATACCCTATTGATAATGTTTTCATCTTCGACCACAAGTTTACAGCTGGTGAATTTGTTAACAGTATTAATGGCGTTTATAATAGGCTAGGCTACGTAACCTTCAATCGAATTTTCATTCACGAGGTTTGCAAATAGCTCTGTTGCTATAATAATATCGGTAATCAAGCCAGTGGTTACAATTTTAATGGCCGTCGCAGTTTTATCGGCTTTGGCAAATCTCCTTAATCCTTGTGCCCACGCATTTCCGTTATGTACAGCTGAATAGTCTGTTATTAATTATTGTTTGGCTTTCATCTGTTTTCGATGGGGAGGCACGTGGCCAGAAATGATTGATCTTAAGATTATACCCACCGGGATTGCTTTCAGATAGTTCGCAGCAAAAAAATTAAAGGCTGAGTTTTCTTGTACAAACTGGTTGTCTTTAAAAAGTTTTTAGAAGCTTGTATTTAAGAAGCTTTAAAAAGCTTGGCTCTAATCCTACTCATCCAATGGGAAATAATCCAACAAAACTGTGTATGCAAGTGTATAAGAACAGTTTCATAAACTAAATCACAAAACGTACCTGTCCCTTACAAATTATGTACAATTATGTGTTCAACCGTTTTCCGAAATTCCGTAGTTCATGCTCAGCTAATGTGTATTTTAGTGTGGAACAACATCACGTGCCATCAACACAGGGTAAAGACCGCGACACATCAGTTTGACAAGACGCTGACGGATAATATCGGTGGGTAACGAGCGACTTGCGTCAATCCGTGTGTGTACTTCGTTTAGCAGTGCTATGAGAACTGGCCTAAGTTTTCGTTTTACGTCAATCGCATTAATACATTTAACATGTGGTGTTAATCGATACTCACGGACTTCTTCGGTTCTTTAAGTTTACAGTATCTGTTATAGGATCAGCCGTTTTCTTTCATTTGCTCTCCCCATTTTCGCGCAAACAATTAATTTTACATGTTTATGTGTTTGAAATTAACTTTCCATTAGTGAGCCTGACTGCTTCAGCAATGACTTTTTGTCAGTTTATAGTCATATCCTGTGATCCATGATCCCTGCAGAGCAAAGCCGAGAGGCAGAGAAATTGGTAGAAATGAGCGATCATTTCCTAGGCTCTTCTCAATCATATTCGGGTTGGCTTCCAGTCTAACCGGATACAGCTGATTACCGGTATTTTTTACCGGTAAAACGACTTTTTCTATCGGTTTTATACAACAAACAATCGTCAAAGTACGCCCCTGCATCTCACCACACGTACATACCTCGGCTAAAGCATGACGTAGTGTCGCTACGTTTCGCGAATGCCAAAGCCGCTCGGTCCTGTTCGGCATACTAATGCGGGCTCGGCGGGCCCTGCTGAATGCCGAACGAGGCTGCCTACATGGGTCCTTGGTACTACGCGCCGTGCGTGCCAAATGGCGCGTAATGCAAGCCCGATGGATTTATTGTTCCAGCCACTCTGTGATGGGAATTCGTTTTGATTTTCTTTCAAATATTTTTCCCGTTTCGAAACGGTATTGAAAGGCGTTATTGAGGTTGTGTTTGTCTTATTCCTTGAATGTTTTTGTGCTTAGTTAAATAAAATTTGTAAGCGTGTCGTATGAGGTCATGAAATCGCCTTATACATAATTTCTGAACAAAGAAAATTTACATGCGGTATCAACGGACATAGATGTGTTTTCGAAGACCGTAGATGTCATTAAGGCAATAATGTTACTAGCATGTGACCATACCTTGCTTGGAATCTTACTGGACGGCGTCAATGTTCCACAGTGAAGACAAAGTCCTGATACGCTTTAAAAACCAGGCTTTATTAGTTTAAAACACGGGCAGCACAGTCTCGGATAACATGCTATAAAAGTCCACCAATTATACTATAAACATTTTGCTAAAACTAAGACAGGTATTCGGGTTTCTACGTATTTCGTTTTGATATTCATTTACAGCAAGTTTTAATGTTGTCGAAACCGGTTATGAGGGTATATATTTTTTGTTTGTCATCGTCTAAAGTCCGACTCATTTTCACGTTCGTTTTAATTTTGTAATAAAATATAGTAAAATAGCATCTATCTAGATACTGTGACGTCGAAAACTTAACGGGCTGCAAACGTCGAATCTACTCTACGCATTACTATTTCTTTTTGTGGCTCTTCTCTTCGTCTTTGCCTGTGTCATTTCTTAAATGCACTTTTCAATCTTCTGTGTCCCTATTGCGTTGTAACCTAAAAAAGTTGGTATAATAAAACTGCCAAATTGACTTTTTTATTTATTTATATAATTTACTTTATTGTACACCAAATTAAAAATACTTACTACTAATACTTACTTATTTTTATCACTTCTTAGAAACAGAAACTACTAAGCTTAACTTCGGAGCAGTTTAAGCCTAACGCACTACCAACATTTGCGAATTTAATGGCACTGGACAATATACTTACATAGAATAGAATCCGTAAAACAACATTCAACTCCATGCGTTTCAACCAGTCATGTGCAGTACATAAAGACGATTTGATTTGAATGAAAACCGATCAAGTGCGTATCGGAAAACACACAGAGTAAGGTTCCTTAGTGTAAGAAGGTTTATGTAACCAGGATTTTTGTAAACATAAAATGATTTAAAAGAGTGTCCGTGGAGTTTCTTGCACGTTCTTCTCCATAGAGATCTACGCTTTCGAACGTGAAAATAGCTTCATGTTTTTGACGGACTGACTTTGACAATTCAAAAGTACCTGATAATGGTTTATTTGAAATAAATGCTTTGACTTTGACTTTGACTTTGAAGACATTTTAATCACCACAGTGTCAACTTAATTCATCCAAAACACACTCTGCTCACGTACATTAGATGTGGAAACGCCCTTAAACGGCTGTGTGATACACATTAACTTGGCAAAGCTATAAGAGATTCCAGTTTAACTGCAGAACCCTATAATAAGGACCAGTTGCGCAAAATAAGGCTGTGAAGTTAACCTTGGCGACAGCTGCTGCGGCGGCAGATGTTCGATGCCGTCATTGCCATCATAAACATAATGTAACAATGTGAATATTCAAGTGCTGAAGTTTGTGCAGCTTTGTAAACTATTCATCATCTGTGTCTTCAGAGTATTACTCATACTTTAATTAATATGCTATTGTATAATTTCATCTACCTACACATTTCCAAAGTATGTTGTTACTAGGTGTCTCTGTAAGTGTAGACAATTAATCATATTCGAGATCTTCGAGCGCTAAAATAACGATTAAATAATTCTTATCTACATTCTGCGACAAACGATCCATTTATTAGAGCCAACGATGTGAAGTGTCTTTTGAAACGTGACGATATTTTTCTAGGAAATAGTGTAACAAATATTATTCGATTTAGAAAAAAACAGTACACACCCCGTTTACTATTGGCGCCCAACCCTTCCTATTTGGCGCCCAACCAAGCTTATAATGTAGAAGTTTGTAAAGTGGAAGGAAATCCGTACCGAAACCAAAGAGATGATTCAGCCCCATTAAACTTGTAGATAGTACTACAGTAGTGAAGAGCTCCCTATCTCCGTAGTATTATGACGTCACTGATGTCAAGGTTCTGGCCTCGCTCCCTTCGCTTCTAGCTTCCAATTATTTTCTTGTTTACGTGTTGAGCTTTCTTACTTGAAATATAAATAGGTCTTGAAAATTCTAAATTGAATTAATAAAGCTGCAGAATAGAACTGAGTCAACCGCACGTATATGGTTGGCTTTATAGACAGTGCCTTTACTTCGTATTTGAAGTAATAATGTAATTTATTCCCCGTAGTGTATTTAGCTAATATTACAGAATCGCAAAAGCATCGTGTTATTGACCTAGAACAATACGCAATTACACATTCCTTAAGTCAAGTTATGTGGGCATAAAAACTGAACACGCAAGCTACTCATGAATCAAGCATAGGCGCAGGCGTTGCAAAGCCTTCATGCGTTCGTGTTTGATTCGAACTCGCTAACCCCTCAAAATATACCGAGGAAATAACATAGCAAAATAAATCGCAATATTAATTAAATGGAATTCTGCCATATCATCAAAATGAAGTCCATATAATCAAACACAGCAGGAGTTAGCAAACAGTCTTAAGATTACAACTCATGAATGTACACACGCGTTCTCAAGTAATTCCAAGCAAGATTACATTTTATGGGCATTTCATCATGCGCTTATTGAGGACAGATGCCAGGATGCTGATATCAGCGCGATGCAAACACAGCCACAAGATAACGTACATGTAACGTAATCAGCGCCTCAATGACATGCTTCTGTCAACGTTTTTAGTATTGCATCGTCATCGACCTACTTGATGCCGTGCGTGACGTATCGGTCGTGTGTTAGTGTGTGTTTACTATCGCAAATATAGCGTCGAATCAATTTGTGTGTATCAAACAAAGCGTCGTTTTTTGCTTGAGTTTGACACTCCTTGAAAATTAAAAATGTTGCTTTGCCTTACGGATGTCAATAAATGCGTTGGTTTTTCGTTGCTGCGCCTGCGGCTATTTTGTCACTGGTCTTTATGACATCTGAATGCTTTGCTGGCGTTATCGACTTGCTTATGAAGAATTTTAATCTTTAAAAAATTTACCAATGTTTTGTTGAATCTCTGCCAGCTTTGTTTTAAACGGGTTAACCGTTTTAGTGGCAGTCTTCTTTGAAGCCTAGTTTTTCTACGATGTACTTGAGCTAAACATAGCCTGAACCAGAAAATATTATGGTACAGAGCACGTGACACGTTGCGCAAACAAGGATGTTGGCTCAGGTGCGGCTTACGTAACGTCCTAGTACACTTCAGTAACAACTGCTCATTGTCCGGGGGGCGTGACTCACTGTTTGTTTTGGAAATTCTCATGTATATGGGCTCTATATGGGTTCATGCTAATGGGATACATTCCCCCACTCCTTGAATCCTCAGATTTCTTGGGTTTACCTGACTTCAATTTTTCTGGGAACAATTTAACGTTTCTGATTTTAGTACAGGAGTAGTATCTATACGCAATTACGCACCCTGTCGAGAAATGCATACTGGCGGTATGCTGGCCTTTCTGTGTCATGTTTTCGCCTAGATACTGTATTTATCCTTTGTGTTCATGTAGCAAATGAGTTCTTAAAACCAACTGACTAAACAACCGACACTTCACGAAAAGCGAAAACCTCATAAATAGTTGCAAAAGTATTATGCTCACAAAATAAAAGTGATCGTATTTCAGTTGTAAAACTATTAAGAGAACAGGTCGCAAGAGTAATAAAATAACAGTTATAAAAAGTAAAAGTCGGCCATAAACTGGTAAAGTTTTAAAAGATACAAACTCTTCCAGTTCCGTTATCCTTTTGAGAGATTATAAGAAAAACGTTAACGTTAACAAGCGTGAAGCGAACGTGAAACTTTTTGTTCTGAAGACTAGCGTTACTACTTTCCGTTAAGAAAAGTTTTCTACTATCAGGGAAACAGTAAGATTGTTATGGTTTTGATAAAAAAACAATGACCTGGCTCATTCTCACCTTAACTGCATAAATTACATTTTAATAACATGTATATTCTGTTATACGAAGTACGCAACTTCCAAGAATTTCTGTTTCTTGTGTTACTTGAATATCCCAGAAATTCGAATAGAAAAAATATCCTGCGAATGAACCGGCATCGTAACTGTTAGAATTCAATGTTGCTCAAAGACACACGCTTTTGAATTTCAAAAATCTCCGAAATTGTTACGACTCATACAACTTCAGATTCCCTTTTTTTTATTTACTCTAGTTTAACTTTACATATTTCCATTGTCTTTATATTAAACCAAATTGGCTTTACTGCCGTTTTCTATTACGCCGACTTCAATCCCACTGCAGTATCAATTAAGGTTGATACCTTAATACGAAACATATTCTGATAAAGCTCGTCCAGGTTGGTCCAAGCTCGTTAGTTTAATCCTCGTTCCGCAGCTACCCCATTATCCATCCATAGGTTCCCGGGATCCGTTTGTCGTGACCAATTGAACGTGTCGTGTGAGCGTTATTTACTATTGGTAGTGACACATTTGAAACACTACTGCATCGATGCTGCAGAGGATTAAAAGGGAACGAAGGACGTTTTTGGGTTTATCAAGACCAGCCAACATAAAAACATAAATAATTAATAATAATAATAATAATATCTTGGGACAACTCACACACGGTTATCCGATCCCAAACTAGGCAGAGCAACCAGACAACTGATAAACATACCTATAAATTTCTAAATACATACATATTATAGACTAATTACACCCAGACACAGAACAAATGATCATGCTCATCACACAAAGATTTGTCCTGGGTGGGAATCGAACCCACGACCTCCGGTTTAGCAGACAGGGTCACTAACCACTCGACCAACAGGCCAGTCCTCTATATATAACTAGCTTTGGCCCGCGACTTCGTACGCGCATATCCCGTTTTTTCCCGTTCCAGTTGGAATTTCGGGAAAAACTCTCTTAATGCTCCTACGGAGTGTAGGGAAGCTACATGCCAAATTTCAGCTTTCTACGACCAGTAGTTTTGGCTGTGCGTTGCTTGTTAGTTACTCAGTAACGGAAGAATTTTATATATTGGAATATACACCTCTAAGACTGAATGAGATTAATTTGATAGAGCTTCAGCTAAATCATGTGTCATGTAGAAGTTGTTTCCATTCATTTCTCTCCGCTCAACAATAATGGATGTAGACAAGACATTTGGAATACTCCCAAGCTTCATTTAGTTATTTGAAACTTTCACTGAAATTTACGGAACTGTATGAATAACTGCTCAAGAGTTGCGTTCATTACCGCCTTTGTTTCATGAAAAGGGAGAGTCTCTTTGTATTCACTGTTATTTTTGTGTTAAGAATTTAAATGTTTATTGGTTTTGTGTTTATGGTACCATAGATCATAATGTGTATACCTTTTTGGTTCACTTTCGCCTGTTAATACAAGTTCCTATTCATTAATAGTAACGCTAGCAATTGTTTAGGCCTGTCTGTCGGACCTCTTCTCATTGTTTCCTTTTTGGCATTCAATATCCTGTATTTTTTTTTTCATGGCCGTTGCCGTCTTCGACTCCAAAACTGCAAGTCACAACACTGTATCAGTTTCAATTAACATAGTCAGTAGTATTCGTATCCGTTTCATTCGCAGTATTATCAGTTTGTATACAGATGCGGGAGTGATCGAGCTCTGTTTACGTTACTCGGAGCCTTGGCACTGAACGGGCCGTGACGTCACTCGATACACGCCACAGACTACACGGGATCGCATAACGTCGAACATGGGTCGTTGCTCGCACTGCTTTCATGTTTAATCGATTGTTCATAATCTGTTTGACGTCACTGTGTGAAAAGTTATTAACGCTAAATTAAACAGGGTTTGATTTCTTTATTTTTTCATTAATTTTGTTCTTGCTAAGCCTCTTGTAGGAAGGAGAAGGAAAAGGAACGACACGGAAATTAAATAACAAGCTCGTCAATGGCCTTGTGACAGCGAAAAACATGATCTAAGCATTGTTATTTCACATATAAGTCTAATGTGCATGACGGAGCACCTCATAGATAAGTACGTTTTTCGCTACTTATTGAGAATACAAACAATTCCTGTTTAGCAGTGGCTTTTCGAATGCAGTCTTTTGCATGATTTTCTCCGATACATAGAAATACTTGTTACCGAAGCTCAGCGTATGACAGCGTAACCTGTCACCACAGATTGTCACGTTCCGTTGTCACGGAAATGGTGATAACTTTTATCTGTTGACCTACTGATTGTAACCGGACTGTTGGACCGTTCTATTGATACCAAGTATCAGCCTGGATGCATTAGTGCGAAAATAACGAAAGAAATATAGTAGGGAATTTCCACGAAATATCAAAATGAGGTATGAAGGGAATCGACATTCATGCAGTGCCTGTTTCTGTTCCCAAATAAATGTGATGATCAGGAATGTGTAGTTGCTCTGCACCCAGTGACTCTGGAAGTGGATATCGATTTCGATCCCTGCATTTCCTGAAAGGCAAGATCGATTATTGCAGTTAATGCGATCGTTACTGGCTCCTTTGGTAGTCATCTGTAAGTTATCTCCATAAATTTTCAGCTATACAACATAGCGAGCGGCGCCCTTGACAGTGGAGCAACGCAAATGACGTCAAACTCGCACTATTTTTGTATACCACTCATAAACATTCGTATTTCTTTGTTGTATATATGATATATACTTCATAACCACAACTAGCACGAGCCTTATAATATAAATCGTGCAGATATCTTTGTAACCTAACTTGCGTCAGCATCACTTGTAACCGACTATTTTCAACGTTTACTACAGTTATGTAATTGTTTATGTAAGTACCCATCTTTTTATCCAAGAGCAACCACGGTTCTTAAAACATGAGTACATAGTGTTTTATACGAATTAGCTTTATACAAAAATCTCAGTACTGTTAACTACTGAGATTTTTTGTGTAAAGCCAATTCAGTTAGTTCAGCCATTGTTCAGAAATCTTCCGGAAAAAGTTACCTCAGCAGAAAAAAAAAATTGTTCTGATTTTAATGAAGCTTACGAATAAGTATGGTACGCTAAAAATGTGCGTGTTTTATAAGCGTAGTTAATGTAACACGTCTAATCAGTGTTCGCAGAACCGGTCGCGGATCGCTGCCGGCCGCGGTCCGTTTACTTGAATACGTAAATATAGAATTTGATGAGCACACAACTCTGCCCCGACTCCACAAGCACGGCGGGTAGACTGTTGACAGAAATTATACAACAAATCCAGTTTCAACTCATCCGATGACTAGCGGAAAAACCCTGTAAGCCTACCTACTTGGAATCGAGAGAAAACATGCGTTGCTTATGTCAACTGTGATTCACAAAAAAACTTGTAATATTGATGTTGTAATGTGATTGGTGATCGGATGCCAAACTGCGAAATTTCTACATAACATCTTCGTCACCATGGACCTCTTTTCTCCTCCTTGTTGATTTTTAATCAAAAGTCTTGTCTCTACCATGTAATTTGCCGCCTCTACCTGTTTGCGATTGACAATCGCTAATCATCGTCTGTCTTAAGTTTTTCTTAGCCCTGTATCTACGTGTTGTGGAACACGGAGGCATCCTCGTCTGGCGTCAGTGGCGGTTCATTGCCAAGAATCTCCGTGCGATAAACGAGTCCAACGTAAGAAGTTAGCTATTGAGTAGATCGCTATTTACATGAATATTAAATACCAACAATATTGCACAAACTTATCCTTGTGTTACATAAGGCGGAGTAGGAAGACTTGTCGCAATCACTTGGCGTTTAAAGAGGTCTTTATTCAATTTGCAATTTTGCATTCAGTCATATTACCTGCTTTGTCAAAGATTTTTAATGAGCTTTGTAAGGTTAAAGTGTGGCTTACAAAATCCAAATTATTACTTGGCTTGTGAGCTCGTTAACATTCAACCTTTTGAGAGTTATGATACTTGTGATGCTACAGCCAGATCCAAAATAAAATCTTTTAAGTGACAAAGATCACCTTATAAAACCAGTCTACATCGTCAGGGGTTAAAATCGAATGTTCTGTCTCTGAGCAGTCCGCAAATAAGCAACAAGTTATTTTTTGTGTCGCAGAAACTAGTTTCCGATGACCGGTTTCTGTTGGACTTAGTCTTTTCATTCGTATACAAGGACACATCTATACGGTGGTTTTAAGACTTGGGTTTATACGTAATTGAACATTGCATTGCATGCATTTCTTCATTTTTGCTAAGCAAACTAGTATAGGAAACTTGTCCCAACTGTCCCACCTTGAAACAGTAAGTAGGGACTTTCTTCACAGTTTTCGTCGAACCTCATTATGTCACTGCTTCTAGACATCAGCAGGTTGAAGATGTCGAAAAGCTATAAGAACTAACCTCCGATAATCGAGGGGGTGATTGTTTATCCGTATTACAGAATAAAGCCTATATCCTAAAAGGCGTAGACGGTAGACACACTAGACCGATTCGTAAATAACATTTGCAAAATAAAATGTCTTTTACTAAAATAATAAACATTACATAAGACGCGAATCACGAACGTGAAAACTCATTCACGAAATCACTATTTGTATTGATGTAGGAAAATCTCAGCTCCAGTTGAACCAGAAACACAAAAAACATTGGCAACCCGTGTGCTAACTGCCAAGACACGACGTCAAACGATTAAGTAAACACAAATTAAGGATCAAATTCGAAACATGTGGCAATCTATTAACATAATGCTAATGTCCATACACTAAATATTTATAGACACAAATTCTGACACAGTATAATTATGTGAGTGAAAATTGTATCTAATTAATAATTACGCAAGTTCTTACGCTCAAATCGATAAAAATATACTGTTGAAACTAGACAGGAAAAACAGAAAATTTTATGGCCAAGGATCACTAAAATTGGTTGGTTATGTAAACTATGTTTGATCTTGAAACAACAGTCAATTTTCCTTAGTACCGATGACTAAAAACTCCTTAAATAATGCAAGTCTTCAGTGAAGATAGCAAAGCTTGCAACTGTCATCTGGATATTAGAACTATTTTTCATTGTTGGCACATTGCCACTGATGTAGACATAGAAGCTCCGAAAGCGCTTCAAATTCATTGCTCTTTTATATTTATTTGAAATATTTTAAACAGATTTCCTACGAAATCCATGAATGTGTCAACAGACTGCGTCTTCAAATTAACATTATCATGCGTAAAGTTCTACGAGCAGGTGGTAACGAAGGATAAATGTAAAGGTAATGATGACGTGGCGAGATTGCGGATTCGCAAATGTTGTTATAAAATGCCTGTCGTCACCACACGAATTAAGTACTCACTGATAAAAATAGAGACTAACGTCTGTCCGTGACTTCTGTAAATTTTAAGTTTCGAGAGACTCTTTACTTTTTACATCTTTGTCTTTATTGGGCCTGTAGGGATCTATCATTTTCTGATACTCCATAAGGTGTCTTGCTAACCAACGTTCTGAATTTGGCCCATGAATAGCAAGTAGCACTCTTGCAGCCAATGCACGTCCGGGTTGGTTCAGACATTGTGGGTTGACTAGTGTTTTAGCTGTGACCATGATTCCATGCTCCATAATTTTAAATTCTGGCCCCACCTTCACCTATGATGTCATTTAAGCAAAAATACTGTTGATTGCGTCTCTGTGATAAAACTTCGTGCAGTTACATTAAGTATACATTTTGTATAATTCCAGCCGTTCTAACGCAAGCGATGAGTAAAGATGACGGATTTGTGATACTCATAACTTGCATACAGCATATAAACACAAAATACCGTATCATTTCGTAAACACAACCCACCTTGAAGTTATTAATTCTATGACGTTATTGAAATACATTAGAATCGTGATCGCTGATCTCACAGCACAAGCAGCATTAGAAATCAATAAATTACATAAATTATTTATTTATATTCAAGACAACCCCACAGTCAACAAGTTTGAAATATGTTTTTGCGTAGTAATGGATGAGGAAAAGGGAATGATTTGAATGTAATAAAGGACGAGTGTTTAATTTGATGTTTGATAGATTAATACTGGTATGCTGTTCAAATAAATATTCGAAATTAATATCAAGGCAAACCCACTCGTTGGAGGGCAACTAGTGCTGGTTAAAATAAAGACTAAAGAGAGCAACAACAAGTTACTTGAAGTTGCCTCCTCTGTTCGGTTACTTTGCTTCGGAAGACCAATGTGATACGGTCCTGCTGCCCTGACACTATTTTACGTGTATTAAGTGTGAGCTCAGTACGTCTTCTTCCAAGAGATATTAGTTCTCAGTCTGTTTATGCCATAACATCTTTCACAATACCATCTATCCTTTCCCTTCTCCCATTGCCATCCCTTGTGTCAATATAGATTCGAGTCATTGCATTGATAGAATAGTGTTTTAATTCATTTATCAATGTATGAATCTCCTATCAGTTTCTTCGAAATCAGCACGCAGGCGTCCTAAAGTCTAACATTATGAAGGTATCAGTAACCATTGACGTCAGTACGTTATCTTCTATTATTAACGTTTGATACTTATCTTAATGTTATGCTATACCTTTAATAATTGTAGATATTTCTATGTGTGTACGTTCCTTTATCATTTTTGTTTGCTCAAGGTGATTTTTGTATTTTATGATAGCAGACTTGTCGTATTGTTGTTATGCTCTCACATTCATTCTATTTTTTTAACACTGTTTTTAGGGTTCCGTAGTCAACAAGGAACTCTAAAAGTTTCGCAATGTTGATCTGTCTGTTGTCAATCTGTCCTTTCGTCCGCGATTTAGCTCAGAGACGCTTAGCGCTAGAAAGTTGAAATTTAGTATGGGTATAAATATTAATCACGCCGACAAAGTGATAAAATCTGTAAATACTTTTTTTTTAGGGTTGCCCTTCTACATGTAAAGTGGCGAGTACTTTTTATCGTCAACCTTTAGTGTGGGATGTCGTTGAATAGGTCGTTTAAAAATATTGAGGTTTCGCTTAATCCATTTTTCCATCCAAGAATTCGTTTGCGAAACATTAAGCTTTAAAATGCTAATTTTTGGTAGAGTCAAGTGTGTGTCCCCCCCCCCTCCCCCTGCCAGCTAAACGGTTGTTTTTGGAGACGTAAAAAAATAATAGTAGCTTATCAAAAGAATTTAAGAGGAAAACTATCACCGCTACCTAGGCTTAACGAGTTAATGAATAATAGTCGACCAACTTATAAAATGGAACTGGGTAAGTAAAAAAATCCCAATAATTCCATAGAAAATGACATGATTTAGGAGACGGGTAAATACGGAACCCTACACTGTGCGTGGTACGACACGCACTTGGCCGGTTTTTGATATTTGCTATTTTTCCAAATTTGATTCAACAGTCATTCATAGCTTCCTAATTGGACTTTCTTGTTCTATAACAAAACTCATATGTAGTATGTCTTCTCAGCAATGGCAATAAGTTTTTATCGTCAAAACCATTCAACAAACATAGTACATTGATAACGATAGTGTTTCTCATATCTACATATCATTGTGAAGACTCATGTGATAAAATTTCTCGTGCATCACCGCCAGGTTCACGTAAGACCTAATTGTGGGGACTTGGAACTGCACCAAAAAGTTCGTCGTATTCGCTCGTAGTCGTTCATTCATACAAAGATCAATATTATGATCCTGCTCTGCTAATGCCAAAGTGCTAATTGTATCCGCTTGTAATTCATGCAGGTAATCTGATCGTCTGACGTTGGCTAGGTTAGGTAACCATTTTTGGAGCTTTGCAATGACTTTATGGTGTTTTAATTTAGCAGCTTCCTGCATTGATTTGATCACGTTATCACTTTTCGGTATTTTCACCCAGCTGTATGTATTAAACTATTAGTCGTCAACTCTCATGTCAATTTTTTTGTCCAATTACAGTTTTAAATCATTTACCGTATTTCATTAACTTCCTCTTCCTATTTTTTTTACTACCAGTTAACATACCATATGATCAGGAAGACATTAAAAAAACAATTGGCATATTTCTAAAATCCCTCAAAATCTTGTCCAATTAACTGAAATTATTTGTATTCATGTTTCAAATGCCCACTAGCAATATATATCAAATAACCAGTCAAACTAGTTTTGAAGGTGATATTTATTTTTTACACGTACAACATTTCCATAAATCGATCATGCTTCTTAGTTTTTATTTTTAACTTCGACCTTATGCCACAAATATTGTACTGTGGTATTTTTATTCAACGTAACCTACGTGCAATCATTTATCATTATCAAGGTTATCTACCTAAATTATGATGACGTAATGACAGAAAAGTATCAGCTATCATATACACGTCGTCTTGCAAAAACTGAGTGTTATCATCATACAGAGTTTTACGTAACATTTTGTCATAACACGGCTTGAGCTATTGACCCGCGATGCTATCAGAAATTCAATTTTTTTATTAATATTACTCTAAACTTGATACTGTTGGCAAATCTATAAAATAAAATTGATTTCTAATACTGATGCAGCTTCTTGAGTTAGCAAATATCTGTGACCTAAGTTTATACTAACGTCACTGAGTTGATTAAATTACATTAACATTGATTAAAATAGAATGAGTTTAGTTTTTTAATAGATTGAGTTTTAATAGTATTCAGTCAGTTCATGTGAAAATCCGCATATATGTATGTAAATTGTGTAATGTAGCATGTACGTTATGTTTCACAAGAAATCCGGTAATCAATCTCTTAAATAATAGGCCAATTTACTGCGCCCAAAGTACTGAATGAATCCGTGCCATCAAAGCCACAGTTGGTTGAAAACACACCGTAAATCATAACGAGTGGGACGATCATTTGCAACAACCTTTGACGAAATGACAGACCTGTTCGCGGCGCTGACGTATTCGTGTCAATAAACAACGGAACAGTCCCACAAATATTCATGAATTCAGTTGAAAACATGAGAATTGGCGGTGCGGAGGTGTGAAAATAGAAAACACGATGTTATACCTACGGTCAAACTAAGTATGCAAGACAACACGTCAGGTACTTGGGTGAAGTATTGCGCAGTATATTATTATAATAATATTACATAACGCAAGTTATACCACCTAGGACTTAGTTATCATGTTTATGTGATACTATGCTAGTTACGCAATAAATTGAAGAACTGCATCTATTATAGCACTGAATACGTTTCTGAAGTAACGATATTTCTTCCTTTGGTGCCTACAGTTTGGTAGTCGGTATATGTTATTCGGTAGAGCTTGGATATTACGCTTTCGATTTTCTTAGAAACACTACACTTCTAAGTACATAGATATAGTTTCTACGACTTACCTGGCTTATAAACATGCAACCTGCACATGGACACTAGTTAAATTAGATAATACAAGTTCTAGAAATTACTAATTACTCCTTTCTTAGTAAGATTGTGGTAAGCCATCATAAAGCAGAAAGCTAAAAAGCTGTTAGAGTGGATCGAAATCGTTAGTGATTTCATAAATTAATGACACTGCTTTATACAAATGATGAAGTACCTACACGAATGTTTACATATACGATGACTATGTTATCGAAAATTAAACAACTAATTAAAATAAGATTTTCAATAGTCGTTTTATAAACCACATTACATAGTAATGTCGTCATTGTTCAGCGGAATATTCCGCGTTCTGAATCGACCCTTGGGGTCAGCTATCTTCTCTGTGACGCATCATCAGGGCTGGAGCACGCGTGAGATGACATTATATTGGGGGATTCATTGTTGATGTTAGAAAGCAGCTCTTATCTTTACGGTAATATCGAAACCAATGTTTGGTAATCTAACAGCGTCATCAAATGTATATGGGGTCTGTCGTATGTGTTGCATGTCTTGTTCTTCCTTTCATCTCTTCTTACGCACTTGCCGTAATATCATCATTCACTTACTTCCTATCCATATCAACTTTCAGGCAGGTCATCCATTTCATCGGACTCTCGTCTCTTTTCTTATAGCCAACCATTCTTATTTAATACTTAGATTGGCACTTGCCACTTCTCCACATCATATTATATCCATTGTCCGCGCACTGTTAATCTACAGAGTGTCATTTACTTTTCAAAATATGTAACTGTAGCGGTTCCTGTGCAGCCTTTACATGATTATATTTTTGTTTATTAGATGGCCAATGACAACCCTACATTATTATCAGCTGGTACTCTGCTAGGTCAACCGTATGAGCACGTAGAAGATTACGCGGCAAACAGACTGCGTAACATCGTCGCACGTGACCACTTGCGTCCACTTGTAGGCCTATAAATAAACTTATACCCATGATTAAGCACTGAGATCATAGATTCATAGCAGTTCAATGTTTGGCTTAGCTTTTCGTCTGTTCTTGTGACTGACGTCATTTGATATGTCTGATCTTAATTACGTACTGAGGGCGTTTGTTAAATAGTATATTTTGAATGTGTCACTTATAAAATGACTTCATTGTAAATTAATAATACTCAAAACTCTTTACTCAGCTGAGTCATTGGTTATTGTTCACAACAAATACTTAAATATGGTAATACGTTCCCAAATCGAGGATCCTATTTTTTACGGCTATTTTATTGGTAACTGATGAAGGAATAGCAGTATCACGTGCAGAATAAACCAGCAACCTAAATAAGTATTGATGGAAGCCCTCCATAATAAAAGTTTGAACAGTATAAGTGTTTGTATCACGCTAGTGGCTCGAAGCGCTGGTAGACACGAAATGTCACTATTTTAATGTCAGCAGTCACAGGTCAAACTGGGTTCGTGTTCCGTGATATATAGGTGTCGTGCGCTTTCCTAAATGTGGCATCATCGCCTGATCCAAGGTTTTTAAGTCAAAATGTCGGCCCTGTTGTCGTTGTAATTATGTTAGTGGAAGACTAGCATAATAGAACTAACTAAACAAAACTAACTTGACTTAAGGCAAAGGGTGTCCATAGTAGTCCTCCATAGCGGGTGATTTTGAGCTTCGCGCTGCACCTCGCTCCACTTCATTCGTATGCTTGTCACTTCTGTCTACACTGCGTCGCCACGTTTGATGGGGACGGCCCCGCATCCACAAAAGTAGCTTGATATTCTAAAACTAAGAACATTTCTGTTGGGAACAAGATGACTTATCCATACAATCAGCTGCAGCCTTTAAAATTAAGGAATTTGACGATATTAAAGCTGCAACACAAATTAACTTGTTAACATTAGCTCCATAATGCTGAAGTTTACACAAGAACGATGCTCGTAGCGTGACCGATAGAAAGCTTTTGGAAGCAGCGTGACTCGTGAGCCAGCCATGTGGAACAGCGGAACGACACGAAATGTCAATGTCGATTATACTGTGAGCAAAATTCTGTAAGAATTCATAATATACAGAATACAGAATGCTCTGAAAACGGTAAAAGAAAATATGGTGAAGAAACCGACATAGAAGAGATATAATAATTGACATACAGAGCGCATAACCTGGATGTGGTTGCGATATTCAGCAGTGAGGGAACGACCAACGTACACCAGATCCGCGTGGTAGATATCAGACGGTACGAGGTGAGGCATGGTAGACGGCCAACTTCTTGTGTAGATAAGAGTCATAAGCCCCACCCAACAATCGTTATAGGCTGATTAAGTCGTATTAAGCAGAGAAGCACGATAAGAGAACATCTACGACTCGTAATCTAGTGCTAGTTGATCAAAGTCTTCCGAGCTACCAACTTTGTGATGAACTAGAATAAGAGGACTTAGTAAGGATTCCCGAGTCTGGTCTAATTTTAGAGCACAACAACTTCTTATCAAAGAGTCAAGCACAATGGCTCCAATTAAAGGCGCACTTCTTGATAAAAATTAAAAATATCCAATGTTACGTGACATAAGCCACGCAACTAATAAAATTGTATTAATTTACTCAGCTGTCAACATGTTAAATAGGCCAAGCTAATGATACGACACATGTTATTTGTTTTGACGCAATCCTTCACAATCATATAACTGTATAAAAGTAAATTTATCGACAGTTATTCGGTTGGTTTGGTGACGATGTATAGCCACAACCACCTATCAGCACCGCAATTGTTGTATCATCCCAAACATAGCTAAAAATACACAGGTGTTTCTAATTACAGTTCAGCACTATTCCATCGAACTGGAACTGGAACACAGCCAATCTGTAGCGGCACGAATTCATATTGTTTCAAACAAGTTTCTAATAGGTATCCATCCAAATACACCAGCATAGAATTCTACATTTCCACCTTACATCATTATTTCAGGAAGTCTTCGTACTGAGACACGAGCAGTATTCATTTAGTAATATTACCGTTTACCGTCCATTAGAGTTTATTGTCGTGCATTAGCCCAAATGCACGTCCGTTGTTACACCCATACATCCGTCAAGACAATTCTAACTATCACTCTGAGCTAGATGCGCCTGCGCAGCCGAAACTCGTCAAACTTACGACGTCATTAAGCACAGTAGGCCAACTAATCCATATTTCATGTTTTGTTCACGTCTGTAAAATAAATGAACTATAGAATTAAAACGTGTTTAAGCTGTAGTTTTTAGTTGTAACGGTTTGCCTCTAACACGCGGTCGAAGATGATAGAAATACTGGTTAACAGCCGAATGACAAACATTGATTTTATAAGACATGATGATATCATCAGTAATTTTTCACTGATTGTTTTTTCATCCTGCTCTATCAGTGTTCTAACCTAGAAGTTGTTCCAAAGCTTGATGAAGCGTAGTCCATCAATCTGGATCACAAAAACAGTAGTGGTATCGTATCGTGGCGTGCGTGCGCAGCGCTTTCTAACACCGCTCGCGTGACTTCGACGCTCTGGCGTGCACTCCGCTAATTTGCGTTAGGGTCTGCGCTACTTGCTGATTTTGTGGTGAGAAGTTCGTTCCATGTTCCAAGATTTATGTTCGTTGATTAGGAATAACCAGCCGATTGAGTAAAGCCTTCATAGAGCAACGAGATGTCTTAGATACCAAAACTGCTTCAGCTAAGTTAGTTTCTATTTATCTTCAGATAATGCTATTTATATCAGAAACTTGTCTAAGCAGTCCTTTTACATTATAATTTATGGGTTAGAAACAGTTATTTCCAAACACCGTGACTACCGTTATCCTCATTTTGCGTGTTCCGTCCACACTTTAGTTTAATGATGGTGGCACACGACAAGGGGCTATCCGTGCGCCGATGGGTGGCGGAAACAACGCCGCTCTACACAAATTGCTAAGGACATTAATAGTCTTCGTGTGAGCGCTAAAATGAAGTCTCGAACGCGATTTAAACGTGTTATTTGCTTTTGATTGCGAGTTTTTTTGAAAAACCAGTGAAATGCAGACTCTTTTTCGGGTTTCCGAAATAATTTAAGGACTCTTTCAGTGGCCGATTTCAAGAGCTTGTAGTTTTTGGTTAGAATTGGAATTTATTAGCTACTTTTATAAATGTCTGAATATTATTTTAAGTTTTCTATTTCACCAAAGCTGAATTGTTCTTGAATTCTCATCACGACTTCGTAGTTTCATCTACAGCTTAGATCCTTCAACAATATCATCTTATATCCCAGCCGTTCGTCTGTACCTTTTTTTTTTTTTTTTTTTTTTAAGGATGGGAAATCATCAAATGACTTCTTCCGCTCTGGGTGGAGCGGAAGGGCGTGTCAGACTCTTACTGACTAAAACCCATCCGTGTTCCTTCTAAAGCCCTTTGCGTTCCAGGGCCGCGGTGACTCTTTCGAACAGATTCCGCAACCCTGGCAGGGTTCGTCTGTACCTACCATTAGGTTCGCGTTATCGGAACAATCCTGTTCTTTATTCCACCGTGGAGGATAGAAATGTGTCTGTGACGTGCGTCACGCTAGCCCCCAGCCACGGAAACCGCTCGCGTGACCAGCAGCGTGCCGCGTAGGCTGGGCACGCAACACGCGAACCCGCGCGCCCGCTACTGTATGCATTAGACTGCTTGAATCATCGGGAATGCCACTTTTTGACTTTTTTAAATGCTTTATGACGGTAAAAGCAGTGATGTGTGTAACGGAGCCTGTGTTAATGATCTTGAGGCCTGAATTCGACGATTACGTCGCCCATTAGGCCGTTGCAAAACGAACAGTCTAATTTCTCCGTAGCCCATAAACAATTTATGATATCCTTTTATTGCAATCATCATCATTTCAGCCAAAAGCCTTCCACTGCTGGGCATAGTCCTCCCTCAAGTCCGGTCCCGGTCCTATGCGTCTCGCATCCAGCGGATTCCCGGATCAAGCGGATTTCTTATTGCAATGCCGACCTTAAATATAATAGAAATAGATATAAGTATGTTGTGCATGATGGCATCTCACGACACGACCTTCTTGCACAACATTACAGAACGCGGATATAAGAGACTAAAGGTTTCTCTGACAGATATCATCTAAAACTTAGATCTGAGATACGCTTTTGCATAAACAATGGCTTCAAAAAACCCGCTTCGCCCACAAAAGGTAGGAGGCGACGAACAAATAAAATTAATTAACGCTCTGGAACTGATCGGCGTGAACGATGTGACTGGTGTCACAAACACGTGGTCTCCGGAATGCTTCGCGAAATGCCTATTCAGTGGCGAGTAATTAAGCTATTTGTAGAACAATTGAATTATGTATGAGAATTAGCTGCATGTGTGGTCTTCAACTACCGAAACCTGAGATTTTCCCATGGACGTTATGAAAAGTTATAAAAACGTAAAATATCAGTTATTTTTGACATCAGATCGTAGCATCGGCAGACCAGATGAACTTCAGGAGATAACAAGGAAATTATGAAATCCATACGAATCGATTTTTGAACTTTTTCAAAACATTGAAGACCCTGCCTATACAAAATGAAAGTACACCCTTATATATAACTAGCAAGAAAAAAAAATTTGAACAACCAGTCCAGGTTTTTGTTACATAAAAGTGCCCTATCTCTGTGAAGAGAGCCTCTAAAACGTTTGACGCTTTAAAACCATTGTTCTCCCTTAGCAACAAAATTCTCAGTAACAAAAGGTCTAAAGAGTTATTTCACTTTTACTACGCTTTCTAGTTCTGCGCACTAAATGTTATCAGAAGCATAATATCAACAGTACCTGTACGGAGTTGGCCCGAACTGTTACTGTACGGTACATTACCGTTAGCACTTTTTGCCTTTTCTCCAAGACCACCTAAGTTTTTAACACCTTCGTTGGAGCAGCGGCTGTAATTTTTACAATCGCATTTACTTTTTTACTGACGTCATTCGTGGGTTTAACTTTAACAATGGATGCTGTTACCATTGTTCGCTTTTTTAAGTGCTTTTTGATTATTTTTTGTTGGGATCTCATGGTCTTGGTTCAAATTCTTATCTACGTTAAGATGCTTGTTTTTACTTCATTGAATTGGAGACTTTTTTATCAATCGCCTTTCTTTTAGTTTTACTATTTTGACACGATCATTAAATTTACCAGAAATAAGGACGGAGAACACTCATATAAATACGTTTAACAGCAAGTTAATCGTCATCGCTGCGTTCTATAGTTTTAAGAACGATAAAATTCCTAGTTCCTAGAACGATAAAAACGATAAAATTACTATTATTATTCCGTCTGTGCCTGCAAATTATGCATGCCAGTATCGTGCTTCATGTCAAACAATACCATGAGTAATAATACGCGTCTCTTTGTTACAGGTAAGACTGAGGAAACCCTTTGTGCCTGCGATTCTTTGCCTCCTTTCATTGCACCCTTCCCTTCTGCTCCCTTCCTATTTGGTTTGTTTCATCCGACTCAAGAGTTGTTCTCGTACAGCCATAATCACGTGGCTTAACCGATGCATCGAGGAGGTAGGTATTAATTTTTAGAACCAAGTTGTCGGAATATATTATACCTATTTTTGATTAAAATTCTAACTTCGGTATTCTGCAACACCTGTGTGGTAGTTGTTTTTGTAGACGCTTCTTGTCGTTTATCTCTGACCAGTATGGAAACCAGATGCAGTGCCATTGAAAATAGGATTGGTGTTGCTAGGATTTAAAGCTGCCGCCTTAATGTGGTCTGATTAAAGTTAAAACATGTTAATATACACCTGTCTAATCTAAACTAATAGTATAACGTAGAAAGATTTGTTTGTTTGTTTGTAACGATTTAACTCAAAAACTACTCGACCGATTTTAACATTTTTTCACTGTTAGAAAGCTACATCTTCACCGAGTAACATAGCTTATATTTATTTCCAGAAATAACTAGGGATCCTTACTAAAAGTTGAATAATGTAACCAAAGGTGTACAATGTCTTATCGCATGCGCTGCGAAACTTATTGATAATAGAACAAAACAATGTACTACAAAATTAAAGAACATTTAAATATCTATAAAAAAGTCCGCGAGAGCATATACCTATCTCCGACGGATAACTCACAATAACTGCTTTTAAAATTTAAATTAAAAAGAATGATTTTTTGCGAAGCTTATTTAACTCATATGGTATTAATCTATGTTTAACTAAATGTGTTTGTTAGAACGGAAATTTAATATAGAATATTTGTGCCTAACAATTCACTCTATATAGTTTTAACAAATATCTTAGAGGATATCGCAATGTAAAAATTAAAAAAAATATTCGTGCGACAAAATAGTTACGCGCGCAACGTGGGGATTCTGGCCTCTGTGAAATTCAAATTCAAAATATTTATTGCACCATAATGTTTAAAGTACAAGGTCTTATTGTATATTTAACAGTAAGAGATACTTAGATTAATTCTTACTTAAATATAATCTAAACTAATAATCCGCGCGGACGAAGTCGCGGGCGATGTGCTAGTTACGTATATTTAGGTTAACTCCTTATACGTATGATTTACTTTATGTAATAAACTTGTTTGTATATTTGTGACGCATTTACTACTAATAAATCAATAGCGGATTAACGACAAATAAATAATATTAAAACCTGAATAAAAATAATAAATTCCAAATTTTTCTCCGAAGTTCTAAAAAGCAAACTTTTTTAATTAAAATTTTCAGGAAAACAAAATTTTCTTCGTTTCTCTTCAAAAGCAAAGAGAAAAGTAGCAATCATAAACAATACGTAGGAAACTTGGGGCATTTTTTAAGTTTGCTTTTCACGTAAACAGTATTGTCAGGACACAATAGGGAGTCATAGGAACGGTCTACAAACTTCAGCCCCGCGGAAGACCGTTTAAACAATGCCTTCTGAAAACTTGACCGCGGTAAAACGTTTTTCTACAATTTGTACAGGGTGTCCACTTTTTCTTTAAAGGCGCAGTTGTGTGACCAACTATTAGGATCTTATAGCTCATGGTCGAGTAGATGCTTTTCAAGTTAGAGAACTGTAATTTCGTCGTATTATTATTTTTCATATCAGCTTTACATTACTCGTACAATCAAAATCTATTCGATACAAAGTATGTTAAAATAGATAAAATTGCAATTCATCGAAAAATATGGACTTTAAAAATACCCGCAAGCGCCTCATAAAATCCATGAAGTGCCTAATTG
Organism: Mamestra brassicae; assembly: GCA_905163435.1. NCBI lineage: Eukaryota > Metazoa > Arthropoda > Insecta > Lepidoptera > Noctuidae > Mamestra > Mamestra brassicae. Next base: position 757,608 of record LR990999.1, on the reverse strand, counting down.
CTGCAGATGGGTCGCCTGAACACGTCTCAAAACTTCAACTTTGTATTCCAAGCCACCCTGTACATTACCAGTGGCACGTTCCCCTCCTGAGTCACGTTTCTTTTCGCTCAGCCAAATAATATGTGTTTGCTGTCCAAAACAGGTTCGCGAAGGTCGCCCACTTCGACATGTTCACGATCGAATGTTGCTTGAGAACCATTGTCAAGTGTCTATTCATTCTGACGTTATAATGAACAAGGAACCATGAACGAAAATCTCAGAATATTAACCTCTTGTATAGCTGGTATGCTAATCGTTTCATAAACGAGTCATATAATCAAACGGTCTTTGAGCCAACTGGTCCCATCAGGGCCAATAAGTCCACTTGAAGGGGGCTCCGTGTGTATAATTTATAAAATATGCTCAAACTTATTTGAAATCTCAACCTGCCCATGATTTACGGGAGCACGGAGCACGATTCCTTTTAAGCGTCGTCGTTGGACCGGTCGTTGGCTTACAAAAAGCTCGGTGAATGTATTGCTCTGGCACAAACGGTGGGAAGCTTCTCACGACCCTTCGGGGAACTGGCTTGGTATGGCCTCTAACCACAGATAACCCCACCTTGCTCTATATCCGTCATTTTGTCTGCTTTTTTCTATATTAAAGAAACCTTAAGTCGAAGTTTTGCTTCCGGTTCTAAGTACTAAGTGGTAATTGGTTTACTACGAAAGGTTCAATCATCATGGTGCTATAATTACTTTGATGAATAAATCATATTCTTGAGAACTAGATCCGCATCATTAACATTATTTGGTCATAGCAATAGAATGTCAGTCACTCATGACTTCATCACGGATGGGAGACCATGCAATGGTCACGTAAAACGTATTACGTGGAAATTCTTGAAACAAAAATGACAGTATCTGAAAATAATGTATTGCGCAATGTACACTTATAAAATACATGCAAATTCTAACTTCGTGTGTCACTGTTAGCAACGATACGGAAATTAACACAGACAAGTAAAAATACGGAGCTAAATTAATATGACGTAAAGCTTGGGAATCAGATGTTAAAATGAGACTATTGTCAGTCTAGAAAAAAACAGTGTTTCGGCGTGTAATTGATGTAAGATTTTCCACTTGGCTCACTTCGCACAATGGTCTCGGGAACTGTTTAACATTTAGCGCAGTGGAAGGCGCCTGCGCCGGCGGCGACGCCTCGTGAGAACTCCTCCGACTTATGACTTCATTTCAAACAGTTGCCAACTGTTACAGTTATTTCGTTTTGCATTTTAATGTGCTCGCCAATTGTTTTGTATTTCACTGTTGTTTCGTTAAGACTAGTTTGATTATTTTATTGATTTTCTAAACATCTCTTTCAGTAAAGTTTGACAAAAATTTTTCTTGGTCATTGTAGATGTCACGTGATCACAAAGTGAGCTGCCATTCCATCTTGATTATATGGATTGACAGCTCATCTCGTGATCACTTCACTTCGACATGCTTACAGTATCGACCGGCAGTCAACTTCCATTTTAAGTTTTATTACACTGCGGTTTGGTCAGATCGTGTTTTATTTGCTAACGATATACATATTTAACTTAAAGACTCTTTTTACCGGTCCTATTCAATCTCTCATAATCTGCTATTTGATCATTCCTTGCTCAAAAATGAATTAGTCAACTTTTTAAGTTCTATTAGTTGCAAAACACCTAATCTTTAAGACTCGTTAGCTATCGTGAAAACTAATTAATTTAATGAGGTGGTATTGTTGAAATCGTCCCCGGGCTAAAAGATAATAATGATGATGATTGTTGAAATGTTAGGCTAAGTTACTGCAATTAGGTTTGGTTTTATTCTGAGCAATAGATCATTAATATCGATAAATATACAAGGCTAGTAAACACACTTCATACTATAATAAAATATTCTAGAGCTATTTCATCGCACTAGAAACAGGAATCTTCCTGTTCCTCTGAAGCGAATACAGCTACAGTAGTTTAGCTTGGGTTATTTAAACATCGACCAATTTTTTTTTTGAATTATGGGAACTCATCAAATGACTTCTCCCGCTCTGGGTGGAGCGAAAGGGCGTGTCAGACTCTGACTAAAACCCATCCGTGTTCCTTCTAAAGCCCTTTGCGTTCCAGGGCCGCGGTGACTCTTTCGAACAAATTCCGCAACCCTGGTAGGCTCTGGCCCTAGCGGGCCTCGTCTTCTATGCTGACATCTTTTTGAGGCGCTCGTGAAACACACCGCGCCATCGACCCGGGCCTGGTAGTGATCGGACAGCGAGCCACCCAATGCTCGCCGTCCGCAGGCCCGCGCCTACGGTGGCCGGGGATTGCCCTGCGACTCCCGACGCCCGGGGCGTGGTGGAATCGATCATACCTATTGCGTTTATAAGTTTCACCTCTTAAGACATCTCCATCGTCTAGGCATTTGGCAATTTAATTAAGCAGAATGTGGTTAGGTTTCTATGAATTACAAATTTGTTTCACAAGCTGCAGGTAAGCCCCGCAGTATTTGTAAATAATTCGATTGAGTTAAATGATTCACAAAAGGAAAAATTGTATAAATAACTGAGTTACATACAAATACTGCATAATTATGGAAGTATCAGAACCAGGGTCATCATTCAGAACTGACAACTGACGTACAATATTGCATGCTACTGTTTTGTAGGTATATTGATGACATAGTGATGAACAAACTGTGCTGTTGTATTGTCCTGTCATCAGTAGAACTGTCGATGATGTCATTTGATTATAAATTACCAGTGCAATTGCAAGAAATTCACTTTAACATCTCGAGTGCGTGCAAATTATTATTAAATTATAATAGATTCATTAATATTAAAATCGAATCTGGACAGAACATGATTGTATTGTATATTGAGAACCCTAGCGTTGATGTAGCTACTATTAGGACTGTGGAAGATTTAATCATGCAAATTTACCAAGGTCATTCCATGTTCAGGAAAATATATCAGGAAAACATGTATCGCATCACGTTTGCGGCCCGTACACGTGGACCATACAAAGATGGACTTCAAAATGAACATTGCCAAAAAAACGTCCGCTATAAGACAGTTAAATAACACTAAACTTCCTATAGCTTCAATTATATTAAAATAGCTTTTGCCCGAGACTTCGTACGCGCATTTACCACTTTTCCCGTTCCCATAGGAATTTTGTGACGAATTATAACCTAAACCTTTCTCTTAAATAACCCCATCTAAGAGTGAAACCCGCATGAAAATCCGTTCAGTAATTTTTGAGTTTATCGCGAACAGACACACAGACGCGGCGGGGGAGTTTGTTTTATAATATGTAGTGATAGTGATAACAGACCTGCCGACCCCATTGGGAAAAAGGCGTCAATTGAGGTATGTATGCATGTGTAAATGAAAATCTATTGCCAATATAAAAAGGAGACACCTTGCAATTTTATTGCGCGTAAATATGGATTATATCTTGCGTTCAGTTTAACGACCATTCCAACAAAATATACGATTATGTCCCAAGGCGACAGTGCGCCGTAACGAGAAATGAGCACATAGAACATGGTATCAATGATTGTCTAGTGTCCTAAATACTTAAAACGAGAGACATAATCGCGTACACACTAGCTCTGAAGTGTCATTGGTAGCGACGCGGCAGCTAAAGATGGCGGATTGTGACGTCACCGTGCGTTTCCTTTCACGTCACCTTCACCTTGACATTTGAATTTGATTCTAGAACGTATCGCCGTACGGTGGCCGCTCATCCGAAACGCGCGTTGCATAATTAGTTGTGCTCCTCGAATACATGTAACACGAGTTTTATTGATTGCTCTAACATGATTCAAGTTTTAACTTAGGTATGTGAGTTCGAGTAGCCGTTCAAGCTTTCCTTCTAAGCTTCCTAGTCAGAAAAGAAAATAGACAAGATAGAAGTCAGGAAATAGTCAGGAAGAGACCTGCATCTCATGAGCATTTCGTTTTTTTGAGAGTTTCAAAACAAAATGAATGAAAAGATATGTTTCTCTTATTTCCAATGTATTTTGTATGCTTTCCAAATTAATGAAGTAGCATAGTTATGATTAAGAAGACTCTGATCTTCTTGAAGTTCGAATCGAGAATCTTCCTTATTCTTATGACTTCAAATAATCCGTCTCAATTGCCTACCATGACACAATCAAACTAAGTTCGCTCTGGCTTTACTACCGATCATCGAAAATCTGTCACAGAACGAATTACATCCACAAAGCATTTTGTAGAAGTGTTTATAACATCAAAAGATCTAATTTGACGAGCATTACGTCCTGTTTCTTGTCTGTGATAGCATTGCGACCGTTACCAAGTTGTTGTATGAGGAAATTGAGCCGTAAAACTTTATGTAGCTTCCTCAATGTCCTGTCGTCAATGCGATTGGACACGTACTTTGTTATATTGTTAGTTAAAAATATTATTTGGATTTCATTTCTGAAATCTGAAATGACCTAGAACAAACCACGGGAAGAAGAAGTATTCAAAATGAAGGAGTACAACTATACAATTCTCTACCAAAAAACATAAAAGAAACTAAAACAAACTTACAATTTAAAACACTATTAAAGAAACACATCTTCGACAGCTCAAATAAATAAAAATATAGTAAGTATTGTATAAATAAATAAAATGTAAATCTGGATTTGTGTAGTGTGCACGGTGCTTTACAACGCGCTGATAAGGACAGCAGGCTTAATGTGTAAAACGTTTCCGCGTATGGCAATGTACCCTCTCATTTGTTAAAGTTTACGCTAATTTAAAACTATATACATGTGCGACGTGCGCCCTGGACTTTCTTATTTGTTTACTTTTATTAAAACTTTGTTTCTCGTTAAGCGATTATATATGTTAATCTTTGAGAAATAAATGATATACCTATAAACCGAAAATCAGGCTGCCTTGGCCGTTGATGTTGTGTATTCCGCATTGTCTCCTCCGGCTGTCCTCTTATTCTTGGCGTTGGTTCATCACGGTTAGAAGTCGCCCTTTCCTCCATTTTTGTATGGATTTCACTACAATGTCATGTCATGCGTTCATTCAATGAAATCTTCGCTCGTCAAGGGATGAACTTTTGAGCAATAGCCGGAAACTATTTTGTTTTCAAAACGGAATATACATTAATTTGATTACCTTTACCTAATGACCATATTAACTAAGTTTCCTCAATGCTCAAATAAACTGATAAACGAAAACATTTTCCCCACTGCGGTAAGGAAAAACAGTAATGCGTTGTAGGTATGAGATTACGTATGGCTGGTGGCAAGTACGTTTCAAGTGCAGTAATGAGTATTAATAGTGGTTGACCGTTGATGACCAAACTGACTGATAGTGTTGTTATTTTTCCTATTACCTACAGCGTAGTAGGTTTTAATTATAAACTCCATCGTTAATAAAGTTTTATTAATTCAACAACATGCGACACGTTTGTGTAATCAACAAGGAAAAGCTTTAGGAAAAGTTCGAATTAACTATTTTCTAAGTTGACCAAAACTATTTTGAATAATTTGACAGTTCACTATAAATATTCAGCCGTGATGTTATGTTAGTACCTAGTAGCCTGATAGCCCAAACGAAGGCTATCACCAGGTCACCAGAGGTCCAACGTCTACAACATGCTTGTAACGTGTTCATTGTTTACAAAACTCCTATCACCATATGATAGCTCAGTATAAACCTACACTTACGTACTATGTTTTGCTAAGATAGCTGGGTCATCAATTTTATCTTCTGTTTGTTTTTACTTAGTGGTGCAACGTTTGTTTTGAGCTCATTGTGATTGCGTGGTGTCACAAATAGGCATATTTCGCAAGTGTAAGCGAAGTTGTCGTTGGTATCCTCAGATACAGCTCTTTTTTTTCTACACTTCATTTTAAGCACTATATTGAGTATACGAGTCCTCCTTCTACCATCGTCACCTGTCTTTTGTCATTACTGCCATTGACACGCAATATAAGATTTCCAGATTCACAAGAGCTCTCGAATGAAATCCGCTTAAAATTTTCTCAAATTTTAGATTGGTTGTGACGTTTCTCCTATTAACCGACATTTCCATTTTCATGTGTAAACTGTCTTTATTTAAACATTGAGGTTGCTTATCATTCTGACTTTTCGGATTTAAAAATCATGTGAAGACTATCGGGTATGATCGATCATACGGGCATGTCATGAACTAATAAATAATTTAATACTTGGATAAAGTGTGTTGGAGCTATCAAGATAATGTCGTTATGTTGATATAAACATTGACAAGTCATTTAATGTGAGATTTTTATCTGGTGCAGTGCGTCAGAGTGACTTCGGGTGCGTCAAAGCGGATGAAAGTGCGACACAAAATATTCGCACGAACTCTCCCTGATTGTGTTAGGCTTGTTCAATAGGCAAACCGTTAACATCCCTCTGTCTGGCCCACTGTCTGTCATGGTAGTAAAACATAGTTTACCTAATACTGTACCTATAAGCCGATAAAATATATAATCATAATAACGTTAAGTTCGTTCCATATAAAGTTCTGTGACTGGCCACAATGCCGATTGACGCAAATGGTATCTTATCTAAATCGAACGATATTTTTAATCCTATTTTTGAACATGACAATGATCGCTCTGTAGGTATCAGTGATGTATTGTATTTGTATACGTTTTCAAATAGGGCGTAAGAGCAAAGAAGAACACGTCAATGTATTGATAAAGAAAATGGAGATTAAACACGCAATAGAGGTCGTAGAGACAGGTTGGAGTAACAATAAAATGTTGGTATTGATAATGTTAGTGGTCTTATGACGTAACGTTACGGTGGCGTTGAACCTCGAGATTGGCTAGGTCTTTGTCAAACGTTTAGAAATCCCGAGCTTGAATGTGTAGCGTTCCAAGAATAGACTTCAACTGACGGGATTTTTATGAATTATTTATCGACGATTGAATCTTGCCGTTAGAAGCAGCAGCATGCGATATTGCTCTTGTCCTAACTAGGACCCTTGTCGAAGGCCGTTTTAAGTTCAGTGCAAAACTCAATAGAGTCTTTTTAATATTGCTTAGTACACTGACTGACTAAACTGTAGGCATAACAAATACGTCCTCCGCTGTGTTTAAATAACTTTCCATAGTATTTGCGTGTAGTGTAGATAAGATTACAAGTAATTAAAAGTAGGTAAAGTGCCTATCTACCGGCTCGTGTAAATTCGAAGAATTTCGAATGTTTTGGACGTAGCTCTTCACGAGTAGCACTTTATGTGAGTTGTGACGCAAGCTTTAAGTGCTTATTGCATTATACCTTCTTCAGTATGTCTGGAGTATGCAATCATAGTATGACAATGATGATGACGATTCAATCCATGAAAAATTCAATGTCTGGGCGGTTAAAGAGTTTCTATTGTACTCTATGCGATGTAAACTTTTAGCTGCTCGCATATATATGCCATACTTGCTTTATACTTCATCTGGTCTATGTATTGTGCTCTGCTCAGGTTTCTGTCGCCTTTTTGTTCTATTTTCTGTTTCATAATATTTGGTCGCATGTTTGTACCCGAAGATAGTCTTGTCTGAATCTGAGTTAGCTCTCCCTTGAAGTGTGATGTTTGGGTTTTCAAGTTAAAGCCTACAGTTCAGCTGAAAATATTATACCCTCCGAGTAAATACCTACAAATTTCAAAATAGCGCACAGCTCATACACGTAGATAGTGTGTAAGTGTTAGCTTCACTTCAACAAACAACTGATAAATTGATATCACCGCTATCGCTATCAGCGTGATAACAGTTGACATCCATTTACGATCCAATGTAACGGAATTCGCTTCGATAATCATCTCTATTTGTAGAAAAAAAACACGTTCCTGGAAAATCCATTGGATAAATTTCTGCTGTTTATACAGCTTTATTTAGTTTTCTCTGCAAAATTACATGTACAAGGTTGAGTTGATAGCAGTCGTCGATGTTTTGGGTACTCTCGTCTACCTACTGATTCATTACTACATTTTTTTTATAGAAATTAAAATATCGCTGTTCCATTTACGAATATGAATTTAATATTGCGTAATATTATATCCTTGTGGTTTCTATTTTTCTATCATTTTGTGGTCCTTAGAGGCGCTTATTAAAACTACAAATACCAGATGTCCCATTGACGTCAATGAGAACGTATGCCGCTTTGATATCGATTCATTTTCCTTATATACTCATCAATATTAAGAAAAAAATATAGGCGACAGACAAATATAAGCATTCACTCATTCTATCATACTTGTCCATATCTCATTTAAGTCTACTATGCGAAATTATTTGACTATCGCTATTAAAAAGCGTGAGTTTACTTTTCCATGCAGTCGTGTTCGAGTTACTTCTTCATGTATATTTAACGTAATTGCTTCAAGCAGTCCGCTAGTGTGCTAGGTCGCGTACTTACTTTAATTATTTTCATAGCAATCATTTGACTGCCATCTAGATTGATGAGCAGCCCATTGACGTCATCGGTCACACGAACGTGAATAAATTACATGATCTTCTGTTTCTATGAAATTATCTACTTAGTACTTTATCACTCGAATGCTTCACTTTTTGTTTTAATCATCATTGGCAATGTCTATGCTATGATTCGATCCTATGCAGTAAACAACATTTCAACAGCGTATCATCTAATTTTATCCGATTAATGCGAAAAACATTGCAATTTAAACTTGTTATCAATGCGAGATAGAGTTAATTGGGTGACCTCGTCGTCGGCGATAAGGCTCACCCCGGAGATTCGCGATTGTTTTGTAAATAATAATATGTACCTACATAACGGGTCCGCTTCGAATCGATAAGGATACGCAATCGTGGCTCATAGTACACCCATTACGTAGCAGTCACGCTTGTTGATGTGTTTAACATCACAGCATCACCACTTCTCAAAACTGTTCGAAGAATTGTCTAAAATGTAGCCTATAACCCTAACCGGCTTTAGCCGAATCCTCTCATGAATTCTAGTTCTTATTTAGTTTACAGCGACTTCATCAATCAGTCGCTTATCATCTAGTTCGTTTACCAGTTATTAATTCAACCATTCCAATTCATCTATCCTATGCAACGTTACTATAAATTTCTATTTATGACCTGCTTCATCATCTGCTGATTCAACTGCAGTGTCAATATCTTTCTTGAAAATTGCGCTTTCATCGGAACATTGCATATCATTGATATTCTTGGCACGCATCACACATTTAGCTTGAACGTACCTAGATGATAGGTACGTTACTATCGCTTCGGAGTTATCTGCTGTTATCTGTCACATGTAAACATCCGGTTATACAAAATCACACATCAATATAGCAAATATAGCGAGTAACGTATTTAGCTGTATCGCAATGGAAAGTTCCTGCGACGCAGCCGGCGCGCGGCGGTGATGATAGTGCTTATCGAGCACGCATGGCCGACGTGTGAGCGCCGCCGCCGGCCGCCGCGTCGGTCGAGCTCGGTGACATGACAACACACCATTACTAATTATATTGTTATATGGAAATTCTTGCATGGTAACTTAGATTACCGTACTTATAAATTTTTGTCATGACTTCATTTTAAAACTATCAATAATTATGATTGAGAATGAGAATAACAAAGAATATAGTTTTTATTATCATAATTATTTCCCTACTACCTACTTGGTTTTAACAATGCTCAACCCATCTCATCATTTTCTTCCTACGTAGATTTTTCCTCAATTCCATTACACATACGACTAATGTTTATATCAAATTATTACTAATCCTAACGGTACCGACACAAACTCCGTGAATCCCAAGTTCCGTGAAGACGCTATGATTCCTAACCGTCTGAGGTGTCACATGAATAACAACTATGAAAGAATGTCCACTACAGCACAAACTCGTTATGTGATCCGTTACGATAATGTCGAAACAGGGTTCTGGGAAAAGGCGTGTGCAATGACAACACGGCCCGTAATGTGATGAGCTCACGACACCCGTATGACCAACTCTACTATATTCATCCTTATTTCCTTGTCATAAGGACGATCGTGCTATTGGCACTTACAAAACGTGTTCGCAATGCCAGATGGAATTTTAGTTGTTTACGTTCTTGAAAGATAGTTATTAGGTGTGACATGGGTGTCAAAAAAGGTCTAGCTTGATACTTAGTGCGCGACCTATTTGGCTCGATCGTAACATCTGTTTTTTTCTTGCAACCAGTTTCAGTTTATTTTTTTATCTACATATACAACTTTGTTTTTCTTACTAGTGGATTTGCCTATTTTAAGATTACTCAGAACCGTACGATCTTTTGCAAGTAAACAAAAATTCTCGTAGAGTATTTTTCCGCTTCGTTAAAATTTTGGTTCAGGTGCAATCTCTGGTTGATCCGACTTGCAATGCCCTTGTACAAATCAAACGTAGACTGACAGTGATACAGATGATAACATCGATTACCAACATAGGTGTAGTTATGTAACCGAGTGTTTATACGAAACATAGATAAAGCAAGTGGCCTCACTCCCAACACTACGCTACGTTGATAGCGTTTGTAGTTTGTTCTAGAATCTCTTGACATCTGTGTTTGTGTAGCCGTAAAATGTATAAATACTGTCAGCTTATGCTTATCAACGTCTGGTGATGAGGTTTTAAGTCCGAATAAAGTTGTTTTTAAAGATTTCTGCGAAATATTTGTGCGAGATACCGTGGTTGCCGATTATGGAATAAAACAACACTAATACCAGGGGGCCAAATCATCGTTCTCATTCGCATGTCAGTCACAAACTGACATGCGAATGCGAACGTTGTTTAAAAATTAGTAGAATTGGCACTCTGATTATTTTATTAGGATCTATCTAGCCTATTTTGTCCTACTGCTACTAGGAAAAAGCCTCCCTCTCCCTTTTCCACGCAACTCTGTCATTTGCAATGTCGGGCCAGTCCTTTTGATAGGAATCGAGCTCGTCCCGCCATCTTCGCCTTGGCCTGCCGCAGTGTCTTTTGGCATTTAGTGGGAGCCAATCGGTGATTCTTTTTGCTTAGGATCTACTTTAATATTCTGATTAAATTCCAGCCTGATGTTCAAATTACAACTGCCCAAAAAAAGTAAGCGTATTTTAATGAAATTGATTTATGTTCTGTTTTTTCATAACACAACTCATGTCCTCATATTCTTTCATCATTGTCCAGTAACAAATCCTTCATATTACATCATTTCACCAATTTCCTGATAAGGGAACCAATACCTCATAAATTGACACCAAAAATGACAAATCAGATTATATTATATTCCAAGACAATTCAGGGTGATCTGCGGAACGTTAGCTACTTCCCCAGCAAATCAAGAAATAGTAGAACACAGTACATATGAACCGAATTATATTTTATTTTTAGCAATCCGTAATAACAGGTTTTTTTTTGTTTCTTCTTGCCAATGAATCTAGACAATAATATTATCTTTATTGCCATCGTCAGGTCTCAAAGAAACATGCTTAAAACACAAGGACATGCAGATGTGGAGTGCGTGGAGATTTGTTTTTATAAGAAAAGAAAAGCATAGCCTTGTCATCTTCAGACATCGAACTTAACAATTCATTTAAATGCACAAAATGTGTATTGAAGCTTGAGAGTAAATAATCCCAATAATAAACACCAATATTATAATTTTGTAACCAATATGGTTGTTTAGTTAATCGAAAGACCAAAGCTTCAAAATATACTCCGTTCATATTGGTTTGTGGTACCCCTATATCCTCTCGCCTAAAACTAGCCTCCTCGACAAGACAACAAAAGAATGATAAGTTGATAACTGAAATAATCTTTTTCATATACTTGGCATATTATTAACAGACTTTTGGAACTCGACAATTTTACTGATAATGATTGTCCTAACTAAAAATCTAAGTAACATACATTGGCAGTACGTTTTCCGCAAGGTACGCAGAACAAGACATTGGATGTCAAGCGGCAGCCATGACACATAGTGAACATACTACATGATGTTTACGCTGAGGTCATCAATCAGTGCTGTTTACCTACAGCAAAGGTTCATTGACGTTGGTTAGCTTCTTTGTTGAACGGTTTTATTATGTGCATGTGCAATGATTGTTTGTAGAACCAAAGAGTTTTACTGACGCTGCATTTTGGCTTAACGAGGACATCCCTGGCTTGGTGGAAATTGACAGACCTAGTGATCGCATAATATATAATCGTAATATCGTAAAATGGATAAATGAGGACAACCGTGCCTTGGGCTTAATCATTGAAACTCAAAAGTCTTATCGGGATATTACATCGATGATCGTACTATCTTTTTCTATGTGATTATTTTTATAAGTATTAGGATTGGTTGAAAAACTATATATCTCCATCATTTTTATTGGTAAAGTTTTGGTGTTATTCGCCGTACAAATTATTAGTAAACACCCCACCAGCTGTTTTAGGCTTCTGTAAGCATACACTAAAATTTTAGACACTGAGGATGCCTCGAATTGTGTAGGAAGAAGACGGCTATTGCTGCTCAGCCACTTCACCAATATCTACAACCGTTATTGCTTGCTTGTTCTCGATATGTTTGCATATTGTGTATGGTCGCTTAAATATTTGCCTAAAAACTTGCGTTTTTTTGCAGGTCTGCTTTCCTGTTATTGCTCATCCCGCAAACACACAAGTCAACTTCTCAACCAATGCACCTGCACCTATCAAGCCCTCATTTTATTTTATATTATGCTCTCCATCTTATGTCTTTGCTTGCCTAAATGCTTGCATTTTTGTTTGCCTGCATGCTTGCTTTTAAATTGATCAACCCTTTTGTTTCTCTTGCTTTGCTTATTTGCTTGTCGCTACGTTTTATTTATGCTTCACGGGTATTTGATGTTTGTCTTGCTAATTTATTCTTGGGTACTGTCTAATTTCTTGCTGGCTTTATTAATTATGTTTTCTGCGTACTTTAATTAAATTCAGTTACATTTTACGCTAAAATGCGTAATATTGTACCGGCGATTGTAGATATGTATAGGTATGTAATTTATAGTGAAAACGAAACTGATTCATCAAGCAGTGCATGTTTCAATCGCTCGCGCGTTCTACAATCGTACCCCGGCTGTCGACCACACTTTCCGTTCCCAGAGAGGATGCGCCTATTTGCGTACAGACACACCACGTTATCACTTATCGCAGTTATTTGCAGTCTGTAACGCCGTGTGGCGCTAGGCTTGTGTCTAACGGAAATGTTCCTCTAAAGCTTCAAGACAATGTTTATGCTTTATCATCATAATCGCCATTACCATTTAGCTGAAGACGTGGACAGCTGGTTATCCCAAATTCCCAAACATCGGCACAACAACATCATCTTGAACTTCCCGAATCCGTTTTCTGTTTATAAAATCTCAAACAGATGTTCATTGTCCAACTATTCTCAATATTTTATCAGTTGACTATTAACAACTTTGAATTACAAATCTACATAATGTGCCCGACTGTTATCATATCCGTGAACAAATATCATTAAAACAACTAAGTTAAATATAGTCACAATTCCAATATCAATAAGAAGGTCCTGCGACACTCTTGACATTTAATGTTTTTGGTCCTAGCTTCGCGCTCACGTAACTTGGTAATTCGTGGCTCCGACACACAAGGCCCCGCTGTCTACCGAGCCTCTATTTACAACCACTTATTTACTTAAGTGAACTATGGATTTCCTGTTACACTTATCATATTACCTGGTAAAGCGAATCGATAAGTTCTGCTGACATAGATGGGTGCGCCAACAAATATTACCCATATGTGTTTTTCACCTTGCCCTCGCAGTGAATACATACAGAAGGTTATGTTTTTGCTTCCTCGAAACTTGTTCTTTACGGTAAATGTCATGGACTTATTGAAAAAATAAAATTAACCGATGTTTGGTTATAAACTGGGCTGGTAAACTGGTATTTTTGGTCAAATTAAGGACGTAACCTTAAACGCATGCGGAATTCGGAAGTTCTTCATGCAACTCCAATATGAATTGGCGTTATAATATATAGGCTGTATTGGTAGTTGTCTAGGTATGTGTGTGACCAAAGGGTCATGGCCATCCGGCTGGCCTGGGAATACCGCACGGTGTCCGGCGAGGCGGCGAGCGTCCTTGCCGGATTACCGCCATGAGATCTGGGAGGCGAGAGTCATTGCGCACGTATATGCACGGCGCGTGGAGGCGTTTCGCCGGGGTAAAACTCCGCTGCCACGGACGGAGCTCCGGCAGGATGCATGGCGGTATGGAGACGGCGACTGTCGCGACCCAGCACTGGGCTCCACAATTGCCGAGATAAGGCCCTTCTTTAAGGAGTGGCTGGAGAGGCGCCACGGCGTCTTCGGGAGATACCTGTTTTAGATTCAGCGGGTGGTGGAGCACTGTGAGGATCGCCCGGAGGACACGGTGGAGGTCTGTCCTGCTTGGGCAGAGCACCACCGTCTCCTTGTCGAGGCGATCGGCGGCGACCTCTCGCGTCCGGCCCTGGTTCAATCCATGGTCCGGAAAGAGGTGGCATGAAAGCGGTCACCACCTTCTGCGAAGCAGTAATGCTAGCGAAGGAGAAGGCGGGTCGCGTGAGGGAAAGACAAGCCCTACGCTCCAACCGCCGCAACAGAAGAAGACGCCCCGGGCGTCGGGAGTAGCAGGGTGATCCCCAGCCACCGTAGGCGCGAGCCTGCAGACGGCGAGTGTTGGGTGGCTCGCTGTCCGATCACAACCAGGCCCGGGTCGCGTTGTGTTCCACGCGCGCCTCAAAGAGATGTTAGCAAAGGAGATGGGGCCCGTTAAGGCCAGAGCCTGCCAGGGTTGCGGAATTTATTCGAATGAGTCACCGCGGCCCTAAAACGCAAAGGGCTTTAGGTGGAACACGGATGGATTTTAGTCAGTAAGAGTCTGACACGCCCTTCCGCTCCACCCAGAGTGGAAGAAGTCATTTGATGATTTCCAATCCTAAAAAAAAAGTATGTGTGTGACGCATAATTTACCAAATAATAATCCAGTCACATGCTAAGGCATATGTTACATAAATAGTAACGCTCGTTACATTAATTGATCGAAATATCCATATTCATCGCAATGCTTCGTCATTTAATTAAACAACATTAATAAATAACACATTTATCCTTTTAGTCACCATTAGTCGTATTCAGGGAAAAAGCGGAGTTTCCATTCTTTGCAAAACAGGCAAACCGCAGAATAAACCTAATCGCTATGACCCTAGTGAACAACAACTAGTGGTTTCAACCTACTTCATTACGTAAATATAATTTAAAGTGCTAACTAAGAACTTGTACACATTGTTTTTCCTGCAATTAACTGCCTTCCATTTTAACTAGTTACCTATTTATAACTAAACCAGCGGCCCGCCCCGGCTTAACATTACAAAGTTCCTCTCCCATTTTCCTTGGAAGTTGAAATTTCCAAAAATCTCAATTTTAAGGGAAATATGTTGGTTTAAGGGAAATCTCTCTTAGCGGATGCTTACATTATAAAATAAACCTACATATTTATATTCCAAAGCTTTCTAAACTTAATTTCTGGCTGCACGTTGATAGTCAGTAAGGATAAACGATTTTACCTATAAGCATAAATAAATCATCGTTACAACGTTCATTTTGTTTACTATCATATTATGTAACATACCAAGACATTGCATATTTGCGTCTTCATCACGAGGATTATAAATATGGTTATATCTTTCATTTTCATGTGGTTTTCCTACTACATGACTTGTTAGGGATTCCCGAACGTATTTGATTTCTATACTGCAAATAATAAAAGAAACATGTCTATTATGTGGTAGCTAAGTAATGCTGCTAGGTACTGAGTACCTACTGTGCTCTGTCATCGCCCTATTTGTTCTGAAGGTGACATGAGAGGTGTACGGCCGGGTTAGTTCACGAGAACCAGGCCAAGGATCCCGCGACCCGGTCGACGAGCCCGGGCTATTGATCTCCCGGCTGCAGATGCTGCGCCCAACAACTTTTCAACAAACTTTAATGTTGATAATTAAGTTGAACGTGTTGTTGCTCAAAATGGATCTAACTTAGCTAATGGTGAAGTTATGCCGCCTGGAGAAATTGTAATTGTGTTTCTTAATGAAGACAAAGTTCAACATTTTTAAGGACATTTTTGTTATCAAGTTTTCCAAAACGTGGGTGGTAAACATGAAAAGCGTTCCAAAAGCAGCTAAATTCAAACCAAAAAATGATAATTGCTCCATTTTTGATTTCGACAAACTGACAAAAATGAATGACATAGGCTAGCCTACTATACCAGAAACCGTTACAAAATATCACTATTCTAAAAAAATCTTGATACCTGCATAATATACGTATACATATTCATTTCTCACGGTCTCCTAAACCGACAGCTGTACGATAGGTGTGACAACAAAAAGTAGATCAACAGGTAGAGGCCTTGGCGAAATAGGCAACGGGGCCAAGGATGTAGGCACCTCTGTCCCGGCTGCTTCGACAAATGGGCTCTTAATCGGCATCAGGTGGCACGAGGCTCCCGGATTCCTTGCTCTGTTTTGATTTTACAACTGTGGATGTTCTAATAATTATAATATATTAATGGCTATGAAAAACAATATATTTATATTTGCGTACACACAGCTGTAATGAGACCTCAAGAATTACTAAAATGTTTTAAAATAACTACATGTTCTTTTAATACTGGGTTAATATAAGTACGTTTGTTGTTTTTCATGGAACTTATGAGTATTGAGTACCAAAACAAATAGGCGTGTGGTTGGAAAAGTATATTCCAACTTGTTGAAAGTTGAATTTGGTATGCCGAAAGAAAAATCTCCAAGACAAAGAGAAAAAAATAAAAAACTCCAAGCCTTGAATTGTTTGTGTCGAGTAAGCGTCCACACACCTCTGGAGTACTCCAAGAAGGAGAGGTTGCGGGGCTAAGGACCGGGTCACGACAAATGAGGCCAAGAATCCCCCCGCTCGGGCTATTGATCCTCCGCCCGGGTTGGGGAAAACACGAGACAGCTGCACTTCCGGACGTTACTTTTGTAGAACCGAAACAAAGAAACGCAAAACTAAAACATGATTAGTTAATGAATCAATCAGTTTCCGAATAATATTTAAGTCGGCTCCTCTATATGCTAGTCTACTACCAATTGCTAGCAAACTAAAGATCCAATACAGACATTCCAACCTAAGCACAAACATTCATAATTTTGCTGTGCCCAGTGTCCAGTGCCAAAACAGGGTGGTTGATCCCCCCGGGTGAGATATTGATCGCAGCCTGCACCGACGCGCTGTGCGCCTCAAAAGCACTAAAGGCTTGCGTTTTGCTTTCCAGAATATTGCGTCCTGCTCTTTCATAACGTGGGACTCTGTCATCGAACAAAGAATCTCTATCCTTCGTTATTATCGAAGGCTTTTCTTATTTCAAGCCGATCATAAAATACTACAGTAGGCTTTCTAACTTTTCCTAATAAAAAAGCTAAAGCCCCGTTCCAACAAACTTCATTGTCATCAACTTGTTTTACTACCTGTCGTTTATTCCACGTTGCAACTTCAAAGAATATTGTGAAACAATGGCACCTAAACCATTTTATGCAGCATAATGTTTTATTTAGAATAGGTCATCAATTACTAATTCTACCTAACAATCAGACGTTTGGGAGGTATCCAGCGGAAACGCAAAGCTACTGAAGTATTTATTGCCCGCCTATCTACCTGTCACTGTCACTGTGTCTCGAACGTGGGATGCTGCATTTAATATCAGGAGGGGTTCTCTACATAATGACACTGAACATTATCTCCATACTGTTTCAGTGTGTCTATATACAAAGCTGTCGCAGACTTCATTGTGTTCAGCGACTCTCCCCCAAATCCCACACAGACAAGGACAGCGTGCACTAAGGGGCACCGTTGCTGCTGACTTTGGCGCATTTAACTGTGTGGGTGTGCATGTCTGAGGCACTGAAGTGTGTGGTGTTTTATCTGTTCCGCTATGGCGTGTTTCGATGGGGGCACATCGACCGCTAAACAGCCGAATCGATGTAGTGGCGCATGCGCCGTAGGCCGGCAGCGGCAGCCGCGCTCGATATACAGCGAGCCTACACGTCACCCCTCGGTTGCGTCGCTGAGGTAAACGACTCGAAAACGTTACGATAGGTCTTGATGTTAACATACCATTTTGTAATATTTTAATATCACTTGAATATTCAGTAAGTAGATTTCGCTAATGGTCTTCCATTTGATAGATATTTGTGGAAGTGCGTATGATATGTGGACACGTGGCTTCTACGTAAATGACATTGAGTGGTCAGTTAAATATAACTGATATTGGTGTTTAAAGTTCCGCAGCCATGGGAATGGAACATGGGTTATTGATTGTCATTGTATACACACATATGGGCTGTCCGTGGGCTAGCTCTCCGCCGTTACATTTCAAGTCGTTTTACTAAGGGCGTTGGAATCGCACAAACCTTGATAACTTCATGTAGCGGAAGTGATTAGATATGAGCTCATGACACGTGACGATTATCAACATTTTGGCCTTTCACTGTCTTTATTAAATAGATAAATTCGCTACCCAGCCCCTATATCAAAACGTACTCAAATGTCATTTGGAACTCAATTTATGATTTTTATCGTAGAAAGTGAAGTTTCATTCAAGATATCATTTAGAAATAGAGAAGTGATAACTTTATCAAATGTCTGTAACATTTACAACAATACAAGTACCTTATTCATATTTTAAACAAGTATTCATTCAAAAAGAAGCTGAAAGGCACGCCTACTAAAAAGAAGGATTGAAAATATATAATTTTATTATTTCTATATATTATAACAAAAAAACCGGACAAGTGCGAGTCAGACTCGCGCACCCAGGGTTTCGATCGAGTCTTGATTTTTTCCGAGTATACATTACATACGGATACATCAATGTTCGTCACGTTCAATTCTTCAACCGAAAACATAAGTTTGTAATCGCAAAAAAAATAAAAATTATATGATAAAACAACAAATTCCCAATTTTCGGACTTTTTCCTGTAATTTCTGAGAAACTGTAAGATCTATCTTCTTGCCAAATTTCATGACTCTAGGTCGACATACCCTACAGGTTTTGATTCCCTGTGAGCGTCAAAAAATTGCGCAATAATCGGAGCATATACGGCCGTATCTTTTTTTACATTAACTTAGAAGATTGATTTCACAGCTTCAAGGGACTAGACTTGAGTATATGGTTTTAATTGCAACTCGATACCTCCACGCGTTCCCGAGATGCGAGTCTTGACAGACAGATAGACGAACAACAAAGTGATCCTATAAGGGTTCCGTTTTTTCCGTTTGAGGTAGGAACCCTAAAAATGGAGTAGCGCTCTCCATTTTTAGGGTTCCTACCTCAAACGGAAAAAACGGAACCCTAACCCCGGAATATGTCGGCCCTACGGTGCTGCCAATTTTATCTTTGTGTATTAAAAAATGCAAAGGAAATAATTGCTTAGGTCCTTTTGTATACCGTAAAGTTTTGCACATAGAATGTATTTTTGCAAAACACCATTTTTTTTTTAATTTTTAGCACTCAAGACCATTCAGATTTTTAGGCCTTCAATTACAAAGACGCCGTAGTTTTCCAGTACGATATATCAATTTACTATAGAACGTATCAGGCGATATCCTTAAATGTGTAGCATTCTGTTATCATATTAGAATTTCGTCGTCATATATACCAAAACCAATACAGACGGATTTCCTCCTAATGGCCGACTTAAGAGCTCTGTTACTTGACATCACTTTACATTCTACTATTTATTCAAACCAAAGTAATTGTCACAATTCCTAGATTGCAATGTCGTCTCCCACTTTGTTTTAATTAGCAAAGTCCTAATCGATAGCTGAGCCAAACTAATTCGTTTTAACGGTACACAAAGCCAGGGTGGGGCGGCTGGTTGTGACGTCACCAATCGATAGTACCCCTGCCCTCAACCCTTGGCGTTACGGGATGATGTAACGCAATATTTTCGTTGAGGTTGTTGAATCATAGTACTCCAAATGGGAGTAGACATGAAACCAGACGACATGGTACAACTATGCCATGGTTTTAAAGCTGGAGGTCTTATGGATACCTAAGGGCCAGTTATTTAATTTTAAAGCAACGTTCGCGTTTCACGTATGACAAAAATTTAGAGAAATTAGAGGTGTTTTTGACAGATTGCGACTGAGATGCGTATTGCTTAAAAATTTGTAGAATAATTGGCCCTGTAATGTCAACTTATGTATATGTTGATCAAACAACCTTTGTAAACAATCTTTGTAGCTCACCTTTCGTGTCAATTTATCGTCTAGGCGGCACTAGCAGGCAATGTTTCTCAACTGCAAAGCGGCAAGGCCGGCCAACAACCTAGCCTTAATCAACCTGCGCGCTTTTGTGTTTGCCTTGTCGTTTTTATATCAACCGCAGTCAGAATGCCAAAGATGTGAACAATCATTTCTGTTGTTTGTTTCTTTCCTTTTCCATCATTGGCTTTTTCTGCCATCCAATTGTAGGTACTTATCGGTAGTTATGTTGTATACCAGTGAATATTAAGTGCGCTTTTGAAAATATATTGACAGTGCAAAAATGGCCGTTATAATTCACGTGACTACATAAATAATGTTTCAACACACCATTTTTTCTTATTCCGCATAATTAGATTAGATATTTAGGAATACGATCTTTTGTCTGATAAAAATTATGAGCTGTTCGCCGAAAGTTGCTAAAATTCAACATGTAAAACCAGAACGAGTATTCAAGGAAAATATGCTTAAAATAAAACAAACCTATTATCTTTACCGGTTTACTTGACCAAGGAAAACAAGAATTTAAATTTATTTTTACTTTTGAAACCTCGGTCATTTCGCACAGCGATTAAATATTCTGAATTTAAACAAGACAAATACATATTTAAAACTGAATCAAAAGTTTAAAATTATGAAAATGTTAACAGTTTTGTACGCTTAAATAAAAAAGAGAATCAAATAACACCCTTCCGTTAGTTCAACTCTAGCATTGACTATACTTACATTCGACACCTTCCATAATGACTATTTAGAAAAAGAAAATGCCAATCCACCAAGGATTGTCGTTTACTTTTTCTAAATAAAAAACCACAAGAGTTGAACATGGATAAGTTACACAAGACAGCGGGAGAACTGTAAGAAAGCGTTAACCTAGCCGATGATTGTATAAGTTTACTAGTTAATACGTGAACAGAACGTAAATAAACATTGACACGTGTTTATGGGTGCGGGTTGGCGCAGGCGCTCTGCACACCCAGCCATCGATCTGGGCCTACTCCCGGCACACTATACGTGATGCTAGGCTGGGTAGACCCCACGCTCTTCTATTACCATATTTCTGTCTTTCTAGAAAATTGTAGGCATAACCTACCTAATGTGTGATGATAATGATCAAACATTACTGTTCCAAACTCGAAAGGCGTCCAAAAGTTTAATTTTGGTAAAGCCAAAATTAAACAGTTCCTATTTCAATCAAGATTTTAACTTCCTAAATCAAAGAGAAAATTTCCGCTATATTGTCAAATCAATTACTTTTGCATATTGCTTCCGAACACCCCAACGAATGTACTAATTGACTCAGCATAGCCATACAACAATTTGTAGCTATAAGACATGCAGCTCCCCAAAATCAATAGCCCTGCGGAGACCCGCCCTCGACTGCAGCAAGTCGCCCCGACTAATTACATACAAATGTTTTCATGAAACCTGCTTGAATGTCAAATAATTGTTAGATCCGTGATCGCGAGCGTTCACTGCTGTAGCCTACTAGATGTAAATAAACAGTGGTTACCACGTGCCTCTATACTTTTGACAGGGGACTGCGCAAGCGTGATTGGATAATGATTTATCATTGCTTTCTGTCGTTTTTTGAATGACGAGGATTGGGGATGCAATCGAAAGTGTTTTGTTTTTCGTACAGAACCTACCCCCATGTGTATCGTCACAGAAATGCGGTACCTAACCGTACGGCGTTGTAGGTACTATGTCTATTCTGTCATAGTATTTATCGCAGTACATTGCGCTCACCTTCATGGGTTTTACCTTCGCCAAATTTATTTGCTTTGTTCCTTATTTCCAACTAATATTTTCACACGATTAAGTTTTTCGTTATCGTTAAGCAGCCGAATTTCTGAGTGCATCACAGTGGAATTTAATTTTTTGTGTGTTAATTATGAAGCATAATTTGAATGATTGACTTAAGGGATTTACCTACAACGTACATATGTATATTACCTTTGTTGAAAGTCAATCTCCATACCCGGAACGGACTGTTAGTCTCTTACTTCGTATAGTTATGCATATAAGTCCAAACTGGCTTAATTAGACGCTCCTGGTACAGACCAAACATGCACTAACTGTATATAGACCTGCCAGTTTTATAATGTAATCAAGTTTAGCTTGCTAGCAATTTGCACTTGCAAGCCAATCCAATTATTCTTTTATCCATGACGTGATAGAAAAGCCCCGTTCAAAGGCAAATCTGATTACTTGATTGCGAATTTTGGAAGCCATGAAAACTGAGAACTGTGGTGCTGACTGCGCTCGTTACTGGGATTATCTCATTTGTTACCAACCACTTTGTAGATAGATATGTCTTATCCACTTTCGGATGGTAAATTGGAAAGCTAAATGCAGTGTTCTGATATCATTAAATCAAAATTATTTTTAGGATTCATCATCTCTTAGCTATAATTTATTATAGAATATTAATCATTGCGCCATATATTCATTCATTGAAATGAATTTAACACATTAAAATCACTGGTAATTAACTGGCAATCATTCATCCTGGTACAAAAAGTACTTTTATCTAGGTACTATGTATGTGGGAACTTCTACAATCACACACACTTATTTCCTTAACACGTAAAAAAAAAACGAATTAGAAAGTAATCTTGAGAACGTGACGATCGAGTTATAATAAAATCTGATTTGGTGTGGTGTACGTGTGGCGTGTGGCCACGATCACCGGTCCTCCCCGTCATCTCCGTCTACGTTTACCTGGCCGCATAACTGTTTTTCCTCCGATCCTCAGTCGCATACAAAAACCGATGAGTTGCCTTCATTATTATTAAAGCACAACAGAAATGAGCGGCAACATGGCGATGTTTAACTGCGTTTGCGACGTTGCCACGCCGCACGCTCGGCTGACTCGTCACGTGACGTCACGTCTCAAGATGGCCGCCACACCGGTCGCGGCGTCCCCCCGCGCGCTCCCGTCTTCCAGCCGGATCCGATCGTGTTGCTCGGTAATAATAATTTAGAATGCAGCCGTCAGAAAGGAAACCGAGCAAGAATAGATTGAAATTTAATGCATCGAACACGTCGGCTATACGTGTTCACACTAATTGTTATTCTACAACAGATGCTGTTTACTTTCGTTGAATAATATAGACAGTTGTTAGCGGAATCGAGGGCCTGCCAGTATGTGTGGCGGGGGACTCCGTGATTCATTTAGTTAATGCTCTAATTACCTAATCGGTGACACATTATTTCAATGTGGTTTACTTAATCTATACTGATACTAATGTTTGTAGCTACAAAATCATATTTCTGTTGCTACGTTTGTTTTCTCAATGAACTGGTCTTTATAAACTTTTTTTTACCTGAATGTTACGATATACAAAATCTATTGATACGTATAAATCATTCATTGGCCAAAAGCTTAACATTTATTATATGATAGGATAGGTACCTAGGTATCAATATTATCTAATGTCGTCATTTTGATAACACAATATTATTCTTGTTGTTTCTTTCTGAATTACTGATTCTGCTTCATGGTCATATTATAATAATATCAGTCCACGTATTCAGAAAATATTTTCTGAAACAATGTTGAACTCGTTGCATCTGTTAAGGTGTGTATATTGTGCATGTATCGTGTTGGTTATCGTGCGATAAGCGTGTTGTGTATGTCGAGGCAGGGCGAGCGGGCTCGCAGCGTGGCGCGAGTGGCGCATCCGCGTCGCGGCTAACGGCTCGTCCTCGGCGCGTCGTCGTGCTGCGCGCGCTGACGTCACCGCTCGATAATGGCCGCCGCCGCCCCGGCCCCCCGCGGCTGCCTCGACCCGACTCAGTCTCTCGTCGACCCGCTCACCGAGCGAATGCCTTTAACGTTACGCACCTCAGATATCAGACGTCCGCGAACCGAGTGTGAAATTGTTAAGTGTTTTATGTGTACCATGGTGACGGTGTTTTTTGTATCCGGCAAGAAAAATCTGTGACAATTTACAAAAGACGCGAAGAAGACCGATCTCTCGTTCACCGAGCAACATCCGGCGGCGAGATGTCGGTGATGCAAAAGCGTCAGCACTGCTACCTGTGCGACTTGCCCCGCATGCCGTGGGCAATGTTGCATGAATTTTCAGAGGCGGTGTGTCGCGGATGCGTAAATTACGAGGGAGCAGACCGCATCGAGGTGGTTCTGGACACAGCCAGGCAGCTAAAGCGCGCCCATGGTTTCCAGGAGGGCCGCGGTCCGACCCACGCTAAAGGAGCTCACCGAGCACCGTTGGAACCGCATCAAAATGGAGGGGAAACTGTAGCAAGGGGTCAACCAGCTCCCCCAGCACATCATGCTCCTACAACTGGATTTACTTTACATCATCCGCGACCAACTGCAAGTGCCGGGCTTTTAGCCGAGTACGGAGGCAGGCGTGAGGAGCACGACGGCAGGCGGCTGGCGCACCTGCCGACACACCACCTGTCGACACACGCCGGAGCGCGCCTGGGTCCCGGCCTTGCACTCAAACGACAATTGGATGAAGATGACCATCAGAACCACCACGAGCCCGCTAAAAGGCTCCTGGAGGAACACTCTCGACCGCCACTAACTCGTGGTGATTCCCTGCCTGCAGTCTCATTGGCAGCTCCTTTTGCTCCAGACCGCGTTTTCAAGCAGGAGAAGCACCCATTGCGCACTCCTTCTTTTGATGCGTCTTCGTTCAAATCAAATGGTGAGTGTCTTCCAAAGATGTTGTTTCTGATATCCCTGTAGTATAAAGCAAAATATTAAAATTCGATATTGGTCAGGGTTACATCTTAAGGATTTAATTAGTTCTTTGTTCTAAATTCCAATTTGATCAAATACTGTACGCTAAAAAAAATCGTTTTGTTTTCGTTTGTTCGTTAATTAATCTGATAAATATTGGTTGGTATTATTAAAAAAGGTCTATGTACAGAATGATTAAGGATAAAAATTTAAGTTGGAAGGCACTTGGAGTCTGAAACTGCTGAATATTTTAAATTGGAACTCAACATTTTTAATTTTTCAAGATCTGAGATTAGAGCTAGAGCCATTTAGGACAAAACAGAAACAACATTTCTAAACTAATCTAATATTTAACTGCAATAGTAGTTTCATGCTCGGTACAAATATTATAATAGGTGAATTTATAGAAAAAAATCTGATCGACATGCCAAACCTAGTGAAGAAAATGATCAAATACAAACATTTAAAGAATATCTCATTGGGTTATTGGATCGCAGTCAAAGATATGAGATTTACAGATTACAACGCGTGGTCACTGGCTACAACATGAAATTTCCATTGTTTACAAATATCAGAATGTAACCTACATAGTGTAAAAAAATTGTTATTTAGTAAAGTCACGCGCAGTTTGATAACACGAACGATAGCAAACGAACGTGAACGTGCTCAGACGGATGAGTGTAGATGTTTTGCGCAAGCGTCCGCCACGGGATTCATATCTAGGTAGGTGCATTAACTCAGTCCATAAATACGAAACCGGTCCGACTGGTTGAGCGTTCTCGAAAGCGAGCCCGCGCCCGCGGCCTCTCGCACCACGCACACCACGCCGCTACGTACGAACACCCACGTAATACAGAACGCGCCACAGCGCCGTGAATGCATGCACGACACAGCGGTGTGGCAACGTCGCGTGACGACATTTTCGCTCGCGTACGTATGTAGGTAGGCCGACGGGCGAAAAAATATAGCGCCTGCCTACGCTTGGCAGAGTCGCTCGACCACATTCCGTTGGCGTGTGTATAGGGAGCTCGCGGCCGCTCGCCACGAGCCGTCGGCCAAAAAGGTCACCGTGCGTGACGTCACCCAGCCATATGGGCCGTGCCTTTACACAGAACCAGCCGACCATAACTCACGCCCTTTAGCACGTTACAATGAAAAATCCAATGTTTATATACAATGACAATAGAAGAAAGTATTTCTACTCAACCGCATGGTGTACCCGCGTAACTAGAACGTCTTCTAGGTAAACAACGTATATTTTCTTCTAATTTACTTAATCAATGAATGATTAAGTAAATTAGAAGAAAATATACGTTGCTGATTATATAAAGTACGCTAAATTACAATATCCCAAATGTGTATATTCTATTGGAATATACTATTGTGGTGTGATAAATGTTTAACAATTGTGTCACAAAGGAAATGTCTTATCAATAAAAAATTGGCAGTACGCTCTTGATAGAGCCACAGTCAGAAGTGTGTACGCATGAAAATGTTATTTCCGATATGCTGGCAGCAATTTTTCGTTTATTTTTGTTGATTATTTATCATGTGTAATCTGTCAGTGTGAATTCGAGTCGCAATAAAAGTTTCATAACATAGCAACGGCCGACTAACAGCGTACACATACGGGACCCACATCGCGCGATGTTTGGCAACGTCGCGGTGGCTCGTTCGCGACACGACTCGTTGCACATACGAGTGTGGCACTCGTATCTTCATTATTATACGTACTTACCCGTCTGCTACAGGAGGCAGTCCGAAAGGCCTGCCGCGCCCCGACGTTGTGTGACCAAGCAATGACACATCGCCGTTCACTACGTAGCTCGTATTAACACACAATGCTATTTATAAGATATTATATGCGTGTGCGAACGTGTGTTTACTATCCGTCGGTCCACCGCAAACGATGTGTCATCCAACATTGAATGTGAGGTTATTCGGGCAAATTGAAATGATGTCGTACGGCTGTGGTGCGTCGACGAAACTCGCGTTCAACGTCTTGTGCCAAATACTATTCTGAACGGTGACATATTGAATCAATTTTCACTTTTATTTCGTTTTACACGTTAGAATTTGATAAGCATCATCGCTGTAGCAGTATGGCAGTGTATACTCTTTTTTATGACCGTCTGCCACACATTTATTTCTCATTTGTTTATGTTGTGCAATGTGCGTAGGCAGTTCATTTTATCTCTATCGGTAGACAGCAAGTTATCTGACTAGTAACAACTAATAGCCGCTATATAATCGTCAAATTCATTAAAAAACAACTCTTATCTAAGAAATGTAACACAATATCGACTTTTGATAATATATTTTACTTTTGTTACTAAGCATTGTCGTGACCAGATAACCATTTTTCCACAGGCTATGGTAACGCGACACCCCTAACAAATGGCTCAGCTGGCTCACCACTGGGTCGCACTGCAGGCTCGCCTCCAGTTTCAGGAGTTACCGGGACCGGCCCATCACCGATGGCCGCTCTGATGTCTGTGGCCGACACATTGCCTCCAGGCTCACCCCGGTCAGCTGGTGGCTCTCCACCACAGCCACCTCCACAGAGGTCTGCTAGTCGCTCCAGCCAACACTCGCCCAACTCATCAGGTACGAATAATTAAAACTTTACCAAAAGCAAACTCCCCAAATCGTTCAAGTGCACGCCGCTGTTTGAAAAACATGGCAAACCAGTTCTACATTTATTCGTACCGTTGAAAAAGATTCACTACAATTAAACGTGTCAGTGTAACGTGTAGAAAAGAAAGTAGTTGCGAACACGTCAGTTTTTGCAAAAGTTGCCGGTGCAGATTAACGGAAGTTGCGTTCACTGTGTCGTATCGTGTGAGGGGTCGGACTCGGGCGGGCGTCCGATCACAGCGCCGGCGCTCATGCCGCGGCGCGGCGCCCGACGACCGCTTGCGCCCAGACCGTCCAGCTACAGTCTGCTGACCTATCACGAGCCTCACCTGGACACGTGGCTACTGCGACAGCGGACGCCACTCTCATTGTACTCACATCTCCCTCTTTGATGAACTTGCGTATGGCAGACGGTAGCTAACGATTCCATTCCGGTCCGACAGGGTCGAACGGCGGGCGGCGGTCGTCGGGCTCCCGGCACGTGTCGTCGACGACATCGGTGTCGTCGACGGAGGCGGGAGAAGGCACGGAGGCGGCGGCGCCCACGCCCGCTCCGCTCCTCAAATGCACGCTCTGCCAGGAGCGCCTCGAGGACACGCACTTCGTGCAGTGCCCCAGCCAGCCGCACCACAAGTTCTGCTTCCCCTGCTCCCGAGACTCCATCAAGCGACAGCAAGGATCAGAGGTTAGTTCTGGCTTTTATTATTTATAGCTCTACGTAACTGTGTGAATTTTCTTTTCAAAATTCTTGTTTACTAGTCAAATATTAACAAATCGTTTCGATTCCCTCAGGTATACTGTCCAAGTGGGGATAAATGTCCATTGGCAAATTCGACAGTCCCATGGGCTTTCATGCAGGGTGAAATAGCTACGATCCTCGGCGAGGAGTTCAAGCCGAAGAAGGAACGGGAGACTTAGGGCAGCGCTCCGCAGCCCCGACTTTACCTCTTGTCCCTCTCGTTGTGAACCGCACGGGAGGAGTATGTCCGCGGCACGCGGCCGCAAGCGTCGCATGACGCGCGGCTCCGCGGCGGGGCGAGGCCGGGCCCTCGTCCGTACAAACCGACACTTGTATATAACTTTGTAAATAGTACTTGTATGTTTAGTTCGATCACCGATAGCCATCGACGATACGGACTTGGAAAGCGCGGCTGGCGGGCGGCGTCGGCTGTGCCGCTGGGCGCTGTGTTCGGCGTATCGCATCTTTTTTATTTATTTATGAGCTCGTGCCTTCGACTGGTGTCGAAGGCGAGCGCGGTGCGATATTCCGAGTGTAGCGCATGTCTGTTTTGACGAATTTTCGATTATTACTATGTTGTGTTGACACTTGACGTGAACACTAATCACGCTAGAGAACGTGATGATCTGAAGTCCTCGTTAGTAGTTGTCGTTACATTTCGAGAGTGGTACGCTGCTGTGCGAGCAGACATTTCTTCGGATGCCATTTTCTTAGTTACCCTTAGGTCCTGAACCATAGTGAACATGGCATTTATTTATGTGATTCTTATATACTATACAAGTATTATACGATTTAATAATCATGACATTATGTAGTCCAGAGTACTGATTGTAAAATCGTAGTTATTTAATAACGGATGCGTATATATATCTCTTTGTACAGACCGTAGATTCATGTATATTGTATTTATCACATACAGCGCATGCAAAATAGTCTTATTTTACTATAAAGCGATTTATTCAGAGTGGCTCGAGTTCCGTTACTGTCTCGCATTTGGCGACAAAATTCCGCTTTTGGGATTTTGGTTAAAACTTATATTTTAGCGGCAATGATAATTGAAAAGAAATTAAAATTGAGTTGTAGCGGCGGGCTCGCAGGAGGCAGGAGCCGCGTCTTTTGAGTTGATTATTTTGTAAGGATAAGTTATAGTTTACTGGGAAGTGTGCCGCGCGCGCCGGAGCGCGCTGTCAGCGACATCGTCGCATACGTGAGGGGGCGTACCTAGTCATTTTGTGAAATGTCAAATTGTCAGAACCGCGAACACGCGGCCGTTATAGGAACTCTTAAAACTCGCTGCTATTTGTATAAAGTGAAGTAATCATTATATTATTATCATTATATATGTCATAATGTTAAACGATTCGTAGTTTACGTCAGTTTCGAAAGCTATCAGACGACGACCGTTTAGCTGCAGTGTACTCTTGTGTTTCTCAGCAGATGTAGTGTGCGATGTGATGATCGAATCTTGAATCTTTAATTCTTTTTATTGGTACTGTAGTTGGTGATTTTATGATGTAATATTTAAAATAATATTGTCTGCTGATTCACTCTCGAGATATCGGTCATCGTTAAGTTAACATATTTATGCTTGTCATAACTTAATCGTACCTACTTCAATATCATTAAATTCGATAGCTTTTATATCTTTAAATTGAGACGAAACGAGTCTTTAAATATTAAAAGTTAGAGCATACAATGAAATTGATATGTCGATTATTTATTTTAGATATTATTTGTGTACATATACGTACGTTGTACATACTTTGGCTACATGTAAATATTTAGGTAGCATTGGTATATGCCAATACAATCAGGGCTTTAGATCCAGTATTAATAGGACATTGAGCCATGTTGTTTATTATATTATTATTTGAAACTATTAATAACTCGTTGTTTTACATGAAATGCTAAAATTAGATACCTATTTGTGCTTAACAAGGAATATTACTTCTATACAATAAACTTTTTAATAATAATTTTCGTATTGAGCTATTTCTTCTCTATTTATATATCTCAGCTGAGCATCATTTTACATTGAATGATGTACTTCAAGTGGATTGATTTAGTTGTCATGATGTATCGTATATTCATATAAATTGTCAATGAGCTTTTTATTCAACGTCGCGATTCTGATAGATTCGAAATTGATATTAGTATTATCAGTGGAAAACGCCCGCGGAACGGGTTTGTCAAATATTAATTAATAAAATTGTCGCCAAGATTGGCAAAGGTGAAATTTTGTAAGCACAAATTGTGCATAATACTTTTTTATGGATTTGTAATGTTACATGTACGTCAATATCGGAGTTGAAAACTGAATATTCCAAGTTTGCTGAGGCGTTTGAGAAGAGTCTTATCCTTTTTCCGCTGAAATACTATGAATATTGCGTATTAATTGTTTTTCTTCTATATAAAAATATGGATTTAATATTTATTTATAATTTTGCCAAATTAACAACATTGTCACAGCCACATTTTTCAAAGGATCTTCAAACCTTACAATATTTAGAAAGGAGTTCTTGAGAGTTTCATTCTTGGTCCACTTTTGTGGCGAGGCGCAATATTTTGTGTCAGGGAGTCATGTTAACGTACATGTAACATATCAGACTATTTCTGTCCGCCTTTACCCATAGGCTTGTTTGTAGAAGTCGACAGAGGATCGACACAAATGTATCATTTTGAGACTCGTCTCTTTCTTACTGTAAGCAGCAAGTGAAATGCTTCGATTAAGACGTTAATGTAAATGTTGGTGAAATACAATTGATGTGATTTTGTATATTTTCGCATTTTTATTTACCCTACTATTAATACCTACTCGTTTCTTATTTATATATGAAGAGGCGCCTTTATTGGACCAATTTCAGGCCGATAGAAGAATTTGTTTTTCAAGATACGAAAAATAAAAGGCTAATGCAACGATTCGTTGCTAAATAAGTAATACCACAAAGAACAAATAAAGCTAGAAGCTACACAAAGAACTACGTTAGAGTTGAAGCTGATAAGCGTCACTGGATGGGCGTGGTTTTCACAAGTTTGTCAATATTGAACAACTATGTAGCAGAAACAACCAAATTATTTCCCTAACCTAATACCTGTCCCATATTTTTCCAAATTATTTTTAGTTTGTATATAATAATATCTATTACACACTATGACAGAATTAAAAAGTTCTACCGATGCACCCTAGCAGACGATTAAAAGTATTATAAGAATAAATCTCTTACTTTCGCTCGACTGACAAGTTCGTTAAACGTTCTTGAGTCTGCCGACTTGATTTAGTTTTTCTCAATGATTCGAATCAAGTCACACCAGTCCGAAAGTAAACATTTGAACTTGGAATCAATGGAACTTTTAAGTTTTGTCATGTTAAGATTCATACACAAAACAGTCACATCACCGTTAAGTCTATTAATCACGTCAACTTTTGGGACGCTAAAGATTGTCTGTGAATGATTTGAAGTTGAATTCCCTTATCTAGGAATAAAACGAGGCCTATAAATATATAAGATTTTTGTTATGCTTGTGCACAGAGAGGAGCGCGAGCACGTCGGACAGGTCCGAGCCCCTGTGCCTGACCAACAGATGAGAACCGTCGCGCCTAGATACCCAGTCGATCGATATTTGGTTAGTATCCATATCATCTATCAGTTTACCTCGATTAATGCTCAAACACGAAGGTATCATGTTGGCCTCCTTACTTGTAATCATGCCTAATGGATCCAACTAGGACTCTTGTGTTTACAATGCCCTGAATAACATGTAGAGTAAAACCATAGCTTAACGGTCATCAAAATTTAATACATTTCCATTCTATATATAGCTGTTATACAGCGAAAACCATAAAAAAAATGTAAAATCATCAGATTTGTGCGAATTTCTTGTCAAAAGGCATAAAAAACTTAAGGGAAAGTAAAAACAACGATTAATAAATTATTATCTAAGACATTATTTTGGATTTTCAGGTTGAAAGCAGCAACAAGTTTGAAATGGTTAACATCATAGATGACGAATTATGGAACACAGAACCAGCTTTAAAACCAGAAGATGAAATAGTACTAAGAAAACTGCATGATACGCTGCAATCGACTGCGGATGACCTGAAGCTACTCTCCGGGGAACTGTCGAAATTTCGTGAGCCGGGCGTGCAAGTCAAAACCACTCCCACACCTTTAGATGAAGAATTCAACGAAAAAGTTCATATTGAGGAAATTGTAAGTGCCAAATTCCATGGGTACAAAATAATTGATAAATCGTCACAAGCTACTAGTGTGCCTGAGTACAAGCCGAGGAATGATGTAAAAGACGATATCAAACCTACAATTTTTACGCAAAATCATAAAAATACAAACGTTGACGTTCCGGTGAATACAAGACCAGTAAAAAAGAAACCTAACATTAATAGAAACTTAGAAATAACTCGCACTAAGGTAATACAAATAAATGGTGATACAAATAGCACAAAGACTGAAAAGCTTAATAATGGTAAAGTAGTTAACGCCCCAGCAGTAGCTTATAATGAATATTCATATAAGTATGTAGAACCTAAACTTAAGACGCCATGCAAAACTTTACAAATCCAGGAAATGCCAAGTATAAATATAAGAAGCGAATTAACAGAGCACAAAGTTTTGCAGTTAGATATAATACCTGAGGTCAAGGAATCTGAGAAACCTGAGATAGTAAGGAGAAATGTAGCAGTAGTTGCGGTACAGCATGAGACCACTAAACCTATCAACCAACCGGAAAAACAATTGTCTAATATAGTGCAGAATTTACCACGACATCAAAAGTCTAATCAACCTATAGCAACAAGAAAAGTGTCAAAAATGTCTACATACGATAGTAGCGGCTCTACTACTAACAATATCAGCTCTGATACACAAATAAAGTTAAAAACACAGAAACGTATTTTAACAAATATAAGATTATCTCCAAAAACTTCTGTGCATAACGATCGCAAGAAAATTAATCTTAAGAAAGAGTCTAAGAAGCGATCGCATTTAAATTTAAATGAGTGGCGAATGAAACTGAATACCGTATATGGAACAACAACTTCAAAGAAAGGCAAGACTCCTCAGACTAAAAGTAAAGCTAAATCGAAATCGACAAAATCTAACATTGACCAGGATAATACGACTAGACCAAGTAACTTAAATAACAGAGAGTACATACCTTATTCCAAATTAACTATAGGAGGTGTAAGAGCCAGTGACATTGAAAGAGAAATATCAGACATTCCTAACAACAGAGATATACCATTGAGCCCTATCGTAGATAGAATACTAAACAGTAGGGAGAATTCATTCAGTAAAAATAGCTCTCAAATCCATAAACAAAAAGATAACCTCAAAATTCTTACCACATCCGACGAAAATTTATTGCAAGAAGTAATTAATATAGAAAAGACTGTAAGTGAGACGTTATCGAAAAATATAAAGCATACCAATAGCGAGATAAAAATAGAAAAACAGAATAGTGACTCAGATGAAATAAAAGAAAATAATAGCTACGCTGACGATTTTGAAGATGAAAAATCAGATCGCTCAGAACAATCAGATAATGACAAAACAAATAGTACACATTCCAATGATGATAAGAATTTGAGCGATGACGACAAAAGTAATGCATCAGAAAACGATGTCAGTGATAATAATGATCATAGTAAAGAATTTGCCCCCGTTCCGAGCTCATCGCACGCAAATATTCAAAACCAAACTTACACAAAAATCTCAAATCTATCTTATAAAAATCAAGTAGATATATTTGAATTCGTGCACTCCGTTGACACACAGGATTCGGGCACACAAAGTCATGCAGGACAGAGAATATCTCCTAAAGAAACACAAACGTCGCCCGTTCCTGATAACAATATACAACCGATACACAATGATCTTTGGCCAACCATAGACCCTAAAGGTGAAGTAGAAAAGTTGTTCCATTTAGAAAAGGAATTTATTAAAAAACTTATAGTTGAAGAGTATGGTGATCTACTGGAAAAGGATATTGAGAAACCGTCGACCTCAAGAGAGGTTGAGATAAGGCTAAACGTGGCTGCATCACAGAAAAACACGCAAACCTCTCCAGCCCATGTGAAACATGTTATGACTTCACCTACGAGGACTAAAACAAGAACCACTTCACCATTCTCGAGGCTCACAGTCGATCACCACACCAGCCCAATGATCTTCGTGGTTGATGAAGATGAAGTTAGAGTAGAAATTGAAAACGAGGAAGATCCCGGCATTTCCATAAATCTATCATCACCACGTTTCAGTTTACGCTTACCACGAACTTCCGGAGAAGTTTTATCTAATTTAGGAGATAGTGTAACACGAACTGGAAAGAAAACATCTTCAAAGCCGCAAAATGTAAAGAAAAGTAACGTTACTGTAACTAGTACAAGTACCTTTGAAGCTGATTCTTCAGAGATAAGTAGTTTAGGTGAAGTGAGGTTTAGAAGAAAATTAGGTAGAACTAGAATAGTCTCAGATACTGAGTCCGTCAGCTCGTCTTCCTTGTCAGATTATCCCTCAGGTATATTACCTTTGAGGAGCGAAGGCGAAATGAACATAGGTCGCGTTAGAAAGTCTAAAAAACAAAATAAAAGCGAAGGAGAAGCAAGTTTTGGGCAGTTGTAAACTAAATGTTAATTTTGTGAGAATCTGATCTTATATTATTCTTTTGGTGCCTTAGCTGTTGAGTTTTTAGTAAGTGTAATATTGATGAGGATCAGTACTGCTAAATACAGATATTTTATTAGTAATATTGTTGTTATTGAAAGAGTAACGGTGTTACAGCCAAATTATCATTTTAATGAAAATGAATAGTTGGAGTTTAAAATTGTGATAGTTCGTAAAACGATATAAGAGTTATGTGGGCATTATAATAGTAACCAAGGTTGATGAAGATACAGTTAAGGTGATAGCTACAGTGCTGATTCTCATTAACAACGGTACTGCTGTGTGTTCATTCATCATTGTCAATGTTAATTGTTGTTCACCTGAAGTACAAATCAGTTAAGCATGATATACTATTAATTTTACTTTTAAGTATGTGTACATAGTAACACGCTGGCAAAGTTAGCGGAACTCAAAAGAAGGTAACATTTTTAAGACGGAAGAAAAAAAATCCTGAAGCTACAGAACAAACATCAGCTATTCTAAGCTTGCTTCAACGGGACGTTATTTTATCTACGTACAACGGACTGAGAAGCTTAATTGAATTAATAAAATGCCACAACTTTTCGTGGCATTAAAAAAATGGCGCTATTCAACCTGCAGAGATCCATTTTATGTTACTAGCGACCGTGAAAATTATAAACAAAAGCCTTCCATATCAGAATCCGTTGCGTAGTGTTGAAGAAGTGGAGAGACACACAGCGACTTCACTTTTTCTTCTCCACATATTCTATCCATGTACCACTATTGTGTATCAAGTTTAAATAAATAAATAATATTAGTCCCAGCAGCCCTACTATGACGTGCTAATACCACCAATTCCGATGATGTAAACGGGACAGTGCTATTCTCTATGTATGGCTCCGTGTCCCTCTTAGAGCGGAATCATGATCGTTTTAAGACTTCATAGAAGGGCCCCTGGTCAGAATAACAGTTAGTTGCGTTGGGTTCCAATTTCTCATCGCCACACCTACTATGCTATTGTTTATGGCGCTGGCTATAATATTGGGCTGTCTTTGTCTTCCATCTTTAGGTCATTTATCTGACGATATTTATTATAATAAAAAAAACCTGAAACAGCATATTACCGATCTACATGTTCCACTAATTTTGCCAAGTGTATTTTATTATATTTTTTACGCCATTTAGTTATATTGTGATTAGGGAAATAAGTGTATTTTTTGCATTATGAATTTATGACTGAATAAACAGTTGTTAGAAAATGTTGTTTTTTCAATATCTTTTCCTGCTTCTGACCAACAATAAAAAAAATAGTTATCGTCGTGGTAATACTAGAGGAGTGGTTTGGAATGTGCTACTTGGGAATATCGCTACATGCTGCCTGAACTTAGACCAAGCTAACCTCTTTTGCCCATGCATAACAAAACTAGGCCGGAGCTGGTGGTAGCATGGATTCTCTGGATTCACAGTTGTCATATTATTTTGATGACTGCGAAGACCTCACTGACAAACTACACACTCGATAATATAGGTCTTGTGCGGCTGTAGCGGCGTGTCGTGTAGCTCACGTCAAAATAACTAATGACAGAGCTATAATAAATAATAATAAAAAAAAATATTGTTACAATGTTTTCCCTAGTGATACTTAATATTAGTTTAATTAATTGTAACAAGTTGCATTTAACATAAGATTACACAGTGGTCCCCGAACTAGGCAGCGCCTTTACCCCGGGGGCCTGCTACACGACTCAAACTAGCCGTACCGGCCTGGCAGTGCAGGATCGTATTGGTGGCCCAGAGCGCTAATCGGTAAACTGATCTGCTTCAGGGAAGGCTACACTTGCCCTAGAGACATGCACTTTG
Organism: Mamestra brassicae; assembly: GCA_905163435.1. NCBI lineage: Eukaryota > Metazoa > Arthropoda > Insecta > Lepidoptera > Noctuidae > Mamestra > Mamestra brassicae. Next base: position 720,715 of record LR990999.1, on the reverse strand, counting down.
TGAGACGGGCGTTCGGGGACTGATATTAGCCCCCGAGACTAATTATGTCCCGTCTCACAGACCGCATCGACTTCCTGAAGTAGAAGGTACGCACGCATGGGCAAACCGTATTTGTAGGTAAAGGCGGCGAGTTGAGCGATACACTCAGACAGAATCGCACATTCCGAAGTAATGGGTACCTATAGGTATAGAGCTTGGGAGCGACTGGACCAAGGTGTGACTGACACGCGCATGCCAGATGCAGCATCTAGTCGGTGCCTGTCAGCCCCCAAGATGAAGCCCGTGCAGTCCGTCCGCTGCCTAACTGGAAAACTCCAGGGCTGGACGGACTGCACAACTTTTGATCAAGTGGTTACTAAGGCCGCATGCTCGTTTGGCATCTCAATACCGAACTGCCTTGGAGTTTGGCGCGCTGCCTGAGTTCCTTACGACAGGAGTCACTCACTTTTTTTTGGTTCGGAAATCATCAATCATCGTCCTACATAGGCCTGACGTACACCAATTAGCGTCCGCAGCCTGGCTGCGTTTTGGTGATCTCTTTGGAGACACCGTTTTGTCTGTGCATTTATGGATAAAGTTATGGCGAAGAAGTACCGGAGATTTATTGTGAAGGGTGGCACGGTGGACATACATATGTCGGGCATGTCATCGTCCGGGAGAATCAATTCGCCACATTTTCTCGTCTTGCTAACGGAGAGTACTTGCATAGACACAACCTTCTGCCCAGGATTATCCAACAGCAACTTGCTCTGAAATACTATTTTGTGGAATCGGAAGTGGCGTGCCCGACCCAGAATAAGGTTAAGAATATTTGATTTGCATTAACACATGGTACATTTAAGGTCTTTTTAGAATTACGATGTAACATTTTTTGCCATTTACTGGCATACAAATATTTGAGCAATTGTTTACAACGTAAAACTAATGTTTTGTAATACAATCACTAATTAAATTATCATAATAAATTATTTTCTTGTTAGACTAAGTCTGCATAATACATATTATGTACTGAAACCAGGTTCTCGATAATGGCAATATTCTCACTGATAGGACTATTGTGGCCAATAAGCCTGATAAATCGGTGGTGGATTGAACGTGAACCGAAAATGAATAAACGGAATATGCAGTATAAGAGAAGGGCTTCCGGGAAAACGAATTCTAAAGTGTCCACCCCGGAACCCCGCCTGTGCAACACTTGTTAGATCTTGAGGAGGCTGTAAAGGGATCTCCTCTGAGCCTCGCTGTGCACGGCTTCACGTAATCCCACCGTCTTTCCTGAGGTCACTCGGTGGGCGGACAGTCCCCAATCTGAGCGCTCACGACTTCACTCCGTAGTCCCGCCTGTCGTAAAATGAAGCAGCGGATTTTGTGTGTGTCCAGACTTCGAGTAGGTTGGCTTCACGACACCTTCTCCCTCTCAATTGATCCCGTTCTTCGACCTTCTTCTGAACCATCACGGTTTCACAGAAGGAGGCTACTACCATCCAGTTTTCAATATTTGCAGGTCTTGCTCAATCCTGGGACCAAGACCCGCTCCTAAGAGGCTCAGTCAAGGTCATTGTCGCGTCCTTTAAATTTATTAGGGGTCAGGGCATCATGTCTTTTACTTCCATACCGACTCCAATTAGTGGTTACACTAAAACGACATATACTCTTGTGGCCTTGTTTAGATTATATCTATTGGTTTCTTCGGAAGATAGATTTTAGTTGAACTAATTTGAATACAATTAGTTTACACAAGCTTTTGTTTTTTTAAATATGTAATTGGGTGCCTCCTGCTGTGTATACTGCGAGGTCGTACCTCACATTAAAGCCAATCAAATTAAAAACAATTATTTAAAAGTACCTAACCACTTGAATAACAACAGCCTCTTCTTATCAACATTTTTAAAGAACATAAACAAAGATAGAAACTTGAAAATCATTCATAGATACAAGACAAAGAACAACAATAAATAGTGTACTAACTTATAAAACATAAAGGTATCGTCGTATCGACCGACACTGATATTGTGTGTTTATTCAATGTACATACATTCAGTTAGTAATTGATAACGAGGCACAGTGGCTGGTTGTCCGGTTAAAGTAACCAGCAAATAATAAAATATGAAGTTGTTTATAATCTCGCTTCTGTTAGGCTTAAGTAGTGCTAGAGATTTTTCCAAAGCGCGCGTGGGTCCTCATCCTCAGTACGACTGTGGACACTGCCAACCTCAACAAGTGCACATAGCATTAGGAGGTAAGTGAGCATCCGTTGATCCGTTTAACCTTATCTGGTGATGCAGTGACCCCTGTTAGTAACTTCATTAACCATATTTCAATTGCATGTAGGCTAAGATACAAAGTCTAGAATTATAGATCTACGGCCAGTAGTAGACTGATATAGAATAATAGAAAAACAGAAATGAGTGATTGTGATGTTTTGTTATTAACAAACACAGAAGCTTGCTCTCTGACTCACAAGATCACTTAATACCTACAGTAATGTAATTCCTTTGTTAGATTTTACAAGTTTACGAGTACCTACATACATGGGCAATATGATCAGTATGATCACCCATTTTATGGAAACCATACCTACCATACCTACAAGAAGGATGAGTTATAATAAGGGATATACCTATTGGGTATATCCCTTTATAATAATCCATCCTTCCGCTGGGAGATTTTCAAAATGACGAAGTTCCATACAAAGTTTCATTTTAACCCCTGTGCCTAGGGGATGAATTGTAAAAAATATTTGCATGGTACTTCGTTCTAAAATGAACTCTTGTGCAAAATGAAGCTTCTAGAATCAGTACCGACTGCGCTTTGTCTGATAGTTTAGTAAATCAAGATTTATCAAAAATTTTGACGTCATGTTCTAAACCAAAACACGCTCAATAACCTTTACTCCTGAACTTCCAGAGAAAGTTAACGACATAGTGATAACATGGTCGACGTTCAACGACACCCTGGTTTCCATCGTGGAGTACGGCGAGGGTGTCATGGACCAGCAGACCAGCGGCTCCAGCAAGATCTTCGTAGATGGAGGACGGAAGAAGCGAAGCCAGTACATACATACTGTCACTTTGAGGAATCTTAAGTTTAACACAAGTTACGGTAAGTATTTTATTTTGTCTTTACTTTTAGTTTCAAAACTCTACATTTACCACCTCTTACCCGTTGCCTTAAACACAAGAATTGAGGGACACCTTTTCGTCCGCTAGTTCCACCATACGCCATTCATAATTTTATAAGTTTCCATCGGGCGAGATCGCGATCAAGATTTGCATTCTCACAAAACAGAAAAGAATTTAAAAGATCTCTTGCCATAATCACCACGCTTGGCAGGCGGGTTGGTGATCGCAGTGTAGCTGTTGCAATGCACAGAAGCACAGAATGCTGCTGCCCATTCTCTGGTGAGTCTTATAGTCGCTTCTTACGACATCCACGGGAAGTCACCTGAAAAGAGAGAAGCCTTTACATGCCAACAATTCAACATATAGTGGCGGTTAACGCATCATTATTTTTAACTGGGGTACATAATCATGAGCTCATCAACAGTGTTGGATTCATATTTTTTTCGGTACTACCTAAAAAGAGATGTACACAGGACTCCTTGTATTGCCAAGAATTCGGTCAGTCAGTAAATGCAACTAGTTGCTCATTCCAAAGCGTAGTAAGTATTAGTAGCCGTCATTCCTTTTATTAGCACCGGTGTATCTAGAGTGAATTGGTAACTTCTAGGCAAGCGTGCTCCACCTTCGACCACATCATCGCTTACTATCAGGTGAGATAGTGGTAAAACGCGTGCCTATCAAATTAAAAAAAAACTGTGTTTAGCAAAATCCTTTACACTTTTCAAAGTAGGTACAGTGATTACTGTAAATGATAACCTGTTCTAATATCGGCAGTGTATCACGTGGGCTCTGTATACGGCTGGTCTGAGGAGTTCTGGTTCCGCACGGTGCCCCAGGGGGAGGCCTGGCCTGTGCGAGCTGCCATCTACGGCGACATGGGCAGCGGGAACGCACAAGTACGTTACAATTACAACACTTTCGGATCAAGGAGTCTCAATGGGACAGCGGGCTTACTGTTCAAGATACTCTATGATCCGAATATGTCTATGTTCTAACTTTAAAACAACATGTAACGGGTACAAAACCTAAAAAATAAAAATGTCACGAGGAAACCTGGACGGGACCTAACAAGTTAATGATAACGAATGGGTTTTCAAAACGAGCTACGTATGGTATTCCGAAATACCGCTCACCGAAAGGACGGTTTTCCGATAACACTCCACTCCGACGGTTAGTTGAACGAAAAAATAATTGGCCGATGAAACGTTTCGCCGATAATATTATTCATCGACGGTTGGTAGTCCGAATGAATCCTTCGCCGATGTAACGGTTCACCGAAAACACTCTTCAACGACGATTGGTTAAAGGAACGAATCTTTCGCCGATAGCACTGGTTGTAGGGGAATTCTTTTGCCAAGTGGATAGTTTTTCTTTCAGCTTGTCAACACCCTTAGGTATTGTAGAAGTCATGTTAAAAATACAGGTAATAATAAAATAATACATGGAAGAGTGGCAATAGAAAAAAAAAACAAAGTTTTTATTTAACAATAAGAAATTTAATCAAAAAGGAAAATTTATATTGTTTTTTACAATAAACAATATGATTATGATTTCTCTATTAGAACTGCGACAATAGAAAAAAAAATAAACTGTGCGAAAAGCAAAAAACAAATAAAAGTAACACAACGTGATACATTTTTGAAGTTATAGTAAATTGTGAGTTATTATTATTATTTGTACTTATAATTATTATAATTCTTTAAGGATATAAAAAAAATATTTATTTCTTGTTTTTCAGGTATGAATATGAATATGGGCCAATCCACCTAAGAAAGATTCAATATTCATTTCACTCTTTTGTGATAAGTGTGTTTGTATCCTAGCATCATATTCAACCTGTGCATTACGTCTACGCTTTGGCATGGGTTCCGAGGGGTTGATTCGTTCAATGACACATTGTGTATGCTTCTGCTCTTTAGCAAATTCAATAATTGTTTTATAAATGTTCCATTTTTTTCTATGGACATGACGCCAAATACTTTGGGTCAAATAGAATAAGCATAGCCTGTGGGCGCAGTCTGGAAACTGTCGTTTGACTGCATTGATCACTGCTACTTCCAAATCAGTTAATATATCATCATAAAAATGTATCACGTTGTGTTACTTTTATTTGTTTTTTGCTTTTCGCACAGTTTATTTTTTTTTCTATTGTCGCACTTCTAATAGAGAAATCATAATCATATTGTTTATTGTAAAAAACAATATAAATTTTCCTTTTTGATTAAATTTCTTATTGTTAAATAAAAACTTTGTTTTTTTTTTCTATTGCCACTCTTCCATGTATTATTTTATTATTACCTGTATTTTTAACACGACTTCTACAAGACCTAAGAGTGTTGACAAGCTGAAAGAAAAACTATCCACTTGGCAAAAGAATTCCCCTACAACCAGTGCTATCGGCGAAAGATTCGTTCCTTTAACCAATCGTCGTTGAAGAGTGTTTTCGGTGAACCGTTACATCGGCGAAGGATTCATTCGGACTACCAACCGTCGATGAATAATATTATCGGCGAAACGTTTCATCGGCCAATTATTTTTTTGTTCAACTAACCGTCGGAGTAGAGTGTTATCGGAAAACCGACCTTTCGGTGAGCGGTATTTCGGAATACCATACGTAGCTCTTTCAAAACATTTATTTTTTTCTTTAAATGAGTAGTCCCACTTGATAGAGTTCTCTATCAACCCTAAGCAGGGTTGCCAACCGTACTCTAAAATAGAGTATTGTACTCTATTTTGCGCAGATGTACTCTATTATCTACATAAGCAATAGAGTACGCTAAAATACTCTATTTGGACTCTGTCTTTTGATTAAATTTATTGAAATCCTGCCATTTCAGCATTCCAATGAAGGAGTTTTGTCTTTTTAGTCATAATTGCAAATTGGTGATAAAAAAAAACAATGTAATTAATGGTTCCATGGGAATTCTCTAGTGGGCGTAATTAAAAGACAGCAAAATGTTGGTTTCGCAGTAATATAATAAAATGTGGGTACTCTTTTTTCTAAGAGTGTACTCTTCCTTTACCTTTTCAAAGAACAGAAATACAAAGCTTTTAGATGAGAAAAGCTGAGGATCGAGCTAAGTGGTGTGCAATTGAGGAGACTTATATGTAACTGTGGACGGCTAAGGGCCAGTTTTGTAGATAAGGTCAATTTAAACTTGAAAGTTTCTTCTTCCAGTCCCTGTCATACTTACAAGATGAAGCCCAACGCGCTCACTTCGACGTGATCCTTCATGTGGGTGACTTTGCCTACGACATGGACTCCAAGAACGCACTAGTTGGCGACGAGTTCATGCGACAGATAGAACCGTTGGCAGCCACAGTGCCCTACATGACGTGTCCTGGGAACCATGAGGAAAAATAGTACGTAGATACAATACACCTGCCTTGCCATGTGTAGCTAAAACTAGATGATGGATATTATGTTGATGGATGAAGAAAGAGACCAAAGATTATAGATGCATTGTAAGAGGGACGAATGAAAAGTGAGCATCATCGTGACGACTGATAGATGTGAATGGAAGACAAGAATATTTTGCGCTTACCTTAAGTGACTAACTGGTTAACGCAATATGTTTCCCTCCTTTTATCCCATGTGGGACAACTTGTAATGTAATTTTGACAGTATTTAGGGCGAACTTCTCAGACTTGATCTTGCGAGAGCTTGTAAAATAATCTTCATTATTGCGATATACCTAACTAAATGTAAATCCGCAGTAACTTCAGCAACTACGCGGCTCGCTTCTCGATGCCGGGCCGCGACGCGAGCCTGTTCTACAGCTTCGACCTCGGACCTGTGCACTTCGTGTCCATCTCCACTGAAGTCTACTACTACATTAAATATGGTATCAAACTGATCAGCAACCAGTACGACTGGCTGAAGGAGGACTTGGAGAAAGCCAACCAGCCGGAGAACAGGTTACACAAAATTTTACTTACAGGGTGTAACAGAAATCCAAAACCAATAATGAGTATATTGAATTGAATTTTGACACAGACACATTTTGTTTAAGTACTTATATTCAGAAAAATGATGAATTCTTAAGTCTTGAGAAATGGAATTATATCACAGTAGGTCTACGATCCTACAGTTCCTAGATAAGAGTATTATTTGACTGAGTGTTTGTCTGGGTTAAAAATCGAAGGTTCCCACAATTATATCATCTCCAGTTAAGACTGGATTACTGTGTTGGGTATATAAACCGCCCTCACTTTCCTTCCAATACTCTATTACCTATACAACGTGTTACAGAATAAACGCAATACCTCGTAAGGGATATTTGTACTCATCATTATGAACAACTTTTACTATGGGACCAACACCGAAATCGCGAAAAAAAATCGACTCCCCCATACATTTATGTGCGCATAACTCGACAAAATGTACTGAACAGCTGTTTTTTTTCGCGATTATGATAAGTAGGTACAATGACGGTATTGCGTTTATTCTGTTACAGGTTGTATACCTAACTCGTACTCGTTGTTTTACTCGTCACTCTAGTTAGTTACCTTACTTACTAATCAAGTGTAGCCTAGTTAGCTAGCAAGTCCGCTTAACTCCGTTTTCTTCCAGGTCGAAGAGACCCTGGATAGTGATGTTCGGCCACAGACCTATGTACTGCAGCGACCGCAATGATTACGACTGCCAACGAGAGTACACGCGATTTGGTCTCCATGGAATGTGGGGTGAGTGATAATAAGAGATTGAGAGTAAGTGAACTGAGTACATAGTAGGTATGATAGGTAGCTAAGGTTCTTAAAAAAACAGTGGCACTCTGGGAGTGCCGACAGAAGTGAAAACTTGAACAAAAATGCCCAACGTCGCCGAACGCGCTCAGCGTCGTATCGTAGCGATCGATTCGAGATATAAAATCTTAAATATCTCGAAAACGGTAAGTCCAATCGCAAAAACAACCAAAATTTTAGGGTAAAGATTCATAAGAACTACATTAATAAAAAATAAAACTTAAAATCACCCCCACTACTAGTAAAATACTACGTTATACACAGAAGTGTCGGTTACGGTAACAGTGTCGCGAGTTAGATGGTTTTTTCCTATCTCAAAAATGCCCAACGCGCCTGAAGAGTTTTCACTTCAAAAATAATCCTTGTCCCAAATATAGAAGGGCCGGCTTCTAGTCTGACCGTATCCAGCTGAGTACCAGTATTTTACATGGAGCGACTGCCTATCTGACCACCATAGCCCGCCTCTTAACAAGACTACTCAGATTTTCTAGCTTCTGACCATCCGTAACGATTGTCAAAACTGTTCAAATGACAGTCGGCACCAACGGCCTAACGTGCTTTCCGAGGCACGGCTCGGTATGTAATGGATGGTCACCCATCTACGGGCCGAGCTCGGCACGCGTCGCTTAACCTTGAATATCGACATGGCTGTTATAATTTAACTACGAGGTCCTCTGTAAAAGGTGCAAGAATGTTAATTAAGGCAATAAATTGTGGTTTGCCAAACTATCCAAAAACTACGACCTTGACAGAGCGGATGTCCAAAACGGAGGGATTTAGGAAAGGTTTAGTCCAGTTGTGTACTGCTGTTTGCTATATTGTATCCGTAGCCCTCTAAACGATCATCGTAACAGAGAGATGCCTGAGTATGGAAAAGCCCTTATTTTTCACCCAGAAAGAAATATTTCTGGTGGGCTTTTCGTCAAACGCATAGAGTATATAGTCTTTGGTCAAGCGCGCTTACAAAACAAACTCATTTATTCACAGCTATCGAGCCTCTACTCAAGGACTATGGCGTCGACCTGGTAATATGGGCGCACGACCATCTGTACGAGAGGACATTCCCTCTGTATGGCAATAAGGTGTACAACGGGTCTACCGAACATCCATACGTTAACCCTGGGTGAGTTTGGAGACATACTCACTTAGTTTAAATAATGTTTTTTTGTTTTCTGTAAATTGGTTTGATCAAACACGTGTCAAAAATATTTTAAAGCTAGACTAGGTGTTTCCTATCCGACAACTGCGACATAAGACTGAAGCAAACTCAGAGATCTACAGTCCTTTACCAAACATTATCGTGCAGGACATATGACGACTATGGGCATGATGTCTGAGATGGGTTTTTTGAAGAAGTACGGCCTAGTCGGCTTTTTTATGGTCCTTAAGTTTGTTTTCTAAATATTCCAGCGCTTCAGTGCACATCATAACAGGCTCCGCGGGATGCAAAGAAGGACACTCGTACTTTAAACGTAAGTAATTCATAGAACAGTTAGGTTTCGATTCGACTGTATGAGTATTGTTTATGTTTTGGACAAACTCAAACTCAAATTATTTATTTCAATTAAACCATTTACAGGCACTTTTGAATTGTCAAGGTTGGTCAGTCAAAAGAGATGAAGCTAATTTCGCAGTCAGTCGCTGTTTATTTAAATTCAGGAAAATATCCATAGTTTTTCGTCCAGGATTGATACCTACTTACTTAAAACTCGTGGAGATTACAAGGAGTACTGCTGTGAGTTTGACATCATCGTATCAGCCTGGAATCGCCCACTGTTTGGTATCAGCCTCTTTTCCTTTCCGACATGCTTTCCGAATCTATACGCCCCTTATCCAGGTGTTTACCACAACTTTAGTGAGATCGTCGACCCAACGCGCTTTTGACCACCCTTGATTTGTATGGCCCAACCTTAGCCATCTTTGGGTCGAAACTTTACTCCAGCGGCCATCTCCGCAACTAGGCAGGTGTCCTGGCCAACTCCACTTGTACAACGGTGTAGACTTTGGTCGGAAGACTGATTTTAATGTTGAACATAAAACTGGCCTGATAAAATATTTCATAAGTACTCAAAGTAACTTATGAACGTTTTCAGGGGATCCAGAACCATGGTCAGCGTTCAGGAGCAGTGACTACGGCTACACGAGGTTCGTGGCGCACAACAACACACACGTCTATATGGAACAGGTTCGTTCATTATCCGCAACCCTAAAAATGTTTGAATTTGAGGCCGGCGCAGTATGTCTTCTTCATCCATATCTATAGGTATACAAACAGCGTGAATTTATCATGGGTGCGTGGATGGCCAAATTCGAATCTATGAGGAATATAGAAAAGCACTGAAAGGAGTCTCGAGCCCGATTTTCATTAAAACTAAATTTCATTGGATTTCGAAAATTAATATTACCTATTTGCCAGGAATCGAACCCTTTGATTTAAAAAAACCCCACCTGTATTATTAGTAACTTATTACACACCATCCGAAAGTGTCGTTTACAAGGATCAAACACAACAAATTACCTTTTCTACCTACCTAAACCTTAACTGTTGTAGATTCACGGACCCGATTTTGATGAAAACTTAATCTGCGTTATTAGATTTTTGAAAAAAATACCTGTGCAGTGCATGCAGACATCTCACTAGACTTTAACTTTATTGGAGGAAGACAACAAAGTTATCATTCACAATTGCCTTTTTATTAATAATACCTACCTTTTTAGGCATGCAGACCCAAAACACCTATGCTATCCAAAACACTGTTAAAACGATAAATTAAGTACACTGTGGAAGTTTCACACATAAAATTATTCTTTATGAAGCAGTTTTTATTCTCGATTTCTCGTTTTAGTTTATTTTTGTCTGCCAAAACCATCATCATATTCACGAACAAGTCAAAATTTTAAAAAAATAACTAAGATGGTAGGTACCTACCAAGTTATCTCTATGAACTCCAATCGGTATACAAGCTTATTTACCTTTTGGATAAGGCAGGAAAAAACTGTGTTGCAGCAGATAATGTGTTCAGGCCTGTGTAACTGGTGGGGTAACATAGAGGGTAGCCCCATCATTTCAGTCCAGTCCCTCCTGCAGGTTAGGTATTCCTTACAACCACACAAAACATTGGTAGAAAGGTGCCTGCGCTCATCAGAGTCCACAATATTTTAGGTTTCAATTTCCTGTCTTTTACTAGGTATAAAGCAATATTTATGTTTTCAGGTCAACGTTGAACAAAATGGCCAAGTGATCGACTCGCTGTGGCTCATCAAGAATCAACACAAGCCTTACGATATGAAATAGCTTTAATTTTCGCTCAAACCATCTTGTAAGCTTCATGATATTTGGATTTAATTAAATGCAGCCTAAACTAAAGTTAATTAACTTTGCTTGCCTGTTACCTAAGACTAATTTTATAATTTTATAAATAAATTGTGTAAAGCAAATGTGTTGGTATTGTTCCGCCCGAGCTGTCTCCGACTAAATATACCTAAACTATAATTCGACTTTTAATTTTATTGTATTCAGTAGATACCAAACTTGACAGTTCAAAGACTACTACTACTATAGTAGGCGCCAGATAAATGTGGAATAAAGTACATTGACCTTTCCCTAATAACTGTTCATAGGTACCTGAACAATTAAATATGAATCGTTTTTCATTATTAGACAATGTTAAGGATCACGAGAGATGATGATTCGGGACAGCTTTGTGTCATTAATTCCGTTTTTCAAATTAAAAATGTCAATAATTGTAGGTGGGTCAATGACCGTTATTCCACGATTATCTGGCGCCTACTCTGCCGTACGTTACTTAAAACACGGTTAAGCCTCAAACTGCCATTTTTTAGTTTTGAATCACACATTACGTTTTGAAAAATTCTCTATCTTTTGTGCTGGGTCCCATTACTGTACGACTTTTACTTTCCGAGATATAGAGCGGGTGTGAACCGTTAAGTAACATATTTTTTACAGTTTACTTTATTATTTAACAGCTATTCCTCAAATTTATGTTATAACACGGCAAAAGGATGGTAACGTTATTATCACGGATCGTTCCAAGCGATATTAATTTATTATAATACAGTTATCACACAATGCTGCACTTAAATTAAGCTATACGACCATAACCGTGTTATAATCAAGTACTTACAGGTGTGTCTGAGAACAAAAACTATGTTATAATAAAGTTACTATAGAATAATACATTACATTATAGTTATAGGCATTTAGCCTTTTTTCAATAAAGTTTATCGATGGATTAAAGTGTAAAATTCTTTACTAAAATACGACTATACAGATATGCTAGATTAAAATCTAGTTAAACCCAGAAACATTTTTGAACCGCGGTCCCCCGCGTTCCCGGTTTCCTCGGCCATTTCGCTACCAGCGACGACGGGGAGCGCTCGTGTGTGTGTGGAGCGGAGCGGCGGCGCGCCATAAATGTTTTACCATGTCGCGTCATACGTACTCAAGGTAAGGTTTTTATAATTTCACTAAATAGAATAGATGCATCAGTGAATTTAATAACCTATGTAATTAGTATGTAGATAATCGATATTTATAATATTTTCTTAAAATAAGTATTACATTCATTCAATTACGTAGTGGTAGGTGACAGGTATATAACCTTTAGCTTATAAATATTTGATTGGAACGAAATAATCCTTTTTCTTATCGTTCTGAAGCCGCTATGAAATCACACGCATCTCGAGTCAGGGTCAACGATGAGTAGGTGCAGCGCGTTGGGGCGGTATGTTTGAAACGAATACCTATCGGACATGGGCTTTCGCGCGCTTTTTTGCTTTTTACCTTCTTTCCTATTCTTACGCATTATTGCGTTGACGACGAGGATATAGAATAATAAAGTACCTACCTATAAGTTTTTTTTAAATTATTTTTTTTTTTAAATTAGGTATTTAACTAATTGTGTCTGTCATTATTGTAGACGCTCCGGGGTTCCACAAAGAATTCAGAACATGATGAGCATTGTGAATAGAGAGGTCGTACCTGTCGAACCACCCAAATTACGTATTCAAGAACAAATCATTGGCTTAACAAGCATGCCAAATTCATTAAATGAAAGTGATCCTTCTAGTCCTTCAGCTAATAATGGCATCGATTTATATGCAAATCCTCAACCTGGTACATCAAAAGTTTCGGATTCCAGTTTCCTGTACTGCGATGAAACTATACCGCCGTCTTTACATTCTCTGTCTCCAATCTTCTGTGACTTTGATTCGGATGATTCGGTTAAGGACAAGGACTACGAGGTTACATCTAATTACGTCGATTCAAGTGAAGAGAGTGATACGGACAGGAATATTAAAAAAACACTTGCTCATAAGTCCCAAATAAAATGCATATCTCAAAGAAAAGGTAAGAGAAGCTCTAAAGCAGAGAAAGAAAAATGTGTGCCTTCCTTTCCCAATAAAGTTATATCTCGACGTCACTCATTTAACAATGGCGAAAGAGCTGCTGTTCACGATCCTGTTTTCAAAAAGAGACGAGCGTCGACTGATGCTGCTGTTATTATATCAATGCCACCATTTGACAACCCAGCCACCAGTGATAATGAAGGTGAAGAAGGTTCAACAGCGCGGAAACGAAAAAAGTACAATAGCAGTGTGAAACAGCGAGAAATCCAAAGAAAAAAACAAAAACTTTTGAAATATACTGTAAAACCTGGATGTGACGAGAAATGTATAAAAAAATGTAGTTCTGTATTTGATGAATCTGAACGTGAGAATATAAATAAAACATATTGGAGTCTGCAACGCGGGGAAATGAGAATGTTTATAAGGTCAAACTATATTGTAGCCATTCCCAAGCGTAAGTACACATCTGACCCTAAAAGAAACCCCAAAAGAACTTTTACGCTGCAGAAAAATGACGGAACCGTAAGACAAGTATGTAAAATTTTTTTTTTAACAACTTTAGGTTTCAATAGAAACAATGATCTTATACTTACCACCTGTCTCGATACTGAAAAAGATACAGATAAACGTGGTAAACATACCAAGAAACCGGCGTTTAATCGTGATTTACTCAACCAACATGTTGAATCATTCAATCCCAGCGCTCCTCATTACCGTAGAGAGCACGCACCAAATCGGCGTTATTTGCCCAATGACATTAATATAAATTTTATGTATAAAGACTTTTGTTCAAAAAATCCCGAGTCAAAACTCAGTTATGACTTATATCGATCTCACTTAAAATCAATGAATATATCTTTCACTCGGCTCGGGAATGAGGAGTGCGAACAGTGCGAATCATACAAACATCACACTAAAGAAACTAGCCATGATGTTCGTAAGCAATGTTTTCCTGATTGTGACACTTGCTTGGCTTGGGCTAAGCATCATGATCGATACAAAAAAGCTAGAGCCCTTTATGATGCTCACAAAGCTATAAAGCAAAACGAAAATAGTATTTATTTTAGCGGCGATCTAGAAAAAGTTATCATGCTGCCTAGAATGGAGATGTTCAAAGCGGTTATATTTTGTCCCCGTTTGACGCTCTTTAACCAATCCTTTGCACCGGTTGGAAAAATATCAAAGGAATCGAAACCTCTTGCTGCAATTTGGCACGACGGAATAGCCGGTAGAAAACAAGAGGATATTATGAGCGCGTACTACAGTTTTTTCCTTCGTCATCGAGACGTTCAGAATGTTAATATCTGGTTAGATAATTGTACATCACAGAACAAGAATTGGCTGTTTTATTCCATGTTAGTCGACCTAGTAAACAGTGACGTTATAAGTACAGAAACAATAACTTTACACTACTTCGAACCCGGCCACACCTTCATGAGCTGCGACCAGTTCCACCATCAAGTGGAACTTGCAATGAAAAAGAAGGGTAAAATATATGACTTTTCAGATTTTGAGGAAGCTGTAGCCTCTGCAAACAATGGCAGAGTAACTGTCAAAGCGCTACAAGCAAATGAATTTCTCAATTTACCCAATAATGTCTCTGAGCGGCGAATTCAGCAAGCATGCCCTAGAGTCTATCTGAAAAATATAACACAAGTCTCGTTTAAGAGGTCAAGTTATGACATGTTGTATAAAAATGATTTTAGTGATGAATACTCAAGTTTTAAATTTTTAAATGACAAGTACTTAAGAAATCCACGTACCAACATAAGCTTCCGGACACAGCCGAAAGGCATTGATGAGGAACGTAAATCTAACTTAATAACTAAATTGTCGCCTATCATTCCAAAACATAAAATGGTATTTTGGAATGGATTGCCTACAAACAATAACACAGAAACGACCAAAAATTCAAGGAGGACTACCTAAACCTAAGAAAGCCATTTTAAATACCCAAGTACCTACAATTCTTTTTTTATTTTAATATAACTACTTAAATGTATATATTACTTAGTGCCATAAGACTAAATAATTTAATATATAATATAATTATTTAGTCTTATGGCACTAAGTAATATATACATTTAAGTAGTTATATTAACATTTAACTTTATTATTAATAATTATATATTTATTACTAATTATTAATTATATTACATATTAAACCTAATAGGGACCCCTATTAGATTTAATTCTATATAGAGGACTCAGTTGATTACATGATTGTGATAATTTTTTAGTTAAAGACTGATTATATTGTAAAATTTAGAAAGCTATATAATAGACTGAAGAAAATTGTTATAGCAGGTTGTTTTATGACAACTGCAGCTAGTGAGATAGATGGTTATATTTTTTTATTATCTTAAGACACTTTTCACTCCAGGGTTTTAAGTTAGAGAATGTTTTGATATTAAGATAATATTGTGATTTAATTATGAATATTACTAAGCCCAAATGTCAAAAATAATTATTTATGTTATTGATAACCATTTAAAATTGTTTGAAATAAATGATTAATAAATAATTTGTTTAATTTTCTTGCTTGTTTTCTTTTTTTTTCTCGAATAATTGTAAGTCATTGCTTATCTATAAAACGGCTAACCGCGAGCGAAGTATGAGTAGCCTTGTTTTAAGTAAGCAATACCGTTTAACTTGACGCCGCTTAATATATTATTACACAATTACTTGATTATAATGATCACTAAGTGCCTTAACTTGTTTATAAACCAAGGGGCTAAACCTTAATTTTAGTCATTACTTGATTATATCATAGTTATGCAGCTTAGCCGTATTGTAATGACGTATTTTTTGATAACTTTAAATAAAATTTTTAGTAGTACAATTCTAAAGCAATTACTACGTTATAATACCGTTAGAGTAGGGTTGGCCCTATTATTATGCAGTATTTAATTACTAAACTGGGAAGAAATGCTAAGCTTAATTACAAATATCTGTTTTATTGTAAGACTGAAAGATGTTTTCAGTTTTCATACCCCAAAAAAAAATCGTTGATAAACCAGTGACATTTGTCTCTTAGAAAGATTTTTATATCTTTATTCGTTTGGAAGAGACATCATTTCGCAGGTTTTTGTCCGATATCTCTGAAACTACTTTATGGGTTTAACCGTATTTTAAACAATGTACGGCAGTACTATAGAACAAGTTAATAAATTAAAAATAAAAAGTTTGCGTAGATAGGTAAGTACAGACGCCAGCACATCAAGCTATAACAATCTGTCAAATTTCTTTAATAGATTTTCAACATTATCGCTAAAGTGTTAGGTTCAAGGTTGATTCGGAAAATTTGACAGTTTCAGGTAGATTGATGTACTTACCTACCTACATTATTTAGGCTCACTCTTTCATTCTTACACTGTATTTTTTTTTTGTCAAAATCTGAGCCCTTCAACTGTCAAATTATGAATACAATAAAAAGTCGAACTATAATCTCACCACAAGTGGTGATGCATGAGAAGGTGCATCGAGTTCTTTAGGTGCAAAATATGATTAAGAATGACTCGCAATGCAACCGCAGCTTAACCTCAGATCATAAAGGTGGTTGGACGCGCGCTTTTTATAAAGTCACGTGCCCTGATTGCCCTTTGTATCCAACAGGTAAAATAAATAGAAATAATTGTGACTGAAATCATACAATACAATCAATTATACATTATATAGCAATATCAGAGGTTAAAAACGGTTGTCGATACAGTTTATAAATATCAACTAAAACTGCTGCTCATAGGCAGGTCTATTGTCAACAATGACGATGTTGATTGGACTCATTAGTAACTACTTCAATAACTGATCTATTATATAAGACATAAAATTTGCATTTTTTACAAAGTAGTAACTTCTGTGAATTATTTACTTTTAAACAAAGCCTACGTAAAACGGAACGTTTTATGTGTATGCATTCGAAAACTTAAACAATATATAGAAAAAAAACTTTGCAAATAATTTTGGATGTATGAAACAAATAATTCGTTTAAACTTGCAGCTTTGTACAAAGAGATGTAAATATTCAAGGAATAGCAATCCATTTATTTTAATGTTTCTTGTTAAAAAAAGTTTGATTTTAAATAGTAACTGTTCAAGTTTCAGAATGTCAGTGACGTATGACATTTGCAAGTAAGGCGATGTTTATAAATTTGAAAAAACACAAACAAAAGCCAATTAGTAATTAATTGGCTGTTCAGTCGTTCAGTGACCAAGAACGACTCATTGACTGGTGTAATATTTAGATACCTTTTACTTTCATTATTCTGAGAAAATATTCAGGGTTTCCTATTCGTAAACTCACGAAAATGAAATTACTGATATTTTCCCTACTGATAGGGATATGTTCAGGCAGGCTATTTAGGAGCTATTATGGGGGTCTTCAAGGGAACCCAGGACCAAAATACGAATGTACTCATTGCCAACCGGAACAAATGCACATTGCTTTCGGAGGTAAGTCCTTTGATAAATAGTATTTAGTTCACGATGAATAAGGTGACGATTTCCTTAAATAAACAGGAACTGTAACATACTTATTTCCTTGCATAGCACTATGCCAGTATATACAACACTAGAGACAAAACCAATCCATCATGTTTAGGATAGGTACTTTGCTTTTTCAAATGTTTTATAAAACATTATTTAGAGTTTGAGGACCTGTGATGATGTGATAAATGTCTTTTTTTTGTTTGCATCGTAATGAAGAAGAAATGTTGCACCAACCCTTGAAATTAGTTTAATGGCAAGAAAATTAAGTAATAAGAGTTTGTTTCATTTACTGTCTGATAGGCTCTAGAGGGCTTCTTCCAAAATAAGATGGGTCTATGTATGACTTTGAATTTTAACATTATGTTATGAATATCAAATTATTATTATTCTAAACTTACTGCTTCAAGTTATAGTAAGAATGTCAACTGAGTATTATTACCACAATCCTGTCAATTTGTTAATCTAATTTTGAACTTTATGTCAATGAAATAAGCACTAATAAAATTAATACCTAACAGTAAACAATTATGCTTGTCCTATTTACAATAGCATGATAAAGTGATTCCTAACATTTCAGTAAATAACAGTTCTAACTGAACTAAATAATATTATTAAATTAACTATTGATAACAAGTGGTGATAAAATTGTTATGCTCGTAACATTTTGTTTAATAACTGCTTGTTTAGATCATTTCCAAATAAGCAGTCAAGTAATCAAATGTTCAATAAAATTCATAATTTTTTTTTTTTTTTACAATATTGGGACATGGTTCATAAGTCATTTAATCATTTGTTTAACATAGGTAAAATAATAATGGTGTAGTAAGGTAGCAAAGGGGGCGCTATGTTATGCCAGAGGGCGTACAAATGTTTGTAATAGATTAACAAATCAAGCCTAAACAATAAAAAACAATAATAAAGAATTACATCAAACAAATAAATTAATAATTAATATCAATACATAAAGGTTTCAAAGTAAAACAATGAGAGCCATGTTTAATATTCCAAAGTACATAAACAATCGATATGTAAACCTAGATTTGAATCTGCGAACAGTGAAAGAAGAAATAGAGTCATACAGCAATAATTATCAAAATAGACTAGACCAACATGTTAATCAACTGGCTGCTGAATTGAGGGGAGAGGGCAGTGTGAGATTCTCTCGACTGAAGAGAAATAGTATACCAGATTTAGCTATGAGGCTTGCGGACAGAAGATGAGTATGGCATCAATGGAGCACCCATTGATGCCATACTCATCTTCTGTCCGCAGCTCAGCTGAAGATAATAATCCTGATGAAAATCTGACACAATATTAGATTATTGTTCCTTGGAAACAGATTGCTAAGTAGCAGGATACATAAAAAAAAAAAAAAAAAAACAATATAAATACCAAACCAACCAAAACCAAACCAACCAAACCAAACCTTGAAAATATTTAATAAAATTATCTGAAATACCTATAGAAATGAACAGTGAACTTGTGTAAAACTGTGCATTTATGCAACTTAGGCTTAAAGAAAGGTAAACTGCCAACGGAAAATACATGCCCATCCATATCCAGTATTACCTTAACAGGAAAAATTGTGCGATATAATTACTTGATGTTATTTTATATGCAATTTGATCTTGTTATGTAAGTAATGTGAGATGACACACACAATGTTGGCATCAAACAATGAGTTGTTTTAAACTTATATTGACATACAGTATCCTATCATGTGAATTCTCCTTTTTCACTTATTAACAACATTTGTGACATTAATAAAATAATAGATTGATTTTAAACCTTGCATTTTGGTATGGCATGAGATGTTCTCTGGCCCGGCACAGCTAAGGTTCTTTAAAAATGATTTAGTGGAGATGTTGTGGCGAGTTAGACTTTTACCTAAGGGATTATAAGACCAGCAAATGCAATAGACCGGAAAAATAGAAAGACGGGTTATAAGCTTTTGTTCTGCAGAGAGAACAGACTTATAATAATAAGTATGGCTTTTAATAACTCTGTATTTTACTAAACTTCTAGAGAAAGTGAACGACATAGTAGTAACATGGTCGACGTTCAACGACACGGAGGAGTCGCGCGTGCAGTACGGCGAGGGCATCATGGACTCGGAGGCCGCGGGCTCCAGCCAGCTGTTCGTCGACGGAGGGAAGCTCAAGCGGGCCCAATACATACACAAGGTGCTGCTGAAGGACCTCAAGTTTAATACTAGATATGGTAAGTTGGGGAAATAGCAAACCATTTTTGAATACTTTGAATATTTACATTAAAAACAAGTATAATTAGATTTTACCCAAGACTTCCTCGAGGTCGTACTATCCCACGGGAATTTACTATACCTAGTAAAAAGTATCTTATCCTCTATCTTCTGACTCAGCTCATGTCTACCTGAGTGTCAAATTTCATAGAAATTCGATGTACCATTAAGGTGTGAAAGAGTTCCTTTCGCTTTTAAAATATTACAATAGACGCTCAGCTGATAAAGTCAGCATCAATGGGAAATTACCAGTAAAATGTTATTACTCGTAATTTTACAAGAAATCCTGCATATTATGTAAACGTTTCCAAACGTCTTTTATAATGCGCACAGCAAAGGAGTGGAACTCTCTGCCTGCGTCTGTGTTTCCGAACGCATACAACCCTAATCTCTTCAAAATTAGAGTGAACAGTCTTCTTCTGGGTAGGCTCGCTCCATCGTCGACTTTGTCTCTGTCATCTATGACCTAGACTAGAGTCAAGAGCAAACCCATATTAAATAAAAAAAAAAATTAAAAAAAAAAATGTAGGTAGGTATCATCCTGTTATTGTTTGGAATCGTATTTCAATATGCTTGGCGGATGTTCATCCGGTTTTATCATGTAAACTCATTTCGTTGTTTTTACCTCACATAGAGCATGAGTATTTTAGTTTAAAACTAGTGAATTCGGAGATTTTTCGTATGATAAACTCGACCTATATTTAACCTATTGCCGAGACAGCTATTCATGGTTATGACGATATACTACTACATCATTCAGGTCCTACTACTTTTTAGATTACACTAGCATTTGTCCGCATTTAAAAAAAGATTTTCGCAAAAAAACTACTATAACGTTTCCATGGTCCCATCTATCTCTGTGCCAAAATTCATCAAAACCATTTTGAATGTATAATATTAGGATTAGATATCCTCCCGTCGTCGTGCGGCGTTGTGCGTAATGCTTATATGGTATTATTGTTAGTATCAAGTGGTTATAGTTCATTATTACCTACGATAAAACATGTAAAACTTTCAAATATTTGCCGTTAAATTAATAGTTAAGCCAATAACAGTAATAGATGATTTGGTAGCACATTTCGCCATTTGTTACTCTTTTATTTGCGATCGCTGTTCAAAGTGAAAATGTAACTATTGATTGAATTAACTAAGTCCTATGTATGAATTATAAAAGTTTTCACTGAAGCGGAGACGAGAGGTAAGGAGTGTTTATTAATTTAACAATTTATGTACACACATTTAACAAACCACTACATAAGAAATCGACCAATATCAGACAAGACGAGACTAAGATTTGAATTTCAACTAGCAGGTCGATTTCTGCACGTCTCTGCTGAAAACGTATCCTAAAACTCGCTTCCGATGGCCACAATAAGTGCAGTCTTTGCCACTAATCCGACGTCAAATCATGCTCCTTCTAGACATGTCCAGCGGCTTAGACCGTGCGTGGTCTGTCATAGAATTGTATTAGATGCTTACGATTGTTTCGTTCCATACACAGTGTACCACGCGGGCTCTGTGTTCGGCTGGTCGGAGGAGTTCTTCTTCCACACACCCCCTGAGGGCGAGAGCTGGCCGGTGCGCGCCGCCATCTACGGAGACATGGGCAATAAGAATGCACACGTAAGTTTTATTATATGACCTATCTAATCGTTCGACTCGTTTTGTGGTAAGAAGTGGCCCCTACAAGCCACGGTGACTTCTTACCATAGAACGATCCCTACATTACAGATGCTTTTCCAACCCGGAGACAAACTGAAATTCTGCCCTACTTAATGAAACCGATACCCCCTTAACCCCGGAGCATTTTGATTTGCCATAGTCACCACGCTTGGCAGGCGGGTTGGTGACCGCAGTTCCTGGAATACTTTCTCTTATAGTTCTGCTGCCCACTATAAGGTTCGGCATTTGGGAGCACTCCAGCATGGTTCATGGATATACCGCCATGTATCGGTTACCGGAGCGACAACTGGCTATTATTCTCCCTTAGTCGCCTCCTACGACACCCACGGGAAGAGGTGGGGTGGCCTATTCTTTTTACTTGCCGGATACCACACGGCAAAAAAAAGAAATTGGATGCATTCTAAGTGCTAGTCGGATTCGCGCGCAAAGGGTTCCGAAAAAACAATGTACTTCTTATAGATTTTCCTGTAATCTATAGGTGTAGATCTATTTTCTATTTTTTTTTTCAAAAGTTAGCCTCCGTTTTAGAGATCGCGCAAGTCCGACTCTCACTGGGTCGATTTTTTTTAAGTCGGTTAAAATGCAGGTATATGGTAGACATAAACACATCAAATCAAATCACCTTTTCTCAAAGTAGACCCTAGGTTGTCAGCGCTTGTTGATGCTGGTTTTTACCGCATCGTACAGAAAGTAAAAGAACTGCTAGCACTGAGCAACGTTAACGACCTAAGCGAGACGACTTTTTAGCTCTAGCAAATTGGTACCATATAAAATACCAGATTTCTACGTAATTTTACCTATAAGTATGATTGAAGCAGTTCCCTCCAAACCAATAAGGGAAGATAATTTCAAAGCGGGAACAGGTAGAAGCCTTAGATAGAATCAAAGCTAATGGCGAGTCGGAACACCCCTCTAGTTGCAACGTAGTAGTAAATTCATATAGGTACCTAACAGCGTGGCGAAAAGCGAACTTCACAAACATCACATTTCAATCGACCTATACTGTTGCGGAATTTGTTCGAAAGAGTCACCGCGGCCCTGGAACGCCAAGGGCTTTAGAAGGAACACGGATGGGTTTTAGTCAGTAAGAGTCTGACACGCCCTTCCGCTCCACCCAGAGTGGAAGAAGTCATTTGATGATTCGACCTATATACTACTACTTTCTGCCGATATTATACACGTTACTAATTGACATCTTCCAGTCTCTCTCCTACCTCCAAGACGAAGCCCAGCGCGACCGCTTCGACGTAATCCTCCACGTGGGCGACTTCGCCTACGACATGGACACCAACGACGCACTAGTCGGCGACCAGTTCATGCGCCAGATACAGCCTCTAGCCGCCATCGTGCCTTACATGACGTGTCCCGGGAACCACGAGCAGGCTTAGTAAGTTTTTCTTAATTGTTAAGTCACACTTCAGCCTTTTACAGTTCACTGCTAGACATAGGCCTTCGTCAAACGTCACCACATCGATAGGTCCTGTGCTTCCCCCATCCGACAAACTTCTGCGACTTTTATAAGATTGGTTCACCGGATCTGCGATGGCATTTTAGTTTCCCGTTTTATAGTGAATTTGAAAGGACCCAGTATTGATCCCTTAGGCACACCTTAATGAACTGGTAGCCCGAAAGACATCGTCACATTAAAAACTATTATGTGAATATGAATCAAAATCGTAAAGGGCTTCGCTTTGGAGACCGTTATGACGTAGTTTACGCAGAAGCGTGTCATGGTGTATGCAATCAAAGGCTTTGCAGAGATCACAGACAACTGCATTTTACGAGTTCTCCCATGCGTTACATATTTGTTTTAGGAGAGAAACATTCGCATCTGTAGTTAAATGACCTTTTGTAAACTTTTTAAAAGACGACGAACTTAAGGACCGGGTTGTAGTTATATGTACAGATATTGACAAAAGCTCATTAAATGCTTGTAATATGTCAGCTGCTACACTTACTGAATTGTTGTCGACTATAACCTTCAGGTATCTAATTGTCTTGTATGTCAGACTTATCCGTTCCATATTTAGTTGTTTTTGGAAAGTTTATATGCACCAGCTCCTGCCACTATTGGAATACAACATTTAAACTTTGTCTCTTAGTGTTTGAAGCGGGCTTTTACTATTTATGTATTTATAAAATCTTGTTTTGTTTATTTATGCAATTATTTTGGTTGTCCTTGCATCTGCAGTAACTTCAGCAACTACGCGGCTCGCTTCTCGATGCCGGGCAGCGACGCGAGTCTGTTCTACAGCTTCGACCTCGGGCCCGTGCACTTCGTGTCCATCTCCACTGAGGTGTACTACTTCACGCAGTACGGACTCAAGTTGATTGTCAACCAGTATGAGTGGCTCAAGAAGGACCTGGCTAAGGCCAATCTGCCGGAGAATAGGTGAGGATATATTTTGATTATTTGGTTTGGTTAAATTTTCTTGGCTTGTTTTAAAGGACCCAGATATACAAATACATCGTCTTTTCTCAAGTACGGTAGGGCCGGCTTGCTCTAATCGATGAAGCTGAATACCAGTATGCCACATGGAAAGACTTACTTACATAAACTCCTACAAAAAGACTGACAAGTTCTACATTGTGATATTAGTTCCCTTCAAAATGGTTGAGCTGAATGGTGCTGATGCACGCGTCATGTTCGTGAACGGGCGCCGTCAGTGGAGACTGGACATCCCTTAGTTGCCACTGCCTCATTTTAATGAGATTAATATTTGATACTATAAATTATTTTTTCCTTCTTTACATTGTTCTCAAGCAACAAGGTTAATGTAACCAGGATTTTTGTAAACATAAAATGATTTAAAAGAGTGTCCGTGGAGTTTCTTGCACGTTCTTCTCCATAGATATCTACGCTTTGGAACGTGCAAATAGTTTCATGTTTTTGATGGACTGACTTTGACAATTCAAAACTACCTGATAATGGTTTATTTGAAATAAATGCTTTGACTTTGATTAAAGTTCTCCGCGTGATTTAAACTTATCCAATAGACACGTTCCATCCCGTTTCGCATTCAGTTACTGGGTAGCACGATACCCGTTGTGGCTTCTGTCTGACTCCCCGTAACGACCAGATACATGCGCGTGGCACTATAGTCTCATACATATTATATTAGGACGCAACTTAACAGTAGGTCTATATGGGCTGATTTGTGACATTAGCCATAAGTCGCTAAAATTAAATTGCTTTTGGATTCAAATAATACACACTTGACGCTAGATTGTATGAAATTCAAGACTAATTTTGAACGCTTAAAATATGTCGGGGAGATTGTCAACTTTATCATGTTAAATATAACGTTTATATTTCAGAAAGCAGCGGCCGTGGATCGTGCTGTTCGGGCACCGGCCGATGTACTGCAGCGACTCCAACGACATCGACTGCAGCTGTGAGTACTCGCGCGTGGGCCTGCTGGGAGTCTACGGTGAGTCAGTGACTCAGGATAAGTCATTGTTTACGACTTAGGGCAAAGTAGAGATTTTTAATTCAGAGTAACTCACGAGCGAAGTGAGAGAGCTAATACAAGAATCCTGAATGCAGCTCGGGCTTCAAGCTAGCCCTTGGCAAAGACACCTTTATCCCAGAAGAGCTCTACTGTTCATATGACTGCGAAATCATAGTGATTGCGCCGGCAGCTGGCGCCACACACCGCGAGAGGCACTGGCTGCTTACTTTTTTCAAGTTATGTTTGCATTCATATAATTGGACATTTTCGTGCAGGTGCTTAAAAATATATAAACGGAGAAACAGACAGCGACCTTGTTTCATACTATTTAGTGACAAATATTTAATTTCATGAAGTACAACTTTGCTGACCAGTAACTGTTCGCTGTAGGCCTGGAGCCCCTGCTGATGGAGTTCGGCGTGGACCTGGTGATCTGGGCGCACGAGCACTCGTACGAGCGCACATGGCCGCTCTACGACAACAAGGTCTACAACGGCTCGCGGGACAGCCCCTACGTCAACCCGGGGTGAGGCTGTTCACTATCATCTCACCATACCAGCCTAAACACGTCCACTGCTGGACGTAGGCCTCCCCAAGGGGGCTTGCCATAGTCGCCACGCTTGGCAGGCGGGTTGGCGATGGCAGTGTAGCTGTTGCAATGCACAGAGAATGCTGCTCATTTTCCCTGCTTGAGTCTGTTACTTAGCATTAAAGTCATGCTCCTGCCCTTATGCCAGTTTATTCAAAAATCAAAATAAAAAGTCATTTATTCAAATTAGGCCGAGTGCCAGCACTTTTTGAACGTCAAAGGTTAAAACAGTCCCCCAAAGCGCCCGCCCGTCACCACTTCCTAATGTCATAGCTGGGAAGAAGAAGTGGCGCAACAAACTCCCCAGCAAAAGCCATACTGATCGAATTCTTCTTCGATAAACTCATAAACTGTTTAAGCAATCTACATTTGAATTCGAAATCGGAGTTTATTATCAAATATTGGAAAAGTAAACTCTATGTCGTACACGACAAAGTACAAATTCCACTGTCACTTAAAAATCATACAGAACACAAAAATCCATACTTCATAAATAACAAATTCAAGTGAAGTAGTATTTTTTGTATTTTATTTAAATTTAATGTATAAGTAGTATTATGTATATATGTGTTATAGTAATGTACAAGCAAATCAAAATTATTTTTTTTATTTGCATAATACAGGTTGATAAAGGTGTTACAAATAATGGTCAATAGATACACTGTATTATTACCAACTATTAAAATTCGTATAATCGCCATAGAATTTGCTTTTACACTTCTGCAACGATTCCCAGTAAAATTTAATTATATTTAGTATGTCCGTTTCATTAAAAAAATAATAATTGGACACGTATTTTTGCCATTTCAAATCAACAAACGTTAATAAAGTTAAAGCACAAGCACGATACTGGTGACGTCACGTTTTAGTAAATAGTGTACTTTTGAGTGACGTCACGCGAGTTTTCAACGCACTGTATCGTCTTCATTTGTTTTACATGAAAAAGGTAAAAATACTTGTTCTTGCATGAATTGTACACGTGTACGTGAAGTTTCTATTCTATGGTCGACTATACAATCGCTATCTACAACTTCATGGTGAGAGAAGATGAACGAGGATGTTTTTATCTATCTATAAAGCTGTGAGAAAAAAAAAAACTTCAGGCTGTCTTAAACCATCTGTGAAACCTCGCGTGTTTCATAAAGTCAATCGCACGTCAACATTACCTTACTTGAACTGCAAAAACCACCCTTATGTCGACGAAATAAAGGTGCTGGCAATGTCAAATTGTTAACAAGGGGTTGACTGTAATGTAAAACAATATAAACACAAACTAGTGAAGACTAACAACTACATGGAAGCTATTTCACAGTTCCTAAATGATTGCAAGGAGACGAATTGCACTTCTGTTTATTTAAAGTTAAAATGCTTTGCGGTACGACTTTAGAGTAACTTGTAGCGGTGAATTACCCTTTAATTTATTACATTTATGTTTATTAAAAAAATATAATGTATTTATTATTTCTTCTGCAAATATTTTAAACACACATTTTTTCGACTGAGTGTTTAGTGATCAGAAATATTACTTTAAATCAAAATTCTAAAGGTAAATATCTGCTTTATATATTAACAATTACATACTAAACATTATTTATTTGTCAAAAATCAATACAAAGAGATCGGTGGTAAAATAAAGTCATGCCATTTTAATTGTTATTATTGTTTCTTAACTATAGCTTTGCGCCTAACAAACTAACTTTAGACAACTAACAGTGGGCGAAAGAAGTCAATTACCGCTTTCGAAAAACTGTAACAGAACTTCTCGAAACTTCCAGCAGGTAAATCATATCCTTGGTCTCTTCTATTTGTTACACTCTGGTCATCTAAAGGAGTTATATGAGTCAATAAAATATTTTTCTTCTAAGTTGTATGTTCTACGTTTCAGGGCTCCAGTGCACATCGTAACTGGCTCGGCTGGATGTCAGGAGGCTACCGATCCTTTCAAATGTAAGTACTCAAAGTCAAAGATTATTGTATATTGTATGCCATCAGGCCTGTGTTACCCGGCAGTGATGTGTAGGCATCCACATTCATTTTTATTTGAGATAGGTTTGCTCTTGACTCTAGTCTAGATCATAGATGACAGAGACTAAGTTGACGATGGAGCGAGCTTACCCAGAAGAAGTCTGTTCACTCTAATTTTGAAGCGATTAGGGTTGTTGTTTTATTTATATTTATTATCTTATTGCCTCTTAGCTAAGAATTTTATCTCTAGCCCGTTCTGTCCCACTGGCAAAGGCCTCGAAAATTTATTTGAAGAATTTAATTCCCTAATTCAATTTAACTGCACGGCTACAAACTAACTACAGTTTCAGAGCAGTTTGAACCACTACGTTAAATGGTCGGGTTACAGCCGACGAAAAAATATATTCTGACTAAATAGGGCGGACAATTGACTTAATAATTGAATTTCCCGTCGACACTACTTATTCTGATGTCCGCACGTTGCAGCCCACCCCGAGGCCTGGTCGGCCTTCAGGAGCAGTGACTACGGCTACACGAGGCTCGTGGTGCAGAACCACACGCACCTCTATATGGAACAGGTAATATCTGCTTTTAAAACTTATTGAAACTAATTATGAAAACGATTAAAATCATTAGTGTTTTCGTATCAATTAGTCCCAAAAAGTTCAACCATGAAAAGAGTTCGTATCAAGCAACGAAGCTAGTCGGGCAAAACAAGAAAATACACAAATCAATAAAAGGTGAAATGAGCGAACTTACCACAGATAACAAAAGTTTCTTACGTTCGTAATCTGTAGTAAATTTTGAACGCGTTTAGAGCGATAGTCACTCTTCTAAACGAAGTAATATAATCATTTTCTTTTTGCCCTCCAATTAAAGGGTATAAATATAAGTTCATAATCATTATACAATATACCAATATCAAGTAATACTGAACATCAAACAGATAATGTTACAGAGATTCTATTCCATGTTTTTCTCTCTTTTTTCAGGTGGATGTGGATTTACACGGCAAAGTGATCGACTCGTTCTGGCTGGTCAACGATCGCCACAAACCTTTCACAATTAAACATTAATCTATAGAAATTCAATTGCATCTGCCTGGCAGAAACTTCAAGAAAACGTATCGTAGATATTTTGTAGGTAATCTCATTTAATCTAGGGTGTATAAATGACTTTCAAAAGTAGTTAATGTTAGCATTGTGTTCCAGTGACATCTTAAATGATGCCTTCACTGGAACCTGACCACGTCAATATGACAAAATTATAAGTTACTGGTGAGCCGCCCTGCCTCGCGTGGGTGCAGATTTACATTATATGCAGAAAATACATGTATAATATAAAACTATGATTAACACATTTTGTAAATTAAAACACATTTTCCTTCAAAACTGATAGTAACCACCGTTTCAACATCGTTTGAAGCAATACGCACACATATCGAAACTAGTTAGCGATTAGGATCACTGTTATGATAATGTTATTTATTTATTGGCCTATCTACAATTGTTACACTGTTTGTCCAAATAATAAAAGCAATATGATAAAAACATAGTGTACCATATGATGCGATAGACACAGCATGCAAAAACAAAATTAAAACATCAATAAAATTACAATAATAGTGCAGAAATAACACTTACAACAACTAGTGGGTAGTTTTGGAAACACAGTAGATTCAAAGATGACAAGGAAAAAAAGAGTCAGTACAGTGGTTATTTTCGATAGACTTGTCGCTTGAATTTTCGGAGTGATGTGGAATAAAAATCAATTGATTCATCGCAATTATTAAGAAGCCTGCAAAGTTTGGTTATTTTAATATTTTCTCTTAAAATCTTCGAAAACCTTGTCGGTTGATCCCAAGTTGCAGCCATGTAAAACTAGACTATCAGAAAACATGAATTTCTATATGTACGTATTAGTTCCACGGCTTAACATGTAATCTTATGAATTGTATTTTTTTAAAGTTACCTTTAAACAAGAATCTCAAATTGTATTTTATTTTTTAATAAATAGTTTTTAATTTTAGAATGAGTTTTTTTTTCACGTCGTGTATAGTAGGTAGGACAACTCCTAACGCCCTTAGCCTTGTACAACCATGTGGTGTCATCTAAAACATATTTTAGCACTGTAACAATTCAACGCCACTGTCACATATACATGACAAGCAAGCGCGTGCCCTGTACGTCAAACGTCACAAATATGTGACAAAAAGTACGGCGAATTTGTGGCTTGGCGTCGGGGACACGCCGATGCGTTTATGCTCTGGCGTTCAAAAGGTTAATGATAAAAATCTATGGAAAACAGTTTTTCATCATCGCTCTGACGCTATTAGTTCGTGATTCACGGACAGCTAAGTTAAGTAAGACTGATATAAGAATATCAACACTGTCCATTGAATAAATGTCCATATTCATTTAAAATCACATCCGGCTATACGAATATGAACATTATGTTACCAACGTTATAAGGGTCATATTATGACGCTGTATATTTTCAGTGCGCCTGTCCACATCATCACTGGTTCAGCTGGCTGCCAAGAGGGCAGGGATCATTTCCTGAGTAAGTATTCTATAACTCCTTGTCATGCACAATACAAAATGTTTTTTTTTTCAACATTTCAATAATAAAACAATCTTTCCTATGGGTTTTTCCGACTTTTTAGTGATAGCAACAACTCAGATTTCTATCAAGACTTCTATTCATAGATAGTTTGCATTCCATTGCAGCTTATTCGACTATTTACTTTACCCATATGCTTTCTAAGTAGACTTTTGAATTTTAGTTGGAAATTTTTTGTGAAAATCTTTAATAACCCGAGCGAAGACGCGTGCAAAAGTTAGTATGTCAAAACTGTGTTGGAGATCCAAATAAATATACACAGATAACTGCCACTAACCAGCTTGTATGTTTGAAAACAGATAAGGAGCCCAAGTGGTCAGCGTTCAGGTCGCAGGACTTCGGCTACACCAGGTTCAAGGCTTTCAACAACACGCACCTCTACATGGAACAGGTCAACTTATACACATTATTTACTTCCGTTTATTTATTTTCCATACTTATTATTTACATTTTAAAATATTTATCAACACATTGAATAACAGTAGCCCAACGGTATCGGGAACAGTGTCCAAACTACCGTTGATCAGGGCTCCACAGAGAAGACCTGTGAGGGAGGAGCTGTATCCAGAAATATCGCTTTCTGAGTCAAGCCCTTGATCCAGTTGCCTTACCTAGCCAGAAAATCTGACACCAAAATTGCTAAGGGACATCTTGTTACCCAGTTAGTGGGTAGTGTAAAACATATAAGCAGTCCATCCAAGTAGACCCCAACATAATAAGAAAAATACTAGGAGATTGATTGATTAATTCTGCAGTCATTTTGGTAACGCCAAAGAAAATCTGCCTGTAATAGGGTATTCTACTAGGTAGAAAAATATACCTAATTCTATTTAGTCCGTCCGTTACATTTTCAAAAATATTTGACACGTATCTTTTTACCATTTCAAATCGCTAAAAAATGATAAAGATGAAGTGCATCTAAATTCAAGAGAGTGGGCTGGTGACGTACGTCGTAAAATTTGTACTATCGTAGTGACGTCACGCGAGTTTTCAACGCACTGTGTCTTCGTCATTTTTTGTTTCACGTAGAAAAAAGAAAAAATACGTGTCCAATATTTTTTATAATCTGTCTGACGGACTAATTTGTTTTTTTTTCAGTAGAATACCCTATTGTTCTCCGCCCTAAATATATTGTTGCTTTCATCGACCACTGATGTATCTTCTCTCGTTTCAGGTGTCAGTGGACCTCGACGGAGAGGTGATCGATTCGTTCTGGCTCGTCAAGAACAAGACGGTATCATTTTAATTCTAGTTATACTTAGTATTAATCGAAGATGAATAGTATAACTAGTCTTGCTTTTAGCTAAATCCTGCCTAAAGGCAGTAGAAATAACCTTAGCACCTCTGTCGGTTGGCTATGGAGCTTTTGTCATTCTTGAATTTACAATTTCAGATAATTTTCAACTCAATATTTTTATAATATGTAGATTTGTAATCTAAGTTGATTTTGAAGTAAACATTTGTAACAAAAAGGCCCAAATAGGTATTGATTGCAATGGAATTTTAATTTTGTCTTGTATAACATAGTTTGTTGTTACAAAATTATGTAAACATCTCGAATTCTTAATTCAAATATAATATGTAGAATTTGTTTCAATGGACATAAGATATGGAAGTTATGATTTAAGTTATTTTTTGATAAACTAGCAAAGGACTTGCCAGAAATGGTTTTCTAAAAAACGTAATATGATGTACAGTCAACCGCACGCCAGTAGCAACATTTCAATGACATAAAGTTATTGATGTATTTCAAGATGTTGATGATTAAGGCGAAGACATGACAAACACCCAAATGAAGATTGATTTGTAAAATATATCTTTTTATTTTGAGTACGTAAGTCGGAAAAAATATACGTTAATCTGGACTACATTTCTAAGTACTTTGTTTTCTCTGAAAAGTGATTAAAATCTCGATAAAAAAGCACAGTAAACTTACCTCCTACTTTGAGCTTTACTTATGAAAATTACATCTATACTTGCCGACTTGAATTTTAGTAGCAATTTCCAAACGTTTTACGAAAACATGTAAAAATTAACGTTCGTGGATGTGCGTTTCACTGTAGGTACCATACAAGTTGGGTTTATGAAACAGGAACTGTTTTATATAATATATAAGGTATGTATGTAAGAATACCCTTGGAGGATTTTTTGAGTGTATGTTACATATGTATGTACATACCTACACTATCTACTTTTAATAATACCGAGAAAATTTATCAAGTTAAATCCCCACCTGACACCACTAGTTTTAGTTTCACTTGTAGACATAATTTCGGAACTCACATAGCCATCGAATACCTCACTACTAGATACCTGAGATCCTTTACACTCTACATGACATTATACGTAACTATTGTTACTTAGAAGTTATAATTTTAAGTTTTACGAACTCATTGTCCCACCATGTAACTGAGATGATTCTCTCTCATTCATGTCAGAAATTGCGTTAATTTAGTAAGTTTAGTTTTAGTTTTAACACGAAGCATAATCTATTAATAAGAAAAACGTATATTACGTGTATGACGTTCCACACTTTATAAGAATCTCGAATAAAGGTTGTTTAAATTATACACTTATTTTATTTACAAACTAACTTCTGCAGCAGCTTCGCGCACGAAAATTATCCCAAAGGAACATACTCTTATTACTAGTGAGTACTGTATTTTATAGAGCTCAATTTGGAAGTTACCAAAACCAATCTCTGCATCCTCTATGATGGGTACTTACATTGACTCATACTCTGCTTTCAATCAATATCATTACTATTAAATGCATTTAATATCGTCTCACTTTTACTATGGCACCATGATTTATATAAATTCTTACTCTTACGACTTTAAATTCTATTCAGAGACTGTTAAAATGACTAAAATACGTATAAGGACAGATATGGAAACATTTTCACTTGGAGTCCCTCAGAGAAGCATGCTGTGACCAACTCTATTTGTTATTTAAATCAATGATTTTTATTTAGACCACTG
The DNA here is from genome assembly GCA_905163435.1 of Mamestra brassicae. Lineage (NCBI taxonomy): Eukaryota > Metazoa > Arthropoda > Insecta > Lepidoptera > Noctuidae > Mamestra > Mamestra brassicae. The sequence continues at coordinate 687,437 of LR990999.1, read as the reverse complement.
AGCTAAGTGCGATGTAAGATTGACCATACGCTGGAGACACTTTGACCATGCGCTGGCTTGTCGTAGTACGGATGTAGGGGTTTGTCGTCACTACATCAATTTTTGTTGAACGTTAGTTGAATGTTGACTGAATGAGAATAATAGGTGTGCCCGCCCTCGTTGAGAACTTTTATTGCACTAAATAATTACATTTTAATGAACCTACTTCTCCCGTTAATCACGATAAGATCAGCAAACATTAGGCTATGTAGGCATTTCGGCTATACGCTCAATCTTGCATGCAAAAACAGTTTGTGCTAAAATTGGCGCAAAAACTGCATGGTGTCTACCCGATAGCGACTTGCATGCGCAAACGGTTCGTGCAAAAATTGGCACAAACACTGTATGGCGTCCACACGATAGCGGCTTGCAATGCGCAAAAAGTTTGCGCATTTATATTGTACCGTCTTCACGTATATCCTTAACTGTGCGAATCAGTTTTGTACAAACTAGCGTTTTGTGCAAGCCATTTGTACCTACGGTATACCGTTTTGCCATCTTAGCGCACATGTTTGCTTGTATAGCCAAGGCTTTAAACACAAATGCAAAAGAAAACAATTATGAAGTTACAATTAAGAACCAATGCATATGCGACTCGCAATATGTAGGTAATATCGCTTTGTTCAATTTGCTACACGTACAGCATTTACGGACTCAGAAATAACAAAGTTAATCTCTAAGGTAACTTAACGTCAGTAACATTTACTCCATCGAAGAAGCAATGCTTTAAATCTCTGTTGCAGGTTTGCACCACATTCCATTAGTTGATTTGGGATAAACCTGATGTTTTGTATACGCACTATAAACAACTCGCAATTTATTCGTCGCTAAGTCTGGTTTCAGAACACCATGATGTGGTAAAAAACAATTTGTATTTCGATTTAGAGTGCATTATTTCATTTCGGCAAGATAGTCTTCAAAAAATGTTTCGTAGCTTTCATTAAAGGTTTTCTAATTGCTTAAACTGAACAACGCCTTGTGACTGAAACGCACCTAGGTTTAGTTCGAAGTTCGGCTTCGTAGGGATATTAAATAAGTACTGCGTTTCTGGTCGTACATTAGCTGTATTTTTGTATGATGTTTCACAATATTCTTCTGTAAGAGAACGTTGCGAATGGAGTTAGAAATATCTTCCATCTCCCGAAATTGTGATATTTCATCAACGTTTTTAGATAAGACGTGGCAGTTAAATTATCTAAAACTGCCTAGCAACACCCAACCCAACCTTGTTTGCTGTGCAATAGGTGTTTGTGGCGGGCCACGCAATATGCCATTCAAGATTATTTCAACATAAACTCCTGTATCTAACAGGACATCTAAATCTCTGGAAACGTTGAAATATGGATCAGCTAAGTTTATGTTTTGGATCTGTGGCCAATATTCTTTTGCAAATGAGTAGTTTGTAAGATTATTAAGCGTCTTTGCCATAACGAAAGCTTCCGTTGAGAAAACGTAGTCACCATAGATTGATTCGCATACCAGCTCCAGTGTTCCGTGAACCTGGTTGAAGTTCCAATTCCAGTTACTGTAGGTACCAATTTGTTTGCGTCGTGGTAATCCCAAACGTTGTGCAGCGGGTTCGGTGATCAGGCTGATTTGAGAACCCTGATCAAGTAAGCATCTCAGTTGTACATAAGTTCCATCAGCTGCTCGTACCTTGAGAGGAACTGTACAATTTTTTTGCACAGGCAGTGAGGTTCGTTAGTACAATAGCAAAAATATTTATTCTTTGACTGTACTCAGTGTGACATAACTTGTACCTTTCAAATGTATAGTCCAGCGCAGGGGGCAGTGATGCAGCTTCATGACGTGGTACCCAACATGTTTTAAAATATCCCTGCAAAACTTAAATCAATTTATATGCGGCTGGCTACTTGACGCTCAAAATAACAATACAAATGATTATATCTACCTCTATTATTGTAATTGATTTAATAGAACAAAAGAAATGTCCAAGGTTTTTTGGAAAATTTCTTTCAACTTTTTATGATAACCTTATCTTAGGTAACCGTAAATTAATGATTCAGATTACCTACTTAATTTGCTGGGGACAAAAATAATTCGTTGATTTACTTATTATTTAATATTTAATGGTTATCATTAATACTTACGTATCACCGTAAACAAGTAATTACCTAGCCTAATTAGCGATTCTCGAAGTAAAATAACATAGAAAGAAAAAAATAAAAGAAATATAGTTCCACTATTTAAGTAGTGAAAATTGTTTTATAGGTATCTTTCACTATGAGTGAATGTATACAGCCGGTTGATTCTGTAAACATGTCGAAGGTGAACTGTCAATCCATGTACCTAATCAAGATAGAATGACAGCTCACTTCGTGATCACTTCACCCAAGCCTTCACTTGGACATGTTTACAGAATAGCACTGCTGTTTCCTGCAACATGCATCATCATTTGTGCAAACATTTGTCACCTATGTTGGGTCAGCTTCGAATTGGGTCAGCCGGGGATTGCGGAAGTCGCATACGTTCCCGTGATCCCCGGCGTAGGTGGGAGATGGAACACCGGGGTGGTTTTAGTCAGTAAGAGTCTGACAGACCCCTACACCCGCCCCAGGGTGGAGGATTTCCATGAGGATTTCCCCCAGAGAACAAAAAAAAAAAAAAAGCTTCGAATTGGGTTACCTGGACTTTCGGGGTTTGACTACCGGTAAAGGTCCAAAGATCAACGAATGACAGCTGGAACCGCAATGACTTAACGTGCTCTCCGAAGCCCTGAGGTGTCCAGTCATGGCTATTATAATAAAAAAACACTGCAAAATCAAGTGAATTAAAAGCATATTATTGAAGATAGTTCAGGAACTTCTCTAAGCTATTAAAATTTATATGGGACCACCCTCTACTAAATGAAGCATCTCGTAAATCAGCCCAGTAAACATGAAGTACCTAATACTACTATTTCTTTTTTATCGGAAAAAAGTTGGCGTTTATTTTGGTGGTGGAAACTTCCCCACTCTCCTCTAGCTAGATATAAACCAATGACACGGACGTTATACATGCTGGTACATATGAGTTTCTTTTCTCCGAGTGCCTTTAAACTAAGGTCCTAGTCGTGCTGGTTTAGTCATCAAAGTATGGTTGCACTAAAATCGTTTAATTCTTTAGGTAAGTAGGTACTTTAAATATGTTTTCCATACACTCACTCAAAAGCTAGCTCCTACCCCACCGATATTAGGCTATGAAGGTCACACCTATTTAATTAATTGTAGATATTTAAAATATTTACCTGCCCCCACGACAACCGAGCAAGGCGCTCAAAAAATTCACGAGCTATTTTCACGTAATTTGTTACAAAATATTATGTTAACGATTTTTTTTTTCGAGTACCTAACCGTTTCGAAAAACGTCGTTTGATACACATGGGCATTTTTCATTGCAGTCTCCCACATTTAACAACGGCCTATCCTTCGTCTCGGGCATCTACTTCGCCTCGGTTGCAATGAGAAAGTTTGCCCATTTACTTTTATGAACAATCATAAAATATCTGTTAATGATCAATATTCTTGCTTCGAAGTGTCAGCGGTGGCAGTGTTGGTGGTATGCGGAAACGCGGTGCTGTGCTCGCCGCTGTGCCTGGCGGGAGACTTCGAGTCGCAGCTGCAGCACATAGTGCTCACGGAGGTGCTGACGGCACAAGATCCTGCGCTCATCATATCTCGAGCGCTGGTTGACGTGGGGGCCACGCTCAACCAGCGATGGCCAGGTGAGTTCAATGTGCAACATCGAACGTGTATTCTTTGCGCACCCGAGACAATCAATTGCAATTGTCAATTTTACGTTATTGTCAATTGCCATTGATCGTTTCGAAGTACAATTGAAGCGGTTGGCAATCGCAGTTACGTGATGAAAGCAATTGACAAATAATTTGATCAATGAACGAAAGAAATGACAGGAGCTATTGAATCTGCGTTTTCATCATTCGTGTGTCTGACAGCAATGTACCTAGCTGCCTGTGTGAATACCAACTGTTCCAATGCCAAAAAGCATACTGAATGCAATCATATTGAAACCCGCATCAATGGTGCTATGGTGACTGACAATTGCAATTGTCAATAACGTAGCACATTGAAAACGGGCATTGATCGTCTCGGGGGCGCAGAAAGCTAATACATGTATAGGTAAGCAAAAGTCCCTGTTTAAGCTTTGGTTATAAAACTTACTGTTGTTGCAGGTTATGAGGCAATCTCCCTCGGGTCACTAACGACAGGGTTAGTTTCACCATCAACTGATATCGACTTCTACATCAAATTACCAAACTTCAACACTTCCGCTGGTTTATACGTCTTACAGGAAGCAGAAAAGTTATTCAAGAAACAACCTGAACTGTATAAACATTTGCATTACGTTTACAAGGTTAATTTCACATCATTTCAGTGCATCCATATTCCCACAAATCGTAAAGTTGACCTCCTGTTTGATTTCGGTGAGATGGCCGTGGCAAACAGTAGGCTTCTCAAGTATTACTTTAATTTAGACAAACGGTTCTTGCTTTTGGGACAGTTTCTGAAATTCTGGTTCCAAATCCAGAGACATCACGGCCATCGCCGACCAAGAGATTACGTATTGTATCTGTTCATTATATTTTATTTGCAACAAAAAAACTTGGCGCCTCCTGTTTACATGTTGCAAATAGATGCGGAAAATCACTACATCAACGACTGGGACGTTGGCTTTAACGAGCTGCCATTCAATTCCACTAACACGGAGAATCTACATCAACTAGTCGGCGGATTCTTCAAGTTCTACAGTGAGTTTAATTACGAAGAATATATCATAGCGCCTTTTGCAGGACGCCCTATTAGAAAAAGTGCTTTTCGGGACATTGAAAATTTTCCTTTAGAATATACTTTATACAGCAACAATTTGAAAGAGGCATTGCAGCATAGGATTCAAGATGAATTTGACGTTAGTACTGCTGTTTGTGTACAAGACCCATTTATTCATTCTTTAAACGAGATGGAACGACTAGTTCATCGTAAGGAAACTGAGACGTTTAAACTATTTATGAAGTCAGTCAATACAATGTTTGAAAATACACCCAGTGATAGAATCCTTAGCGCTATCTTTGCTATCGATCAACCGGAGGAAACAGTAAGGAGCCACAAACATGTTACTACTGAGGGTTGCAGTTATGAAGAAGTTTGCATCGATATATGTTAGGTAGGTATTAGCAGGAACTCACCAGTAATACCTAATAGGACATGGGCAATGGTGGGTAGTGAATACCAAAATAAATAAACTAATTATACAGATTTGTACAGATGAAGTCTTCAATAAAATTGTCATTGTGTTTCAATTTTGTTTACTTTAACTATGGGACGCCAACCTTACGTAACTCATCCTTGTGAACCCCATCAAAAACTTTTCATGTAAATTGGTTACCAAGACACACAAGCTCATAACGCTTTCGCTGTTAAAAACTTATCAGTTCTCTAGTCTCTTCAGAACTCTACAAAGCCATCACCAGGTAAAAAACTAGGGGCTGGCTGTTAAGTTTTTAATTTTCGTGGTACTATTTTAATCACCGTCATCACACTAATGAAATCAGTCAAGTCAATCAGTCACAAAATAAAAGAAGTGATCAAAGTAGCTCCGACCTGCATCTTCCTCACCAACCCATGTGGGGGGGGGGGAGTGAAAGTTACACACATTTCTTATTTTTTTCAATGCTTGTATTATAGTTATTTATGATACTAGTGCGGTAAATTAGATTTTACAAACGAGTAGACAAATGTAAGCCAGAGACGAGTCGAGGGCTTTTTTTTCTTTAAGGATGGGAAATCATCAAATGACCTCTTCCTCCCTGGGTGGAGCGGAAGGGCGCGTCAGACTCCCACTAACCAAAACCCATCCGTGCTCCTTCCAAAGCCCCTCGCGTTCCAGGGCCGCGGTGACTCTTTCGAACAAATTCCGCAACCCTGGCAGGCTCTGGCCGTAGCGGGCCCCGTCTTCTATGCTGACATCTCTTTGAGTCGCGCATGAAACACAACGCGCCATCGACCCGGGCCTGGTGGTAATCGGACAGCGAGCCACCCAACGCTCGCCGTACGCAAGCCCGCGCCTACGGTGGCCGGGGATCGCCCTGCGACTCCCGACGCCCGGAAGTCGAGGGCTTACCATAGTTACTTTGACGTTCCCTATGAAAATAGCGCGAATTTGCAAAAGCGCCACGTGCGCGTGGTGAAAATTAGAACTACATCTTTCTCATTTTCTCTTTATTCATTTCACTTACATACTAATTTATATTTTCAAATATTTCTTAAAAAAAAACACATTAAAAAAAAACATTTAAAAATATAAAAAGCAGTAGTCCGCCGGTGTCGGGAGCAAGGTCCAAGCTACCGGTGGTTAGGGCTCCAGAGAAAGGAACCTCCTCACAATACGAGCCGTATCGAGGAGTACTGCGCCTTCTGTATCAGGCCCTTTATCCAACCGCGTAACGCCAGCTTCGACAGATGAACGACAATCGGCACAATGACAGCCGAGTCCACATTCCACATGTCGACAACCTCGTGTGCTAAGTCGAGATACTTGATTTGCTTCTCTTTTTCAGCCTGGTAACATCGGTTATCATTGTGCGGCGCGCTAATCGGTCTATCAGCACTATGTCAGGCTTATTGGCAACAATAGTCCTATCAGTGATGATAGACCGATCCCAGTACAACGTGACATGGTCATTATCGAGAACTGGGTCGGGCACATACTTGCAATACGGTACTTAGGTATCTACAAGTTTGTATTTTAAAGCAAGTTGCTGGTGGATAATCCTGGCCACTTGGTTATGCCTGTGCAAGTACTCGCCGTTAGCAAGACGAGAACAACCAGAAATACCTAATATGTCTGATGGACTTACCCGGACGATGGCATGCCCGACACACGTCAACCGTCCCGTCCTTCATTATATGCCTCCGGTAGTTATTCGTCAAGATAACTTCGTCCATAATCGCACAGACAAAAACCCGATAGAAGCGCCCGTGAAGCTCCTTGCCTTTCCATACCTCCTTGCGGTCATCTGTAGTAAGTATCACAGGTTTGCGCCAGTTCTCTTTAGCCATAGACAACGGGGTGATTCCCTTGTCCACTGCGACCACATCTCGGTGCATACCCACATCGGCTTTGAGAATCATCATTTTCTCTTATTATTAAAGTGAGAAAAACGTTTCGAGCAAAAGCGCTTCCAAGTAGGTCCGATCATTCAGCTTATTTATTCTAGTAATGAGAAACTCCTTGGTGGAATTCTTATATTTTTAGGGTTCCGTACTTCAAAAGGGAAAAACGGAACCCTTATAGGATCACTTTGTTGTCCGTCCGTCTGTCTGTCAAGACCCTTTATCTCGGGAACGCGTGGAGGTATCGTGTTCAAATTAAAACCATAAACTCAAGTCTACAGTCCCTTGAAGCTGTGAAATAATCAAACTCGTTAAAAATAGATACGGCCGTTTATGCCGGTTAAAAACGTATATTTCGACACTCAAGGAAATCAAAATTTATAGGGTAGGTACTTCCCGTTGATCTGGATTCATAAAATTTAGCAAGAAGATAGATCTTAGAGTACAAGTACGGGAAAAAGTCTGAAAATTGGGAATTAATAATTTTATCATATAAAAAAACATTTTTTACGATAACAAACTTATATTTTCGGTTGAAGAATTGACCGTGACGTAGGTACATTGATGGGAGAACATTTTTTCACCAACAAAGTTAAGTTTGTCCTTCGATTTTACCTGATATATTTTGCTTTCATAGTTTATAAACTTCCGTAGGTAGTGTATACTCGGAAAAAGTCAAGACTCGATCGGAACCCTCTGAAATAACCTAAAGGATACGCACGGCGCCATACAACAAGGAGTGCGGTAAAATAGGTACTTATATGAGAGTATCTATTTTACCGCACATTCTATTGTATGGTGCGTAATTTTTGCGTAGTTTTTATTTTATGTTGGTGATAAGTACATAAAATGTCCTCAGTTTGACTTAAAATTTACCGTACTCTGGTTGTACCCTAATAGCTTGTGCTTGTATCTTTTTCTCCACATCCTTTACTTACCACTGTATCATTGCAAGGAAACGATCACGTAATTTCACAATAATTAAGGCCTAGCCTAACTGTATACTACTTATAGTCTCCAGTTGATTTCACCAAAATTTTTAATTTGAAGTTCTTACAGGTTACACTGGTTCTTCTAAATATATTCCTTATAATACCGACATAAACTCAGAATAACTTGCTAACATTTTATTTTAGGATAAAGTTGCTGAACGAATTACATAAAAAAAAATATTTTGATAGATTTATATAAGTATCTATTTGTAGAAGTTTCTTGCTTGAGTCAACACTTCCTTCGATGCAGTTTTGGTCATTTATTCCATTCATAGTGGCATTATTGTGGTTAAACACTGATGCTTATGATCATCTGTAGCCAGGATAGCTCCGAGGATTCTATCGCTAGGCAGATCTTCAAACATTGTTGCCATTGACTTCATAAGAAATTTAAACTTCGTCGCCTGTTCGTGTGATAGTAGCTCTGCAGCGTTTAAATCGAGCGTGAATACGTCCTCAATGCTCACCACTGTGTCTAAATCATTTTTTATCGCAAGCTGCATTGTGCGGTTCAACGTGTTGTTATATAAAGTATATTCTATAGGGAAATTATCGACATCTTTAAAAGCATCCTTCGGAATAGGACGTCCAGCAAAAGGGGATACGATATATTCTTCAAAATTAAATTCGCTGTAGTATTTGAAGAAGCCACCCAGCAGCTGATACAGGTTCTCTGTATTCGTCGTAGTGTATGGCAGCTCGTTGAAACCCATGTTCCAGCCGTCGAAATAGTGAGTTCTGGAATTTACTTGTAACTCATAAGCAGGAGGGACCATGTGCTTTTGTTGTAAATAAAATATTATTAACAAATACAATGCATAACCTAGCAGGTGGCCTTCTCCGTGACCTGTCACATGGTGGACACTGGACCAGTATTTCAAAAAGACTCCCAAAGGCCGAAACCGTTCATCTAACTCGAAGTAGTATCGAATAAGTTTGCTGTTTTCAATAGAGAAGTCACCAGTATGAAATTCGATCTCAACGGGTCGCTGTGAAGGAATGTGGTAACATTGGAAATAAGAAGATATATAACCATCGTTGTGCTTGTACGACACTTGTGAATACAGTTCAGGTTGTTTATTGAACAGCATTGCTGTTTCTTGGAGCACGTACAAGCCGGCTGAGGCGTTAAAGTTCGGTACTCGTACGGCGAGGTCTACGTCACTCGCTATAGTACCCAACCCTGTAGCCAGTGACCCACAGATGGCTAGCTCATATCCTGCAAACAAAAATTAATGAATTAAAACGTAACTAAAAACTTGGTTGCCCAGACATGTTTTAGTTTTCTATACATGTGTCAGTGGCCTGTGGCATGTATCCACTGGATGCGAAACGCATAGGACTGATCGATGTGCCGATACTTTTAGGAGGCCTATGTCCAGCAGGGGGACGTCTTTAGGCTGAAAAGATGATGATCATGATGACAAGTGTCAGTCACATGTTGCACGTTAAGCTCACCTGGCCATCGTTGGTTCAGCGTAGTCCGCACGTCATCCAGCACTCGAGTTATGATAGGGTCTTGCACGGACAGCATTAGCGCGCGCACTATTTGCTGCAGCTGCGAGTCGAAGTCTCCCTCCAGACACAGCGGCGCGCACAGCACCGCACTCCCGCACAACACCAGCACTACCACCGCTGACACTTGAAAGCAAAAATATATCATTGAATATTGATGATAATGTATTTAATGCATTAAAATTGCAGAATAATTACGCTGATTACGATATTTCATCATCATCATCATCCACAGCCCGACTTCGCCGCAGTTGCAGTGCAGAGCAAAGGCCTCTTTTTTCTTGTGCCAATCCCCACGTTCCTGTGCCAGCCTCATCCGGTCACGTGATCACGAAGTGACCTGTCATTCCATCTTAATAATATGGATTGACAGCTCACCTCGTGATCACTTCACCCTAGCCTTCACTTCGACATGTTTACAGAATCGACCGGCAGTACCGGCACGCAATGTAAAGAATGTCGTCCGCCCGTCTCGCTGCCGGACGATCACACTTCTTCGGACGCCACTTGGCTCCATAAAATTAGGCTTACTTTGCTTGCAATTTTAACTAGGACATAAATGGAGTATCTATGTTAAAATGTAACCCGCAAAAATTTAATACCCGCGTGAACATTAAAAAAAAAACGTGCCTAATCCCAAATTAATCCCATGGAAAAAAAAAACAACAACGCAATAATAAAATATCTATTAACATGTTTGTTTGGGCATTTGTAGCAGAAATTGAGATCAGTAAATTCATTTTTCGTCAAGGCAAATACCTGTAGATTTGTTAGGAATGTTTTTGCATGACTTTGTAGGTATCTACTTCTAGCAAAACAATTAACGAGACAACAATAACCGGCCTGAAAGTTGTTTTTAAAATGGAACACATACAAATTCATACCATAATTTTACAAACCGAGACAAATCAGACTGAATATTTTATTTAAAAAATGCTTCTTTCTTAACGTCGTTTTTAATTACTTGTAATGAGGTACGTCAGCTTAATTCAAGTTATTAAAATTTTACTTATTCTAGTAATGTTATTTTTACGAGGCCGTGGTTAATGTTTTTTAATATGACCACGTCAGCTGAATTCAAATATACGCTTCAAGAAATTAATGCAGTTAATAAATTAGTGCAAGTTTCAAACCTAATTTAAAACAAATATTGACACTGACAGTTTCCTCAAATACTTGTAGTACTTACATAAAATATGTGCTTTTTGTGCAGCCATACTTATGATGATAAACACTACTGAGACAGAACTAAAACTAGCGTTGAATGTGAATATTTATGTATGTAGGTACTTACGCATATATAATAGTATAATGTGCGTGTAATGTGCTTATATATCGATGCCTTAGTTCACAATTGCACTAACTACAAAATTTACATTTTTGAGGAGAGAGCTTTAAAGTTTTTTAAAGTTTAGACGAGAACAGTAGAAAATCCAAGTAAAATAACAAAAAAAATATGCATCTATTCATAAGACTAGTCCTTTTACTCCATCATATCTCAATATTGTAATATTAGTTTAAACGTTACCTTTTCAAAATGGCCAAATAAACATAAAACCCCCCATTTAATACATTTGTGCACTAAGATTGATTATGCTGACTGGCATTAAGTGAAAAACTCAAAAATATTTAACAGCTTTACCAGGCTGGTTCAAGGTCCAAGAAGAAGGATAATAGTAGTTATGGATATTGCATTAAATAGACAAAATAATAAACCAGTGATCCATATTCTTAATGTTTATTTTTATTATAAAACACAAACAGTTAAACTTAAATTTCTTCAACAATGGACTCTTCATCTGGATCATCATCAGACGATTCAGTGTCATCACAATTATTGTTAACAATAGCCGCAGAAGTGGATGGAATATCTTTGTAATAGTGCTCATATTCTGGTGGTATAACCCCATCATTTAAAAGTGTTATCAGATCTTTCTTTTTAGTTTGTGAAACTGCAATCAGTGATTTATATGCTACTTTCAGAGGTTTCTTTAGTTTGCTTATACATATGTCTTTATTTTTCTTCATTGTTTTTGTCTTACAAATGTCTATTTCATTGAAATCTGGATCGGTCAAATCGTATTTGTAAAAAATTGAAGTGGGGGATTCTTTCTGCACTTAATTTTCAGCCACTGTACTGGCTCATTTTTTGTATTTTTTGTTGTATTGGAATTCAAAGTTTTTTCGAATCCCTTCAAATCATAGAATTCCCCGTGTTTCATAATAATAACATCGTAGGGTTTCGGCTTGATTCTAGCAGACCCTATCACCAATGCATATTCACGCAAAGTGAATATGCTTTTATGCTTTCGCGCTCTTTCAATACACGCGTGAATTGAATCCACTTCTAAATACGAATGCCCCGATTCCATGAATTTCAAATCGATCGTATTTAAGTGAGGTATGTTATTGACAGCGTATAAAGCCGCTAGAGTAACATATTTATTGCGGTTCTGACCACCACAAGTGTCAGAAAATGATGCGACATGAGTAACAGTTTCGGGTAAACTACTAAGATATTTTAACAATATCGATCCGATTTCAGTAGAACCTTTTTTGCCATTACACTCGTCCCATAAATAGCAGTAGCCAGTGTTAGCATGACAATCTAGGATAGTAAAATTGTACATCGATAATTTACGTAAATAATAGATTTTGCAGTCTCCGGTAAAAGGTACCGATAGGATAGCTTGAAGGTCAAATGTTATAGCCCGGAAAGCTCCATCTGAATTCAAGCATCTTTGCTTATCTTCTTTTTTCATAGTCAGTGCATCATTTTCGCGTTTTTTGTGGGCATCATAATCCTCCTGTAAGGGAGCTCTATTGTCGGATCGTTTATACACGTTGCATTTGGTGCACTGGTCTTTCTTTGGCTTGTAAAACGCTAGTCTTGGATTATAAGAGTGGAAAATCTTTTGATACACATAAGGCGACACAGGAGTTATCATCTTTTCGGGGCAAAAAAAATCTTTGTACATTTGATATAAGCGACTCAAGTTGAGATCACTGTCTAAATACTGTTTTTTAGAACTTTTTCGGCAATAGTGGGATTCAACGCGAGGGTACAGGTTAATATGCTCTTTTACAAAGTTAGTAGACTCCACTGAAGTAATGTTTGCGGGCATTTTTCCTATTCGTTTGTCAGTGCCCATAAATATGCCGTTGAGCCCTCTATTTTTTGAACAATTATTAATGATGCTTGAACTAATATTGAATGTATTACAAAAAAACTTTTGGCAAACTCGTTTTTTACCTACAGATTGGTGAAAAAGCCAATACTGACGTGACATAGTGCGATTTTTTTTTGCCTTCGTATAAAGACGTAAGACTTCAGCGTGAGAAATCAGGCTACTGAGCATCATTTTTTGTTGTTTTGTATCACCTAGGCTCCAGTACTCTTCAAAGATATCTTGTCTCAGATTTTCTGGAAACAAAGAATTGCACTGATATCGACATTTAGAGCAATCTGTAGGCTTGCATTCTTTTGGTTCCATAAATTTTCCATTTCTACTTGTGTACCCTTTACCTGTTTGGCGTAAATTTTTAAGAACATTTCTTTTCCATGCTTCGGGCATTGCCTTCTTTCTTCGTTTTGGTTGATTTTCCTTTGTAGCTTCTACTGAGTCACTTACGTCAGTTAAATCGCTATCTAATGATAATGGTAGATGGCGTGGTTTAGATGGTGAAGGAGCATAAGACGATTCTGAATCAATATATGGAGATATTTCGTCATCTGACAAATATAGATCTTGGTGTAATAATGTATTTTCACATGTTGATGTACTCGGCTTTAGTGAAACATGATCAGATTCGTTGGGAACAGGTAGGTCTTCTAACACCTGTACGTTGAGAACAGATGGGGAAATTTCTTTTGAAATATGATCCGAATCAGATATTTTAGAGGCAGATTCTACATATTGCAGAGACTCAACGTCGTGACCTAAGACTGTATTTGATCCAGCAGACTGTGATGGATCTCTTTTTCGACCAATAGCATTTATGGGTGTAGAGGTGATTACGTCATTTTCTGTAATGTCATAAATGTCAGGAGATGCTTGTGAAGTTAGAACTGACTCGGATTTGTCACAGTTGTTTATATCTTCAGGTGAATTATTGTTATCAAATTCTGAAACTATTACTTGATTGGCTGTGCATATAATATCAGGCGATGTCGTTGAATTTTGAATGAAAGCTTGACTTTTTGCAGCAATCTCATTAGATATTTTGTCAAATAGAGTATTTAAATTCTTTGCAACTTTTGACCGTGGTGTTTGAGTGACGCTAACTTCATTTATAGCTGGCGATTTGTAGATCAATGTTTTGTTTGAACTTCTGTCCTCATTTTTCTGCTGAGATTTGTAGCTATCTGCCAATAACTCTGCAGAAGTAACATCTGTAATAAAACATTGACATTTGAGTGATATTCAACTAGTAAGAGATGGCGAAAGGTTCGCCTTACGTGCCAGTAGTCTGAAGAAATTAACACACAGCAGTACCTACAGTAAAAGCTCCTTATTCGCGCTTCCTTAATTCGCACTTTAACTAGTCGTGGTTTTTTTATTTTTTTATTAGATTCCAAAGTTTCAAATGAAAGGCGACCTACACACGCGCACACCTCACGTGTGATTAACAGCAATGCAAAAATTTTTATTTAATGAATTATAATTATTATTTTACATTCCATCACGTTAGCAAGGTGAACAGTAAACTTATGTATTAACAGCACTTATGGCTATGCACAAACATATTAAGTGCCTTTAGTTTTCTCTCTGAGAATATATGGTTTAATGCACAAAAGTATTAAATACGTTTAACATGACTGACTACTTATGTGGTTGAATAGTTATTTGCTAATAATAGAATTGTAGTGTTAATAAACTACGCATATAAATAATTATACAAAAATAAGGTACAAAAGATCTTAATAATTTGGTTAGCTATAATAATTATTTCAGAATAAGATCCTAAGAAGGTAATAAATAATTTTAACTACAACGTACCGCAAAAGTACGTGAATTACCAATCGTCACAAGTCGTGAGCACAAACATTGCGATCAAACGCTCCACGCGACCGATCCTACAGACGGACTATTCAAAAAACCCAGAAAGGAACCCAAAACTCAAAAAATAAACTTGACATTTGTGCTCACGACTCGTAACGACTACTATACGAGTAGTAGGTACCTATAACACTTTCATACGAAAAACGGGCGGTCTCAATATTATTACGTTACACGTCTTGATGTCCTGTCTTATATTTATACCATCCCTCAAAATATTAAACTGTCACTCATGTTAATCATTATGGTGTTTAGGTACGATTTTCAACGGCAGCGGTAGGTAGCCGTTTGAAGTTATTTAAAAATGAATGACAAGTTATTTAATTACCTAATGTAACACTTATTTTACTTACTTTTGGTTATTTTATGTGATGAACTCTTCACTTCTGCTTTTTGGCCGGACACTGATGGTGGCACGTCTTGCGATTCCGTCTTGTTTCTATCAGTTTGATTCACTAAATCGACTAGTTTACGTCCTTTACTAAACATTATGGCATTTAACTTAAACACAGTAAATCTTAACTTCTTAAACCTTCAAACGTCTAAATTATCTCACTTTCCGCAGAGCAAACGAACTGCACGTATAAACTTGTTTACGTTTGTGACGTTTGCGGCATACGCTGGATCACGCGGTCAAGCGACGAAGCGGAGGGCCTACCCCCCGCTTCCCCGCCTGACCACGCGATCCCGAACGAACGAACCATGACGAAGTAAAGTCGCTGCTCCTTGAAAATTACGCGCCAAAATCAATCTTTAAAACACAAATGTCTTAAATGAAAGTAATACGCTTGAGTATTCACACTACGAAATAAACATTAAATTAAATGGGCTTAGTTTATTTCCGCTTTTCCATTTATTTCACATGTACACTGGGAATATATCTCAAAAGGATTAAATGCATTTGTGCACTTCAAAAATTGTCAAACCCCTTCAAGTAAAAGTAATTAATACACTTGTACAATTCGGACTATATCTCAAAACGGTTTAATGTATTTGTGCACTTAAAAAATTGCCAAGCCCCTCCCAGTAAAAGTACTTCGCACACTTGGGCATCAAACTTTCTTGATCCTTTTGTACTACCAACACATAATACACTCTTGTAGCACTGCTAAAAAGTATGAGCAGATATGGCAAATGTATATAATACGTTTGTGTTTTGAAATTTCCTGCAGTTGAGAAACTTAAAATCAGTTAAAGTATATCTTGATTGGTTTTACAAAAATAAAGACCATTAGTATAATACCACATTCATGGAACATTAAACGAACTCATTTAATACAATTGTGACCCACGGTTTTGGTAGAAAGAGACGGAATAACGGTATTTCAATGCGCGGAAACGAAAGAGCATGAAATTTAGTGTATTTGGCATTAAAAAAGTAAAAATTGAAAATTTTGTAGTTAGTGCAATTGTGAACTAAGGCATCGATATGGGGGAAAGTAGGACAGACACGACCAGTGAGTAACAAATCATGTATTATTTACAATTTTTCATTCCTATCTTCACAATAAGGGCTAAAATTCTATGTAAAATTTTACTAAACAGGTGTAATTTGAAGTTCCTAATCCGGAGTCGTAGTCCACACGTAGTAAGTATTGTAGTAGCACACCATTAGACAATCGGCTACTCGGCATGTTGTCGACGCTATTCGTTGCAGCGCGCTGTTTTTTTTTTTTTGCTAGTACAGCTAGGGACGAGCTGAATCGAACTAGAATTATTATTAAGGGACGAGCTTAAGACTACAGGCTCAGCGGCGCGGGCTGGCTCGAGCAAGTGTCGGGTGGATTTTGACAGGGACGTCGCGGCGGACCTCGGCGGCGAGGGCGGAAGGACGGCTCGTGATTTGCGAAGAGTGCTGGTCTCTTTGCGACTCTCTTGGAGGAGAGTGGTAGAGTCGTCGGGCCTGACGAGGGTATGCCTCGGTCGGCGCACCTTGGAGATGCGGGAGGGTTCGCATCGGGCGTCGGATGCGATAAGGGGGTTACGGTGTTTTACAACAGTGTCGAAGAAACGTTTGGCTATGCGTTTCATGAACTGCTGTATGGTGGGCAATTTGAGATCTACATGTAGAGTCACATTTCGGTTATAGTATCCCAACTATTTAACCGAAATCACACCTATGATTTTGCGCAGGAAACGGTTTTGAGCAGCGCGCTGTGTGTTGTGGGTTCGATTCCCGCAACGAACAAATAGCCGAAGGGCCTATGGATGGTAGTTCTTGTCTTAGATATAGCTGGGTTTGTTAGTGCTATTTGTGAAATTCTTTTACTTTAATTGGTAAATATTATTCACGGTCCGGAACTCCTCCACTTTCCTCTTATCTGTTATCGATAATTTCAATTAACCGCTGATTACTCGGAGGTGAAAAATAATAGATTGTTATACAAGGGTCGAAAGGAATCAATTCCCATACGACTACGTGGTATTCAGACGCCAAAGCGCAGTGAGGGTGGCGATAGTCCGAGTAGGAATTAGTTTTTCTTGTCGGCTCGCCACTTCATAAAATCATTGTAGGTAGGTATGTACTTATCTATTTAAGTTTCTTTCCTTTGAAATATCTGGCAAAAGATTTTTGATTTGGTAGGTACATTGATATAATAAACAACTGTTTTTTTATATTTCTGTGGGTAGGTATCTACCTACTGTATTTGCGTCGAATCTGGGGTCAACATTTCATAATCGCTTGAACTCATTTTTTATCAAATATTACATTTACATTACCTACATGCGTGAGGAGATGCTAAGAGCACGAAAAAATGGACAGTATGCAGTTATACGAAATAACAACTTGTTTATAGATGGGAAACGGATAATAACTGGAGAAGAGGCGAACAGAGCGACGTCGACATACCGCAGAAGCGTCAAATCTACCGACCAAATTAACAACGATGAAACAACCCTCACTACACCACATTACAAACCGAATAATAACGAACACAAACCCATCAATCACGAATATATAAAGAATCACACATTTCGAAAGTACAGAACAACATTTTAAAGTTTTATATCAAAACATACAAAGCATTTATAACAAACAACATCTACTTGAGACCTTCATCCATGAAAAACCAATGTATAATGCTATTTGCCTATGTGAGACTTGGCTTTCTCCAGAAAAATTAGATAACTTACAGTTTACCGGCTACAAAATTGCAGCATCTTTCTGTCGCCTTACTCGAGGAGGCGGCGGCGTCTGTATTTTATTACAAGACCATTTTGAGTACAAAGAAATATGTGATATTAGTAATATGTCTGTTGAGTATTGTGTAGAATTATGTGCAATAGAATTACCTAAAGAAAAAGTAGTTATAGTTACAACTTACTGGAATAGAAGAGAGGAGGAAATATTTACTCGCCAAATAAAAGAAATGATGTATTATATTAATAAAAAATATTTAAGTTATAATGTGATAATAGGAGGAGATTTAAATATAAATATCTTAGACAGTTGTTTAAAAACAAATTTGTTCTTGGATCTAATGTTAGAACATAAATTCACACAACATATCAAAGTCCCCACACGTATCTCACAAACTACCTCAACTTGCTTAGATCTCATTTTTATAAATTTTAATAATAATCATACTTATACCACCGTAGAAGAATTAGGTTTCTCAGACCACTGCGCAACCGTCTTTCACATGAAGTTGTTTAGCGAAAGCAATAAACAAACAAACTGGTTTGCGAAAAAGAGATTATATAATGCCCAAAATATAGAAAACTTTAAATCCGAATTAAAATATAAATATATATATATAACCGAATAAAAATATAAATGAAAATTACATTGCGTTTAATAACATTTTAAATAAAATTTTAAATGTATGTATTCCGCTGAAAAAAGTGAAAATAAAAACGGTGTTTAAGAAGTACTGGCTAACTAAGGGTATAAAATTATCATGCAAAAACAAAAGGCTACTTAAAATACTAACCAGTAAAACAAACAATCCCGTATTATCAAAATATTATAAAAAGTACGAAAAAATCCTAAAGCAATCGGTAATAACAGCAAAAAAACTGCAATATATAAATAAAATAAAGAAGTCAACAAATAAAGTAAAAGCTATGGGGAATATAATAAATGAAAGAACAAATAAATCTACAATTAAAAGGGATAAAACTAACATAAAATTACAACACAATGATAACTTGATAACTGAACCTAAGCAAATAGCTAATATTTTTAATGACTTCTTTGCTTCAATTGGGGAAAAATCCTCACCAGCAAAAGGAGCCCCTGTAATGAACCCCACAGAAAATACCATGTATCTCAGCCCTGTCGACCCCTATGAAGTAAATAAAATAATAAAAAATTTAAAAAATAAAAAGAGTTATGGTCTAGATGAACTTCCCCCATATCTACTCAAGCAATGTGCAGACGAACTAACCCTTCCATTCTACAAATTAATCAACCAATCGTTTGAAGAGGGAATTTTTCCTAATCAACTTAAAAGTGCACTGATAAAACCCATTCATAAGAAAAATTCTAAAACCGACCCCAATAACTATCGCCCTATCGCACTGTTACCAACTGCATCGAAAATATTTGAAAAGGCCATGTGCGACCGCGTATACTCTTTTTGTGAGAAAAATAAAATATTTGACGATTGCCAAAACGGTTTCCGTAAAAATCGGTCCACAACGTTAGCAGTCTATAAATACGTACAAGAGGCTCTAAATATTATAAATAATAAAAACTATGCCGTAGGTATGCTGCTCGACATGACCAAAGCCTATGATAAGGTGCAATTTAAAATTTTATTAGACAAGTTGTATGGCATAGGAATACGAGGAAAAGCTCATGATTGGTTTGCATCATACCTAAAAGATAGGGTACAACTTGTAGAAATTGATTATTTCGATAAGAACACACACGAAATAATTAAAACGAGATCGGACAGTAAAGCAGTTAACGCGTCAATTCCCCAGGGGAGTGTAATAGGATGCTTGTTATTCCTTATTTACATAAATGACCTTCCTAAAATTATAAATGAACCATGTGTTCTGTTTGCGGACGACATCTCTCTGCTCACCTCATGCCAGAACGAAGACAATATAAGCGCCAAATTAAACTCCCTTCTTTCTACAGCTGCAAACTGGATGGATAACCATAACCTTGAAATAAACTTTACCAAAACAAAATTAATTACTTTTCATCCCCACCAAAAATCTCCTTTAATACTAAATTATACCTTCAATAATACAAAACTGGAACAAGTAAATGAATTCACTCTCCTCGGTTTATCTATAGATACCCACATAAATTGGAAATCCCATATTCAGAAAATAAGAGCAAAACTATCCAAATTCTCATATGCCTTACGCGAAATTAAAAAAACTACCAACTTGAAAACTGCACTTGTTACATACTATGCATATGCCCAGGCATGGCTCAGCTATGGAGTCATGCTGTGGGGTAACAGTACAGACTCACAAACAATATTTATTTTACAAAAGAAATTAATTCGAATAATAACCAACATAGAACAAACAGATAGTTGTAAACCATACTTCCAAAAACACAAAATACTAACACTTCCTTGTTTATATATTTTGGAACTATGTAAATTTGTCAGAACACACCCACACTTTTACACAGCCTGTGAAGAAACACAAACAAGATACACTTTTCGACACAACAAAAACAAGATAAACAAACCTCAATCTCGACTCAAAATGCACTCAACTAGCCCTTTAATTATGTCCATAAAAATGTACAATAAACTGCCTAATGATATAAGAGAAGTAAGCAAAACAAATATATTTATTAATAAATTGAAACAATTTCTGGAAACAAAGTCATACTACTCAATAAAGGAGTTTTTAGATGACAAATCGATTGCAAACTGAAAATTTAAAATTAAATGTTACAAAATATATATAATAAAATATGGAATATAAAAAATCTAATAATAAATAACAATACCAATTATATAATAATTAAAATTACCTACACTGTTCTAAAATAATATACAAAACTACAATAACTAATATTCTACGCCTATATAGGTACATTAGATCTAATAATATTATATATTCACACATAATTATAATTTCCAATTTAGCACATTTAAATAATTTAATCTAATTACTTGAATTGTTACTTAGCCCTCTTCCTCTCTCCTAATTTTGCTGTGCCCGACAGGGTCCATATTGATCTTTTACCTTTATTATGTCACCTTTGTAATACATATGGAATGCAATAAAGTATTGAGTATTGAGTATTGAGTACATATAAATAGTTGAGTGCCCGGGGAGCTTGATCTCTTAATCCAATTACTGTGAATGTATTAATGTAAAACCTTTTGAATGATGGTTTAGGTATGCACAAAATACTAAAATGTTTACCATTTTTTCGTTGCTTCTTTTTTTAGGGTTGAGGTACGGAACCCTAAAAAAAAGTACCTACTTATACCTACATAAATTAAAAAATCATACTTTCTATAGAGTTTCGGAAGTAAGCCCCTATTACATCTTAATTACTCCTATATGGCCCGATCCCAAAAACCAATCATCTGCCGACTGTTTACCGTCTCATTGGTCTTGCGGTTGCAAACCACGGCTGCTGAGCGTTGGGTCCTGGATTCAATTCCCGGGTTGACAGTGTCATTCTGTTTTCTTCTGAGTCATTTCTCAGCGGCAGCTCGGTGTTTGTAATATTCCATAGATGTATAAAAGTAATCTAGTCTGATCCCCCCTCGCATCTGAAATGTTCGAGGTTTTTGTAGCCTATCCGAATGAGTCGATAAACTCAATCCTGTTTCTGTGCGAATTGTTAAAAATCCTAAGCTATGCCTACGAAGTCCTAAAAATTTTGAGCTTGCTACGCTCGCTATAATTTCTTTACGTTTATTTTTTTATCAACACCGCCCGTAGCAAATTGTCAGTCATGTGCAAATTGCGCTCTTAACCACGGTCATCAACTCTATAGGATGCAGACGCTCCAAAACCGTTTCCTGCGCAAACTCAAGGGAGCTCCCTACTATGTCCGCAATAGGACTCTACATGTAGACCTCAAATTGCCCACATTCAGCAGTTCATGACACTCATAGCCCAACGTTTCTTCGAAACTTCACGTCCTTCAACTTCGCATCGGCTGCCCGATATGAACTCTCCTGCATCTCCAAGGTACGCCGACCGACGCATACCCTCGTCACACCCGAGAGAGTAGTTTGCGTAGAGTGCTGGTGCATTCTACGCAAACTACGCCGTCCTCCCCCCCTCGCCGGCGAGGCCCGCCGCAACGTCCCCGTCAATCTCCGCCCCGACCTTTGATCGAGCCAGCTCGCGCTGCGGAGCCTGTAGTTTTAAATTCTTCCCTAAATAACAATCCTAGTTCGATCCAGCCCGTCCCTAGCTGTCCTTTTTTTTTTTGTGTAGTCGGGGTGTAATCCTCATGGAAATCCTCCACCCTGGGGCGGGTGGAGGGGTCTATCAGACTCTTACTGACTAAAACCACCCCGGTGTTCCATCTCACACCTACGCCGGGGATCGCGGGAACAGATGCGACTTTCGTAATCCCCGCTTCTGCGGGCCACCTCGCGTCAGCGGGGGGAGTGAGGTGTTTGACTCCCCCCGCTACATCAAAGAGGGGCGCACGGGAACACCACGCGCCGCCACCTCGGGTCCGGATGAATAGGGGGCGACGGACATCCCCAAATCCGCCGCCCCTGGACCCAGTTAGGGGGGCCGGAAGAGGGCAGCGTATGCCCTCCTCCGACGCCCGATGCGCCTGCTGCGGGCCGGGAGAGCGGTCGTGATCGCCCTCTCCCTTTCCGCAGCCTCCTTCTGCGCCTGAACAGTTTCGCAGAAGGAGACCACCGCGTCCCAGGACTCCTCACCGCCGACCATATCATGAACTACGGCCGGCATCGAGTCATCGCCTTTCACAGAGATGAGGGCACGGCGCGGCTCCTCCCAAGCGGCACACTCTGCCAGCGTATGCCGTGCCGTGTCCTCCCGACAGTCGACGCAGTGGTGGCATCGAGCGTCCGGCTCCCTGCCTGTGCGTCGCACGAAACGACAGGGAGCCGTGCCTTCTCCCGAGCCAGAGGTCGAGCACTGGCCGGATGGCTTCGATGGTGATGAGGCCGGCGAAAGGGCTCGAAAGCCTGTCCCGCCATTCCACCACCAGGACCTCTCGCAGCTGCGACCGACGCAACTCCAAGTGTCTCTGCGTCAGTCGCTCGCCGCGCGCCCGCGCGTCCTCGCGCCACCTATGCACTGACGCGAGTACTTTCGCCTCCAGGTCCCACGGCGGAGATCCGGCCAGTGCGCAAGCCGCCTCGTAGGAGATCGTGCGATATCCCTGATAACTCTGACGGCCATCACCCTCTGCGGCTTCCGCAGAACAGTGATGGTGCTGGCCGTCAGGTCAGCCGCCCAGATCGGGGCCCCATATAGGGCCATCGATCGCACGATCCCCACGTACAACCGCCTACAGGCGGTGCTCGGATCCCCCAGATTGGGAAGCAGCGTTGACAGCGCCCCCGCCGCGCCCAACAACTTTGGCGCCAGCCGCCGGAAGTGGGGGCCGAAATCCCACCGGCTGTCGAGCACCAATCCCAGATACTTCATGGTGGACTCGATAGCGATACGGGCCCCCCCGACCACAATTTGCAATCCCGGCGGCGGCGCTCGCCGGGGACCATGAAAAACAATGGCCTCCGACTTGTTGAGGGCCACCTCCAGGCCGAGGCGTCGCATGCGGCTCACCACCTGTGAGACCGCAGCCGTCGCCAGCAACGCTGCCTCCCTGTGCGAGCTCCCCCGGGCAGTGACCAGTGTGTCGTCAGCGTAACACACCAGCTGCACTCCCGGCCGGAGCTCGCCCCTCAGCACCCAGCGAAGGTTCAGTTGAAAACCAGCGTCAGGCAACTCCTAGTTGTCTGGCATTTTGCTGAACTGGATTTGCATCTACAATGTGTGTCTGTGTATGTGCCAAATAAACTAGTTTTCTTTCTTTACCCGATGTTCCACAGGAGCGGGCCCAAGACCGAACCCTGCGGAACACCGCACGACATGGGGCGCTGGTATCTGCCATCGCGTCCCAGATAGGTGACACACCTTTCCGCCAAATAAGCCCCGACGACGCGGCGGAGGTAGGGAGGCACTCGCTACCCCAGCTTAAAAATTTATATTAAGTCCGCCACAGGCAAGTCCGGTAAAGCAGTCGACAACCTTCGAGGTTGAACTGCAATCACCGAAAAAAAAAAAAAAAATTTGTTAGGCCCATTTTTACAATAATTGCCCTTCCCTCTCTGCACAAAGACAAATATTGGCCCCTACCCCCTAAGCGAATCTGGATCCGCGCCTGCTCGTGACCGCTTTAGGGGCGCCGATGAGGTGCCTAGGACGCTTGCAACATTTAATGCGCCTCTGGATCATAATATATAAAACCAAATTGGAAAAGTCAGACCGCCAACCCCCTAATCGCGGCCGTAAGAATAGAATAGTATAGAATAGAAAACGTTTAATCGATACAGACCCAACACAACAGCAACAAAACACAAAGTAAAAAAGAGAACAATCATAAGACAACAATTATCTAGCAAGTCGCTAGCTGAGCGTGCCTATACCGAAAGGGTTACCATCTCAGCATTTGCTGGGCGTCAGACACCCAGCGCTGGTTTTCAGTTGGCACTCTGCAATGACACACGGACGTGGGTAAGAGAAATAAATACGTTCATACTTGAATATTAAAAATAAATAATGTTTTAGAATACGTTAATAAGTATTATAAGTTTTTTTTTTATTCTGTTTGCTACACTGTCCTGAGATTTTTCTTTTATAGTACTACCTACGAATCTGTAATATAAAACAACGCGGGGACGCATTATCCAAAGAGTATATTATATACTCTAACGAGTAGCCGTAAAAGGAAAAAGTACCTTTCATAAAATATAACTATGTGCCTACCTACCAACAGTCAAAGTTTATAACTAATCGAAGCCTTGCAGTTCCTGGAGACATACCACATTGCATCCAGCCTAACATAAGGTTAGTTTTCATACTAAGATATATATATATTAATATATATATTAACATCCTCTTCTTAATTGCAAACACTGAACGCCTGCACTTGTCGTATTATGACGGGTAAATAAAAAAATATACTCTGTAATCTGTTCTTGTCACCAATATACGTTGTTTCCGTCGTTTTTGCTCAGCTCGTGTTTTTAATTTAATTACCTAGTTCAATCAAATAAAGACTTAAATACTAACATATAATATTATATATATATTAATAAAAACAATGGAGACATACTTAAATTGGTGATTGATTAAACATAATTTAAATAAATATTGGATTAATAAAATGATTATTTAAGACTTATCAATGTTGATGTCATTAAATTCGATTTGTGAACTCAAAATGAATTTCTTTAGTCTAGCCTTAAATGAACCAATGTTTTTTAGATCCCTAATGGGTGGGGGAATGTTGTTCCAACATTTGGAGGCCGCGTATCGAAAACTGCCTCGGAAAGCTGCAGTACGGTGATGTAGGTGGTGGGTAGCTAGCTGCTGAGCACAACGCCTGGCCTTGCGCTGCCGGTGACTATTTACCCACGCAAGCTTGGAGTACAAGTATGTCGGACATTTGTAATTAATGACGCCGAAAAGAAGACAGGCTAAGTGTAACTTCCGACGGGATTTCATTCTTAAAATATTATTTTTGTTTAGGAATGGTGTTATGTGGCTCCTTGGTGGTACTTAAAGCAAAATCGCGCGCAAGCATTTTGAACCCTTTGAATTAGTCGTACGGTACGTGCTAGAAGTCGAGGTCCTACCACGGTATTGGCATGATTTAACTTGGATAGAACCAGACTTTCAATTGGCTGTACGCGCAGGTCTTCGCTTAAATATGGACGCATCTTATACAAAAAACTTTAAGACGGTAGAAGCAGTTTTTTACACAACTCGCAGTATGAGCCTCAAAACGTAGATCCTGATCTATTATCAGACCCAGATTTCCCGCTTCATAAACTCGATCAATACATTGGCCCATTACGATTACGTTAGTAAGATTTGAGCATAAATTTAGTTTTGATCGGGTTGAGTAACAGAGAGTTTTGTTTCGACCAGTTCACGATTCTGTCCAGGTCTTCATTTAATAATTTCACTGCGGTTTCATAGTGTTCAGGTTTAAAAGATAAGTATAATTGAATGTCGTCGGCATAGGTGTGAAATTTACTATTTTTTATAACATTGTCAATATCTGCAGTATACAAAATGAATCTTTATTCATTTTGTATACTGCAGATATTGACCCCTGATAGATCCCTGCGGAACTCCCCTTTCCACTGGAGTCATATTTGATAAAATAATCTTGAATTTTAACCAGCTGTTTTCGATTGCTAAGATAACTCTTGAACCATGCAACCGTAGGTGCATCAAACCCATAATACGTCATCTTAGATAGCAAAAGAGACAAATGTATAGCATCAAATGCTCTTGATAACTACAACATTTCCTCAAGAAACAACAGAACTGATGATCAGTTAGAGAACAAGAATCTATAGATGCAGAAACACTGCTCGAGACCTTCAAAGCATTTCATAAATGCCTATCTTATCTTACTAATATTTAAATGCGAAAGTTTTAATAGATGGATGTTTGTGAGTCAATCACGCCAGACCTAGATGAAGTTTGCCACAGAGATAGATTATAGTCTGCACTAATAATAATAAATAGCACACACCTAGGCTACTTTTTATCCCGGTGTATAAGTTCTCTTGGGTTAATTTCCGACGTTCATGCGGGCGAAGTCGCTAGCAGACGTTAGGTCCTTTTAGGTCCTATGTTGCCCACATGCCTAAGATCTAAAAGCGACACTACTCGCGCTCGACATTATGTCATGTTACTAAGCTACCATGCGAGTCGTGACGCCGTCGTAAAATTTTGCAGGTTAAAGTGCCATGAAATATATTGATAAGTAGAGATAATATTATAAGTCTAACTTTAGCTTTAATGATACCTACTCTTAAGTCAATTAGTGTAGCTCTTAATATCTATACCAACATTGTGAAGAGAAAAGATTTTTATTTTTATTGTTCCGTTGTCGACAAGGAACCCTTATAGTTTCGCCATGTCCAGACTCTGTCTGTCTGTCCCATAGAAATATAAAATTAACATATATACACATATCTATGGTATGATGTCTGTGGTTTAGCTCAGAAACGCTTAGCACTAGAAATTTGGTATGGGTATACGTATACGTTCGCCGACAAAGTGATAATTAAAATCTTGAAAATCATTTTTATATAATAAGTAGTATAATGAATGAATGAATGGTTACCCATTCGTCAGTGGAGAGCGCTGAGGGCCTTAACTAGTCTGTTTTCTTTTCTTAATAATCCTTCGTCTCCCTCTTATGTAACTTCACAAATTCAATTCATTTGTTCTGCCCACAGTAAAAATCTTCGCTCTACCAATAATCGCCTTCTACGATGTCCCTCTCACCGCTCTGGGTTTATCCGCTCCTCTTTCATTGTTCAAGCAATTTTCCTTTGGAATGCGCTCCCTCTGAACATCAGGACGGCAACAAGTCGGTTGTCCTTTAAGGTGAAGGCACGTGAGCACATTCGCAAGAAGTTGGTAGAATCATCACAGCGCTAATTCGTTGGATTCGTTTTTTCTTAATAACTTTGTTTAAGTGTATGTATGTATCTATGTATTTATAATTTTATTTTATTTTACTTCTCTCTATTTTTAGTTATTTTTTTTTTAAATTGCACCTGCCATGTTGTCTCTGCACCACCCTAAGGTCGACTGGTAGAAAATGCCTAAGGCATTAAGTCCGCCTTTGTACAGTGATTTTACTTGTGCATAAAGTTTTAATAAATAAATATAATCCAAAAAAAAAAATGTTTCTTTTTATCGTTTATCCCATGGTGAAAGGTGTCGTTGAATAGGTCGTTAATAAATATTTAGGGTGTGCGAAAACCATTTTCCATACAAGGATCCGTTTCATTTTCATTTTCGTTAGACACTTGGTCGCAACTTCACGGAGCAAAGTCGGAGGCACACAAAACTTGTAGGCCGTGGGTTACGGTCGTCACTCCTGCAGGGTCAGGTATTTCCGCGTAGCTTCCAAACGAAATCCCAACCACCCGTATGACCGGATGGAAGTTGACGATAATGCTGTCGATCGGCACGACGCGGCGACGGGGCCGTCGTCTGGCTCAGCACACCAGTGCAGTGGCGGAGCTCGAGGTCCTCGGGCCTGCAGCTTCCCTAGTCGATGCCCATGTGATAACTCGTTGAAGAATTCTGTTCTGAAATTCTCGTCGTAGCACCCTAATTCGGGATACCACAATACTTATTGGCAAGTGTTTTTAAGGAAAACAAGTATTTATGTTGCTAACGTTCGTGTCTGCTAGTGCGCTCGACGAGACGCTAAGCGACACGTGTAGTTTCATATCGGTCTAGAAACGACTGACTCAATTAATATATTCATATAATGAACCAAAATGCACCATCCTAAGTCGGCAATTGAGCCGTGCAACTACGGAACCTTACACTGCGCGTGGCCCGACACGCAATTATTGGACATGTGCTCAAACCTGGTTCTTAACAGCTGAACAGAGGTTCAAGTTTGACGTTTGCCTGCAAGCAATGGAGCGCAGGATTCTGAGTGTCAGATTAACACATAACACGACAGCGTTAGGAACACAGTGCTGCGTCCCAAAACACAAATGGGCGTCACTGGGACTGTATTAATTTGTAAAATGGAATTGGACCAGACACATCTGCCGCATGTCGCACGGTTCACAGGCTAAATCAATCACAGTGGAGGTCCCAGAAAATGTCCGGTGACATCGCGGCAAACCCAGGCGAAGATGGCGGGACGAGCTTGACGACTATAGACAGGATTGGTCCACCCTTGCCCAAAACCGGGAAGAATAGAGGGAAGGAAGGGAAGCATTTGGCCTGCAGAGGGAAATAACAGATTGAAATAATTAAAGAATATTTTTAAAAAACGTGTATATATTTAAGTTGCTAAAGAATCTAAATTAAAATGAAACTGATATTACTTATGCCTAACATTCATTTTGAATTCATGCATGAGTCTTCACTGCAAGTGGGTCTGCTACTTCGATGCAGTTTTGTTCGTTAATTCCATCCACAGTAGCATTATTGTGGTTTATAACTGTCTTCTGAGATTTACCAGTAACAAGGATAGCTTTAAGAATCCTATCGCTAGGCAGCTCTTCAAACATTGTTGCCACTGACTTCATGAGATTTTTAAACTTGGTCGCCCGTTCGTGTGATAATAATTCTGCAGCGTTAAAATTGTGTATAAATACATCTTGCACGCTCACCACTGTATCTAAATGGTTTTTGATCGCAAGCTGCATTGTGCGGTTCAACGTGTTGTCATATAAAGTATATTCTTCAGGGAAATTGTCGACATCTTTAAAAGCATTCCTCGGAATAGGACGTCCAGCAAAGGGTGATACAATATATTCTTCAAAGTTAAATTCGCTGTAGTATTTAAAGAATCCACCCAGCAGCTGATACAGGTTCTCTGTATTCGTTGTAGTGTATGGCAGCTCGTTGAAACCCACATTCCAGCCGTCGATAAAGTGTGTTCTTGTATTAACTTGTAACTCATAAGCAGGAGGGACCATGTGCTTTTGTTGTAAATAGAATATGATCAACAAATACAATCCATAACCTGAAAGGTAGCCATTTCTATGACCAGTCACATCCTGGATTCTGAACCAGTATTTCAAAAAGATTCCTAAACGTTTGAACCTTTTATCTAACCCGAAGTAGTATTTAATCATCTTGGAGTTTTGGACATTATTGTCACCAGTTTGGAATTCAAGCTCAATGGTTCGCTTCGAGGGAATGTGGTGAAATTCGAAAAATGTACTGACATAACCAATGTTATGCCTGTATGACAATTGTGAATACAGTTCAGGTTGTTTATTGAACAGCTTTTCTGTTTCTTGGAGCACGTACACGCCGGCTGAGGCGTTAAAGTTCGGTATTTGTGCAACGAGGTCTACATCACTTGCTATTGTACTCAATCCTGTAGCCAGTGACCCACTGACGGTGAGCTCATAACCTGCAAACAACAATAAATTAATCAAAACTTAAATACTTCTTTTGAAACTATTAAAAAAATAGAAGTTTGGGTTTGGTAAGCCCTTTATTTGATATGTTGGCACAGCATTTTTTTACATTTTTTTTTTCCGAACCCATAGTCAATATTGACAGACAGACGAGTTCCGTTTTATCATATGTACGTTCGAAACCCTAAGAAGGGCCTAGTTGAAGTATTGGTCATCTTTATTGCCTTCGGCTCGCACATCTATATCGGTCATTGCAGCCGCGGCTGCAATGACCTGCTGCAGTTTGCCCACTTGCATCGAAATGTACTATTGCTTACGTTAATGCACATTGAACTCACCTGGCCACCGTTGGTTCAGCGTGGTCCGCACGTCGTCCAGTGCTCGAATTATGTCAGGATCTTGCGCGGAGAACATCTGCGCGCGCAGTATGTGCTGCAACTGCGAGTCGAAGTCTCCCGCCAGACACAGCGGCATGCACAGCACCGCGCGCCTGCACAACACCAGTACTGCCACCGCTGACACTTGAAAATTTTAAAAACATTTTTTTATATACCTATATTGCCCGCTGGGCAAAGGTCTCCCCCATAACCTTCCACTCTTCCCAGTGTGTTGCTCTTTCCGACCAATCCGTCATGACTGTCTACAAGTCGTCACGCCAGCGTTTCCTAGGCCTTCCTCGGCGACGACGCCCGTCCTATGGCTCCCACCGCGTAGCGGCTCTGGCCAATCTGTCCTGGTGTATCCTAAAAACGTGGCCCGCCCAATCCCACGTCAGCCTGGCAGCAGCGAATTGTGTCATTACGTATTCTATCGCTCCATCGGACTTTGGCAAACCTTGAGTTTGAACTTTTGAGAGTTGGTCAAAGACAATTTAGCGCACCGTAGTAGGTTAGGATGGACAGAATGTACATGTCGATGAGTTTGCGCTTCAGGGACATTCATGGACCAGTAGCTCTTTCAGGCCGTTTTGGACACGTCGGAAATTAAAATATATATAATTATCAAACACTTTGTAAGAGCACTAGCCAGTTAGTATGAACCATCGGGCCGATATTAGAATTAATTGTTATTCGGCATGACAATTTTTAAAGTACAGACGCCGCAGCATATCAAGCTACCCGAAACTGTCAATTTTTTGCAATCATCCTTGAACCTAATGGTTTAACGATAAAGTTGATAATCTATTAAAGAAATTTGACAGATTTCTGTAGGTTGATGTGCTGACGTCTGTACCTATATTGTTTTATTTTAACAGCTTGTTCCAAAAGTGACACATAATTATTCTGCCTCATAGGCCCTGTAATAAGTGACCGATATTATTATTGATTTTATATGAAACATTGATTGTTATTCGACATGACATTATTTAAAAACATTGTTGTATTTGAGCAGTAGGTAGACCTCAACGATAAAGAGCCGGGACTTTTGGAGTTATCGGAGTAGGTGCCTAAAACTACGCGCGTGTGCCGAACGTGAGCAATGTCAAGTTAAGCTACGACCGGGGATTCCCCGCGAGTCCACGAGCATTTACTGGGAGATTATTTCAGCATTATATCCATTTTATCAATCAATTAGCACACTGAGCTACTCCACAAACTTCAACGCCCGAAATAAGAATACTTACTTAATAAATTTTTGGATTTTTCGAAAATAAAGAAAGAAAGAAAAATATTTGTTTGGGACTCGCACAAAACAAACAACAAATTAAAATAAATTAAAACTAACAGTCATCAACAATAATAACAGTACCTAACAATCTAATACGTGTGAGGCCAAAAATAAATGTGAATAATTTTAACAAAACTAGCCTTTAAGCACTACCCTGCTTAAAGGCTAGTTTTGGAAAATTAAGCACAACACGCAAGCGATGTGCGTCGATGCTGGCGCGGGTGCGCGGCCCCAGCGCCATCCTAGCCACGTGCGCCGGCTGATGGGACTCGGAACTGATGGTACTACTTGTACTTAACTAACACTAGGGTAAGAATATTGTTACTAACAAATATAAGGACTAAGTCTGAAATAAATTATTATTATTACCTACTTATACCCCTTTGGGGAAACAGCACAGATGCGAGAAATCCCTTCAAAAGAAATTAGTTATAATCCTGGTAAATATTGAGCAAACAGACAGTTGCAAACCTTTCTTTCAAAAACATTATATACCTACTGACCCTTCCCTGTATTATATTGTCTCTAACATTCAAATTTGTATGGAAACATCAAGAATTTTATTCAAAATGTGGAGACACTCAGACACGCTATCTACTCAGACACCAATCTAGGCTAAACTTACCTTGTTGTGTCCGACAGGGTCCATATGAACTAATTGTTAATTTACTACTTAAGAATACATGTGGAATGCAATCAAAGTAGGTATTGAGTACTTAGGTATTATTTTAACATAAATAAAAAACATTTTTACAAAAAAAAAAACCGACTTCCATATAAAAAACACTACAAAGTATAAAATAAATTTAATTTCGGAAGTCGGTTATTGAAGAGTTTCGTTGCCTACCTCCGAAATTCTTCATCAGATCTTCACCAAATTGCAATGGAGCCAGTTTGGAAAAATACTCTTCCAAACAAAAAAATAATCATCCAAATCGGTTGACAATTGGAGAAAATATCGCTGATCAAACAAATGTCCTGGGATCCCAGCATCAGATCCTAACTTATACCTTCCATCATCAGCTCAGCAAGATGAGATATCGATTTCTAGGCACAATTATCTGAATTGCGTTAGAAAATAGGTAGGTATATGAAAAACAATGTATGTGCCTTTAAAATTTGAGGGTTGCCCTCGATTTCCCTAGGATCCCATCATCAGATTCTGACTTGGTGCCAATGGGACCACCAAAAAAGAAGAAGAAGAATCATCAAAATCCATTCATAATTGACGGACGACGGTATCAAGCACTACTGACCAGTAACGAAGACTTGTACGATATTTGTACTTTTATAGTCGTAAACAAATGTATAGGGGAAAGTGGAACAAACACGAACAGTATGAAATAGTGGGCATATTGTTTTTATTTTTTTTTTCAATTTATTAATATCTACCTGACGGCTAAAATTCTTTTTAGCTAACATTAAAACATCAAACACACATAAAATATAGTAAAAAATGACAATGAAAACAAATGAAAAATACATAGTGTGTGCCCCGGTTGTGTCGAAAAGGTTAATTTCAGCAATGTAGCGAGACATATGCCATGTGACGCTGGTCTTCCAATGAACCTCGACTGACGAGTGACGAGTGACGGAGCAACGGTTCAAATATAATATTGAACTTCAAATAAATATAAATAATATACCTACTTAATTTAATTGTTAGTTTTACTTACATGTTGTGGAAAAAAATATTGGCAGTCTCAAAAAATACCTCGAAGTCGAATGGCTTTTGCTTGAAGAACAAAACCTCGAAAACATTCGCTCAAATGTACTTAGGTACCTACAGCCTACTTGAAATCGAAGTACAATAAGCGCGAGTTTTCGCTAACTCGATGTGTAGGTATCAATATTTCGAATAGCTTATAAGCTCGTCATCGGAAGCAAGAATTTCGGGATTTCAAATTCCCCCGCCCTCAACCAATGTTTAATTTAAATCTGTTATCAAAATCTTTTACAATGACGAAATAGTTTTGTTTTGTCAGAGGTGTAAGTACTTACCTCTAATTATGTGTAACTTTACAGTTTTCAACATTTAAATATCTTTTGTTTAACAACGTAGTGATTAGGTACTTGTTGTAAGTTGTAGTGATTACTTGTTGTAAGTAAGTTTGGAAGATAAATTTATTATTTTGTTTTTTATTAAATTTAGAAGCTAAAAAAATAAACTGTAGCGGTCATTTTTAGTAGGTACCTACCGGTAGGTATGTAGACAATCGTGTTAAATGTTGAATGATAACATTTAATACGATCTTTAGTTTGTTTGGGCAGAGCACGCCGATAAGGCAGCTAGTAGCAATATTTTCTTCTTCAATTCTTGATATAGTAACTTAAAAAAAATCTAGCGTAGCTTTCTATCAGTACTTATAAGATTTTATTGTACCTAATCATGCAGCCCAGTACTTCCAGAGATTATATTTACAAAGAAACATACAATTTTAACTTAGCTACTGGTTCGTTAACTGAATCGGTCTAGTAGATTCGGAGAAAATTGGCTATGACAGATGGACAGACAGGCAGACAGACAGGCAGAAAGGGACACGAGTGATCCTATAAGATTTCCGTTCCTAAAAAGTTTACACCCACAGGGAATGGTTCACGGGAGGGCACCAAATTGACCTTTGCACCAGAGCCCCCTGGGTGCCATTGGCCAATAAGTTTCGCCATGTATGCTTCATGTCTTAGGTACCTACGAGTATGTACCACATCCCTAACCTTTTTTTGTTTTTTTTTGGTCTCGGGGGGAAATCCTCCACCCTGGGGCGGGTGGAGGGGTCTGTCAGACTCTTACTGACTAAAACCACCCCGGTGTTCCATCTTCCACCTACGCCGGGGGTCGCGGGAACGTATGCGACTTCCGCAATCCCCGGCTGGTGTCGGCCCGCCTCTGCGAGCCACCTCGCGTCGGCGAGGGGAACACCACGCGCCGCCACCTCGGGTCCGGATGAGTGGGGGGCGACGGACATCCCCAAGTCCGCCGCCCCGCCCCTGGACCCAGTTAGGGGGGCCGGAAGAGGGCAGCGTATGCCCTCCTCCGACGCCCGATGCGCCTGCTGCGGGCAGGGACAGCGGTTGTGATCTCCCTCTCCCTTTCCGCAGCCTCCTTCTGCGCGATAACTGTCTCGCAGAAGGAGACCACCGCGTCCCAGGACTCCTCACCGCCGACCATAGCATGGACTACGGCCGGCAGCGAGAGGTCACCGCCTACAACAGAGATGAGGGCACGGCGCGGCTCCTCCCAAGCTGCACACTCTGCAAGCGTATGCCGTGCCGTGTCCTCCCGACAGTCGACGCAGTGGTGGCATCGAGCGTCCGGCTCCCTGCCTATGCGACACAAGAACCTCCCGAAGCAGCCATGCCCCGAGAGGACCTGCGTCGCACGAAACGTCAGAGAGCCGTGCCTTCTCCCGAGCCACAGGTCGAGCACTCGCCGGATGGCCTCGATGGTGATGAGGCCGGCGGAAGGGCTCGAAAGCCTGTCCCGCCATTCCGCCACCAGGACCTCGCGCAGCTGCGACCGACGCAGCTCCACGTGTTGCTGCGTCAGTCTTTCGCCGCGCGCCGGCGCGCCCTCGCGCCACCTATGCAGTGACGCGAGTACTTTCGCCTCCAGGTCCCACGGCAGAGATCCGGCCAGTGCGCAAGCCGCCTCGTAGGAGATCGTGCGATATCCCCTGATGACTCTGACGGCCATCGCCCTCTGCGGCCTCCGCAGAACAGTGATGGTGCTGGCCGTCAGGTCAGCCGCCCAGATCGGGGCCCCATAAAGGGCCATCGATCGCACGATCCCCACGTACAACCGCCTACAGGCGGTGCTCGGGTCCCCCAGATTGGGAAGCAGCGTTAACAGCGCCCCCGCCGCGCCCAACAACTTGGGCGCTAGCCGCCGGAAGTGGGGGCCGAAATCCCACCGGCTGTCGAGCACCAATCCCAGGTACTTCATGGTGGACTCGACAGCGATACGGGCCCCCCCGACCACGATGTGCGATCCCGGCGGCGGCGCTCGCCGGGGGCCATGAAAAACAATGGCCTCCGACTTGTTGAGGGCCGAGGCGCCGTATGCGGCTCACCACCTGTGAGACCGCAGCCGTCGCCAGCAACGCTGCCTCCCTGTGCGAGCTCCCCCGGGCAGTGACCAGTGTGTCGTCAGCGTAACACACCAGCTGCACTCCCGGCCGGAGCTCGCCCCTCAGCACCCAGTCGTACCCGATGTTCCACAGGAGCGGGCCCAAGACCGAACCCTGCGGAACACCGCACGACATGGGGCGCTGGTATCTGCCATCACGTCCCAGATAGGTGACACACCTTTCCGCCAAATAAGCCCCGACGACACGACGGAGGTAGGGAGGCACTCAATGATAACGCAGTGCCTCCCGAATACAACTCCAGGGCAGGGTGTTGAAGGCGTTGGAGATGTCCAAGGACACCGCCAACAACACACCGCCCCGCGACACCGCTTCCTCCGCCAGGACTCTCACTCGGGATATCGCCGTCACAGTGGAGCGCCCTTGCCGAAAGCTGTACTGGCATTCGGCCAGGTCCGGCCCCTCTCCGCACAAGTGGCCGACGAGGCGGGCTGCGACTATCCGCTCAAACAGCTTTCCCACCTCGTCGAGCAGCACTATGGGCCGGTACGCGGACGGCGAGTCCGCAGGGCGCCCCGCTTTCCTGAGCAGGACCAGACGACCAGATTTCCACTGAGCGGGAAACTGGCCCTGCTCAAACCTTAACCTACGTGCAATTTAAAATTCTTGATTCCCAGAGGGGAGCTTAGGGCAACTGATTAGCTAAACAAGCCAGAGAAAAGACGATTTATGTGAGCCTAGTACAGCACTGACGAATTTTTGAATGATAAATTAATCTATTTTTTTTTCTGCTATACTAATTACTTTCGACATTGAATTGACTAGAATTTTATTACGTATGATGAGTTAATGACAATGTTCTGTAGATACGTTATTGAAACGGGCCACTAGTTGACTACTTCTATAACCATCGTGATTAGGTTCATATGAATCGTACGGGATAGTGAGCCAACTAAGAGATCCACTGTCCACCTCTCTGATCACCATCATCAGATCCACGCAGCGCCGCGCGCCGCAACGTTAATACCTCAGTATGTGGGTGTGTTTTATCCCTTTTTATTACCTAGTACAGATATTTCTTGCACTAAATATACAGTAGATAGTCTCATTAATCTGGCACTTCACTATTCCGGCATATCCAGCAATCTGGCACCATCCGCCCGAAGCTGCCGTAACCCTTTCTAGGTACTCTTAGATACCCTTATTAAATTAGGTACCTAATACATTCAGAAATGATTTATTTTATTTATCTTGCTTTTTTCTAAACAATCCAGTAATCCGAACACTCCAATAATCCGGCACCCCCTGATTTCAAATAGTGTCGGATTAGTGAGACTACTGTACCTATTAAGAAAAATGTAAAAAAATTAAATGTGAAAATGTAGGTAAAAATTGCACTTAGTTATTTATGTTCGAAACACTATAAATACCACGGTGACGGGCGGCACGTTGTAAGCCAGATATCTAGGCGTGATCCGACCGATACCTACCTTACGTTCGGTGAGCAATAAAGACGGTACGTTGACGTTCACGTGCTGCTCTCGGTCTCGGTAGACTTCTTTCTATTCTGAATGTACGCAGCAAGCTGTCCCTCAGATGTAAACTGCGGATCTACACTATGTGCATACGCCCGATCATGACCTATTCGTGTGCCACCTTCGCGCACGCAAAGTCTTTAATAATCTAGGTATTTTAATAATCTAGGTATTGTTTTTTAGGGTCGTCAAATAAATGCAAATGTCTCTCATTTTCTCAAAGAAGAATATGAATTCACTGCACATTTGCGTAATATTACAAAGCGCACTGCATCAGCGACGGGAGTTAGTGAACGAACAGTGCAGAAAATATTAAAAGAAGAATGAGACATGATTGTCTAATGAAAGAGATGTAGCTAGCACATCTTCGAAATTCACTTCACCAATGAAAAACCGAAGAAAGAGAGAAAATAAAGTAGACATTGATGGATTTACAGCTGATGTTATTCGGAGCACAATACAAGATTTTCATATCGTACAAAAACAAATTCCAACATTGGTGAAACTCAGGTCAGTCTTTAATGAAAAAAATGGATTCAATGGATGTTTAGCTACGTTACGTAAGTTACTAAATAAATGGGGCTACAAGTGGCGTAAAACCGATAATAATAGAAAAGTTTTAGTAGAATGGCATGATCTCCAGATGTGGAGCTTGAAATATTTAAAAAAAATATCCGAATACCGTTCTCAAGGCCGACCTATTGTCTCTCTACTGACGAAAGTTACGTATTAACAACACACGTTCGAAATAATACCGGGGCTCAAAAAGACAAACCATCTCCATTTACCAAAAAACTTAGTACAGGTACTCGTTTCATTTTAGTACACGCTGGAACCGATACCGGATTTATTGAGAACGCTTGTTTAGTCTATAAAGCTAATTCCACAGTTGGGGACTACCATTCAAACATGAGTTATGAAAACTACGTAAAATGGCTGAATGAAAAATTGCTGCCAAATTTACCAGATCGTTCCGTTATAATACTTGATAACGCATCCTACCACAACACACGTGCTGAGTAATTGCCAACGTCTGCCTCAAAAAAATCTGAGATGCAAGAGTGGCTCGCTTCAAAAAATATACCGTTCGACTCAAATTTGCTAAAAGTGGAGCTGTATGATATAATAAAAAAACATAAAAGTGATTTTATCACTTACAAAATCGATGACTACATCGCAGAAAAAGGATTTGAAGTATTACGTCTGCCTCCCTATCACCCTGAGCTAATTGCCATAGAGAACATTTGGGGGGTCTTTAAAAATCATATTGCTCTAAGAAATGGAGAACAAAATATAACCAGTACAGAAAAACTTGTCGAAGAAAGTATTGAAAAAATAACGAGTGACACATGGCGTAACATGCAATAGTGCAATTAAGAAACTGAATATATGAAATATTTTGACACTGATTTTGAATTAATAATCAATTTACAAGATGACAGTGACGACGAAACTGACTCTAAAGAGGCGTCTAGTTATGATTCTGATTGAAATAATAGTCTAAAATCAGTGTCAAAATAAATATGAAATAAAAAAATAAAAAATAAATTATTTATAAGTATAAGCTTTTATTTTATTATTTTTTTCATTTTGCAATTACCAGATTTAATATCAAGAAGTAATTTAAAACCACACTATATAATACCTTTATTATTTTGTTCATTAACAATGAATGAGCTTGCTAACGCTACTTGTAGTTACGCACACAAGCGCGCGTGTCTATACGCGCTGCAACTACAACTATGGCTCACCCGCGCTCGTGAGATAAAAGAACTGTTAATTTTATTTCTCCGACCGTGGTTTACTTTTTTTCTAGTACAAAAAGTTGGGAACCCTATTTGGCGCCTTCCGTTCACGACTTGCAGAGAGAGCAAAGAGCCTCATCATTGACTACTGAGACATGGGCATGGCAGGAGCATTGCCAGCCTCCAGCGTCTCTGAAGAACTTACGCTAAGGCACTCAACTAAAATTCATCCAATCCGTCCATCCATCGTTTCTTTGATCTTCCTCTACCCTACAGGTAACCATCCACATTAAATACCTACCTACCCTACTTTCCTCAAAACTTGTTGCTTGATTTTGTTCAGTATCAAGGAGAAATTGCATGATTGTGTTGTGTGATGCGTGCACTAATAAAAACAAACATTTGTTATGTGATGTTTCTATTTGTAAAGTAGGCAACAAATAGTATAATATATGTAGGTAGAATACTGAGTCAAAAAATAATTTTAGTCATAAGTAGGAATTCAGTCGTCTTGTTTGAGCGAGTTATTTATTGGTTGCCTCTCGACTCATTCTGATACTGCTTAATCATCATGTGGATCCCAGTCTGATTTTGTGTGGGAAGGCCTCTGTTCTTTTGTTTACGATTTGGTTTTTTTATTTTGTTGTTGAAAGTGTGTTTGGGGCCCACCCACCCCGCCCTCCCCGAGCCTGAAGGACTGTGCGGGTCTTGCGTGAAGATTGCTTTCAGAAAATTGAACTCTCTGCCTTCCTCAAACTTCTTTGAAGCAAACTGAAAGTGACAAATAATTCTGTCCGCCAATCTTTCGAAAATGGCGCCTGAGCAGTTCTTATTGTGCTCGAAAGGGTCCTGAATGCAAATTTTAGACTCGACACTCAACTTTTTACGCACATCCTTTGATACTATATCTTTGTACAAAGAAAACTCGTCAGGCACATCAAAATGTTCAAAAGATTTCTTGTTTATCACACGCCCCATAAACGGTGAAATCATATTGTCTTTAAAGTTGAAAGTACTGTAACACTTGAAGAAACCGCCCATCAATTCGTAAAGTGTGTCGGCATTCCTCGTGTTGCCGCTTGTCG
The DNA here is from genome assembly GCA_905163435.1 of Mamestra brassicae. Taxonomy (NCBI): domain Eukaryota; kingdom Metazoa; phylum Arthropoda; class Insecta; order Lepidoptera; family Noctuidae; genus Mamestra; species Mamestra brassicae. Next base: position 647,497 of record LR990999.1, on the reverse strand, counting down.
TACTCTCATCACATGCGGTGTTCCAGCCGTCCACGTATTGGGTGGGCACGTTTCTTTGTAGCTCATAGACTGAAGGCAATATGTTCATCAGCTGCAGATAAAATATTACCATCAAGATCAACGAATAGTTGCTCATTAGATTAGTGCCTGTGAACTTATGTACCTTCGACCAGTACTTTATGAGTACAGCTAGAGGCAGAGCTCTTTTGTCCCAATGCAATAAAAATGCAATTAGTTGACTATTTCGAACTCCAGCAGGACTTTTAAAATTAATATCACACTGGGATTGAGTAGGTATGTGAAAAAACTTTACGATGGGTACTTTGGCAGTTGTTATGGCAAATATGTCACTGAACTTCTTGTCATATTTGTAGAGAACATTCCGGGCTTGGATGATGAGTCTTGAGTGGGGCTGCTCTCCATTCGGCAAGGCCACATAACAGTCCACATCACTTGTTTTAATTCCTAGACCTGTCACGACTGAACCAAACGGTTCAATGCTACAACCTGTAACAAAATAATTGCAAAATTAATGTAACCACACAACTAGTAACTCATTAGGTACCTACTAGTATTTCAAACACAGGGCTAAGTTACAAGGGCACTTATGGCTTTAAGGGTTAAACAACAAACATTCAGACTGCACACTATAGTAGGCGCCAGATAATCATGGAATAACGGTCATTGACCCACCTACAATTATTGACATTTTTAATTTGAAAAACGGAATTAATGACACAAAGCTGTCCCGAATCATCATCTCTCGTGATCCTTAACATTGTCTAATAATGAAAAACGATTCATATTTAATTGTTCAGGTACCTATGAACAGTTATTAGGGAAAGGTCAATATACTTTATTCCACATTTAACTGGCGCCTACTATAGTTGCAACAACACAGCTTGACATAAATTGCTTAGCTGACAATACCGCTCAAGTTGATTTTTTGCGATTTCTGCTTTTAATGTCTTGGGATAGAACTCTTTGTCACAGTTTGAACTGACAGTATTACACTGGGCGATCAACCAATCCTAGGCCAAATTTTGAATAGTTGACACGCCCCAGTGCATTTGTTACAATAAACTTATCAGTTTTACTACTCTACTGTAAAATTTGACAAAATGACTCCGATACCACTCAGGTATTGTACTTGTACTGCACACTGACTCCATCCAAATTTCAACTTGGATTGCAATAAAGTGACTGACATTCACATACCACTTAATTTGGCTACGTAGAAACAAAGTATGAGCTGAACTGTTTTGTACCTGGTGCGACACGCTGCAGTGCTTGTTTTAAGTCTTCAAAGAGAAGCCTCAGCATGTGTACCTTCTCCGCAGTCATCCTCACGAAACACAAAATATCTTGCACTTGATCATCAAAGTCACCTTCAAAGTGCAGGTTGCGTGTGTCCAGTATGTCAACTAAATAAAAACATGATTACTAATAATTAGACAATATTGCAGCTATGTTTATATCTTTATATCTGGAAATATATAAGTATAAAAATAGAACATAATATGTTCAGACATGGCACAAGCCTGATAAACAATACAATCTATAGACAGAGTTTAGGGCTATTTTTTAATGATAGTGACCCAATAACTAGGGAAATAAATTGTGTTTTAGGGCCCAACTTTCGAATTTCTGACACAGCGACTCTAGATCTCTTGCATTATTTTTAGCCAATTGTGTCCCACTGCAGGGCAAAGGCCTCCCTAAAGGCATTAAATAACTTAAAAGAACAAAAATGTATATCGCTTACAAAAGTTATTTACTGGTTACAGAAAGTATGCATGAAAAACCTAGTAGATTAGTAGGTACCCAAAAAAAGTATCGATATATAGGTACACGAATAAGGTCGACAAATTGAGAAATTAATTAAAGTCATGTACCTCGATAGAAGAAATGGTAGTCACTAGCTCTATATACTAAATTGATTGTATTTACCTTCCCAGTTCATATTGTTTCCTTCAAAAAATCCTAAACCGAGTAAAAATATAAAAGTTACACTTTGTTATGTGTTGAGTTGAGCTGTCAATTGCTGTCAATGTCAAGTCAACTGTCACCAAACTAACCAAATGAACGAACGTTCCTGATTTACTTAGTGTGTCATTTATTCCATAAATACTTAACCAACTATTTACACTAGAAATAAAAATAAAATCTCCTAATTAAATAAACCCTAAAATATGGCGTCAAAAAATTCATCCGCATCGCTGTCGACTGGAAGTGTACCCAAAAGACTGGCGGCATTGCCACGTTGTATGGCAAATGGCAATGCTTATTCTTTGACCAAGGTAAAAGCCAGCCCTTGGGTCACGTGAAGTGTCAACTAAGCGCCTTGAGAGTTCTTTAAATAAGTTATGTGCACTCGGACCCCAAGACCCGAGAGTTTCAACCCCAAACGGCTCGAAAATATAACTACCAACAGGTTTATTATATTTCCGCCGCCGCTTTAAAATGTGCCGAAGATACAATATTCGTCAACGCAGTTTTGAACATATATGTAAAGGCGTTTTTCACGAAGCTAATCCACTGACTTTTAGTCCTAAAGACTTGCCAGCGGCTTGCTGAGTTTCGCCCGTGTCTCAGTCTCCGCAGGCACACCGGTGTGCCACCCGGTACACGCGTTCTTCATCTCTATTATTATGTTAACGCAAGGTCTTTTTTCCTGTAGCAAGGTTTAAGCGCACGGGATGAGATATTGTTGTTCGTCTACCATAGATTCCGACACAAAATATAAGTAGGTAGTTTTGAAAAAATAATGTCAAAAAGACGCTTCGAATTTCAATGGCCGCGAGTGTGCGCTCCATACATTTCAAATAAAAAAGTGTGTTTTTAGTGTGAAATTCTACGGTTAAGTGTACAAATATTTACTTCTAAGTAGTTATTACATCGTTTTATATAATATTTGCAAGAAAAAACAGTATAATTATAGTTTTTCGGTCAAAAGAAAGTTACGAGTAAATGTCGTAGTTCGCGCAGCCATTTTCTTGTGTGTACAAACGAAATTGGGTATGTTGATAAATATTCGTTTATAAGTAGTTATTACATAGTTTTACTCAATGTTTTAGGAAATTACGTCATTATTAGACCTCAATAGGCAAAGAAATGTACCGTGAAAAAACCGTTACTTTTTTCTTTTGTTGTCGAGAATTTTGACTGTCTTTGGTTGTAATCGTCGATAAGTAGATGAATATTCATTTATAAGTACATAATAGATCCTTGTAGATAATGTGTGCACGAAATAACATCATAAACATACTATTTTTGATCGTTAGAAAACCGGTCACGTAGCAGTCTTGTTTTTGAGTATTTTCACTCGTTTTACATGAATAATAAAATTGTATCTGAAGGATATGTGAAGCTCTAAAACTAATAATCATTCATTATCATCATCATTTGAGGTGTATTTCACACTATTTATTGTATATTTCAATTATTAGCATGTTGAGTGCCAAAAAGTTCGTTGACCGTTGACAGTAATGACAGCAGGCTACCTTTTTTTTTTTGATGTCGGGCGGAAATCCTCCACCCTGGGGTGGGTGGAGGGGTCTGTCAGACTCTTACTGACTAAAACCACCCCGGTGTTCCATCTCACACCTACGCCGGGGATCGCGGGAACGTACCTATGCGACTTCCGCAATCCCCGGCTGGCAGCAGGCTACCTAACTCAACTATGCTGTCCAGTCATATCTAATAAATGATAGATGTTATCGATAAAATCGATGTTTGTGTGATTTATTTGAAAATTTGACCGACTTAAAAAAAAAAAGGAGGTTCTCATTTCGTTGGTGGGTGTATGCATTTCGCGTAGTAGGTACTAATGTAATTGATGAAACAATTTTGCACACATTGTAAACATAAATCATGCTTGCATTCCCTGATGAGCAGGCTGAGGTGTGTAATACACCTACCCCAACACACAAATAAAAACAAAAAAGGCATTTATTTATTGTTTATTTATTTAGTTTCAATTATTCTCTGCACTTACAGTAAGTACCTACATGCAAAGCATTAGCTAGTAACATATAATATATAAACTGTATATTATGCAATTACTCGAGACAAAAAACTTTTCTGTTAGCATTCATGCAAACAATTAGTAAAAAATGTATGGCATGACATTACCTGCGGAGAGAATTGTCAAATGACTCACTACTACACTACTACTACGTCCAGGTCATGCCTTTTTTGCTTTTATTTGGTCGCACACAACAACTATAAAGATACTAACACATGGCAATTTATTTTTATTGATAGAGATGGCTTCTTGGAGTGGACGTGGGGATGCTCCTCCAGACTTCTTCGACGAGGATTATGAGGACTCGGAGGGGCTGGAGGAGCAGGCCCAGAGCCCGGAGCCCTGGAGGGAGGAATCGCAGGATGACTCCGAGCCGGAGTACCTCAAGGTTGAGTGCTTCCAGGCCGAGGAGGAGACCCAGCCCATCAAGGTACTTATTATATGTTTGACCCCCCCACCCTAATATTATGAATGTGAAATTACTACTATGTCAGTGCCAATCAACGATTTTTCTTTTTTGTAACAAACTAAATGGATAAATGTTTACCCAACTGCCCCAGAAGGAGGGTAATGTTTTTGTTTGGGAATGCATGGGTTGTTAAAACTGAAGTGGCCAAGAATGCCATATTTTATTTTATGTTGGTGCAATTTTATCTGAGGTCTAATCTAATATTTCCAATAGTTATTTTAACTAAACTCAAATTTTTCAGACTACCGTGCCATTGGGCGAAATTTTGGGAGTTTGGGCAGCTGAAGATGTGGCCAGCCCATTGCCTATGGCGTAAGTAATTTTGTTTGTTTATTTTTGTTTTTTTTTTCTGTTTGTAAAATGAAAACCTCTTGTTTAATAGGTCGAGGTCAAGATCGCCGCTGCCGCGGGCTCCATATGCTGCTGAGGGCTCAAGCTCGCCGCCCGTTGTGCCGTAAGTGAAACTTGTATTCGTTAGTCTTGTGTAATGAACCTTTTCTTCGTGATTTACACATTATTGTATTTACTATTTTTAGGATTCCGTACCCGAAGGGTCCAAAGCCCTATTGTTGTCACTCACGTGTCCGTCCGACCGTCTGTCCATCGTCTGTCACAAAATTATGTTCTCAAGAATTTTTTAGTTTCCATTGACCTATAAACTTGAAATTTAGTGATAATATTTATTATTACGTATATTTTACTAACAAATACCAAAATATTGATTTCCCTCATATGGTGCGAAACCCTAAATGTGCGAAGTCCGGCACGCACTATACCGTTTTTTTTTTCTTAGGTTCAATGTCGTCGTCACGGCCCCCCTCGCCGACGACATTAACGTCGCTATGGAGGAGGACCACGTCTTCCACCTTGCTGATGAAGATCGGCTGTTCCAGCAGGTGGAAGACGTGGAAGACGTGGTGGTGGAGCAGCCGCAGCAGCGTCGTCCGCGGCGCGGCCGTGCAGTGCGGCGTGGTGGTGCTGCGCAACGTGGCCGAGGGAGGGGGCGTGGGAGACAGGGCCAGGCGCCTATTGGTGACCCCAAGTGGGTAGTTGGGCAAAGACTGGTGCAGGTGTATTTAGATGATGATGTGCCAGAGGATTTGAGAGCAAACATCATGCGTGTCGTGGATGCGAGAGAAGCTGCGAGAGTGCGTTTGGTTAACAGAGAGAGAAGAGAAGAGAATGAGGAAGTGTTTTTAGATACGGATGACGCCGAGGACGAGTCCTTCTTTGCTGCTGAAGGATCTTCCAACCAATTTGAATGGTCAGCTGTCATGGCTGACTTTCACGGCGCGAGGGAGCAATTTCTTCCTCAGCAAACGGGGGCGGTTGTCGCTTCCGAAAACGCGTATGGGGCGTTTAGGCAGTTCTGGGATGAAGACATGTTGACGTACATCGTCACGGAGACGAACCGACATGCCGCCGTGCTTATTGGTTCGTCCGCTGCCTTCGCCCGTGATTGGTATGACACGAATGTTCACGAAATTTTGGTCCTTTTTTCCTTCTGGATGATCTTAAACCCCCTTTTGCAGACCAACATCTTTAGGCAGATGTTCCCCCGGCACCGCTACGAGCATGTTTGCCGCGCTTTCCATTTGGCTGACAATAGTAGCAGACCGACTGACTCGACTGACGTTCTATATGCACTTGGTCCGATCGCAGATCGTTTAAATTCCCGTTTTCAGCAAGCCTACATCCCATCCCAAAATATTTGTATTGACGAATCCTTAACTTTGTGGAAAGGAAACCTATCCTTCCGCCAGTTCATCAAGACCAAGGCAGCCCAGTACGGCATTAAGACTTATGAGCTTGTGAGTCAGCCACGGGCTACCTTTGGTCATTTTTCATCCACCGAGGTGCTGGCACTACCTTTGAACCCAATCTCCCACCCTCTACCCTGAAATCCACTTCCACCGTCCTCAATCTCATCAAATCTCTCCTCAACAAAGGTTATACTCTTTTCATGGGTAACTGGTTCAATAGCCCCCTACTGGCCAGATTTCTGAAAACACGCAAACCTGACTGTGTACTGTGTAGGTACCTTGCAGAAAAAGATGCCAGAAATGGAATGTCAAGTTCTTCAAACATTTGCTCAACTGCTCCATTTTGAATGCCCGTATCCTTTTGCAGAGTTCGTCGACTACTCAGACGGAACACATAGTGTTTCGATTGGAGTTAGTCGATCAAATTCTGCGTCGCCACCTTCAACATGTCCCTAAGGCCTGAAACTGCGTAAAGCGGACGCCCGAGCGTTTCCATACAAAAGTGCCCGCGCGGTTCCCCGCAACGCAGCACTTTTGTATGCAACCGCGCGGGCGACCGCTTTACGCAGTTTCAGGCCTAAACGCACACCCGCCCATCCCGTGTCCAGCAGGTTGAGCTATTCACTGCCTCAGGTGCAACATTTTCCAAGACAGACAGACCAACTCGCAGCTGATGGCCGCCTTAAGCGTCGGCGATGTGCTCGATTCAGCCAGCTCGGAAAACTGGTAACGACCGCTATTGCGTGCTCAGTTTGCGAGGTCCCCCTTTGCGTAGTTCCCTGCTTCGAGTTATACCATACAAGTTAACTCTTTTCCATTGGCATCTTTTATTTCCAGCGTGACAAACATACAGGCGACATTAGCAGTTATTTAGTCATTATCTATTTATTTATATATACACACACATATTTATTTATACGTAGTATACCTTGGTGGACATACAGACTGACTGACTTCATGTATTTTGACAGTTTTCCTAGAAGAGTATACCTTTGCCACAAAGTGTAACGGACAGACAGACGCACATTTAGTAGAGTCACTCCTTTTCTCGGTCATACAATCTTTCTGTCTAAGCGCCGTGTGTGTGACGAGTGCTAGACTGGGGGTCACCAAAATTATACAGAAGAAGGCCTATTGCCCAGCAGTGGGACACTACAGGCTGCAAGTTGTGAAGGTGCACGTATTATATCTGTATTAGTTCTCAAACAATTGCTGTACAGCTTCGTTGGTTACCACTCTGCTGCATATGTCGCCTATTTCATCAATGATCACTGCAGCTAAGTAGAATCAGCTAAGGACGAAGTTACACACTGGATCATGTTTCCACATTATCCAAATCGCAATTTGGCTAGCAGATTGTTAGCAGCACCTTACTTCATTATAGCCTCATGTGTTTTTCTGTGTGTATAAAGTCTACTTGCAGTTATTTTTTATAGAACTAAGTACCTTTATATTTTATATTATTACTAGCAGCGCCCCGCGGTTTCACCCGCTTATTAAACCAGGGTATAAGCAATCTACATACCAAATTTCATCCGAATCGGTCCAGCCTTTTGAGTGTGAAGTAACAAACATACAAAGACACAAACCTTCGCCTTCATAATATTATAGGTGATCAAGATTTATAAATTTGAATTTGTGATAAATAAATATTTTTAGAAATAGGCAGCACCTCTGTTCTTTATTAACTTTTCTATTTTGTACAAAAACAGCTTTATCATGTATTTCTGTATAAACTTATAAAATATTTTTCAAGAATAATATTTCTTTTTTTCTTCCCTATGTAAACATTGTACATTACAAAATAACACAGACACAAACACAAAACACATGAAATAAATTATAGAAAATGATGTAACTAAAATATGTTACTATTTTATTTCTAAACCAACCTTATCGATATTTTATCCTAGTAGTGTGTCCCATCACTATGACATGTGAAGTGCGAGGGGCACTTCTAAACGTTTTTTTAGGTGAATTCTGAGGTTGTTATCTTTGTTTTTTTCCATCAAAGTAAGTACCTATTTATGGTAATATGAAAATATAGCTCAATCTTGTGTAGGTTTGACTAATATTCAAATTCTAAAACCTAATTTACCATGTAAAATTAGCTACCTAACACAAAAAATATGCCGATTAGTTCCCTCGTCAAGGAAATCTTATCATTTTACAATTACTTATAGTGGCATATTTTTACGACATATAGCTATCAATCTATAAAAGTTTATGTAGTATCCTAGAAACATTTCTTATTAGAAACCTCTCAATATAACTATGATGAGTATTGATGAGCGTTTACAAAGTCGTGCATTTTATTACGCAAATTCAAAAAAACGGCTCGGCGGACTGAAGTTTGAGTATGAATACTTATTATGAAAATTTTATATGGGACTCTTAAAAAAAAACGCTCTGTTTAGATATTAGAATCCAAATTTCGTGTAAATTGATACCGTAGTTTTATCAGAAATCGACATAACACTGGAACAAACACTATTCAGCTAGCTCTTTGATAACATCATTTGTTTATAATACAAGTCTCGTAATACGAGCATTGTTTACATTTTAAATTATAATCAGTCTACTATTCAAGAACCCAAAAATGTTTACAGTAGGTACGTGCCTAGAGCCAAAATATCAACAAAGCATTTTTTGTGAGTGGCGGCGTCAGCATGTCGCGCCGCGCGCGCACTTGACAGCGCCACAGTGGGGCTTGACGTAGACCACCTAGGTACCTGGTTGTTGACAATTGATCCGCGCGATGCCTGTCAGGTTCTTTATCCCCACAAGAAGAAATCCAGTGGTGTGAGATCTGGTGACCTCGCTGGCCACCGCACTGGTTAAATTAAAAATGGCGTAATATCTCAATTTTCTGTGCGCACTTTTGACTTGTAGTATATTGGGAATTTAGGTTCTTATGCAATGAAACACTACGAGAACAATGAAAACATTTTTATTAGATAAGATAAATAGAAGTGCTTCTTTTCCTGGTGCCTACGCCCAGCACTGACTTTCGTTAGTGTAAACCTAACAGTAACGTGAAGATTTATAATTCATATTTGTTTTAATAAAACTCGCACACTCACACTTTACAATAATTAGTGTAACCACGATTGTTGGACTCGAGCTTTAGCATTGCAACTAATTACAATCAACGCGAGGTGGTAGTTAATTTTATTGTCACCATGTGTAGATGTTGTTAGACAACGTAAAATAGACGAAACGTAAGTAAACTAAGCATTATCTTTTATAAAGCTTGGTTAACACAACTTTAATAATAATAATATAACACGTGTCGTTATGAATAGGTACGACTTACAGCGTCTCGCGGAAAAAGTTTGCTTTTTCGCGGTCACGAGTTCACTAAGGTTGGCGGGAATCGCTGGCGGGGCATGTTTTTTCGCAATCGCCGCGAATAAAGCACGTACGAGTAGAGTTAAATTTATAAAATTGGTGGGTTAAAAAATAAATAAAGGCAAGAGAATGATGATAATTGAATCAAACGCTTTCATATCTTCCTTTTGAACGCCTACTAGGGGTGGGTGATACGAAACGTATATAGATATTGAATCTATATATTGGTTCAATATCTAAAATCCGATATCGGCTTAATCTGAATCTATATATCGGGCGAAACACTATATTGCTCCGTATCGCGTATCCGAGAACGAGTATGATGCTAGTCGTATCGTATTCAACCGATTTACCGAATAAACACCGATCACCGAGTCGAGTATACACGATGTGACACGATCTCTACTGACGAAATAACTTAGCAGCCGGCCGAGAGAGGGAGCGCGTGACTAATAAAACCAACGTAGCTTAATAATCCGTAGGTACTATTCTGAACCTTATGTCAAATGCAATAAGTCTATTTGAAGATTGTTTTAGTATTTTGGCAAGATTTTGAAAGGAATTTCAACTTTCAACTTTATTCTAAAGTAGTAATGATGCATATTACATTTCATAATAATTATGCAACGATTTTAATAACTTCGCGCATGACTTGTTGACCTCTGGCCTTGAACTAGAGAGCGAAGAAATTTTAAAATTCTATTTTTAGTTTCGTGCTAGCAATTATTGAGTGAGCGCATTATTGTTGTTCCTCATTATTAGTTATTTACGAATGTTTTGAAATTTAGTTGATTTGATTTTCTGTTAATTTGTGTTAGTTTAGTATTTAAAATAGTTTAATTTCTTAACTTGTGTATTAATGTGTGTAGGTATTAAAGTGTAAATAAAATTTAAGTGTAAAAATTAGAGTAGGTACTTATATTGAAACATTTTGTGACTCGTGTTAAAAACAATTTTTAAAAATGTCTCGTATAAATTCGAGTATTTTATGGGACTATTTTGGTAATTTTTTTAAATATTTACTATTTAGGTAATTTTAATTTACTATAAAACTTTTCATAACAGACAATAATGCAGCCAGTCCTAAGCCTGGTAAAAGTATGAAGGACAGTTCATTGATGATGACAATAATAATTGTATGTTTTCTCTAACTACGTAATAGGCATTTTCATCACGTGAAATTAGTGATGTTTGGAAACTTCAGCTATCTAGACAAACCCGTTGTTTTTAATTTAGCTCCCTAGAGATAAAATCGTATTACGATATTTACAATATCGCATACCTAGGTGGTTCTCACAATATGCTTTATGGAACGATACAACATCATGAGACGGATTACGCGTATCTGTAAATATATAGTTTCAGAAAATATATAGTTTCGAAATCCGATATCAAATATCGATATATAGTTTCGATTTGATACTGTGAAAAAGGTATATTACCCACTCCTAACGCCTACATAAGTAACATAAAAATTCTGACAATGACATTTCTGTGCTGCCACCACCTATAGTTCCTGCACGTTCCGTGTGCGTTTGAATAACGTTTTTGGACACGAGAAATACTTTTTGGCGGGAAAGTGGCATCAGGAATGTTATTTTATTTTGTTAACAAAAAATCGACATATGAATCTGATTCATATTATTTCCAGTTATCAAAAGTCATTTATTCAAATTAGGCTGAGTGCCAGCACTTTTTTAACGTCAAGTTCTACATAAAGACAGTCCCCCAAAACGTCCACCCGTCAATTATAACTATACCACTCAGCTGTCAACTCAAAAAGAAAACAAGACGTCATTGTTTTTCACTGTTTCAACTATTGTGTTTGTTAATTTATTAACCAATGATTTAATAAACCAATGAGATTTTACCAATAGAGTCGTCATACTCATTATTAAGAAATAAAAACATGGCGAAATTCTACAATTAGCGTCGTTCAAAATTTCAAATGGACGACACGACGCGCTATGGTCTCGTTCTCTCATTGCTTGTCTCTTTCGTGTAGGCAGAGCGGCAACGGCGCGATAAAATAAAATGAATTATTTTCATTTTAAACAAACAGTACAAGACTTACAAATGAAAAGACATCCCTTTTTGCGTCGTGGAACCGTCGCGATGTAATTATTGAACTTTCTAAACGCACATGGCATTTTTTTTCCGCTATCCTCTGTCTATCGTATGTATAGACGCCAGCACATCAAGCTACAAAAATGTGTCAAATTTCTTTAATAGATTTTCAACATTATCGCTAAAGCATTAGGTTCACGGTTGATTGGGAAAAATTGACAGATTCGGGTAGCTTGATGGGCTGGCGTCTATACGTTCGAATCGCGACCAGACGCCAGGGACGGACTGAGTTACCCCAACGCATATACTGTGTTTGAATTGCCACGCAGACCTCGGTAAAACTTATCTACGTATATAACAAATCATTGTAACAAACACATAATGTAGCAAAATTATCTGTTCCGATCTGCACTTCAGGAAGGGCTGTAACACCCGTACTGCCCTTCCTAAAGTGCAGCCAGTGCAGGAAAAACATTTCACTAGTCCCGGGCCCAGGCAACCAGCAGGTACAAAACGTCTTTTATAAAACCAGCCTGAAGAGTTGTTGAATATTTTAGGATCTCCACACACTAACCGCCGGTTTCAATAACGTATCTATCTTTGACCGACTGCGAAATTAGCTACCAACAGTGGCTAGAAAGGCTACTGTTGGTAGCTAATTTGACATTTGGTCAAAGGTCAAAGTCGGTGAACGGATTTACACCTATCATTTGGTTAGAAACTTCGGTTAGTGAGAAATTACCAGACTCCGAAATTATCATAATTTATTCATCATCCATTATTCAAGCTGTCCCATTGTATTTGTGTGTGCAATAAAGAATAAGAATGATTTTGTATAACCTATACGAAGATCCTGCCGGACTGAGGTGGGAGGCAGGGCGGTTCAACCAGTGCCTAACTTGAGAAGAGACAACATTCCGTATTCTCTGAATAGGCACTATAAATTACAGTACAGCCAATGGCAGCCTTAGAGGGTGACGAGCAGGGCAATCGCCCGAGTGCTCTTGATTTGGCCTCATTTGGTGCGGCCCAGCTGACTTGGTCCATCATTGGTGCACAAATGAACAAAACTATTTCTTCCCGAATAGGTTTGGATTGACACAGCTATTGTCCAGTTGGTATGTGGAAGTCAGGAAATCGTCATATTATCACGTTTCGTGTTGGATGTTATGAGATGCTTTTTAAAATAAAATAGCAAAGCATTCGTTCCGTCGGATGGGATAAAAATCAAACAGCAATCATAGTTGAAATAAAAATTTCTAAAAACCGCATAAAAATAAATCGTAAGTGACTTAGCTTAATATTATAATAAATTGGATTCACTGTGTGTATTGATAAAACGATTTTTACACTAAGTAAATAAAAGTTGAACTTCTCAAACAGAACATAGTCTTTGTGTCATTTAAGTTGACACGTGAAGTCACCGCCGCTAGCGGTCGTAGCGTCGTTAGCGGCGCTTGATACTACACTTTCAGCGTTTTTAAAGAAGTTTTCTACATTTTTAGTCAGTATTTCTGCATTTTTACTAACAAGTTTCTTTTGAATTATTTGTCGAACTTATGGTTAAGGCTTTATTCTGAATTTCTGCTGTATCAACTAGTTTCATCTGTATGATTCGTCAAAATTTCGGCCGGTTTATGTGGGTTTTCTTCACTGATTGTCAAAATTTCATTTGTTTTGTTTGTCAATGTTGCTATTGAACTACTTTCTGGTAATTGTTCTAAACTATTTGTCATCGTGTCTGTCTTGTTGGTAATTTTGTCATCAGTGCTGGCCAACGCTCGCTCGGTATTGTTCGTCGGCGGCGCGTCGCCAGCTTGTTCCGACTTGCGCACGAGTATGGCTTCCGAATCTTCGTCATCATCCGAATCCATTCCATTTGCATGATTGTCCTCCATGGTTTCGGCTATTTTGGCCGCGGTGTTCTTATAGTTGGGCATTGAGAAAGGTTTCAGCAACTCTGATAACCAGTTTTGCGTCACGGATACGAAGAACTTACCAAACTCTCTGAAGGTCTCCAGGTCACCGGAGCTTAATCTGATCGAGATCACGGCGCTTTTCGGGTCATGACAGTAAGTCAAAGTCAATTGGAACTGTATGTTGAATTCCTGCTTCTCAGCATTTATTATTTCCAGAGTGATCTTTGCTTGCTTCTCTTCAAAGGGAATATTCAAAATGCTGTACAACTTTGTGAACACTTTCCGTTTCCATATTGGTTTCGTCACGGCACCACTATACTTCTCTTTCTCTTTCCTCGTGTCAGGGTTCACCTTCTCTTCCACCTTGCCCAGCTTAATCTTCAACATATTTTCGAATATCTCCTTCACCATGTCTCTGACAACCGCCTTCCAGTCCTTGTTAATGATAGGATTAATAATTCTAGGGAACAAATTGACTCTGAACTCTGGATGAGTTTTTCCTCGAATCAGTTTAGGTCTCTGCAGTAGTACAATTTTAAGAAAGTCTTGACATGAATTTAGCTTCTCCTTTTCATACGCGTTTGCACAGAACTTGAAGTAAGTTTTGATGTCTAAGGCTAATTTGCTGGTGACCGTGGAAGAGACATTGTGACACTGTTCAAAGGGGTCCTGCACCACAAACGACGTCTGGTACCTGATGGGCATGACGTAGTTATGGGCGATGTTCTTCTTGTATCTGTCGAACTCGTCGGGCATGTTGGCGGTTTCTTTGAACAGTTCCTTTTTGATGGGGACGCCGAGGTACGTGCAGATGGCCATCTCGTCAAAGTTAAAGAGGGAGTAGTACTCGAAGAAGCCTCCGAGGAGCTCGGAGATCGAAGACGTATTGGAGTGCGCGGGCAACAGGGAGGGCGTGTTCATGAAGCCGGTGTTCCAGTGGTCCACGATGAAGGCGTGCTGCGCGTCGCGCTGCAGCCAGGCCACGGGCGGCAGGATGCTGTGCGGCGGCTGCTGCAGGTAGAAGATGATGAGCAGCGTGAGCGCGTAGTTTGTGAGCTTGCCGGTGCCAGACAGGTCGTGCACCTTGGCCCAGTACTTGATGATGACGGCCATGGGCAGCAGGCGCGGGTCGGAGTGCAGCAGGAAGGCGATGAGGCGGCTGTTCTGCGCGCCCAGCGGCGTCTTGAAGGTGACGTCGCAGTTGGTCTCGGTGGGGATGTGGAAGAACTTGACGATGGGCGTGTTGGCGCGCGGGATGGCGAGGATCTCGGCGAAGGTGCTGCCGTACTGCATGAGCACGCGCTTGGCCTTGTTCACGTAGTTGCCGTTGGGCTGTCGGAACTGCCCCGGGATGTTGATGAAGCAGTCGGCGTCGCTCGTCTTGATGCCAAGCCCCGTTGTTATTGAGCCGAATGGCACCGCTTTGCAACCTGGGTAAGAGAGAAAAGATTTATTATTGTGATACGTGGACGAAACAAGTCGATTTCATTCGGAATAGTGATGTTAATGCCTTTACTTAAAGTTTAGTTTCCACTGCAATTTTTATAACCTTTTGAAAAATATTGTCATTCATTATTTAATAAAATACGCCTTTACTGCTTCGGAATAAAAGCATAGTCAAAAACAAATTGTTACCATGGACACTGCATTGTACTATATAGACTGAAATTAACTTTAGTTACACACTATAATATTTTATTTGTTAAGCAAATGCTAGAAAAGTAGTGAATTCTGCAGATTCTTTCAGGTATCATTAATTATCCTGAACACCACTTCAAAACCAGAAAAGACATAATAACCTGGCCACTGCGCCTGCAATGCTATCTCGAGGTCTGTGTAGAGCTGACTGAGACACTTGACGTCCTCCTGCGTCAGCCTGACTGCAGACAGGATGTTGTCCAGCTGGCTGTGGAAGTCACCCGTCAGGTCGATCCTCTTCGGCTCCACGATGACACCTGCAACGAGTGATGGGTAATTAGATGATTTTACAAATCGGACCGAGGTCCTTATGAGTCCAAATTTCTCTTAAGTTTTCGCACCTTTCTGTTTACTCATGGGAAACTCTCTCTTGGGCGTGGTAGGCTGGCTCATCTCTTGCGCCGCCTTGACGGAGTAGGACTTGACGGTGAGGTAGTGGCCGTAGATGTGCAGGCGCTTGGGGGTCATCACGGCCGCCAGCGCCTCCTCCTCGCTGCTGAAGGTCAGCGTGGCCGTCCAGCTGTTGCACTTGTCTATGCGCACGTTGCCGAACGTTGTGAACACTTCTAGCAAGTCTTGCGGTTGAGCGTAGTTTGGGTAGCCTGGAAGAGAATGGTGATGCGGTTGATCGATTAAAATTTTTGAACTGGAAAACCAACCTTACTGGCGCTGCCAATGTCAAATTCAAATACAGAACTTGAATTTGCCTTTGGACATTCATTTTGGTTCAAGTTAGTAGCATCATTTTGAGGCTACTCAATTTTGATTGCCATATCGACACTCTAAAAAAAGAATTTAGCCGCAGTCTAGCGGGTCGAGCGAGGGTCGAACTATGTGTTACAATGCCAGTTCAAGGTCAACGCGACATGTCGTTGCGACGTGTCGCTGTGACGTATCGCAACGACATGTCGTCTGCTGCTGCTATCAGCTACGAACTCGTACCTTAAGTACTATGAAGATGATATTCTATTTGTTAAGTAAAAAACGCAAACAAAAGGAAACATGGTTTTGTTTGAGCAAATGCTAGAAAAGTAGTGCTGCAATGTAGAGCTCAGTTATAAGGTTGATAATTATTGTCCCGCTAGAAAGTTTGTCAGGTATACGAGTGTATCTCACCAGTGACCACGACCCGGCACGCGGGCGGCGCCTGCGGGTGCGCGTCGGGCGAGCCGCGCGGCTCGGCGCGGCGCCGGCGCGGCGACGTCGAGGGGGACGCGGTGGACGACTGTGCCAGCGCTGCGGTGTCCATGGCTCATGGATGTAGGCGTTCACCTGTTCGGAAAAAAATGTCAAACTTCTTTTGGTAGTGCAAAATAGTCTCCAAGTAAGGTGGCTGTGACCTACGGATGGAAAGACTGAAATTGTAAGGATTACGTTTTAACGCTCTCAAGTTGAATGCCAAGTAATGTACTCATCGACCTACATTTCAGATGGGATCAACAACAATCATCTCGATTCCTCCTTGTGCTTGTCATTGTCTACTGCAAGGCGGGATGGGGTGACGCGTCCAAAACTCATTCAAGGAATCATGGTGTCACGGCGCGCCGTCAAGCCGTCTAACGTCATACACTTCCCGAATAACCATTCGGGCTTCGGCTAACCAACAGCCCTGCTATACAAAGACACGTCAGTTCATAGTGTAAGACAGCTATTTGTTTGTCCTACAAATAGTTTTGAAAAGCGACTCCAAATATTACCTCTAAATAAACGGAGTTATGACAAAGTGCCGTTGGGAATGTTGCAGAAATACATTGGCTGAGAAACATTCCCTTTGTGGCTCCACAAAAGGGAATGTGTTCGATTTTTTTTACGTTAAAAACATAACATTGACAACTCTGTACCTGCTTGCTCCCTATACAAACAAAATCTGAATAAATAAACTTTTAAAATGACTACACCTCTTAGGCTGAGTTTTCAAAGAGATGTGCGAGAATGCGAAGCAAGGGATGTACCTATTTGTCAAGAACCAATAGAATCGCTTCATTTACCTAGCCTTTGGTAAATGAAGCGATTGTATTGTCTTCACCAGGTATAGTCCTTTACCACGCTAACTCTTCGACTGCTTTCCGACACACACACGACTTGACTGTGTAAACATTAGCAAACATGTTATATTATAGTAAACCATGCCTGCTACGAACTAACGTTTGGTTTTAAGTATACCTAACAATAAAATAGCGCGTAACTGTAGCCAGAATAAACAGTTGATAAGTTTGATAACTCAAAACCTACTTTGTGACTCGTAGGCAATTCAAACCGAATACTGTTATTCAGGTTTTGGCAGAGTACACTCATTAATTTGTTACTGCTGCTAGCCATTCGTTCTAGCTTGGATGTAGGTAGTGGATATGCAACACGGCCCTCTCGACTCTCGAGTCCTGCCGTGATAAGATTACAGTGAGCGGAATTAAACCCAGCACTCATTATTGTGATATGGTGTGCGTAACATAGATACTTACAATTGACTTGACGAAGAGGGGACAATACAAACGAAGATGCGTGTATCTGACAGAATATGTAAAATTATCAGAACATATATTTTCAGATCAGGAGCTCGTGGCTAAATAATAACACAACACGGTTCGATCTTCAAGTTAAGCAGTGCTTGCCGAGGTCGATCCGTGGATGGGTTACCATCCACTACATATCTTCCGAGCCATGCACAGCACGTTAAGCCGTTGGCCACGGTTGTCATTTGTAGAAATTTGACTGTCGTTATGGATAGTTAGAAGCCAGAAAATCTGACAGTCGCTACATGTAAAATACTAGTACCTACTTGTTGCATCCAGTTAAGACTGGACAGCGACCCCAACATAGATTGTTCGATAGGAACCACTGACATGACACAACACACCAAATAAATAAAAAGTCCTATTTTGTATAGAAACAAACACAAAAAAATGAGGAACCTCCAGATACACCAATCGCTGCATAAATTTCTCTCTATAAGCCTATAGTTTTAAATATCAATTCTTTTATTTATTACAGTCCTGTTTTATGTCCTCAAACTTGTTCGATGCTTCGCAGCTCACATTGCATGACTGCATAAGTAGGTACAATATAGCGTCATGATATCCATAATAATCCTACATCGACGAAAAAGTTGCGACGGACAGCGCGTCTGTATAACGAAGCAATAAATGCTAATTGCATCAGTTTGTAGAAGTATTCTAAGCAATTGTGTTTCAGAATCCCGCCAAAAATATAAATGTTTTATCTTTAATCTTTTGAATTATGTATTGCTTTTGGTGGACCATCAGAAGGAAACGCCCTTACAATAGAGTGGGTTGGGATGGTTGTAACTTTGTAAAGCAAGTCTATTCGTATGAGCACTCCTACAAAAGATTTATTAGCCGCAAGAACCACGCCACCACGATTCTATATTCCTACCTCAAGCATGACACTATTGTGTTCATAATTTTCATTCACCTTGAACTCAGTAATAAAACTTTGTATGTCACAAAAGTAATACATCACATATACATACCGATAACTCACGTAATCAGA
Organism: Mamestra brassicae; assembly: GCA_905163435.1. NCBI lineage: Eukaryota > Metazoa > Arthropoda > Insecta > Lepidoptera > Noctuidae > Mamestra > Mamestra brassicae. Next base: position 628,696 of record LR990999.1, on the reverse strand, counting down.
CTATCGTCACTGCGAAAAGAAACTCAGCACTTTTAACACAACACTCTGACAAACAAATACATATTTTGTTTAATTGTCAAATGGACGTTACACTTCGACATTCAATGATTAAATACGGAATAACTTCTATTTATCTGTATAATATACACGATAGTACGACGAATATAAACATAGACTGACAAATGTTTCGGCTTTACGAGCGGGGAATTCCCAGAAAAATGTGAGACAACATTTAGTATGAACAGAAGGACCACTTCAAACAATTTTAAAATCAAAGATAAGATCTTACAATTTTTTTACTAAAAACTAGCTTTTTGCCCGCGGCTTCCCGTATAGCCCTCCTCATGAAAGGTGTGGAAAAATGTGGCTATAATATACAAAAATAATTTTCCAAATTCGACTGGTAGTTCCAGAGATGAGCGCGTTCAAACAAACAAACGATCTCTTCAGCTTTATTATATTAGTATACGAAAAGAATTTCCAATTTCCGACTGGTATAGTTCCTGAGATTAGCGCGTTCAAACAAACAAAAAATCTCTTCTCTTATTATTAATATACAGGGTGTTTGGTGCATCGTGTGCCAAATTGAAATGGTCGACTGAAGGGGTCATCTGCTAGCCTTTCAGACCCCTTTACACCTCTCATTCCCTGTGGATTTTCTTTTTATCGACTTTTTATTGTTTTACTATTAAAAGACTCAAATTTTACATTCAAATACAATTTTTTTTAAAGTATAAGTCGTAGAATCTGGATTTTAATTTTAAACCGACAAAAGCCACTCATTTGACAACAAACAAAACACTCTTTGTATTTTTCATGAGCAGTAAGTAATTGCACAAGAATATTTTTAAGGACCCGCTGTACGGGCTATCAGATTCACTACCTGGAAGTGACGCCATACCATACCCATTACCTCCTAAACAAAGGCAACGTCAAACAAAGCGTGTACGGGTTTAAAGTTAGTTTAAAATTACTTAGCTTGCACCGGAGTGTAGTGGAATGGATGCTTTTCGTTTTGACGAAGGACTTTCCGCACTTTCCATATTGAAAGATCAAGATGTGATGCCACATTTCTAATGCTTCCTCAAAAAGTGCCAGTATTCTCTCGTCCACTTCAACATTATGTCGCAAAATATGGCCCCTTGGTTCATTAAAAGTGACACTGCTAGTCTCGCGATGCGTCGGTATGTCTTAGAAGGCTCGGCGACCAGGTAATCGCCTACCATGGGCGGCTCCATAAGCCATCATTATGCCCGCATATTTTTCGTTAGAGAATGTCACCATTGCAACAACAAAAAACTCGACAAAGTTTAACAATAACACCAAAAGTTAAAAAAAAAACGTAACAAGAACCAACAAAAGTCAAAGATAATAAAGTAACAAAATGAAAGAATCACGGAGTACGGTGAACTAGCACACACGTTAGGTAGCAAGGGGCAGTGGTGTCTCGACAAAAAAAAATGACGGATCGGCGGCAGTGCGTGATTTTTTTCAAACCGATTTACGCTATGCAAGAAAGAGATAGAAGATAGATTTTACTGCGCAAGAGTGAGAAAACAAATTTTACCTGTTTCTCAAGTAACAGTTACACAATAAGATTTTTTTCATTAGAATTTGGAATTTAGTCTTGTTCACAATTCTAGCGACCTCACAAAGTTGTTAAAAGATTTTTATGGCATGTGGCACATCATTAGCAAGGGGATAGAGAATTAATGAGGGAGTTGGAAGATCCCGGTAGCTTTAGGTTATTTTTCTTCGTAGCCATGTAAACAGCAGTAACATTTACAGCATTAAGTTTTACCTTTGCGAGTAAATTAAAAAAAACTAGATGACTAATGTCACTAATTTTATATTAAAAAGTACTCATAAATAATACGTTTCGAAATAAAATTAAACTTCAGAGTCTACGACTTATACTTTAAAAAGAAATTGTATTTGAATGTAAAAAAATTGGGTTTATTTATTAGTAAAACAATAAAGGCATAAGACGTGTCGAAGGGTCTAAAAGGCTAGCAGATTACCCCTTCAATCGACCATTTCAATTTGGCACACGATGCACCAAACACCCTGTATTAGTATAGATAGTATGGAAGTATGATATAAGTATAGATTGCAGTGTTTTAGATTGTTTTGCTGTTTGAGGGTAAACAACAAAATAATCTACCCTTTCGTCAAACTTCTTTTAGTTGCCATCTTGGTTGAAATCTATCCTACATATAAAAACATCTCAACCTTTTTGTTATAGTTGGCCTTTTGCATGTGAACCTTCTGAATCCAGTTTATTTTTTTGCAGCCAATTTATAGAAACAGGAAATATAATAGTCATAGAATTAGGACCTTATCTTGAGACCCTCCATTAACTAATGATGAGAACATTAAAAAGTACTTTTAAAATTCCAAAGGCTACTTCTAATCACTATCTACAGACAAACATGGCGTGAATTTTGTGGCGCCGGCGTATAGACATTTTAAAACAGCCAGTTAAGTAACTATAGTGATTTTTTGGCACATGGCAAGCTAAAGGAAAGAGCTTATTTTTGCATAAAGGGTCTTTTTTATTTTTTTTTAAGTCAACCAGTTCGATTCCTGGCTTGGAATACCGATTATTAAAAATCCAATGATGCAGTTTTAGTTTTCATCAAAATCGGGCTCGAGTCTCCTTTCAGTGTTTTTCGCTAATCCTCATAGTTTCGGATTGGCCATCCACGCACACTTTAAAAATTCACCCGTTTTGGAAATGGGTCTTCTTACAATTATGGAGTAAAAAAGAAATTCACCATAAAACTTACCTGTGAGAATATTGACTGTTTTTGCAAAGTATTTTGGCTCCAAATATCCTTTTTTGTTGCCACTGGTTAGAATAACACCATTTTCTGACTCATAGAATTTAACAGCATCAGCTAAGGCCCCCTCAAGGTCTATGTATATGTGGACTTCTGTGTCCCGGCGAAGACCACTGATTACCGAAGCATCCTCTAACGTTCCTTTAGCTAAATGTATGTGTTTGCGCTTCATACGACTAATGCCTTCATTTTTTATGCATGGCCAGCATTTTAAATATGTGCCATGGATAACTGTGTTGTATTTGGGCTGAAACAAAATAATATTTTGATTTTACTGGTGGTCAATTTGGTTAGTTATCAAACATGTACCATATGTTCAGTGGCGTAGCTAGGTGGGGGGCAGCTCGTCCAGGGTGACACCACAATATCCGCCCTGAGTTTCACCCTTACTAACTACGCCACTGAACATGTATTTTAAAACAAAATGTAATAAACCTCAGTGATTGGAGTGAGGTCAGTGTCAGAAACTTCAGTGATGGTGTGTCCTTGGTTAGCTTTGACCTCCAGACAGTTAGTGGCGGAGTTTTTCCTCAGTTTGAATCTCTGTTTATCATTGTTATTTACAACTCTTTCAATGTCCAATGTGCTGTATTTGCCTCTGAATGTTTTGTGCTGCAATATTTTGTTAACATCTAAATATCCTTCTGGACTGAAAAGGAAAGAATTTTATTAAAATGTATTTATATTCTTTAAGTATATAAAAGTTATTTATGTCACAGGTTTTTAACAGGTAGCTCATTCAACCGTTTATCTATTGATCAATTGTTTTACACTTAAAACTGGTTAGATTACATACAATAACAAGTATCAATGTATGACCAGATAATATAAATTGATAGAATGTTTGTAGGGAACTGATTGAGTTTCCAAAAATATTTATTCACGTTTTTTTAGACATCTATTATTGTAATAAACAATAGTGTAAGGGATGTCATCAATTTCCAGGGTTACGGAATTTGTTCAAAATGATGATGGATATAAGCTTGAGAGGTGTTGTTAGATTCGTTTTTACTGTGAGAGTGACACTGGGTATATCAAAATAAACAATAATAAAACTAAAAAAAAAAAAACTAAAAAACGCGACTGTGTTTCTGTGTAATTTGGAAATGAAAAAACCCTAAAACAAGAAAGTCGTCATACCCGATTGCACTTAACTTAAGAATCACCAAGATTTTAAAGTTAAGTGCAATCGGAACCCATTCTAGAAAGTCAGCCGTCTTATCTCGTTCGTACCAAGTTTCAAGTATATAGCCAAGGAATAAGTTTTTTCATACAAACTTCCACCCCCTATTTCATCCCTTTACGGGGAGAGTTTCCTAAAATTCTTTCTTAACTGACTACTCCTATTCATAATTTACCTGTGTGCCAGATTTCATCTTCAATGATCCAGTCGTTTTTGAGATGCTTCATTCACATTTCTGTTAGAAACTTAAAATCAGTTTGCATTATTGACATTTTTGAGATAAAAAGATTGAAACAGCTTCGGCTTTCCAACGCCCATACCACCCCTGACAAAACCATTACGGTGTATACCCAGATTTACACTTGGCGCTCAACACATACAACATATTTTGGCCCTTGCAGACCCAACTTGTTCACAACCAGTGGACCGCAGGCCACAGTTTAGGAACCACTGATTTAAATGGATACGGATAAATATTATGATTCCATATTATGAATAATTTGAACAAAAAGCAGTGAAAAGCAGTCATTGTGACTTAACCATAATATTTACACATATTTATATGTTCGTGGACTTTTTTATAGGTAGTAATAAGTTCATTAATCATGTAGTACATTATTTTTATGTATCATCAATAGTTTTCTCAGCGCACACGAGATACTGAATTGATTAGGCACAATTACTTTGGGTTACATTTATTGATATTTTTGTAGGAATCTGAATCTCAAATTTTTCGATAACATTATAGCCTGTTTTAGGATAATAAGGTAACTTTTAAATGGTCAAAGAATTTTTTAAATCAGTTGATTAGTTTTTGAGCCAAATCATAACAAACAAATAAATCTTTCTCTTTATAATCTGAAAGTAACTGTCTGTCTGTCACACTTTCACGCTACTGAATCGATTTAAATGAAATTTGGTACACAGATAGTCTAGAGCCTAAGAAAGGACATATGCTACTTTTAAATGCAGAAAAATTGTTGTAAGGGGTTGAACGGGGGGGATGAAAAGTTGTATGAAAGTATCGTCATTTTTAGAGCTAGAAGCTTGAAACTTATTTTTTAGGCTGTTGATTCAATATAAATAAATATGACATCCAGAGTTTGTAAAAGTGTTAAATAACAATAGGGAATAGGGGATGAAAGTTTGTATGGAAATATGTAAGGGTTATGTGAATGTTTTATAAGTTTGCGACAAGAGACAAAATATTAGAGCTGTTCTGATGTAACATTTACGGAGTCATTACAAAATGTCATCATAACAATATTATCATCATCACTACAAACTAACATGTTTTTGTGATCAAGTAACAGAAATCAGAAAATATGAGTAAGGATAGTTTTTTTTTAAAGAAACTGTGTCACTGGTAAAACTTTTACTTTCAAGTTTGAGAATGTACAGCAAAAGTAACAGTTAAAAAATAGTTTTTTAACATAAACTACAATTAAACTAGATTGGTTAAAACTTAAACAATATTAAAGAAGTTCTTTGCCAGCTGAATTGTGAAAATTACAATGTCAAACGTGACCTCCTTGAATGAAGACACAAAACGTAAGTGAAATAACTTCGTCATTCAGTGTTCAGTGGGTAACTAAACAAATTGCAAACACCACATAATTGACGCGATCCAATTCAAATTGCGTCCCGTTTCGGTTGCGTCTCAACGGCAAAGCACAGCTATACAAATTGACATTCAATATTATATTTATGTAGGTGCAGTTAGCTGGGTGAACTCAGGACGCAGAGGTGACTAAAAAAACATACCTTAGCTTGAAACCTTCTCTGACTGCTCCGTGTCGTAGCAGCCAAGATAATGATTTACTCAACTGTATGTCTTTACTATTCCTGCAAAAAAAAACAGGAACTGGTAATAATAATATAGTGGACTCCACAGCACAGCGCGTCATTGAGAGACTACGTACATCTAATTTGTCAACGAAAAAGTTTACAATGCTTTCTTTACTACTGGAATATACTCTGGTTAACTAATAATTATGAAACTATGATTTATTTTTGTTGGTCAAGTCTTAAACGACTTGAAAATTTGCGAGATAATGTTTTAAAACAGAAAACTAGAAAACAAAGGATGCGGTTGTCTTCGCAATAACGCATGCGTTATTTCCCCGTAGAAATGACATGTGTCATTATTTATTGTTTACTCTGTGATCGTAGACCGTAGACAGAGAAAACTAAAAAAATATTTTTGGGAAGGTGTTGCCAAGGCAAATCTAAGTCAGATGATCCTGACTTAGATTTGCTTTCTGACTCAGATCCAATCCAAACTAATAATTTTGTAAAAAGTAGTGTCAAATTTATAAATTTAATTTTTTCAACTTTATCGCTAAAGCATTATAGGTTCAAGGTTGATTGGGAAAATTTGACAGTTTCGGGTAGTTTGAAGTGCTGGCGTCTGTTCATGATTTTAATACAAATACGATGGGAGTATGAGTGTACGAAAAATAAACTTTATATACTTTACCTGCATGAATTTTCAAAGCCTTCTGCTTTAGTACGACGTATTTTTTGTATTCAGTGTCCAAACATATTTAGATTCCGATAGTTGGTTGGAAGTTACATTTTTGAGCCGTTTGAGGTCGAAACTCTTGGACCGTGGGGTCCGAGTGCTAAAAACTGGGAACTATATAAAGCCCTGATTGAAATTTCGCGTGACCCAAAGGCTGGCTTGGACAGAAGATAAACATTGCCATACAACGTAACAAAAATATTAAAAGATGCAATATTTTTATTTACATGGAGTTTATTTTACTTTCCTTGGCTGTTATATGATTTCACATAGTGGATTTCTGCAATATTTATTCCATATACTTAACTAACTATATACACTAGAAATAAAAATAAAATCTCCTAACTAAATAAACCCTAAAATATGGCGTCAAAAAATTCATCCGCATCGCTGTCGACTGGAAGTGTACCCAAAAGACTGGCGGCATTGCCACGTTGTATGGCAATGCTTATTCTTTGACCAAGGTAAAAGCCAGCCCTTGGGTCACGTGAAGTGTCAACTAAGCGCCTTGAGAGATCTTTAAATAAGTTATGTGCACTCGGACCCCAAGACCCGAGAGTTTCAACCCCAAACGGCTCGGAAATATAACTACCAACAAGTTTATTATATTTCCGCCGCTTGAGGTTCTCTGCAGCCGCAGCGGCAGCGCCAGCACAGCACGAAGAGCTAGGAAGATGGGATAATTTCTGCAATTAGTTTGTCAGTCTACCCTTCGTCAAGCTGGGCTGTTTTCATGTAATTTCATATTATTGTCGGTCTATTGGGTAATGTAATGAAATTTATTTTATTTTATAAGTTCTTGGTTCAGCTAAAATGTTTCAAGATAGTAATTTAGAATTTTAGTATTTTTACCATAAACAAATAAGCAGTAGATACTAAATCATTTTAGTAAGAAAAACATACATGCAATAATGAACCTAATCTTAATGGCCAAAGAGCCATAACGGCGTGTATTATATTTGGTTGGCATAGACAGATTCGTTGGAAGTTGACAGAAAATCAATGAAGTGTGTGGAATAGACAATGAAGCATAGACTGAGGTCAGCTGACTTCATTTCTATCATTGGTCTTGTGATAAGTTGTGATCCTCCGCCATTCTCGGTCCGACTTTTCCGTCTTTCTCGTCCCGTGAGTTGGATTTTAAATATTAAAATATTGTAATTCGTACATTATTAAGCTTGTTATTGTAGGTGTATGTGTTATTGACTGTGGATATTCTTCCTCTCTTCCTAAATTGCGGTAAGATTGTTCCTGATTCTGCCATAGTATTTCTTTCTTGAGAACCGTGTAATGTCACGCATTAGTAAGATTTTTCGGTTTATCTGCGGCCCAGTTTCGTTCTAAAGTGTTATTAGTGCCCTTTTGAGAACTAATTAGAAAGGATATTGGTTTATTAGGCAGGTATTTCAATATTATACTGTTAATTGTCGTTCCACCCATTTATCATGTGACTGAAGAGATTTGTATCAGAACACTTGAGCTCCTTAGTAATACTACTTGATTGCAATCTGTGCTATTACTCTGACACTGCCGAAGTATCAAATTTTGTTAATTAAGCATATTGGGAGGCAGTTTCCGTAGTGCATAGTTAGTTCTAGGCTCCTACTGTACTTATATGCTACTTATCCATTTTTACCAGAATCAAGTGATAACCGTGTAGCGCTTTTACATCATTTTGTTAAATGCTGGATCAACTTCTCCAGTTTAACATTCCTATTAGTATCCAACTTTTTATTAAAATAGTTTTTATATGATGGATGTAGTAGAAGTCCAAAAAAATTAACTTGTATGTACGACTTAAGTGGGAGAGTCTGGTTTGACTGTTGTGTTTAGTTATGGGGTTAAAACCTACTAAAAACACTTCACCTTGCCATCTTTGATTTAGGTCGCATATTTGTAATTTTCTGTGTCTTTCTGACAACTTAGTGCCTTTAACCCACTAAGATAGAGGCATCATGAGATATTGTAACTGATTCAGCCTTAAAATCTCACATTGGTTCATTTCTTGAGTATGAGAAGGTGCACCAACGGAAGATTTTTATCATATGCTTGATTGGTGCTTATGGTTTCAAAGTGATCAAGTCACGCTTATCAGCTCATAGAATACATTGTTCTGAAATTGATACATGAAATACATACTATTGATTTTTAACTAAAAGACGTTTGTTTCTCCAAAAAGAATGGCAGATTTGGGTCATGTGACTTTTCACTATGGAAAAATCAATAAACAGGTCCATTACTTCACACTGCAATAACTGCATCGTCTCATCAAATTATTTTGGCTATTACATATAATTGATCTTTCAAACCTGACACTTTTACTGTTATTATAAATCTATGGTTTATTCTAACTGGGCTACACCCTCAAGTTAAGGATGAGTCCTTTAACTCTTGAATGAAAATAGGTTTTATGAGGCAACAATTCTTCCATGTAACATTCTATTTTTCCAAAATCTTCTTATAAAGTGAGATTTTGACATTGATGGATGAATGTGTTTATCAGTGCTCATTGATAAAAGATACAAGTCAGCTGATCTGACACTACTCTCTTTAGTCTGGCCAGCTACATTGGCAGAACAGTGTTAACAATTTTTTCTTATTAGGGTATGTTTTAATTCTATTATTTTGGTATATTTTTGCATGAGTTTAATTTACAATTTTACAGTTTAAATATTGAAGTGACTTTACTCTGTGTAAATAATGGCAGATTCAAGGACAATCTTTCAGTGTGAATTGTAGTGTGTTTTAATAAAACTATTTCCAAAAAAATAAATGTTTTATGTATTATTTCTATAGTACTATGTTGTTATAACTTTATTGAAGTACTTGTGTTTTAATAGTCTTAAGTGCTTGATGAACACAAAAAGATCTATGGTACCTACTTTTAGGGTTTGCCTTTCTGCACTTTACAGCAAGCAGAGACTTCTATCAATAAATAAATACTGGGTTATCTTACAGGGTTTTTATTAAATATTGAAATGTGTTTCTGTTCAGGTATAGAATTAATAGTTCAAAATGAGCAAAAAGGAACAGCTGAAGAGGATCGCCGATGAAGAGAATGAGGAGAAGTTCGGATTTGTCTTCGCCGTATCCGGTCCCGGTACGTACACATCAAGCTTTAAACATTAGCTGATGGATAGAACTAGAAAGAACCCTTACTGCCAATAAATCTTACTGTTTTCTGGATTGAAGTTTATATACATAGCTTGCCAGGGTTAAGGACACAAGAGACAGATTTTTATCTAGAATAGCGCATGTAATTACTTTTTGACAACATTTATTTCACTTAGCAACAACTGAGAAAGTTCACTAATAAGTGAGATAACTGACATAGATCTTGACAAAATACTCATAAATGTCTGTGAAGGAAGCAAAAAGCTCTAACAGGAAGTAGCACCTACATTCCCCTCTTCAATTAAAATAGCCAGCTCCAGGGGAGGTTCTAGCTTAGAGCACAATGTACAAGTAAATAGGTCAACAATTTAGCCATAAAATATTAGGTTGAAACGTTATGACCGCGTATTACGTCATTCTTAGGCGTATTTGGCACCAGATTCTATTCATTGTGTTACATGACATAATGCATGCTCCCGAAATTTGTAGTGCATTGACAAAACTTGGGAAAGATCTTTATAATAGTCAGCAATCATATTTAATATGTGGATTCTATTTGACCAAAACAAAAATGGAGATGAAATTACTGTTTCCATCACTGTCAATGTCAACATAACTAGATTTGTAAGACTGTATACATGGGGACATAATAGTCACTTATTTGTTAACTTTTCATCTTGACCCCTGCCTGCGGGCAACGGCCCAAAAGTCCCCTGTAAGTTTTACAAATAAATATGAGTTGAAATGTACCTAGTGACTTTGTCCCACCAGTCGTCACGGCGGAGAAGATGTCCGGATCGGCTATGTACGAGCTGGTGCGCGTCGGGTACAACGAGCTGGTCGGAGAGATCATCCGTCTGGAGGGTGACATGGCCACCATCCAGGTATGTGGACCACTGCAGCTATCAGGATGTGAAACTACTTGTCAAGACAATATTTACTGATTTATATCAGAAAAATAATTTTCACTAAATGTAATTTAACATTTAGTGTAAATTAATTTTCCAAGATCAAATACATCTCTTATTTATCTTTGATATCAAAATAGCCTGTGTAATATACAGGTTTTGTTATGGAAAAAATACAAAATTCTGATATACAGGGTGTCCCAAAACTCAACGTCAAGCCGAAACGGGGTGACAGGATTGATCATAACCATCACGAGAAAAATCTGAAAAAAAATCTATCCCATGCAGTTTGAAAATTATGGGCATTTTAAGAAAAACCTAGAAATTTGATCAAACTGTACCATTTTTCGGTTATTGTGGTTATTATTTTTTATTTTTGTTCATTTGAACTTTAGAAACGTAATCCTAAATAACATTTCTAGAATCCCAATAAAAAATAATGACACAATTGCCTCAAGTTCCCGAGAATTGAGACTATTTGTTAAACTACGAATTTAAAATTTTCAAGATTCGTCGACTTTGACAGGCCCTCCTATAAAAAAAATGTACTAGAGTGCCTTGGCAAGTAGCATTAAAAGTTGGCGCATTTAATCAGAATTCTAAAATGGTACAATACTTGTTAGTTCCATACAATAGAAAAGAGTAAAAAAATTAAAACCTCAAGTAACCCGATTTTTGCTATCAGATTTTACTCAGTTAAAATGTTTTTAATTCGCACAAGCTCTAGGTAGGTTCTTAATTTTAAGGCAAAATGATGAGAGAGATGGATAATGGGTATGTTTGCCATGAGTGAGCGAGACAGATAGTGACGCCACGCATTGAGACGGAGATGCGTCGTTTAAACGAGTGCGAATGAAACAGATAGATGCTATGGCATCTATCTGTTTCATTCGCACTAGTTTCAGCCAAGCAAATGGCTACGCTACCAGTCCGACACCAACCAGTTAGTACGTTTCGCTCATTCGTCTACTGCGCACGTTCGTATTCGCTTGTGTTGATTTAGTACTGACAACTTTGGCTTCTCTTTTTGGACTTGAATCTTTGTGAATTGGACTTGTTGATAACATACCGGCAACTTTGGCTTCTCTCTGGACTTTTGTGTTGGCATCCTTTTTATCTACCATGCCTACGCGCTACACTTCACAAGAATATGCGAACATGCACCTCATTTATGGGGAATGCAGATGCAACGCAAGTGCTGCCGCTAGACTTTATCGTGACTATCTGTCTCGCTCACTCATGGCGAACATACCCATTATCCATCTCTCTCATCATTTTGTCTTAAAATTAAGAACCTACCTAGAGCTTGTGTGAATTAAAAACATTTTAACTGAGTAAAATGAGATAGCAAAAATCGGGTTACTTGAGGTTTTAATTTTTTTACTCTTTTCTATTGTATGGAACTAACAAGTATTGTACCATTTTAGAATTCTGATTAAATGCGCCAACTTTTAATGCCACTTGCCAAGGCACTCTAGTACATTTTTTTTTATAGGAGGGCCTGTCAAAGTCGACGAATCTTGAAAATTTTAAATTCGTAGTTTAACAAATAGTCTCAATTCTCGGAAACTTGAGGCAATTGTGTCATTATTTTTTATTGGGATTCTAGAAATGTTATTTAGGATTACGTTTCCAAAGTTCAAATGAACAAAAATAAAAAAGAATAACCACAATAACCGAAAAATGGTACAGTTTGATCAAATTTCTAGGTTTTTCTTAAAATGCCCATAATTTTTAAACTGCATGGGATAGATTTTTTTTCAGATTTTTCTCGTGATGGTTATGATCAATCCTGTCACCCCGTTTCGGCTTGACGTTGAGTTTTGGGACACCCTGTATATTGTAAAATATAGATCTGGTGTTAGAAAAATCAGTATAAGTAGTTATTGTCAATCTGCAGAGAAAGAGAAGTAACTTGAATAGAACAATATTAACGAAGTAAAAAAAAAACCAAAATTTTTTAACAAATTTTGAAAAATTTTGGATTTCTAAAAAATTTATTCCCTGGATTAAACACAGGTATACGAAGAAACCTCAGGTGTAACCGTGGGTGATCCCGTCCTGCGTACCGGCAAGCCCCTGTCTGTCGAGCTGGGTCCCGGTATCCTGGGCTCCATCTTTGACGGAATCCAGCGTCCCCTGAAGGACATCAATGAGCTGACACAGTCCATCTACATCCCCAAGGGTGTCAACGTGCCCAGTCTTGCCAGGAACGTCACCTGGGAATTCAACCCTTTGAGCATCAAGGTGGGTAGACCGAGTGGCTTTTTACATGAAGATTAAATTGGTTTGAGAAATTGTCTTTGGCCAAACCAAGGTATAATTGAATATAAATCATGATATAGTCTTGGCTATTATGACTGAAGTCAAGAGATAGCCTGTCGAAACAATGTTGGCTTCCAGTCATGTCAGATGCAGCTGAACACCAGTGTTGTTCATGGAGCGAGCCTATGTTACTTCCAAAGTCCAGTTCCTGGTTAACACTAAACCGATTAATAATACTGGTTGTCTTTTGTCTCGACTGTCGGCTGATCTACGAATGTCAATTCATTTATTTGACCATTAAAAGGCACTTATGAAATTTACATTTTGAAATTAAAATATTAGTAACTCTAGTTGTCCATTTGCAAAAAGTAGATTCTTATGGAGAAGAACGGACAAGAAACACCGTAGTTCCAACTGCTTAATCCGAGGCTCAGAGGGGTCTCAGTACAGAATGGATAGTCACTTATCTATGCTCCGAACTCGGCAAGCGCTTAAACTTGAATATCGACGTTATTATTTAGTCACCATTATTGAGCAGCTTTCATAGTAAAATATGATGATATTTATATGTTTGTCCACCCAGGCCGGCTCCCACATCACCGGAGGAGACCTGTACGGTATTGTGCACGAGAACACGTTGGTGAAGCACAAGATGCTGATCCCTCCCCGCGCCAAGGGTACCGTCACATACATCGCGCCCGCTGGCAACTACCAAGTCACTGTAAGTATTTACTAAATGGATTAAATTCACAGAACGCAAAATAAGACTTTGCCAAAAAAAAAAAATACTAAAAATAAAATACTGCCTGGTTTCTTATGTATTTTAAAATAGAATAGAAAACATTTATTTGACACAGACAGCAACAAACACATAGTAAAAAAACATAATGAAACATCCTCTAAAGAACCCCATTCTCCATAGTAGAATGTCAGAAATGCGTCGAAGTTAAATTGCTCCTAATATTTTAGTTGCAACTGATTATTGTTTACAATAATTTTTCCGTCGTAGTAGTTGGACGTGTATGACACAAGGATAGGACAAATTAAGTCTTGTCTCCGAGCTCGCAGTACAGCTGCGGTACTTCTGAAATAAGAAAACGAAAGGTTTTTATTAAGCTTGCGCTGTAAAACATAGATGTGTACTTAGCAAGACGACGTTGCAAATCAACGCCTTTAACATTTCCATAAGACAGTACTAGTAATGTGGAGTTCATTTTCCGCACTAAGATTTTCATGCGGTCCGTTGTGCGGAACTGTAGTGATGATAAGGGGAGGAGACTGCGGGCCTAGCTCTAGCACTCTCTTGCAATGTTGTGATCGTGTAGCACCTCTGTTGAGGTGGGTCGGTTCCCACACTGTAAGCCGCCGTGTGCAGGACGTGGTGCTGGAGACGGAGTTCGACGGCGAGAAGGAGAAGTACTCCATGCTGCAGGTGTGGCCGGTGCGCCAGCCGCGCCCGGTGGCCGAGAAGATGCCCGCCAACCACCCGCTGCTGACCGGCCAGAGGGTGCTCGACTCGCTGTTCCCGTGAGTACACTACACATTTACTTAAGAAAAATCTTTGTAAAAGTAATGTCAAAAGGTTGTATATGCCACAAGATTTTCAGTGCAACTTTGCACATTAATAAATACTTTTTTGGATTGGACTAATAATGACATCAATTAGTACAACCCCACAGAAATGTTGATTTATTGACATGGATCAGTTAGTAAGAAAAAAAAAACTCAAGATTGTAATTTTTTATCATTACTACTTGTTCAGCTAACTGCTTGTAGTATTAAATTACAGGTCAATACATATTACAATACAGGTCATATATACAGGTCATTACATAATTAATATTCATAACCATTTCCTCAACTACCTACTTAAACTATGTTGATTTACTAGTGACGGTTTGTCATAAAATGGTGCTTATTTGGTTCATTAGAATTTGAACTTTGATGTAAACACATGAAGTACTATGTTACACATAATATATTGTGTTTGTGCGCAGCTGTGTGCAGGGAGGCACCACCGCCATCCCCGGAGCCTTCGGCTGCGGCAAGACTGTGATCTCGCAGGCGCTGTCCAAGTACTCCAACTCTGACGTCATCATCTACGTCGGCTGCGGAGAGCGTGGTACGTAAACATATCTTTTTATATTTACCTGAAACTGATAAATCTGTCACGGGACTATTGCAAACATCATGTAATACCTCTCGCGAGATCATAAACTATTGAAATACTGAGAATAGATAATTTCAAATACAATAAATCCCATCAAAATTTGAGAATTGTATATTGATACGATTTATAATGAAGTAACTGTGTTAGCAATAGACGCAGAAAAAAAAAGTGATGTACTATTAAGCTGTGAACTTGTTAAGTTTTGGTACTTGATGTGGTTCTTTATCACAAGATTCACAAGGGTTTTGTATGAATATGACACTGATAATTTATTAATACAATACCTGTTATTGCAGGTGGCGAATAAGGGACATTTACAAATGGTTTGGACATGTAAAGTCCAAAACAAATTCCCCTTAGATGATGATGAAATGTCCCTTAGATTTAAAAAAAAATACGCTATTGCTAGTCATACTTCCATACTACTTGATAGTTTTCATCAGCAATTTTATTTGGCACATGTCAAAATCGACTTATTTTATAGTCGTTTCTTTTGAATTGCATGATAATAACCTCTGACTGGTGTGCAGGTAACGAGATGTCTGAGGTACTGCGAGACTTCCCCGAGCTGACGGTGGAGATCGAAGGTACCACCGAGTCCATCATGAAGAGAACTGCGCTGGTCGCCAACACCTCCAACATGCCTGTCGCCGCGCGAGAGGCGTCCATCTACACGGGTATGTATTTCATAATCACTTCATATAAAACGTGATGGTTATTAAACTCAGACAACGTTTAACATACATACGTAAAGAAGGATCTTACTTAGCTCTGGATACGACTTTTTATTACTTGTGAAAAATAACTAATCAGTTTGAAAAGGTTTGTGTTTAATTACAATCTCATCTGATGGAAAGTGATGATGTGGTTGAGGAAGGAGCACGCTCGCCTAGTACTAATCTATTAACTCTTGACCCAAAGACATGAACATTCACGTTGAATGATGTGTGTCTTATTTTGTGGCTTTTTTTTAAGGTCGTTTTCTAAAACACGAGATGCCTTTTTTCCTCTGCTCATAAAAAAAATCGGTTTGTCGAAGTAGTTGTGTCCCCGCAGGTATCACCCTGTCGGAGTACTTCCGCGACATGGGCTACCACGTGTCCATGATGGCGGACTCCACGTCGCGCTGGGCGGAGGCGCTGCGCGAGATCTCGGGGCGCCTGGCGGAGATGCCGGCCGACTCCGGCTACCCCGCCTACCTCGGCGCTCGCCTCGCCTCCTTCTACGAGCGCGCCGGCCGGGTCAAGTGTCTGGGCAACCCGGACAGGGAAGGTGACGACATACTACTTACATTCTTACTCCTTGGGTACTTGCTTCTAAATTCTAAGCCATACAACCTTGCTCCTACGATGAGCCAGTAATCACCGTTTACAAGTCTCTGTTCAAGTATTGTCTACCTATTTAAACTATGATCTTACACAACAATTTTGTCGAAAATTCAACTGTCAAAAGTAAAAACCCCTTTTTGATAGATCAAACGTATCAGAAATTGTTTACGTGAATCTGAAAACCTATAAAAACATGGTTTTAAAATAATATAAAAAAATATCCTTTAAGTGCAAATCCTACTCGCTCTGAACCAGATTTTGTAATCCTTGATATTTGCGCTCTCGATCTCGCCTGATAGTAAGCGACGTCATACCTGAGATGCCTGAGGTATACGATAATGTTCCCAGGCTCCGTGTCCATCGTGGGCGCCGTGTCGCCGCCCGGTGGAGACTTCTCGGACCCCGTGACAGCCGCCACGCTCGGTATCGTGCAAGTGTTCTGGGGGCTGGACAAGAAGCTGGCGCAGAGGAAGCACTTCCCGTCCATCAACTGGCTCATCTCCTACAGCAAGTACATGCGAGCGCTCGATGAGTTCTACGACAAGAACTACGTCGAGTTCGTGCCCCTCAGGACCAAGGTACGTACGAAGTTTTTAAATCAGACAGTACAATTCATACTGCTATTGTTGCAAACTTATATTATAATGCCCCACTACAATTCCAAGGCTTAAAGCTAAGCTATTACTTTATGTAATGTTACAATTTTCTCTACTGAGTACAACCAGCAAATTATAGGCTATAAAAAAACACAGACCGAAGGTGAAATCAATTAATGTTTACTGACTTTTATCCAAAATAACTATTTAAGAACTCAGGATAGCAAGAATTGTTCTTAAAATAATAATAATCATGTTTATAAGACGTGTGTGAGTCAGTACTTCATTACCAATTACATGAGTATTTTAAGAAAACTACATCAGTCTATGATGCCACAGACAGTCACACAGTTACATGTGTCAAACTTGTAAGATTTTTGGTAGCAGGTTCAAAAAGCAAAAGCATTTCATTACACTACTACCAAACAAACACACTCCTCATCAACCTAAATGTGTCACCAGGTCAAGGAGATCCTTCAGGAGGAAGAGGATCTGTCAGAAATCGTGCAGCTGGTCGGTAAGGCGTCGCTCGCAGAGACCGACAAGATCACACTCGAGGTCGCCAAGCTGCTCAAGGACGACTTCTTGCAGCAGAACAGGTGACGAAACTAGCTTGGAAATTTTTAAGTTAATTAGCTGAGATGTCAGACGTTGTCTTGTCCAAATTTCTGAGGTCATAGAAAAAGTTCTTCCTAATTTTCTCGGTTTTCCATTTTCTTGGGTATCTTTTTTGTCTCAAAAATGTCCAAAATTATTCCGATGGTTAAAGCCGTCGAAATATTTTGAAAATGTTTATTCAAAAATTAATTGATAAACATACGCAAGCAACATTTAATTTTATATAGTCAAAAGTAAAACTAGCGGACATTTATGTTCCAATGCATAAATGAAACCGTAGTCAGTGTAAAAGATTTAGTATGCCACTGACAAGGATCAAGGATCAGTGTACAGTCAGTAACGTGTCCCCTGTGGTGTCCAGCTACTCGGCGTACGACCGCTTCTGTCCGTTCTACAAGACGGTGGGCATGCTGAAGAACATCATCTCGTTCTACGACATGTCGCGCCACGCCGTGGAGTCCACCGCGCAGTCCGACAACAAGGTCACCTGGAACGTCATCCGCGACGCCATGGGCAACGTGCTCTACCAGCTCTCCTCCATGAAGTTCAAGGTAACCAGCCTACACCTATATTATTATTATTTATTTTTTTACTATTGATAGGCACGCATTTGACACCCAGGTTACCCAGGATACACAAGTTGTTGCTATCAGGAAACCAGACTGGCATATTAATACTGTTCTGGGCCCATAACCTCATAATTTTTAAAGAAAGAATTGACACATAGTAGTCATCTTTTTGTAATAAATAATAATGATAAGAATCTATGATACAACAGTTTTTGAAAGAGTTCTTTTGTTAAAATTTCACTAATCAATTATATTCTATTCTTCTATAAAATTTTGTTTGGTATTAAGTATTCCGATATTAAGTTCCTAAAAAATTTTAAGTTTAATGCTGAGAAATAAACAATTTATTTTATTATTTCGAGTGAAGACTCATATAGGATTAGTAACTTAGCCCTTAAAAACTAAGTGTTAGAAAACAACACGATATGGTGACACATGTAACTGACAGCAGAAAACCACATATGGGTATTCCACTCTGTCAGCAATCATTTGTAGAAAGCTGTAGGGGCTGGCAGGACTCGCCACACACAGCCACCATCCACGCTGCAACAACTATCTGCAGCGCCATGACAACCTCAACAGTTTTCTGAACGCGTTATTGAATTGGATGCGAAGGGCTTCATTCGATGCTTGCGAATATCTCTCCCACAAGCTGCATGTGTAGAACGAGGTGCAGAATGCTCTAAAGAGCCGCGCTCAGCAGCACCCACAGACGCCGTCAATGTGACAACCGACATGATGACAGCTAAGCGCCTCAATCAGGGCTTTCCTATACAAATTGAAGAGGGCAGGGGAGGTCAACCCCCTGTCTCACACCGCACTCCAATTGATACGGCTTCGACAGCACACCTGCTCACCAAACATTGTTGACCTGGTTTCCATACCAGTGCTTGCTTGTATTTATAAGTCAATCATAAATCACTGTTTTTGTTCCCAGGACCCCGTGAAAGATGGCGAGGCCAAGATCAAGGCTGACTTCGACCAACTGCTGGAGGACATGGCCGCCGCCTTCCGCAACCTCGAGGACTAGACACCCACTCACGCTGCGCCGCCGACTGTCGCCGATACTTGCACAAACACATGCCGTTATCTACTTTAACCCTAAGTAAATAGGAGCCATATTGGCGTGGTCGCGCTAGGCAACATTCGACAGTGCAGCGCAAGGCGTATTGTTAATACACGAAATAGACGTAAATAAATGTGTTGTCTACGTAGTGTGATTAGGTTTAATAATATGATTACTCGTATTTCAATGCAGAATTCGTGATTCCAATTGTTGAAATTGAGTCCCGCGCGCGGCTCGAGGGACCCCTCGGCTCCATTTGTAAATACACGAACAAATGCCCGAGAGCCGCGCGCGACGCTCGCAGTTAATTAGTTGTTATTTATATAAAATATATACTATTTATACACTAACAATGAATTATTTTACGCCCGTTTGTATTTTGCGTGTTATAAAAGTCATAATATCGAGTACCCTCTTGCATTCCACGTTATTATTAGAGTTAATCAAAGTAACATGTTTTTGTTGAAAAAAAGCTGCAGTTTTTACGCTTTTCGTGTCTCGATATAAGTGTTACCAGCATTTTGATGTATCGGAAATGTATAAGAGTTCAGTATTATGTTTACTTTGATAGTAGTCGCTGCAGCTGGCATGCGCACGCGCAGGCCGCGACTTGTACAAACAATCATCGCTATAATAACGTATATTATTACTTGCTGTTTGGACCTCTGTGACGTTACGTGAGGAGACGAAAGTTATAAATAAATAAATATAAAGTGTATACAATGCTGTTTTACTTACAAAAAAACCGGCCAAGTGCGTGTCGGAGCACGCACACTGTAGGGTTCATGTACAGTAAGTTATCAATCTCCTAAACCATGTCAGAAAATAGTAAAATGTACTTCACTATTATTAATAGCGCCCTATCTTGCTGTTACGTTTAACAAATGCGTGGATTTACGAACTTTTCCTGATCTTATGAAGAGTAGTAAAGTCATACCTTTATTTAAATCAGGTAATAAAAATGACATAGGCAACTTTCGGCCTATCTCCATCTTACCTGCATTTAGCAAAATATTTGAAAAGTTAATTCTCAAGCAGTTGTTAAAACATTTTAATTTAAATAGACTACTCCATAATGCTGTTCATTATGGAGTAGTCTATTTAAATTAAAATGTTATGGCTTAAAAAAGGACGTTCGACTACAGATGCGGGTGTTGCTCTCCTAAAACACATATTTAACGCATGGGAGAACTCTCAAAATGCAATTGGAGTTTTCTGTGATCTTTCTAAAGCCTTTGATTGCGTACACCATGACACGCTTTTGCGTAAACTACGTCATTACGGTCTCCAAAGCGACGCTCTTAACGTAATTCTTATGTAATAGGTTCCAAATGTTAATGGTGTGAAGTCTTCCGGGCTACCAGATCATTTAGGTGTGCCTCAAAGCTCAATACTGGGTCCATTCTTATTTCTAGTGTACATAAAGGATTTACCATTTTTCTTAAAGGGTATCTGTGACGTAGTATTGTTTGCGGATGATACCTCTCTTATCTTTAAAGTAGATAGGAATAGACAAGATTTCGAAAACTAACTAAAAAATAACGCTCTCTCAATGGTTACGGATTGGTTTACGATATGGGGCCCTCATATATCCAGCTTATCGGGTAGGCTCAGCTCTGCCGCTTATGCTGTCAGAAAAGTAAGACAATATACTGACGTGATACAGCCCGGTTAGTCTATTTTAGTTATTTCCATAGCGTTATGTCTTATGGTATTCCATTGTGGGGAAAAGCTGCTGATATACAAAATAAATTTGTCTTACAAAAACGTGCTGTGCGAGCAATATATCAGCTTGGGTCAAGAATATCATTAAGGGAACTTTTTAAAGAGATTGGAATTCTCACAGTAGCATCTCAATTCATTTTTGCAAACATTTTATATATTAGGCAAAACATACTCTTATACACTAAAATGAGCGACATCCACAACTTTAACACCAGAAACAAGCACTAGCTGCATGCTCCTTCCCACCGACTTCGTAAGGTCCACGACTCATTTGTGGGGCTCGGAATCCGCTTTTACAATAAACTTCCACTTTGTTTTCTTGACCTGCCTTTTAACTCATTTAAAGCTAAAGTTAAATCTAACCTTTGTTCGAAGGCATACTATTCTATTAATGACTATTTAGACGATAATAATAGTTGGTCGCTGTTTTGAACGCAAAACAATGTCATATTTATCATGTTCTTTCTAAATAATGCGCTACAGCAGGTCCAAAATTGATTCACTGCGAATAATTTAGTATTAAATGGGAAAAAAACTAAGTGCATCAGATTTGCTTTACCGAATGTCAAAAGTAATACTTGCGACATAGTATTGAACAAAGAGAAACTTGAATTCGTCGAAGACGGTTTTCCTAGGGATCACGCTTGACTCAAGGCTACAATGGGGTCCTCATGTAACATCTCTTGCAGGACGGCTAAGTTCAGCAGCATATGCTGTCAGACAAATCCGTCAAATCAATTTTCTGATATAGATACCGCGAGGCTGGTTTGTTTTAGTTACTTTCATAGTATAATGTCTTACGGTATCTTATTGTTGCTGCAGACATCGAGTCTATATTTATTCTGCAGAAAAGAGTCATATACCATCTTGGTCGGCGCGATTCCCTAAGGGAACTGTTTAAGGAAATTAACATCATGACGGTACCTTGTCAATACATAATTATACGAACACATTATGTATGTTCGGAAAAATCTTCATCTTTTTAGTAAGATTAGTGATAGGCATAATTTTAATACTAGAAATAGGAATAAATTTGATCAACCCCGATTCAGATTGGCTATAAAGTACACACTTCTTTTATGGGATATTGTGTTAAGTTTTATAATAAAATACCACGTGAGATTCTCGAACTGAATGAGAAAAAATTTAAAACATGCATAAAACGCACTGTATGTAGACAGACATATTATAAATTGGAAGATTATATCCTTGATAAAAATGCTTGGCTAAATGCCGGTCCTGCTCCACAGCCTCAGCCGCTTGGTTCCACTAGTTAGGTTTTATATTGGGAAGAGATGCTCACCCTCTTTTATGTCTAATAATAATACTATTCCACATAATCTTATATTATGTTTGGAATAAACTTAAGTTTTTCTGTCTTTTCAGATTGATATTCATAGTTTTATATAATGTAGAAGCAATTTTTATTTCAATTTCTGTAAATGTGAGGACCATGGACCATTATGTTAATAGATAGTTTTCTTGTTTGACATGAAATAGCGGGGGCAGTTGAGGGTGTGTCATGCTCACTCCAATGTCTCGCCGATGGTGGCGCGTGTATCGGATCATTAAGTTTCCTTCAAAATGGTTGAGCTGAATGGTGCTGATGCACGCGTCATGTTCGTGAACGGGCGCCGTCAGTGGAGACTGGTCATCCCTTAGTTGCCACTGTCTCATTTTAATATTTGATACTATAGATAGTTTTTTTCTTTCTTTACATTGTTCTCATATATAGAAGCAACAAGGTTAATGTAACCAGGATTATTGTAAACATAAAATGATTTAAAAGAGTGTCCGTGGAGTTTCTTGCACGTTCTTCTCCATAGAGATCTACGCTTTCGAACGTGCAAATAGCTTCATGTTTTTGACGGACTGACTTTGACAATTCAAAAGTACCTGAAAATGGTTTATTTTAAATAAATGCTTTGACTTTGACTTTGACTTCATCCGCGCGGATTTAGTAGGTAGGTACTGCACAAACTTCAACACCCCCACTACTCCCTTTTAAAGTTTAAGCATTTCTGCTGTTGATTCTTCAGGGTTCACGCCGTCCGGGGTTGATTATGCAAAAAATATTAGATCTGTTTCACTTATCCCACTTTTAGTTTGTTCATACCAATTTCCACGTAAATTGAAGCAAGCAGTCCTCCCTTAAAAACTTCATCACCCCTTTTTTCAATTCAATTCAAAACATTTATTTCAGACTTTAAGGTCCATAGAGTGTTAGTACAGCATGATAACTTAAAACAATGTTATTAATTTACACATAATTTACGCATATTGGCCTACATCACTTGCAAACCTATCCAATGCCTCCAACAATTATAATACTCCTTTAACCCCTTTAGGGTCTTATTTTCGGAAAATCGAAACATTTGTTATTCTTATTTTTATGCCGTGTTTCAACTTCATCGGACCAAGCATTGAGATTCTCCCCAGTTCGCTCAAACCGCAACTACTTTCTTACTTTTTATATAATTTTAACGAAAGGTCCGATTTGAATAATTGTGCAATTTACATGTACATAATCGATCTTAACTATTACTATTACTTATTAAATGGATAAGGATTAATATTATGATATCAAAATCACCACATTTTCATTCCAACCGGGTTTTGATTGAATCATTTGGGCAAAAATCGGTCATTGTGATTTAACCGTAATGGTTAGACCCACGCGATCTTTTTAATAGGTACTTTAGTCATGTAATCCATTATTTTTATGTATCATCAATAGCATAATATAATAATTTCGCAGCATACGCCAAACAATGAATTTATTAGGCAACATTTTGTTACTTTGGGTTACATTATTGAAATTTTCGTAGGGGAGATCCCTACGAAAATTTCCGTTACATTTACCGAAAATAAAATATAGCCTATGTTTTAAGTTTGTAATGTAGCTTTCTAATGGTAAAACAATTTTTAAAACCGGTTGAGTAGGTTTTGAGCCAAACCGTAACAAACAAATAAATCTTTCGTCTTTGTTAACATTAAGTTTATTGTTCACAGCGTTTAATTCGATATAATATAGAATTCTATCGTGTCTATCAAGGGCCATCCATCTAGTGCCAAGTAGACGTACTACACTACGTAGGATGGGCTGAATATGCGGGGATCGTGCGGTCCATGGGCCTTTATGGGGCCCCAGTGTGGGCGCTAACGCTGAAGGGGCAACCAGCCCGACCCGCCAGCTTAACGCGTTTTAAAGGCTTTAAGGCTGGCCCGGGGATACAGCACGGTCTCCGGCGAGGCGACGAGCTGAGGGGTGAAACTTCGCTTCCGCGGCAAATTGCAGCGCGGCGGTCGGAGCTCCGGCAGGATACCATGGCGGTATGGAGACGACTATCGCAACCTAGCGCTGGGCACTCCACAATTGCGGCGGTAAGGCCCCTCTTTGGGGAGAGGCTGGAGAGGCGCCACGGCGTCCTCACAGGCGACACGGCTGTTTCGGGAGGTACCTGTTTCGGATTCAGCGGGAGGACACGCCCGGGTGTGGGTGTCAGCACTGTGAGGATCGCTCGGAGGACACGGTGGAGCATACGGTGGAGGTCTTCCCTGCTCGCGTCCGGCCCTGGTTAAATCCATGGTCCGGAGCCAGGAGGCTTGGGAAACGGTCGGTTAGTGAAGGAGGAGGTGGGCCGCGCGAGGGAGAGACAAGGCCTTCGCCCCAACCACCGCTACAGAAGAAGACGCCCCGGGCGTCGGGAGTCGCAGGGCGATCCCCAGCCGTCAAAGGCGCGGGGCTGCGGACGGCGAGCGTTGGGTGGCTCGCTGTCCGATCACCACCAGGCTCGGGTCGATGGCGTGTTGTGTTCCACGCGCGCCTCAAAGAGAGTTCAGCAGGACCCGCTAGGGCCAGAGCCTGCCTGGGTAAAGGAATTTGTTCGAAAGAGTCACCGCAGAACGCAAAGGGCTTTAGAAGGAACACGGATGGGTTTTAGTCAGTAAGATTCTGACACGCCCTTCCACTCCACCCAGAGCGGAAGAAGTCATTTGATGATTTCCCATCCTAGAAAACAAAAAAAAAGGATGGTTGAATATTCCTTGTCGCCCCCAAATGGATGGCCTGAACTGGGAAGTTATTGCCCCCTCTTTAAATCGCTATACACTACGACTGGGAACATTTGGGATGGACGCGAACGAACGCCCCGCCCGCACCCGAACTCGTCGACGGCTCAGTGCATATTTGTTTGCCAGGGAGCACAACAAACTGCGAAACAAGAACAAGCTGCCCCCCAGCTAGCTTAAATCCTGGGTACGCCCTTGGTATGTAAAATGTCTATTCCTGCCCCGGAAATACATCTTCATGGCTTCATATCTGGTCTCCTGGTAGGGACTTATGAATCACTTCCTCCTCAGTGTCATAAATTTTATTACCGTAATTTTTTCGATATTTTAATAGATGTTCTGCGCTTCCGCTATTTGGGGCGGAGACGAATCCAACAAATCAGAGATCATTAAAATCGATCCAGCCGTTCTTGAGTCATAAATGGTGTACCTAACAAAGTCGAGTTAGGTAGTAACTCAACTTTGTTTTATATATTTAGATTACTCTTTGGCGTATGTTAAAATACACTTTGGGACCTAGACCTTACTTGTTTTGAGAAAATAAGGTCTGGGGGACTCTTGGATTTCAGCTATATCTCTGATAGTGATCTCTTCATATTTTCGGTGTAGTGGGTGTGGTGATGGGAGCTCTGGTTCTGGCTGACTACAATTCCACAGCTTGATTGACAAAAAAGAGTAAAGCAAAAAAACAAATCAGTCAAAGAATTTGGATAAGAATGTTGAGTCGAATGTATTATTTGCGTTAACAGTTTTAGCGTAGTTTTATAGCTAAAAATATTACAATTATTGTAAGGTTTATTTTAAAATAATTGTTTCTTTGCTAGAATAGTTTTTTAACAAAACAATCATGAGTAGGGGTAAACGATTTTATCGTAAATATATCGACGAGCCGGTTATGAGCGACAAGACGCTTCTGGTTAGCGTTGAAGACCTCATAGCTGCGGCCTTTGGGCCCTTGGAAGTAAGTACACTACTTATATTCAGTGTTGAGAATAGCTATTTAGTACTAACACGAGTTAACATGATTATAGCTACCTACTCAGATAGTTTGTGGTAACTTCCTGCTTGAACCTAGGTACTTTGGGTTGGACCGTAGGAGCCATCGCCAGGATGTGTAAAGTAGGGGATAGCAAGGCCATGTATGTATTTGCCATCGTGGATGCGTGAATACTGAGTCCATCTTTTATAGCCTCCTGCCTATTTTATCGAACCTACGGAGAACTGTCCACCTGGGCACACGTTGCCGTGGCCGATCTGGAAAAATATAAATAGACTCCGTACTCAGGTCGGCCGCAGTAAAGAAAACCTCTTCAGGTTCTTAGATGGTTCTGATCTTCGGTGTTTGTGTGGCGTCTCTCTGTGTTCCACGGCCCGCCTTTCATCTTGCGCCGCATGCCCTATCATCTGTTCGTGCGAGGACCTTATGGCTGCGTCAGCGAATGGTTGGTTACCGTTGCTGAGCAGGCGAAATATAAAATTTCATAAAACGCTAATTGCCATCGATTCGCTAAGATGAAGAAGCAGGGAAAGAATTTTGGGGGCTTCAAGGGATTAAAGATTGATGCTAAAATTATGCGATCCTCTGAGCAATATCTTTCATTGGCATATTTTGCTGGTTGCCCTCTGGTGCAGAGCTCGACCCCTCGAAGTAAATACCTACCTGGCTATGGCTACGGCCTTGGGTGTTAGGTTTTTAAAATCCAAAACCTATTGCCTTACCTTATAGTAGCTTTTTTACACATGTAACGTAACCGCAAACACTCGCAGAGCCTGGACTCTTAGTGGCTAATTTCGAACGTACCTGTTAGTGACAGTCAGAGGGCGTCCACAAGGGGTTTAAAGATTGCAAAAAACCTACCGCCAATTTCTCTAATGGTGAGTACCTACTACCACACCAACCCTCTTTCCCCTGATTCATCAATAAGCGAAGCCTTTGGTCACTGCCAGAGATTTTTTTTATGAGTGGCTTCTCGCAGTTCAACCTGTAAGGTTGTCGACTGCTTAACCGGGCTTGCCTGTGGTGGCCTTAATATAATATTAAAGCCTCCAGCCAGGGCTTACAAAAAAACTTACAAACTAAGCGACTACACGCTAAGGGCACCCCTTGTGGGGTACGAGCCTCGGCTTAGGGCGTCGCTGGGGAGAGGACAGCTAGGGACGGGCTGGATCGAACTGGGCACTGCCAGAGATGGCAAGTTATGGGGCAAGGGGTGACTTACTGAAGGCAATAGAGGCATCTTCGTCTCCAATTAGGTCTTCATGCTACTTGACCTATGACGGTGAAACTGAAGAAAGTTTTTCACTGTCAATAGCAGTCTAGGTCATAGTACAATATTCCTGCTAGAGAGAGGCCTCGCTTGCTGATATAACCGAACCATCGCATGGTCAAACAGATAACACCAGCAAAAGATCTACCGGTGCAACGATCAAGGCGTGCATTTCTCATCGTCGGTCTAGCTTTTTGTCAAGTATGTTGTTGTCGGATTCCAGTCTAACCGGGCGCATACGGCTGTCTAACCGGGCGCATACAGCTATCTAACCGGGCGCATACGGCTGTCTAACCGGGCGCATGCGACTTGTGATTTGTCCCAAAAAGGTTTGCAACCATTGTTATTCTGAGTTCTGTTCTGGCTGGTATAGTTCTATGGCTTTGTCAATTTGACAGACAAAGGAAAAAATAAACAAAGAAATTAGAAATTATCATAGCTTTGATATAGCATGTAAAACATTTTTTTACAAATTTACAACAACTTATAGGAATTATTTTTATTTTGTTTGCTAGATTTCATTTTTTACGTGCAATCATGAATAGACGTTTTCATAAAGCACTTGACGAGCCCAACATGAGCTGCCAAACGCTCCTCGTCTCCGTGGAAGATCTGATATGTAGGGCTTTCGGACCCACCGCAGTGAGTTTACATTGAAAAGTCGCAATCAAAATCTTTGATTTCAATTTCATTGCGGTGACTGGGACAAGATAACTCATTGTAACTGGTGTGGCAGAAGAGAGATCTTGCCATAATTTATGGCAGTGTAGTCTCTTTAAGGGTTGTAGGAGGACGGCTGCTGAAAGCTGCGTCCGGTTAGCACCACAGAATTTTCGATAATACTGCCATTCTCAACGCGTGTGTCTAGCTCAAGTTAAACCCAATCACTGAACGCGACGGCCATGCGCCCTATCATGCCTCTGCAACTGCGGCAGGTTTGTGAGTGCCCGCTTTAGACTGAAAGCCGACACCGACATAGGATGGTAGTTGGAAAAAGTTAGGGAGAAATCATGATTATAGGTTAACATTGAAGTGAACACAAATGAATAGTTCATCATGAAGATAATCATTATGTCTTATGTGATGATAACTGCAAAAAAACTCTTTCCAGAAAAACACAGTTAACTTCAAACTGGTACAAACAATACTACACATCTTGGCGCGCCAGTTGCGTTTACTCGAACAAGATGTGGAGATTAAGTTTGATGAAATTGGAATCGACTTCGATTCTGGAAGACCCTTTCACGGTGCCAATTATGACGAGGACGAGTATTATGACGAGGATGGTTATGAAAACTTGTCACATTCGAGCAGCTCTTCAGGAGGCAAGGAAGCAGAAGGCAGACTTGCGATAGGGGAACGAGGTAAAAAATGGGGAAAAACAGATCGAGGTGAGAAGGAGGAAAAGGGGGAGAAAGAGGAACGAGGCGAGAAAGGAAAAATAAAGGAAAAAGGTGAGAAAAAGGAAAAAAAAGGAAAACATGAGAAGGGTGAAAAGGATAAACGACACCGATCTAAGGACAAAAAAAGAGGGAGTAAAGATAGGGGAACCAGTTCTAGTCCTAGGGGCAGAAGAAGTGAAGACGAGGGGGCGGAACGAGAAGGTCGTGGTGGGCGACGCAGACGTGGTGAAGATGATGAAGACGAGGGTGGGGAACGAGATGGCCGTGGTGGGCGACATGGTGGGCAACGTAGACGAGGTGAAGATGATGA
The DNA here is from genome assembly GCA_905163435.1 of Mamestra brassicae. Taxonomy (NCBI): domain Eukaryota; kingdom Metazoa; phylum Arthropoda; class Insecta; order Lepidoptera; family Noctuidae; genus Mamestra; species Mamestra brassicae. The sequence continues at coordinate 599,736 of LR990999.1, read as the reverse complement.
AAACGAGGGTGGGGGACGAGATGGCCGTGGTGGGCGACATGGTGGGGAACGAGAAGGCCGTGATGGGCGACATGGTGGGCAACGTAGACGAGGTGAAGATGATGAAAACGAGGGTGGGGAACGAGATGGCCGTGGTGGGCGACATGGTAGGCACAGGAGAAGAGGTGAGGACGATGGAGACGAGGGTGATGAACGAGAGGGCCGCCGACATGGTGGGCGAAGCAGAGACCGCGAGGATCGAGAGAGAAGGGGCGATCGACATGGAGAGAGAAGAGTTGATCGATATGGAGAGAGAAGGGGCGACCGACGTGGAGAGAGAGGGGGTGAATACGACGAAAACGATGATCGAGGTCGACGCCGCTTGGTAAGACTTAGTACAAGTTCTTATTTATATGTAGCAGTTTTGAATTTGTAATGAATCGCCGACGTTCACCAAAATAACAGCCAGGGTAAAATGGAACTGGGCCGGACAAATCTGCGGCACGTCAAACGGTCAATGGGCTAAATTAACCACAAAGTGGGTCCCAGAAAATGTCCAGCGACATTGCGGCAGAAAAAATCCATGATGGTGGCACGAGTTTGACGCGTATCGATATAATTGATAGAAGGAGGAAAGGCCTTTGCCCTACTATATACTTCTAGATACTTCTTAAGACGAGGCAGCTGGAAAAAGCTAGAAGGAAATATATCTTTGGCAGTACATCGACTATCCCCGTGGTGATGCTCGTGTTCACCATCTTATCTTCTATGCCGTGTTCTTTTCAGCGTTCGTCTGCTGTTGTAGTTGTGTACATAGTTTGAAATTCATCAGTCTTGTTCTATTTTAGGGTGGCAGAGAGGGGTCTGGTACAAGTATTACTGTGACAGGTATGGCTACTTTAAAATATTTTGTAAGTAGGTATAATTGTTGTGCTGCACTTGTCTCATCATCTGCTTAGCCTTCTTCCCATCTTCATTGGGTTTGGCTTCTAGTCAAACCGGATTCAGCTGAATACCAGTATTTTACGTGGAGCGACTACCTATCTGACCTTCACAGCTGGTAACTGTAGTAACCGGTTACTTCATGCCATGAAGTATTCAGTTTCATGGCAAAACTGATGTCAGATTTTCTCCTGTTTTTACAATCCTTAACGACTGTCAAAGACAAATAACATGCTTTCCAAGGCACGGAGGCGCTCCATATGTTAAGGTGGTCACCCGTCCACTTACCGATCTCTGCACGAGTTGCTTAACCTTGTAGATCGACCCGTGCGGCTGTTGTGTACTTGTAATCGAAATATAAATTGAGAACCTGTAGAGTAGATAAATACTATAACATGTTTTAATTTTTTGTACAGAGGCCTCACGGAAGGGTGGATCAGGAGCTACCGATAAAGTTTTAGTCGGTGAGTTCTCTACAATGTCATAACATGTAACTGAATATTGCTATTCAATGGTTTTGAAAATTAATTAAATCTCTTTTTAAATTTTAGCTGATAGAGGACCAGCCACACGTAAGTAAACGTTTTATTTTTAAGGCCAGGATATTCGAGCGCAGTAGGTACTTAGCGTTACTTTTCTCCGCGCGCAGCAAGACGCGCGAACGCCCAGTTCAAATGAACTCGCTGAACCCGCCGTGCAAAAAAATGTTGTGTCCCAGTATAAAATTGTAACAGACCGGAAGAAGTCATTTGAAGATTTCCCACCCTTAAAAAAAAAAGGTTAACTTCGTTTCGGAATTCATGTTAATTTATTTTTGTCTGTTTTTTGTTCGTTTGTTTGCTTGTATGTTTGTTACGTTAAATTATAACAGTAGGTACCTACAGTTAACTTTGTTTTACGGAATTCATGTTAATTTATTTTTGTTCGTTTGTATGTTTGGTAGTTTGGATGCTTCCAGGGTAAAAAAAATACTTCTATTTGGTCCGTAAGTTAGATTATCAAACGTCGTGTCGTTTTGGACACGTATTTTTGCTTTATCAAATCAATAACACTACTTAAAAGTTCGTCATTCTTAGTTGTTCTTCGTCATGATTGTTATGAATTCTCTTAATCAGTAAGATTATTAAATATCATATTTATTAGTTTATTATTTTAGCATATATGTAGGTATATGTATTTTATTAGTATAATATTATATTATTTGTGTATTCTTTCCGAAACAAAATGAGTAAAATTTTAACTCAAATGTAACGTCATGCGAAATTTCAACGCACTGCATCGTCTTCATTTTTTGTTTACGTGACAAAAGGAAAAATAGGTGTCCAATATTTTTTGATAATCTAATTGACGGAATAATTCGATTTTTTAGTAATCAACCCAATTTAATTGCAAAAATGAATTGATTGTCCTGTGTATTGACACATAACAATCAATTATTTATTACAATATAAAATTAAAGATATAATAATTTACGCACGGCAAAAAAAAAACAAAAGTATAAAATATAATCAAAAATCACGATTATTAATCACGCTCGTGCTAGGACCTCGTTGCTGCAAATCTGGTTGAGGCAGAGAGGATGTGCACTTATCGGCTGCTCATTTTCTTTATCTTGCAATGCATGGTGTCTTATTAGCTTGAAAAACATTACTCTTTTACAGTATTCTTAATTGTACAGGTACATACAATGATTTTAGGTGGGATATATTCACCGATACAGTTCTACATCTGCCGTTGCGTTTGTATATATATTTTTTTAAACATCAGACGGTCGCATAGCACGCGTGGGCAGCATCGAGGTGGTGACGGCGTCCCAGTTCTCGATGCTGGCGCGAGCGGTTCGTCAGCTGGAGCATGTGTCCGGGCCGCTGCCCATACCCGCCCTGCCCGACAACGAGCGGCTCCGGGCAGACCTGGCCAAGGGCCGCGCCTCGCTCTCCGACACCATGGAAGCTGTGCAGGTAGCTACCACGAGGATCTGTATATCATGACCAGGATTAGTACTTACTTTACTTCCCTTCAGCACGTTTCCGTAATATTCATGTGACTGTTCATGAGGGTGAATATAATAATATGAAGAAGAGAAGTAATGTTCTTTGATTTGCTTTTTGAAGAAAAAGATTGTGGGTCACGAATTCTAGGTGTCGTAGAGGAGAGTAGGAATAAAAATGTTACTAGATATGTATATTTTTTAGATGTCGATGCTAAAGATCTCTAACTAGCTTGTTCTAATAGAAGATCATCACTGAGACTTCCGATCATCTTAATGGTTTGACGTGCTTCATACCGTGGATACGAGTATGCATGACGTCATCATGGCCACTAGCTCCCCGCCCTTGTCGGCGTGACACTTTTCTTCCTTCCGCCCTGTCGCGTTACGCAATCATTGACGCCATTTTCTTGCATATCACTCGTATTCATGAGGTTATACTTAACTATGTTATTATTTTCACTAGCTAAACGCGCGTGTGCAAGCAGCAGAGGAGGGTCTGTCCCGCATGGCCGGGTTACTGACGCAGCTGACGGCCGCGGGCGCACTGCCAAGTGACTTCGCGATGCGCATCGGGGATCTGCAGGCTGAACTACGGAAGTCCACCTTAACCACGGGGCAAAAGGACACAGGGCAGAAGGACACGGAGCAGAAGGACACGGGGCGGCGCGGCTTCGCCTTCACCCCCGGGCCAGAGTCCAATGGCGCTGAGGATGCGGAACACGACAAAGCTGATGCCGGCGCAGACGAAGCAGTGAGTTGTCCGATCAGACTCCGATGGTTATTTTATTTGCGAGGAGGGTTGCGTGAGATAGGTATAGTCAGCGACAATATTCGATTAGCAAGTATAAAATGAACAGAACAAGATAACAAATTTCGGTGATCGGAGATGAAAACAAAAAGTGCTGAACACGCCAATGTTACAAAATTCAGTTAACTTTTATAAAATACATGTGTATATTATACACTCGCGAGCAATAAACTGGAATCTCTTGAATGGATCACTGGATTTTTTTACCATAACTATGCAATTAACTATGGATTGTGGTTATTATTTGAAAGGTAATTTTGTTAGCTTTCAAATGACATCAAAAAGATTTAAAATTAATTTAATTTTCTACCTATATATCCAACCTACTAAATTTAGGAAATTATTCGCACTAGACGTCGAAGTTGTGGACGTCTACATGAGTAGGATATTGCTTGAATAACAAAACCTCGAAAACTTTCGCTCAAATGTACTTAGATACCTACTTGAAATCGAAGTACTATAAGTGTGTGTTCGCTAGTTCGATGAGTATTGTTACCCGCCAGAATGAATGCCGGGTACATAACGACATTATTTACTACTAGCGCTATCTAGTATTGAGTAGCAGGACTAGTAAAGTCAAACACCTATACTTTTTATGCCATAACATTCTACAGTTCTCGATATCTGGTCAGTCGGCACCGGTAGTTACGAGTACTTTTCCGATGCTTCTACAGTAGAAGGTTCTGGAATAATTGACCCATATAAGGACAGCATCGCCCGCACCGAGTCATAGTCCGGTTAAGCAGTAACCAGCCTTAGTGTACTGAACTGAGAGTGGTCATCGTCAAAAAAAAAAAGAAAGCACCGAGTCAGTATTGGATTTGCGATACAACCGAATACTTCGGAAGCGATCTTCAAGTGCGATTAAAGTGATCAGTAGTGAAGTTGTGTTTTATAATTATAGTAAGTTTAAAGTTGTGATTAGTGTTGTTAAATGAAAGTGTAATTATTTAGATTTTTTTTGTAAATAACACTAAATAAAACTTTAAACTCACTAATTATCGAAATCAAATTGACGACGGTCAACCATGGAGACATATCCTGGTTTCGTTCGAGAAAAGGGCTCTGCTCAATGGCGCAATGGCAGACAATTTGGGTCCCTTGGCAGGCCTTTTTGGGGCCAAGTTCGCTTCTTTGAGTCTTCGCCTCACTGTCCACTCGCTGCAGCTCTCCCTCGAACTTCTCTGAGCTGCTGCTGGACGTCGATTTCGGAGAGAAGAGGTGACAATAAATCGGTTCGATCGGTTTCGTTCACCGAACTGCATCGCTATCGTTCAGATCTTGGTCTCCGGACTAAGTTTCCAGTCTCCGTGAACCTTTGAAGTGCAGAGTGGGCTGTCCGTGGCGCCTATGTTAAAGAAATGTTTGTTTAGGGGTAATGGCCCATAATTGTCCCTATTATTGTTTTGAGGTTATTTCTACTTAGACTGAGTAGTCGTTTTGTTAGTGGGGGATGTAGACTTGGCATTGTCATTTTTATCTGCTGTCTGTAGCCCGTGATCATTTGTTGTCATGAAGTTCAGTTCATCTCTGGCGAGTCCATGTACGAAACTGTGAGAAAGGTAGGGAAGGAGTGGGTACGGCCGGGCCTAGCACTGCCATCTCGGAAACTCTCTTAGCAAGTAAGTCTGTAGCGTCATTCCCTAGGGATTTTCAATCCAACTTCGGTTATACCCAGCGTCAGTTAGAGCCGCGTCCCTAGCTGCACCAGTTGTATCGAGTGTTTTTTTTTGAGTCACGATCAATAAATGAACACTACGAATTCAAATTCAACAATATTCATTCACTACGGCACAAAGAACAAGAAATGGAAGCAAGGTAACGTAGCTACACACTGTTAAACAACGTCGTCGTTGAATATTTATTACAAAAAAGCTGCGGGCGGCGGTGACGTAATTTTATGGCATAAAATAAGGAGAACCTTATTTACCTAACATGAGGGGATAAACTAAACACAAGTATTTAGTTTATTGCTAAAGTATATAGGTACTTAACAAATAATAAACCAACAATCAGGGTGACGGCAATGGGTTACTTGTGCCTGTGACTGTGAGTTTATTTCTATTATCAAATTTCATCCAGATCCGTTCAGCCATTCCAGCGTGATTGAGTAACAAACATCTACATCCAAACTTTCGCTTATTAATAGTAGTAAGATTGTTGCAATCTTACACAACAATTGGTCTCTTTTTAATAAGTCTATGTAATAATTATCTAAATATTATATTCTTAAATATTTCGAAACCAGAAGTATCAAATAACATATGGGACATTTACTCAAAATGCCAAATTACCCCTACGATAAATTAACATAAGGTTAATTTACGCTAATTGACACTTCCAAATATCGATTTAAATAACTTTATACACTTAAAATAAAAAATAAAAACTCGTAACGTAAGTAAACCCTAAAATTCGGCGTCAAAAAATTCGTCTGCATCGCTGTCGACTGGAAGTGTGCCCACAAGACGGGCGGCATTGCCACGTTCTATGGAAATAGTGTTTTCATTTTTGTGGTTTTTATAAATATGTATGATAGTCTGTAAAGTATTTATGTTATGGGTCTTTGTTACCTGAAATAAATGACATATTATTATTTATTTATTATCCTCTGTTCATGTAAAAGCCCGCCCTTGGGCCAAGTGAAGTGTCAACCCTAGTTCTCAGTAGTCGCGGCAGCGCCTGCATAGCACTTTTGCTTTTGCTGTGCCCTAACAGCATCTACAACGGTTCTTAGCTTTAAGCCTTTCATTAACATTTTGTTTTTACCTTGTGGAACGAAAATAAAAGAATATGAATATGACTCTGCGGCCTGATGCTGCGCTCGAGCAACTGGCTGCTGATTGTCCTGAACAGAGCGTCAGCAGCACCACTGGATTTGATTTTGCAAACGGTTGTGGGCTACCTGCTAAGAATTCATTTTTTACTGAAGTTTGGTGTGATGGAGTCATCACACCAAACTTCAGTATAAAGTGGAGTCAATGCTAGTTATCCTCTTATTCTACATGCAGGGTGGTCCTGGTTTGAAGACAGCGGAGAAGACATCCGGGGGGCGCACAACCACGGGTGGTGGCGCTGCGGAGCCTGCGCCCCCCAGCTATGTGGACCTGCCAGTCACGCACAATGAGATGGAGTACGTTCTTGTTCTATTTAAAAATACAATCTTTTTGCTTCCTGTTACTGCCCCTGATACTAAACTGTCTCACTATCCAGTTTAGTAATATATCAAAATTAAACAATTAACATATAATCGCTATAACAATAATAAAAACCATGGCTAAAAAGACGACCGTTCACCACAAGCAACACCCGTTCACGAGCATAACGCAAAGATCAGACATTTTTTTGTGAGTGGCGTCTCGCAGTTTATCCCATAAGGTTGTCGACTGCTTAAGCGGGCTTGCCTGTGGTGGCCTTAATATAATATTAAAACCTCCAGCCAGGGCTTATAAAAAACTAACAAACTAAGCGACTACACGCTAAGGGCACCCCCTGTGGGGTACGGGCCTCGGCTTAGGGCGTCGCTGGGGGGAGGACAGCTAGGGACGGGCTGGATCGAACTAGAGATCAGACATCCCCCCCTCGCCATATTTGAGGGAAAGAGGTAAACCGACCCCCGACGCTACCGCAAACAGTGAAATCTAAGGGAGCATGACGAACTTGCTGCCGGTTGCTCAGGATAGAATAAAATCAAAGCACTGTCGAAGTCACTAGTTAATCACATGTTGCAATACACTCATTATAAAAACATTGTTATGAGAGTATTAAGTCAATACATAAAAAAACAACTAATTGACCTCTACGGATAAATACATAAACAAATATGTGATCTCATATAAATTGTCGTAAGCTAGCTATGAAAGAACATTAACACGAAGTATGTCTTGCGTTCAACGCTGCGACCAACTATTATCATCGTCTAAATAATCATTGATTGAATAGTATGCCTTCGAACAAAGGTTAGGTTTAACTTAAGTCACAATGGCCGCTTTTTGATCAAATTATTCAATCAAAACCCGGGTAGAATGGAATAGTGGTGATTTTGGTCTTATGATATTAATCCTTATCCATTCAAATGCTTTGAGAAAGGTTGATCATGAACATGTCAATTGCAGTTAAATTGATACAAATTATGTAACGATAACGATAAATAATGTTACGACGGGTATCAAAATGCTGTGGTTTGAGCGAACTGGGGAAGACACGGCATTAATGTGTTCGATGAAAAAGATTAACAAATGTTTGGATTTTCGAAAATAATCCTTTAAAGGGGCGAAAAGGGGTGATGAAGTTTTTAGGGTAGGACATTATTGCTTGCTTTAATTTACGTTTAAATTGATATGGACAAACTAAAAGTGGGATAGTTGAAACAGAACTAACGATTTTTGCATAATCAACCCCTGACGGGGTGAACGGGGTGAATAGTTGCGGTGATCCTGAGACCACAGAATCAGCAGCAGAAATGACTGAGTAATTAATGAAAATCATTGTCCTTAATTTTCCAAGACTAACGTTTAAAAGGAGTAGAGGGGGCGTTGAAGTTTGTGGAGTACCTACTAAATCCGCCCGGACGAAGTCGCGGGCGAAGTGCTAGTTTTTGTTTAAAGTAGCAAGCATTCCCTCAAGCGACAATATGCAAGGAGTAGTTGAAATAACTGTAAAATTCTTAAGGTTAGAGTATGATCGTCCGAACATTAAGAAATTTTCAGTTATTGTGTCACTACAATAACCCTCACCAGTGAAGTCATGAAGGCAGTATTCAATGAATATCTTTTACTAACCACCAACACTAAATACGAAAAAACCAGCCCTATACATTTATCTTTAAGTAAGTGCAAAATGTTGGTAGATACTTTGTATGGCACTATTTGAATTAAATAATAAATTCATCTTCAGAAATATTCTGGCGCAGATGAAGGAAGTGCTCACCAAAGAAATACAAAACTTGACAGCTCGCGCCAACCACTCGGCCGACATGGCGTCCAACACGTCGAGGAATGTTTGTGAGTCAGCTTTGACAATCCTCAATTACAGTTAGAGGCCGCTTTTAAGTAGCTAGCTGTGCGAGGAGGTGAGATTGTTTCCCGCATAGCTGCAGCAGCTTGTGGGGGTGAGGATGCGTTTTTTTCGGTCTCTTGCTTTTTAGCATGTATGAGTACTTAGATCCCTCTAGACCTTTTCCACCATATCTGCGATAAGCTTGGCTTGGAAAATGTAGTATTCTTAATTATTATAATTCAATATTAGTATACTTAAATATAATATTAGTATTCTTAATTTAATTCCATTGGTGCACTTTTTCCTTCCGCATCACTTACCTAATTCGCTCATGATTGATGCTAAAGCACCATTAACCTTTTATACCCAACTGAATAGTGTTTAGCTTTGAGCGTTCGTTTATATTTCCAGCTGAGAAGCTGACCATTGCTCTGGCGATTGACGAACGTATCACCACCCTATACTCGCAGACTGCTGACTATGCGGAGCAGCTCAACGGGTTCGACACCGGACTCACAACACAGGTTTGTTCTGGTTAAAATCCGGGGAAGAGAAATAAGATGAAAGGGGGACAGGACTAACATCAACGATGCCGCCTGCTTTGTAAAAGATTTGAAGGAACATAGAATAATGTGGACAATATAAAGCACCAACAGCAGGTACCGCACCCGAGATAATATGGCTCTTCGAATTTTAGGAAGTGTCATCTCCCACATTCATAAGTGTTAATGAAGATATTCCACTACACCAACTTCCGCTACAACTTTTTGTAAAAAGATACGAACGGCGCGGCCTGTTGTATTGTAAGACTCAAGGCTTTGTAATAAAGCTTTGTGATCAATCGAGTTCCAGTGTAACCGTATGCGGCTCAACACCAGTGTTGTATATGGATCGACTGCCTGTCTGACCTCCACACCCAGAAACTGGGTAACACGATACCCTTTGACAAGATTGGGGTCAGATTTGATGACTTCTGAATACTCGTAATGTCTGTCATAGATGTTTAAATGACAGTGAGGACATGTGTGAACGAGTTTATATAAAGTGTAAGTGTTGCAGCCAACTAGCTTAATCAGCCGCTTAATTGGCAACCTAGCCTTTTCATTGAACGGCGCCGTTTAATCAGCGGCCTAGCCATCCAGCCAATGATTTTTATACAACATGACGGATCACGGTCCGTGCGCGTGCCGTCACCTTTAACGTGCTTTCCGATACTCAGAGGAAACTCATCCATATCCATGGTCCGACCTCGGCAAGTGTGACTTATCTCCAAATTCGCCCCGAGCTCCATATCCGATGAACCATATTAACGGTAGGTTGTAATGTAAGGCTGTTTGTTATGTTTTAGATGGCAAGCTTCCAGGAGCAGATGTCGATGATGAGGAGTGACCTGAAGGGGGGTCTGGAACTGCTGGAATCAGCCAACAATAACGCTGAAACTGCCGGTGTGATTTTTTTCTTTATACGAATCTTTAAGATTATGACCGTGGCCTTATTTAATATTATATGGTCGTTTCCATTGAACGGATCGATCAGCTTAGGTGTATTTTTTTAATTACAAAATTATACAATGGGCGGCCTTATCGCATTCTGCGATCTCTTGCAGATAACCTGGGATGGAAAGTATTTAACTTGACATGAAATGGAGGCTGTCATGACATTTTAACGGTTAGGATGATGATCTCCGAAAAACCCGAGGAGAGTTAGTTCACAGGATGCGACCGCTTTGCTGGGTTTAGTCACAGCATCTCACTGTTAATGATAGGGATTTTCAGCAGCCCGCCCTCCATTTAACTATTACCGGGCGGGTTTAACTATTAGTGACGGGCGGGCGTTTTGGGTGATTGTCTTTATGTAGAACTTTGACGTTCAAAAAGTGCTGGCACTCAGCCTAATTTGAATAAATGACTTTTGAATTTTGAATTTTGACCTCTTTCAGTTTTTGTTTATAAAAGATGTATAATTTTTTAGTTATTGTTTTTATACTTATATATGTTTTTTGTTTAATGGGCCATAGTTATTATTATAACTATGTATATATCATCTAGCTACTTTCAGAAACCAGGGCCGTCTTCTTGGGTGCAAGGGATGCCAAAAACCGGGCGCACGGCACAGTCATAGGCAGCGCAAACCGACCGCCATAATTAATATTAATAGTTAGCTACTACCACAACCAAGTCCAATTTCGGATCCAGTCGAGTAAAAACTTGTTTTAGCTCACCTGGGACCGAATTGAGGGCGCTGGAGCAGCGGCGAATGAGTACCTTTGTCGTTGTCGGTTTCAACGAGTGCAGTCTCAAGCGTGGGGTGTTGGCTGACTTTGGAATATGAATACGAATATGCAAAGCTCTTCAATCCTCTAAGCCAGTCAGGTCCTGCGGGAAGCGGGAAGCTAGGCTGACTCTATAAAACCCCATTGATAGGATCTTTCATGAACTTGCAGCTATACTGGATCTATCGGAGCGCTACGAGACCTTGGTCACCGAGCTGGACAACACGGTCCATCTGCACTCCAACCTGCGCCTTGTGCAGCAGCAAATCGGTACTGAACTGAAGGTAAGAGTTGATGAAAAAGGTGATGATATCATTTGATGGAAGAACCTTTATTAAACATAGCCTTGACGTGTGCGCACTGAGGGATACAGCAGTATGTATCCGCATCTAAGGGTCAGTTCAGATGTGTACGTATTACGTTTTTGTGTAGTAAGTACAATTCTGTATTATATCGCTATATTAAAAACTTTTTTATTTGGAAGTCGGTTAGTATTTTTTATAAATAAGTGTTTTATGTTTCACTTTCCAGAAGTGTTGTTAGGTGGGGCCTAACAACACTTCTGGAAAGTCACAGGAAAGCAAAACACGCAATTTCGTTTGGATGAAATATTTTCTATTTCCTCCAGCTATTTTGATTTAAAAACCAAAGTACTGAACCGATTCTGAATAAATTTCTATGAGACCAATTGGAACGTATATTTTTAAACATGAAAATATTTTTTTTTCGGTTCATAAATGACGAAGTTATGAGGTAACAATTGATTTTTAACGCTTAAAAACTGTTTCTTTTAACCTTTCAATGTTTACAGAGTCTAGTTGAGTGCGTGGAGATGCTTCGAGAGCAGAAAGCTGACCGCGACGAAGTGATGGACGGTCTTAGGGACAAGGTAACTAATACATATTACTGGGTTAAGCTTGAAATGACGACCATTGAGAGTTCTGGAGGAGATTTAAAGCCTTAAAAGGGAAAATATTCCGAACTGGTATGGAATGTATGGAATATATAATATAAAAAGGTCTACTTAATGACTTTGATATTATTTAGTATTTACCCAAACCTGTGAGGGTTTCTTACGAGATCCGAGTCGACCTTAGTTTTCAGTTTCGTCCAGCGTAAGGCTCTAAATAGAAGGACTGCATCTGAACTACACGCCAACCAAAAAAATGCAGATATCGTTCAGTGTTTGTCATGTGAACTGTGTCCAATCGGCAGTTTTGCAACTGGCGTGTAGTTTAAATGCAGCCTGTCTGCTTAGAGCCTGAGCTGTACTGTGCTGTATCACTAATCCCTCGAGTTGTTGCACAGGCTGATATCTCTCGCCTGGCTGGTCTATTGTACGAGAAAGACTTCGCGCAGGCTCGCTTCGAGATCGAGAAACGCATCGAGAAGAGCTACGACAAGTTCAACAAACAGGACGAATTGTGGCAAGTCAGTGTAAACGATATCATCCACTATTTGTATGGGCTTTCTGAAGATCATTATGAAGATAATTATTTATTACAAGCTCTTGACCGGCGGCTCGGACACATGGTAGTCGGAAATTATACTAAGAGAACGCGTTACTTGGATAGCCCATGTCGTAATCCAAGATGTGGTCAAATCGTGTTGCCAGTTCCATCAAAATCCTATTAGCCGATGAAGCGTGATTGATTCACGTTCATTTATAATATTAATTAGTAGGATTGTTGCCAGTCACTTAGTCAGATGCGGCGGGAAATGTGTATGAAATGCCTTGTCTTATAGTTTTATAAACAACCTTAAAAGCGGCACTGATACACTGATACCGCACTTGGCGAGCCTGGGCCCAGCTCATTTAGTTCAAAACGTATAAACAAAACAAACCGATAACCTAATTAGTTTCAAAATGTTCTTTTTTTTAATTTCTGATGCTTTTAGATGGTTTCCTATTTTTTTTAAATTGCTCAAGAGGCACCAGTATCGTACTTCATCCAAAAGTTTGTTGACAGTTTGCGATGAGAGACCTCACGCGCATCACGGACAACAAGGCTGAGCTGATCGCGCTCATGGCGCTCAAGGAGAAAGCCACGAAGCAGCTCAACGATATCCAAGCGAAGCTGCGTCAACTGGAGATCATGCTCGGAGAACCTCAGGTTTGTCACCGATGCTGTGTGGTTCATGCGGGTTTAATCTCTGGCTCTGAGGAACCAAATCCCATATCATTAAGGAAAATAATGCGATATGTAAAGACAGTCAGCTATCTGATGGTATAAAGTGAAATGTCTCCTTTCCATTCTGTTAACCGTATCCACTGAAGACAAACAGAAAGTGTGTAAATCATGAGTTTAAGTAGAACCGCATCAACCAGTTACTAGGTTAGAGGTAGTCGCTTCAGATGACATACTGATACTCACCTGCTTCCGTCAGAATGACTTATTCGCGGTTTCAAAGGATTGAGCAGATGTCTTAATGTTGTAGCTCCATCATTGTTTCATCTCCATCTCGTTTCATCTTCAGTTCCGCTTCGCACATCTCCTAATGCTGCAACCAGAGGGGCAATTCGGAGCTCGAATTCGCAATGTAGTCGCTAACTGACAAAGGCACCTCTAACTTTTGATATCACATTCGATGTTTTTGACATCGAGTGTCGCTGAGATGATATTATGACTTGGATTTGAACGCTTTTTAAGTACGAGAACAGGCCTTTTGACGCCGATGTTCTGTTTTCTTCCAGGCGGCGCTGCTGACGCGGACGCTGGCGGCGGGCGCGGCTTGCGGCGCCTGCCTGACGCCGGCCGTCATGCCGCTGGAGGACGCCACGCACGGCAAGCCCGCGCTGCTGCCGCCGCTGCACCCCGCGCCGCTCCGCGAGGAGGACCTGTGCTTCGGCGAGGTCATGCGTCCGCCGGACCCCAGGTATGCCACGATCATGACTGTGTGGTGAAGTGTGCCCTTCAAAATGGTTGAGTCAAATAGTGCTGATACAAGAGTCATTATCGTGAACGGGCGCCGTCCATTGGTCATGTTTTGACCTCAACCGGCTTATTTTAATCTTTATATTTTGAGTTGTTATACATTGTTTTTACACATATTAGGTATATAGAAACAAAGAATATTGTAACCAGGATTTTTGAAATGCATAACATGATTTAAGTGGAATATCTTACACGTTCTTCTCCATAGAGGTCTAGTCGAGGTTAATTTTTTGACTTACCAACCTTGAAAAATCAAGAGTGCTTGTAAATGGTTTATTTGTAATAAATGCTTTAACTTTATTTTGATTATATCTTCCGCGCTGATGGCTAGCCTCCTCTGTGATTTCAGAACACATTTTACAACATTCGGTCAAAGTCGCTTTTCGCTTCAATCGGCGTGCAGTTCGAAGTCGGTTTGCAATTTAGATACAGTTATATAACTGTAATAGAATGGCAATTTCTAGTCAGCTAATTTATATTTCTATATATTTGACGACCAACAGGAAACACATCTGTCAACGCTGGGTGGGCGGCTCGCACACGCTGGTTGCAGGTAACGTCTTGCGCGAGAGGGCAGCCCAGTCGGCACTGGAGACTGCTCCCACCAAGAAGTACGAGGGATATGGCAGTGATGGAAGGGTGAGTGTGACAAGTCTCATAAAAGAACTACATTTTGGTGGTGATGAACGGGATAGTGAGAGTACAGGTTCTTTAAAGTATATTGTAGTTTACGAAACGATGATATGTTTTTATAACTACTAACACAAAGGTGACAAAAAGGTTTGTGTAACTTTCTTCTCAAGTAAGATGGCTGGAACAACTCAGCTGACCAGGACGCAAAAGGTGGACAACCGTGTGTTATGTTGCAACTTGGGACTGGCCTATGGTCAGGTGGACAGGCGGAGTTGATTGTGTACTTTAGCATATCATGTGGAATGATAGTTTAATGCTACATAACTGAGAGAATCGTTTTGTCCAGTTGTACATGATGGAAGAAGAATTGCAACCATGCGGGGAGTGTAACAAGTTCAGCACCGACGACGCCAACACCCCCCCGCACTCCCCCACCCCCACCGGTGCGGGGGATCACAAGGCAGCCCCGCGCTCACACCACCCCTAGGCTCTGCTGAGAAACGAGGTGGCGATTGAGGAAACGGTAAACCGATTTTTATTTGATGAATGCCCGGTTTCTGAGGTTTATATCGGTCGTTTATCTGTCTTTTGACGCTATATGTCATAACGCCATTGGTTGGTTAGTGGTTAACGGACAAATAAACGACCGATAAAGTACCTCAGAAACCGGTCATAAGACCATTTTTCCTTGGTTCGTGATTTTTGTCTAGACTTGATTGCCCGAGGCTTCACTCGCGTTAACCTTTTGAACGCCAGAGCATAACCGCACCGGCGTGCCCCCGACGCCAAGCCATAAATTGTACTTTTTCATGCCGCACTAACCATTTCATGAAATGGTCGGCCACATCATGAAATTCTATGATCTGGCCACGACATATACGACGTGACAATGGCGTTCAAAAGGTTAATATAGATTTTCGCAAAAAAAGTAACCTCTGTATCAATATCAGTTCAGCGATTTAGGAGTGAAAGCGAAACAGATAAACTCATTTTTGCTTTTATAACATTAGTTGGGATAATTTTTGGGAAGTTGAAGAATTTCGGAAATTGTAAGTACTTGGCAAAAATAATGATGAAGACAATTCTTCACGCTTAACTATACTATTCGTTTCAGTTCGGAGTCATTTTCAATGACGTTGAAGCACATAGGGAGAGAGAGTCTCTCTAACCAACCTCATAAATAAAGCTTGGCATAGCGTCATAAGGCCCTTTCTAGAAGTAACTTTATTGCGTTTATTTTGCAGATAACTCTTGGAGGATGACTTGCACGACTTTTGTTTATAATTTTTTTTTTTTTTTTCGTTAAGTTTGGCGATTGATATCTTAAATTTAATTATTAATAAAACACATACTTTTTAATTTAATTTTTATTTTGTTCGTACAAAAATAAATAAATAATTTACATTCTTTGTAAAAGCATTATGTACAACTTACAGCGCCATCTATTGAATAAAAACTTAATTAAGTTACGAAAAAATAATGCAGTTATCTAAGGAATGTTTTACAAATACAAGAAAACATTAATTCGGCGATGAAGAATTTTTCAGACTGTACGATAAAATTCAGGGGCTCTAAAGTGTAATGAGCTCAGCAAGTAGGGTACCGCAGGGTACTCACTCACATTGTGATTGTGTTTCGTCTTTTATCTATTAGAAAAAAAACTATAAAGCGGTTTCCATTCACGAAACTTATATTGGAGCCTTAAAATTACTGTCGTACAAACAAAGCCAAATCATATTACTTCATATTCAGCGAAAAGTGCAGTGCATTAAATTAGCGTCGACATTAAATTTCACCAATCATTACAATAAATAATTTTAACTCGATTAAATAGTTTTTTAAATAATAAAACTAAAATAAATAATAATTTTACGAGAGATTCCTTTGACAAAATCAATTATTTGGTAACAATAAATACGAACATGATGTGAAGTCGCCAGGTGATGACATGATGTCAGTGACATGCTAGGTGATGACAATGTTGTCAGTGACATGTTGGTGACATGTGCGGTGTAGGAACGACTCGTTATATGGCTGATGGCGTATAGTCATTCGCAAGGCTCGCCACTCACCGGACGATTGTATAATCGACCATGCGATCATTAGTCGCCTCGGTTTCGTAAGCACTATTTACAATAAACGTCACGAGGTTTATTTATATTCTCACATCCGACAAATCGATTTCAACAACCCATTTCGTCGCAATTTTAAATAAATAAACAGTGACACTCACCCGTGAACCCTAATTAAAATATTAAGACTAATTACAACTAAGGAATAAATAAAAATAAATATTTTGTTAATCACTGGTGACACTGCACCAAATGTCATGTTTAAAGAAAGTGTACCAATTTTAAAGTTCCTCTGATATTGTTATGACTACTATTAAAGTATGATACAAGAAAATCTTATAACATAGACCTATCAATAAGATAGTGTATACTTAGAATAAGGTGTTATCCATCCTTTGCACATTAGTTCAAGGATTAAATTATTTCACAATCATTGTACCACCTACAGTGAGTCAGAGACGAAGAATGTCTAATTGTCTAAAGACGACCCACATTTTGCAAACCATCTGCAGGATGTTGCCCTGGATGTTGTTGGCTGTTGATTGAAAACCTTCGTCTTTATGCTAGTGAGCTATTGGAATAGCGCCTCTGCTATTCTTCACATTTCGAAGGTTTCAATGCACCATATTATTGAATCCACAGATTGATTCCCTGCGATCGTCTTTGACTACATTTTATTGCTTGTATATTGACAAGTAGACTTGTATACTTCTCTAATGGTCTTATGTTAGTGTCCACTCTCACAACTTAGCAACGATTCGTAATAAGTATATTAATAGTGAAACCTATTTTACAGTTTCCTTTCACTAGTTTCACTGATTATTCCGGAACTAATAAAACTGTTGTCAATGCTTGATTACTGACATGTTCAGGCATCATGAACGCATTGAAACAACACAACATTGAAAGCCCATGATTTCTCGCTCTGGAAGATTTCGCAACGTAGCTTCTCCTAATTTAGTTTTACTACAGATTTTTTGTGTAGTTTTCATGAATACGAAATGAAATAACCCGTATAAAGAGCAGCTCCGTCGCAAAATCATCTCACTAATATCTCTTCCAGATTCAATAAATTAATCACATTTTAGGGTTCTTAAAAATCATAAGGGGCCTTACCACAACCATTCATAAATTCTTAATACTAGTCAGTTTAACACTGTCTTCAAACAGTTCGTTCATGAAACTTGGAGGTTACTGGTGGTATGGCCCAGGGTTGGCGGCCCACAGGAGGCCGTTAGGTTCTAGTGCAGGTCACATCTGAAGCGATGGCAGTCGTGGTCCCTGCTGGCCTGCATGACGTCACCGAGCTGGTGCGCCACCACCGTTGCGCTTGCGCCGTCGCCGCGGGAGATACTGGAATGTAACAAGAATGGCGTTAGTACAGACTATTGACTATTATTATATTGTTTGTTACGTTGTATGAGTTATTACTGCTGCTGAGCTAAAGACGAGCACGCCACATACATACAAAAATCACACACCACAAATATAGACATCTCATTACACTTCACAAACAATTCTGTGAAGTATAATGAGATGTAGTGTTTTTTGGTAGTCTATACGAGTAAATCCTGAAAAAAATAATCTTTCCGCTATATAGGGTTACGCTGTGGCATGGTTCTATCGATCGTCGAAGAACTTCCCAATAACAATTTCAAAAAGTTTTTACTTGAAATGAAATTGTTGGTAAAATATTTCTGCATACTGTGTTACATGTTACCATCTCCAATGAGTTGACAATCAACTCTTCCCTTAGCGCAACTTTTACCGGTACTTAAACACTACGATTTTAAACAAAGCGCAGGCGCTGATAACCCCTCAGTCAGTCATGGTGGCTCCGCTTTCACGCCGCCATGGTTTATGACTTCGGCGAGAAACTCCTCATTGCCACTCTTGTTTGTTCCAAGTTTCTTTTTAAGTTTCTGTTTTCCCTTTTTAATTTAATGGCTTTTTGGGTGGCCATGTTAAGTTACAAGTTATGCTGCAATTATTATGCTGTCTTTAAAATTTAAGGAGCCATTAAATCGATAATGATTGGTATAAAATCTTGGACGATGTGGTTTGCGGTCTTAAAAACTTGTTTACTAATTTTATACCATGCTGGGTGTAACTTGTAGCCAAAATAAGACTATAAAACTATATATGGTCTCGTGGCTCCCAAAGCATGGTTTGCAATATTCATAGATCTTGTATAACCCTTCGTTAGGATTTGACATAACTAATGGGACATTATTGATGCAAACATAAATGGGTTTTAGTGGATAAAAACTTAGCTTATACGTAGTTGTAGCAAACATTTTCAAAGAGTAAAATGGCAAGCTTAAGTATTACAAAATGAAGTAAAGCTAGAGTGCTTCAAGGGTCTAGTCTTGGCCCGGTGTTGTGAGTGCCGCTTTTGCAATTATGAATTGAAAACGCAGCAAAACATAAATATGCATATATCAACTTTTTATATGGTTTTGTTAACCAATCATAAGTTGAGACATAATTAAGCATGAAATATAGCTCAATCATCATGGGAAATGCTCGTACCTTACGATGTTGCATTGGTAATATAATTCCCAACAGTGGTGTTGAAACGTATTGCGAATTGTAGGAAACTACGCAATTTAGAATTTATAATTAGAGGTAGGTAGTGCGCGCTATTGTTTGGAAAGGTAAATAAGCCTTTGGAAATGAACGATACAATACAACGCACCCAGTGACCTAGTTTAAACGTCGTTTTGTCAAAGGCAGGTTCTCACAAAGTAAAGTCGTGACTATTCTATTAGGTTATTGGATTTTTCATAGCACACTATTTAATATGAATATCAAGGCTACAGTAATGTTTCAACAAACACCCATCAACTCGTTTGAAAAACTCATAACGAGTCCATCTCCAAACACCTAATTATTAAGAAAGCTTGATTCTTAGCAACTCCCAAGCGTATACAATTTAATTTTCCAGTTACGGGAAATTTTGAGGAGAGGTCAACAAAGTCACACTTTTGTTTTGAAATAATAAAATAATCATCATAACTATTCGTAGCCTGAAATGCTTTCCGCGGCTTCGGAACATGTAATAATTCCGTTCGGAATGTAGTCGGAACACTTTCACCGGTTCTGAACGCACCTTGTTACGTAAGGAGTTACGTTTTTGGCGGCAAGCCGTCTGTGAGCGAGCAAGTGGACAAAAACTGGAGATATGCCAAATAAGCGGTTCAAGCCGCTGGAAAACTTTGATTGATTTGCTGTCCGTTGATTTAATATTAATGAAGAACGCTTGAGTTTGTTGATATGAGCCAAAATTTACTTCCTGTCAAGCCACGTTTAATTTATTATGTTGGCAACTATGACGAGTGTGATCCCAAGATCGACCTGAAGATATTACTGAAGTAGAACGTTCTAAACACTTTCGTTTTAATATCTTTGGAAACTTAAATAACAGAGTTTTGATATTCAGCTGGTATCAGTTTCAGATGATCACCAGACATGTCGACATATATGTGAATGACCTACAGAAGACCCCGAATAAGACCGGCCTTATTGAAGATCAAGGAAGCATGACACGAAATAAACATCATTAGGAGTAGGAGAAAAAAGGAGGCCATAGCGTTGATGATAACTTGAGCAGGAAAGACACGTATAGACAAAAACGGACTGTTAGAAAAGTAGGCCGCACTTTGGCTCAGTTTAAATTCTAAAGCCGCGCCACAAATAAATCAATGAGAAAATCAAAATAAAAGACAAAAGTTTCTTGCAGCGCTTGACACCAAATTCGCAAAAGCAACTCTTCGCTTTTTTACCAGCGCGCAATCCGTCGGTCGTGACATAACGGTTATGTGATGTTACGTCAGCATTCCGCGCGGCGTTCGATATTTGAAGTTTATTTACACTATGATTTCTCTCTTATTTTTTTTTTCAAGTCTAAGTAGGACAGGTTGTAATGAGTGTACCCGGATTTATGATACAGCGGAATTATCTAATGTAGGTACTCAGTTTTTAAGTAGTTTAATGACTTCTGTGGTTTTGTTGATATTTTCTTGGTAAGTAATACAGAGATTGACTGATGCTAATCTATATGAAATTATTATATGCAGTATGGTATGATGTAAAACTTATTACTTTTATAACATGCTGTAAAAGTGAGAGCGGTAGAAAATCGAGTTCCTTTTCATGCGGAAAAGCGTTCGGACGAGAAGAGTAATAAATTCCAACACACAATTTTATGCTCTATATTCCACCAGCATTTTATTATGCATCATATGCATGCACTTTCGTGCAAGGAAAAATTCACTGAATTCTTTACACGATACCAAATTCGCCATATTTGAATAAATTCCTGCTCAAAGTTTCTACTCCAGTTTGTTTGCGTCGGATGCGTCGCACGCGCACATATTAGCAAAACCGTCATGTTTTGTTGCGCCCGTGCGGGTTACGTGACGGACGGACGGACGGACGGACGGAGAAAGAGAAAGTGTAAACGTAATGCATGCTAATGTAACCGGTGTTAATGTTTTGTCACGTGGCTCAGCGGCTACGCGAAATATTGTTGATGTTTGAAAAGCGATAAGGCGACCCTTTACCTTCTCTTTAAAAAAGTCGTTTGTGGTGTGGTGTGAGAGAACGCGTGAAGAAAGATGGTGAATTGTCAGGAGTGAAATGGAAGGGGAAATAGGTTAGAATAATATTTGCCTTCAAAATGTAAGAGTTTGAAATAACTGCTACGTATTTTGCAGCAAACACTGATCAAGAACAAGAAATGTTAAGAAAAGCTAAGGTCGCAGTTAACATAGCAATAAAAGAAAACGTAACAGCAGGTGTTTAGTATCCCACGCAAGTAGTTGGCCGAGGTTTGGAACTTTTACAAGTTGTGCGCTGCAAGGTGCGACCAGCTGGTATTTGTTGCGAAACCGTAACAAGTTATTGTTGTCAACTGGTTTGGAATATTTAATTCATAGTTTGCCTTCTCTTATCTGAGAAGAACGGAAGAAGAAAACGAATTGCGCCTTCTCCAAGAAACATGGGGCAGGGCTGAAATATGATACTGATGAGAGTGAGTTTGGCTTGTCTTGATAGCTAACTGCTATTCAGAACTTAATATAAAGTTGTAACGGAAACATTATCACGATTCCAAGCGTATATGTGCCTAATTAACTTGTTTACATGCGCAGCGTGAGAAGTGGACTAATTAGATAGAACGTCAATTGGAAGTGAACTGAGCTACTGGAACTATTGAGATGATAATAAAAACCGGCCAAATGCGAGTTGGACTCTTACACGAAGGGTTCCGTATCATAAACTGTTGAAAACACGCGTCTTGGAATAATGGGAGCCCCGTTTTTTTTTTGTTATAGTAGCATTAGAAATAAACACTGAAAATTTCAACCATCTACCTATAACGGTTCTTGAGATACAGCCCACTGACAGACAGACGGACGGACGGACGGATGGATGGACAGCGGAGGCTTAGTAATAGGGTTCCGTTGGTAACCCTCTGGGTACGAAACATTTTAAAATCTTATTTCAAAGGAAATTAAAGAATTGGGATTTATTGAAGCTCTACATCTCTTTAAAAATGGTCAATCAATGCCAAAATAGGGTAGAGTACATTTTTTTTTACAGTAGGTACACACGGTTAACGTTCGGTGAGGTAATAATTTTGAATTCAATGTTGGGCAAAAATCAAACATTTTATTTAAAACAGACGCAGTTATGTTTTAAATTTTAACTGTAATTTACAGAAGATTTATTCATGGTTACATTACAGAAACAAAACTGACGAAAAGTCAATATTTGTAGTCACAGGACTACAAAGATCATCACAGGGTGTTTTCTTTCACTTTTCGAGATTTATTCTTGAATCCATTAAATTTGAAAAGTACATGACCAAGATTTTTTTTATATTTTTCTAATAATATTGTCACGACTTGGCCGTTTTCAGCTTGACGTTGATTGACATTTACATATGTATATAAAAATTAATCCCCATTTCCCTTGGTCACGGCATCACGCGTGAACGGCTGGACCAATTTTGCTAATTCTTTTTTTGTTGTGTTTGTTATTGTTAGGGGAAAGTTCTTACAAAATAAAATTTTGGTTAAAAATATAGATCCGGGCGAAGCCGGGGCGGGCCACTAGAGTAAGATAAAATTGCTATCATTAAAAATTCATCACAATTAAACAGCTTGTGAAGCAAACAAAGTGTATGTTAATGTTCGGTGTGAGTTGAAAGTGTAGTTATTAAGTAATCGCTATCACATGAGATGCTCCGATGGGGCGAATCATCGCTTTCTCTCGGTTTCTAATAGGATCCGCTCACTTGTCCTTATGTAATGGAGTCAGGTGACAAACGGTCCCCGGGTTCTGGACATGCAATACCTCCTTTAGATTCTTCGGCAATAGTAATATGGCGTCTACCTCATTGTCAATCATGTTATTTTGAACATTAATTTCGAGACCGAGATTCATAACTCTGTTGCCATTAACAAGTTAAGTTGTTGCACCCGGTATAACTTGTCTGACTACCTTACATTTTTGCATTCGAATTCACCTATATTATAATATAGCTATTGATAAGTTCCTGAATCATGTTGAAAGATAGCAAGAATACTATTAGAAACAAAACAATGATCGTTCATCAACTACAGATATATTTAATACGTTTTACTTACGCATTATGTCTATGCCTAATTCAAAATGTCTTGTTATGCAATCATGTCGTTCTATCTATAATATTAATGGTCATGTTGGAGTTGAATGCACGACTTCTCATTGATATTTATCAACATTACAACTAATGTAAAGGGCCGCACAAAGGTTTAAAGTGAATATCGTGACTGATCTTGTGCAAGAATCCTCTTATTGTCGCAACTTTATAGGGCAAACAGTTTTAGAGTTAGTTGATCTGAGGAAATGTCAGTATATTACAAAAACGTTTACTTACAGCTTTAGTAGCGACTCCATCTTCTTTTCCATCGCGAAGAGCGAATCAGAAGGCTGTGACGTTAACACTTTGCAGAACGTGAACTTTGCGCACTGAGAGTCTTTCCAGTCAGTCTGCTTCACTAAGTCCATGGCTGCGGACGTCAGAGACGACGGGCTCGACCCTCCGTCTAGATGCTGCAAGTCGTCAGGCAAGTCCTCATTTAAAGACCTCTTAACAACGTGTTTTCGCTTCACTCTTCTAAGGCGAACGCCTTGGTAACTTGGCTCTTGGAAGAAGTTCAACACATCGCGCTTAGACCGCGTGCTCTCACCGTCCGGAGACATCACTACGTACACGTTCTCACTTGGCATCTTGTAGTTGTCGTCGTAGACCTTTTGAGTGCTTAGTATTTGCCTGTCAATGTCGTAAGGAGTTCCGAAGGATCGTTTGTGTTCTTTTTCTATCTCGTCCTGAATTTCTTCTTCACTCAAGCCGGCGCTGCGCATCAGATTCACATCTAGCAGTCTGCCCATAGCGACTGCTCCGAGACCTAACGCCGCACCACCTGCCATCAAGCCGATAGCTGGTAACATACCAGGAGCGCCTGAAGCTGCTGCTACTACACCTATCTTGTCTTGAGCATACCTCTGCGATTGGATCGAATTGGAGGGATATAGACCTAAGTTAGACGAAATCTTCTGTGTAGCCTCTACAATGGGGTCAAAGACAGGCTGTGCCACTTTAGCAATAGGGTCCATTATAGGTTTAGTGAATTGTTGAACTGTCTGACTGGCGCTGTTGAATGTGTCCTTCATGGAGTCAGTGAACCTCTTCCACAGAGACGGTTCGGGCACACGTTTGATGTAGGCATAGTTGTTGTAAGGGTATCTCGCGCCTTGGTACGACTGCGGGCTGTAGCTATTGTCGTAGTAAGAAAACTTGTTGTATTCATCCTCGTAGTACTTGTTCGCATTAATAGATGACTGCTGGGAGCGTTGCTGTCCGTAGCCATTGACTGGTTCCATCGGGTAAGGGTGAGCGCTTTTCGGTACGGTATTCGAGTAGTATTTAATTTTTCGTTCTTTGTTTTCGTAATTCTCCACGTTATCGCGGGTCGCTTTCGCAGGCTGTACTCCTAGGTCAGGATGAGCATACTGTAGGACTGGGTTCCTAACGCTTTCATCGAAGCCTGGCCTGGCGTTTTTAGGTGTGTACAGTGCGGAGTTGGGGAAACTGACTTCTCCAGGGTGTTGAAGCATACGCCTCTGGATGTGGCTCTCAGCGAATTCCATATCGCCATTATGCGACCTCGAACTGCGTCCACTGAAGTAATCACGTTTCGATTCCTGCTCGTTAATTTGCTTAATATACTCGATAAGTTTCGAGTTTGCAACTTTCGAATTATCAGCTTTAGTGAAAGGACCGTAGCCGGATTTGAGATAATAATTGTCTTTTTTCTGTTTGTACGAGTATGTTGGGTTGTCGCTCGCTACGTACGGGCCGCTGTCAGAGGGTTCGAATTTCAAGTTGTCGAATTTGGTGAATGGACCGTCTTTGGGTTCGAAGTTGTCTTCTTTGGTGAAAGGTCCAAAGCTTTGAGCGGGGTCGGCTGCGGCTATGTCCGGGTACACGTCAGCTTCAGGGATCGCTTTAGGTGGAGTGTAACCTTCGGGATAAGGCTGCAGTTCTCCATTCACGACTCTCGCGTTGCGCCAGGTCTTTTTGTCTGATTCATCATCGGGCATTCTCACACCTTGGATTTCTGGAATGCCATCCTCTCCGAGTGTAAGTATAGATCTGCCACGCTTATTGTTGTACTTTTCGATTGCCTTCTTTAGGTACATTGGCTCAGAACTAATAACGACAGGGTCTGGTACTTTGTAGGATTTTCCTTCGCCCTCGGAAACTTTAGTGCTCACAACTTCGATATACACTGGGTTCCTATCGTTCTTAATGACTGGATTGTGAGGATCAAATCTGTAACTCTTGATAGGTCCACCGTAGTCAAAAAGACTAGTTGATGTGATATAGACCTTTTTATTTTCTGTCTTCATTTCATTGTCGTATGTGGGATAGTAGTTTAAGGTTTCGGGATCAGCTTCAGGTTTTTTCCCATCTTCCTGGATAACGGATTCAGGGTACACTGACACTGGAGACCAGTTACCGTATTCTGCTTTAACGTCTGTCACTTCTTCAGGGTTTTTGTTTCTGTTTAGGTAATAGTCGTAGCCAGCGAGATCGCTGTTGACTCCGCCCATGAAGCTTAGCTTTCTTTGGTCTCTTGTTTCCGTTTTGTTTTTGTTTTCTTCTGTAGTGTTGAAGTTTGACACTGTAGTTCTGAAGGAAGCTGTGGTTGGTGCTTGAGTAGTGCTACTCGCATACGTGGTGGACTTGTCCTTCTTCTTGACGATCAGCTGTGTGACATGTCCGGCCTTCGTTCTGACGTTGAGTGTCTGTGTGTCGAGAGGGTTGAGACTCCTGGATACTTTGAGTTCTGTCCTCGTGGTCCTTGACGGTAGGATTGTGGTCCGTATGGTCTTCGTGGTCGTGGTGTTCTGTTCTGTGACCTCTGCCAGTGCGGCACAGAGGAGCCACAGTATGGCGCCTATCCGTATTACGGGAATCATCTGAAACGAGAAATGAGGAAGTCATTAGTCTAGTTACTTGGACAGAGAAAATGATTTGTGGAATAAGTTATCACCTAATTGCTGTTATGTTATTTTTTATAATTATATACGTTTAATTAACGTTCTATAAACCTCATATGTTTAAAGTGAAAGTGAATAATTTATATTTGTTTGAATACTCTTCACGGTAGCTGGTTTCTTTAGTATTACTTCCTTAATATTACTGTTTCAGTGACTTGCAGCCAATTTGTGGTTGCAAACGCGGGGAAGCAGAGCACCAAGTGATTCAGTTTTAGTTTAATCGATAAACAAAAGCATTTTCCTTCCTGTCTCTTTATAAATTAGGTCAACCACTATAGTTGCGCATTGCAGAAATGTGGTTATTAATTAGAAAACAGAGTCGTCATCAGATGACTATTGAATTAAATTTCTTCAATATTGTACATTTCTCGTGGGATTAAATCATCAGAAAATTGCTAGTTTCTTTTCACAATTTTCATTGACCGCAAAGAGAACGTACACGAAGCGCATACGTCTGTGACGTCACGTATCGATCACATAATCACGTATCGATTTCTTTAATTTATCGAGTGAAGGTAAAAGCGTTAGTTTGATGCTTTACTGCGAGTACCAATCACGAAAACTATAGAAAATGCGATGATCGCAGTGAAATCGTGATCGTACGCACAGATGCTAAGCATTACGGATACTCGTAGAAAGTATGGAAGAAATGCATCGCTGTGAAGTTTCCCAACTGTCGCGGTGGCGGACGGTATTTATGAAATTCTGGGTTTCTGTCTTGGACTGATGGGCAGGTTTCAATACCAAAATAATATAAACGTTAAAAGTTACGAAACTAAAGTTTCATATGCTGTTTAATTTAAAAAAAAATGTTTTAAATTTGATCACGGGACAATAATGCGACGTACTCGCAAGAGGGCAGTCGCTCGTTCCATAAACGCTATTATATAAGGACTGACACTGCAGAAGCAGTGGGATATTAAAATAGTAATCTAATACCTTTAAACGAACCATTCTTGTACATATGTATATTTATAATCTGAATCTCGGAAACAGCTCCAACGATTTTCATGAAATTTATTATGCAGGGGGTTTCGGGGTCGATAAATCGATGTAGCTAGATATCTAGGTTCCATTTTTAGAAAACGTTTACCAAAAAAAATCCGGTCATCCAGGTACTACATTATTATTCGTGGATTATAATTCAATACGAAACATGACGCAAAAATTGAGTTCGTGTCAGAGAATGGAATTGTGTTGCGTGCTGGCTTGTCAAATTAACTATTTGTAGTTAACTGTAGTTAACGTGGTCATAAGCGAGCATCGAATTACTTTGTTACTAGTATGTATCTATTCCGGCGTGTTCATATCAGGATAGTATTTATAACATGATGGATGGCTGTGTGTAATTAGTGCTGTTGTATTTGTTTTGGTTTTCAATTCATTTGTAAAAAAATTTTAGCAATCGAGCTGAATTTTGTGGATTTATCGAGTGTAAACTCAATGAGGCCTGCATAATAAAATTGTAATTTTATTATGCAGGCCTCATTCAACTTAATGTTTCAAATTACATTTGAATGGTTTGGTTTCTTTAGTGGTTTTTGGTGGTTGTATTCTGTTTAAGTTTATAATTTCTGTCTAATCATGTATTACCGCCATCTAGTTTTTGGTAACTAGAGATATTTATGCACCATATGCTCAGAAATAATTGATTTCTATTCCAGTTTTTTAACTCAGTTGATGTTTCATAATTTAAAATGAGCTCCGGTCTATAGACACTCACCCAACATCTTAAGCTGTACCTACTTCATATGTGTAAAGTGGAACGCCCTATGTGTAGCATCCAGGACTGTATTTTTCAACCCAAACCCGTTCCAGCCATAAACAGTGCTGTGACATGTCCAGCAAGCTTTCTATCGATTGATCGACTAAGTGCTCATCGATTATTCGCAATCGGACGATTCGGTAAAAAGTCTGATTAGTGGGCTATTAGTACTGTGTCATTAGCGGTGAAACTCGTACGAATGCAGCAATTATGTTTAGTCACCACCGGAAGTTGACTGAGCATGACGACGTAGATTGAGCGAGGCGATAGCTAAGCTTCAAATTATGCCATTAAAGCCTTTTTTGTTAACGGTCGGTGATGCAATTCTTGTTTGTAATAGATAAATGTTAAGGCCGACAAAGTCGACATGTTGAGGAAGGTTTTACACTATGCACGATTGTATGGACTATGTGACCGTTCTTTTGGAAAAACCCGCAACCTTATTCCCATTAATCACTAAAACTCCTGAAAACCAGAATCGACGCTCAGAGAAACGAGCCAGCTGTCTTGAGTCCCGCAACAAAAATACATATACAAAAATACGATCGACAACGAAAAAATAAATGAAAAAAGGATGTGCCTTCGCGTCTCTTATCGAGGCTTTTCCTTCAGTCATGACGCACTTACAGGCAAATCGATGTCTACATGAAAAAGGGATCATCACCGAGATCATCAATCGTATCATATTCGCTCTTTCACTGGCAAACAGTATCCGCGTCGGCACAATCAAAGGTTCTTATCCACTAGTCTTCGTCATCTCGTGTCCGTTGTGTCGCCGACTCGTCGCCGGCGCGCGCGCATAATTACGTGAAACTATAGGAAACGGACGGACCAACTTAGTTGGTCAAGTGATTCTCCTATAATTAAGAGATTATCCCTTTTTGTTGAATGTGATTATAATTATAAAGCTTTCTGTATAATGAAGATTTCTTTCACCTTATTCGGATACAGTGATGAATTGATGATAGATACTCTTGTAGGAAGGAGCCAAGACAAAATTGATCGTGGAATAAAATGGCAGTAAAAACGCCCGAAACGTTGTATTTTAAAATAAAATAGAGAAGTATCCTAATTCTAACTAATATTATAAATGCGACAGTGACTTTGTTACGCTTTCAGCTTTAATCGCTGAATCGATTTTGATGTACATATATTGGTATAGAGCTAGATGGGACTCTGGAGACGGCCATTTTTTTTTTTTTTTGTGAAGTTGGGAAATCGTCGTATGACTTCTTCCGCTCTGTGTGGAGCGGAAGGGTGTGTCAGACTCCAACTGACTAAAATCCATCCGTGTTCCTTCTAAAGCCCTTTGCGTTCCAGGGCCGCGGTGACTCTTTCGAACAAATTCCGCAACACTCTAGTTAGGCTCTGGCCCTGGTGGGCCCCGTCTCCTATGCTGACATTTCTTTGAGGTGCGTGGAACACACGCGCCATCGACCCGGGCCTGGTGGTGATCGGACAGCGAGCCACCCATGAAGACGGGAACAGGGCTACTTTTTTGTGAAAATAATACTTGAATCAAAAAAAGCTAGTTTCTTATAATTATGTGGTTTTATCGTAACCGTCCGCCGTCCTAACCCTCGCATCTGCGCAAACAGACGAAGGTAACGGCGAGGTTAGCGCGAGGTTTACCCGCGGCTCAATTAACCACGCTCTGTTAACCGCTTGGTTATCCGTTCGTACATCTGTGTAATTATATGTTTGTGAGGATCGCCTTGTCCGCTAATTAGCTGGTTTAGATCGCTTTTATTGTAATTTGTTTGGCGAATTTTCTATGGTACGTGTTTCATGGTAAATAGGTGCGAAGTGTAGGTTTAATGCGTAAAGTACCCACGATAATAATTATAACGGTAAGCAAAATGTAATTCTATAATCACGTTAGCGGACTTATTTCCATCGCTTAAAGTAAGTCTCAAGAAATCACGTTGTTGTGAGTCGACAGTATTAGGGTTTGTTCAATATCTCGACGAAAAATGATACTGCTTAGGTTTATATTTAAGCTAGTTGCCGTCTATTGCTTCGCCCGCGTGAATGTCGAAAATTATCCCAAGGGAACATACTCCCGAGATGAAAAGAGTCCTATGTGTTATTCCGAACTATAATCTATCTCTGTGCCAAAATAATCAAGATCCATTCAGTCGTTCTGTCGTGATTGAGTAACAAACATTCATCCATCACAACATCCAAACTTTCGTATCTATCTGTCTATCTATCTATATAAATAAAAATGAATCGCTAAATGTGTTGCTAAGCGCAAAACTCGGGAACCGCTGGACCAATTTCGCTAATTCTTTTTTTGTTGTGTTTTTTATTGACAGGAGAAGGTTCTCATGAAAGAAAATTTTGAAAAACATTAACATCCGGGCGAAGCCGGGGCTGTCCACTAGTTTATAATATTAGTATAGATTCAACAAATATTGCCCTCCATGTCTGCTTCCAATATTGGTTGTGAATTGTTCGTTTAGGGATAACACTAGTCACAAAATAGTCTCTCAACTCTAAATAACTTATTCATACAAAGATTTAGAGCTATTTAATGTAATAATTTGTAGTGACGTCCAGCAGTAAAATTTATAGAATTATTACGGAAGCACGCCGTTGTTTAATTTACAGCTGGTCAGCCTTTGACCTTAATGTTTGATTTATAAGGAGGTAGTCACATCGTTTATTGAGTAAGGCTAAGAAGTGGATGAGCCTAGTTTAGTTGCAGTTCCGAGACCCAAAGCCAGTTTTAATTATAGGAATATCTTTTATCTATTCTATCGTTCCAAGGTTATCGATAGTTGTTTCAGCTTGTGTTTTCGGTACTGTTAGATTTGAATGTTAATCAGGAAAAACAGGTTTATCAAATACTTGGTTCTACTAATTTAAACTGCGCTACTTTTGTTGTTACATAGACAGATTACTTTAGGGCGGGTTCCTGAATTGGGTATTTTACGTGTCAAACCCCAATAATGACCAATTTTGACAGGTTTTTAGACAATAGTAGAGTTTGACAAAAAACTCAATTTGAAATACTTAATTCACAAATCGAGGGGTGGTCTGTAGAGTACACAGAAACCATATCTACATTTTCTTCAGATATTTTACAAGTTTTCAGTACAAAATCTATCAAACCCCCATTTTATACGGCGGGCGAATGTTATATAATGATCGTAAAATCGGCGAAAGGGGAAAACAAGTTTTTTGTAAAACAAGCATATGAAAACCGTAGATATCATTGAAATGACCGCTCTACCAGCTAGTGCAAACCGACTCACTTCTCAAACTCTCGTTGAACAGTAGTGTTAAGTTTCTTGTCGTAATATTTTCACTGCGGCGCAGCGATATACTAAGTCTAATTTCTCCGTCTGATGGCGACTGCTTCAGGAACTGGAGCGTTCAGTGAAAACGTCTGACAGACCGACACACATATCTACACTCTACAGACACTCATACGCACTGCGCGTACGTATTCATTACAGTTGATGAGATAGATAACACAATGCAACATGGTTTGAATTGTGTCAAATATCTGTTTTTTCTCTCTCCATATTTTAAGGGTGGTTATATAGTGAAAGCTTTTCATGTTCATGAGAATTGTTAAACCCAAAATTGCCAATGATTTAAAATGAGGCAGTCAGTCTCTAGAATGAGATACAACTAATGCGGGCCATACATGTTCAAGTAATTTGATCCAAGAGGCTGATTTCAATTGTTTGATCAAATAGAAATACGAAATTTCGTATTTAAAATGTAAATGAGTCGTCAAATGGCATGAAGAAATACTTATTTTTTCAGGCTATTGATGACTCATTTTTATCAAATTTTCCCACAGACATTCATGCCAATTTGATCAAATTACTCCATACAAACCCCATATACACCACATAACGCCACTTTCTCCATATAAACGTGAAAATAGTTCAGTTTACACGATCTTTTGAGTGTTTTTCAAGACTAGAAGATTTTTTCAGGAAAATATATAAATTGGTTAGTAGTTATTGAGTGCCACGATGTTTTACGTCGCCAACGGAAACTCTTTATGGGTTAACTTATTACCTAGTTGTTACTTCGGTCACGTTGTTCAAGTGCTACGCATTACATTGTCTTCTATGAGGTATATCTCAGCTGCATTACAATGAGGATGACACTTTCGTAAGCGATCGTATCTTTTAAAGATCGGAGGTCAAAAAGCAATGTCATCATCTGCCCAGCCTTTTCCCAACTATATTGGGGTCGGCTCCCAGTCAAACCGGATTCAGCTGAATACCAGTGTGAATATACTTTAAAAAAAAAACAGAAATTGTTTTATAATTTGAAAAATATTCAGATGGTTGTACATATTAACTTTTACCAAGATTATAATCTAAACTACTAGTCTTTTGTTCTGTAGAAAAAAAAAAAATTCTTGTTGAATCCCGAACTTGTTTCGAAATCAACTACTAGATTTTCGTTTCTGATTTCAGCTTAATTTTCAGCCCAATTAGTTCAAATGCCTGACATAATACGGTGTTTAGATAAACACCGTATAACTATTATTGTATCTAGGTCACTTCCACCGGTTTACTGTTTCACAGCGCGCGATGTTTTCCTCCGATTGTGCGATGAAAAGCCTCGGTTCACACGGGGTGATGTCTAGAAACTCCGACCTATATTGTAGTCTGTTATTAAATTTTCCTCCTTTGTGTAGCGATGTCTTTGACCTCATTTATTAGAATGGATTTCTTTCGACTGTTTGGAGTTTTTTTTTATGGTTGAGCTGTATTGAGTAAGTCATTGATCTATGGAAAAAGTGCTGGGAAAATGTTCTATTACATAGGTGTAGAAAACAATGCTCAGATATGCAATTGCAATACCAACGCAGATTGCGTATCGATACTTCTTAACAATATTATTTTCTTTTGAAATGTTACCAAACTCTTGGCTCAGCTGTATGTGTTGAAAAATCTTGCTTTGAAGGTTTTTCATTTATAAGGTAGTTTAAAATATGTGAGCGATATGCGATCGAAGGCGGATTATTGGTAATCATGAATATGTCTCTACTATTATTGGGGTCGGCTTCCAGTCAAACCGGATTCAGCTGAATACCAGTATTTTATTTCAGTTAATTTATTTTAATACCTAGCACGACTGCTACGTTTTTATGATTAAAACAAATATATCGCGCATGACCTCGACACTGCAGTTCGTATGCGCCAGTACATTACTCTCATCTACCATACATTATACAAGTCAGAGTACACTCAACTGTGCTCGTCGGAGTTAACTCTCGTTTTCTAGGGTTGGCGCGGGTTTCACTTTCCATGGCGCTGGCGGCCAGCGGGGTCGCTGACCGCACCCTGCTCATCCACCATGTACTACAAGTATAAGCAGAAGGCTTACTCTATGTAGGTATATGACCTGCAGTGCGATTCTGTAAACATCTCATCGTGGAAACTAAGGTTAGGGGAACATTAAATGAGATGTTAATCCGTCAATTCAAGGTCGAAAGACAGCCTTGTTCACTGCATGCTTACTTCACTTAGGTTTTCACGGGGAAGGGTTTATAGAATAGACCGGGTGCAGGTGTGCTTTTGTGGCCTAAATTGAAGCACGAAGTAGATGGCGGAATAAATACGAAATATTCCGTAAAAACGAGAAATAAAGTTTTGGCGAATTCGTTTTTTTTGTTGAACTGTTCGCCTATAGTGTTGCTTTCAATAAGTAAATAACAACAGAAAAATAAGAAAAGTTTTACACAGTAGTTCGGAGAACGGAATAGACGAGCAAAAAAACTGCTCGCCATTAAGAGTGGATCTTCTGCGCTTGCTCATTAGCATGCTCTGCGCACGCGCAAGCGATCATTAGCCAGTTCTAATTAACTGATGAACAGATAGCCGCAGTGTTTTGTTATGTTAATGTAAGCTTGTTGCAAGTACCTTTTAATTAAGCTGAACGTCTCGCGGAGCAGATAACACGCTGTTTTCGTTATTCTTGCTTTATACTCTTTTTAGATCGTTGAGGATTTAATGTATAAAATGTAATGATGTAATCTCTCGTGTGGGTTTAGTAAGATATGTAGCGAAGCGTAGTGTATTGTTTTGTAAAGGCCATTCATCAGTCTTAGAATTTAGACTAGAACGTAGGAGGAACTGAGTGGAGTTAGCCGTATCTTGTAGGCTGTACACTGTACAGTCTTTAGAAAAGTTATGATTATGGGATCTTAAGATTCAGGATTATCCTAATAGACGTCAATCCTTACTCAAGTCTTAAGTCCCTCCTTGTGCCGTGTTCTTCATTGCTGAGGGTCGTCGCTCCCACCATCGATCGGATGATCACTTTCGTTCCTAAGTCCAATGTCCCACATTCAGCAGTCGACAAAACCGCCAAACACAAAGCGAAATTATCATAAGAAATCCGAAAGTCAAACAATAAAAAGCAAGTAGACAAACATTGCACACTTGTAAGTAAACAAGTGAGTAATAAATCAGTGTCAAGGCGCTCGCTCGCGACTCTTGCGCCGGGGGGCGGGGCCGCGCGCCATGTCGTGGTCGAGCGCATGCGCCTGCGCAGGTGCCATTGTGCTGATGAGCGGATTGAGGCGAAAAGCGTGACGCGGTACTTTTTGATGGTGGTTAGAGATGTTGGGAAATATTGATTGTGAAGATTTTAAAAAGCATATCCAGTTATAGGCAGAGACATAGGGAAAGAGAGAGAAGAAGAGTAAAATCATACACTCTACAAAGGTTGAGGACACATTTTTTTCGTTTTCTTTGCTATGGTATATTTTATATTCGTTTTATTTCGGAAATCAACCCTAAGTCTTGTGAAGTTCGGTTATTTTCATATTTTCTTTAAGGAAAATACAAAACTGTTTGCACCACAAATCATTAAGTAAAGGTTCAATAAAGTGATTATCTACTCGAACGCGCTCGCAAGTTGTTTCACAAACCGTAACGGAAGCGCCCACACAATTTCCGCAACCTAAATTATCATAAAACTACATCGTCCATGTCGCTACTACAAAACGCCTCCACACCTACAAGTGTAGCACGGATTTAATTAATGAATCGATTACGCACGTGACATGTGATCCCATTTACATCTGACCAACTTAAAAAATCGACCAGCCTTCAAAAACGGAAGTGTTATGAGCACATGCGCAAGCGCAAATCTTATTACGACACAGCCGAGGAAACCGAATCAAAACCCAAATAAGAAAGCATCGCATTCCAATATAATTACAAAATCGATCGACGTGTTTGCTTTGGGCGCTAGTGAAAGCAGTTGCGTCATGTTACGCTGATTGGTCGCTGCTGCGCACGACAGCGCCCGATCGCGCACGAAGTGCCCCGAACATACCCGACTATTCACGAACACACCCGAGCAACGGTTCCCACGTTTTAACATTACGCGAGTTAATTACTAATTAGAGAGTGAATAGTTTTTGGAGTTGGACATTAAAGTCGCTGTTTTGAGCGTAATTCTTAATGAATGGTGAGAATTTAGGCTTCTTAATGGTGCCGTCCATCATTTTCGCACGTTTAATGTACTAAATGAGAACAATTTGATGGGTTTTGTAATGAAGCGCGGGTACTTTCATGTTTAAATGAACGTCTGTTGTTGATGACGCGATAAAAATTCGTCTTCACGCAGCTGTTAAGATAGTTGTATAATGATAAGTTATGTACATTTCGATGATTATTTGTGACTCCTAACATTCTAGAATTGTCTGTTTGATTTCGTAATTTATGTTATTTGAGTTTTTTTTCGCTCATCGTAGACAACTTTGTAGCAATGCATAATGGTTACTTTAGCAACAAATGGTTACCTGTTAGGACGTTGCAAACGCCTTCTCAAATTGAAAAAAAATGCCTGATTTTTGCTCTTTTACCTAAATAAACGTAGATATTACCTATTTGAAATTTTAAACTATAAGCGAAAGCCGCTTTCCTAGTATATTATTAAACGATTCCCGTGCTTCACGCTCCGCTCGGAAATCATGCAAATATAACATTATCTGATGCTGTTCTACAACGCGTGGGTCTGTCAAGTTCGGTATTGTACCATTGTATCAGTGTGCTTTCGGTATTGTGCAGTGTGAGTTATACCTACTTTGTTTTCTCTGTTATAGTTTTATTACATTTTTATTTAATATAATATTCTAGTAACATGAGCTTTCTCAGGATGTTAAAGAATCAGTTAACCATCTCGTTTTATTATTTTAACAGTTATCAATTATCAACATGACCATTTCAGCGACAGACTTCCACTGCTGGACATAGGCCTCCTTCAAGTGTCGCCACATAGACCGGTCCTGGGTCCGTCTCGCCTCCAGCGGATTCTCGCGACCTTCCTCAGGTCATCGGTCCACCTTGTGGTAGGCCTTCCAACGTTTCGTCTTTCGTAGGTACGCTGTTACCGCTCTACCTTTCATTAAATTCAATGCATACTCATTATGTATAAAATATTCGGTAGGTATCTACTTATTTTACAACTTATCATCATCCCAGTTCTTAGAGGTGTCCGCAAAATTAATTGAGCTTGAAGCTAATTCGCAATTTTCCTTCAGAAATGATTTATCCTAATACATATATAAAATTCTTCCGATACTGACTGACTGACTGACTAACAGACAATACACAGCCGAAACTACTGGTCGTAGAAAGCTGAACTTTGGCATGTAGGTTCCTAGGGGAGTGCAGGGAAGCACTAAGAGAGGATTTCCCGAAATTCCTACGGGAACGGGAAAAAACGGGATATGCGTGTACGAAGTCGCGGGCAAATGCTTATCTTAGATAAATAGTTTTAAATGAAAATTCAGCTACGCTTAACTACTTCCCAAAGAAATTAAAATTAACACAGTGCACATACTATTATTAACTATCATCTTAATACTATGGTATTACTTACTTCCGTAACCACCAAATGGAATAACTAGCTCTGGCATGATTTTATAAGTAGGTAAATTATTGCTTCCAAGGTCGTATTGAAAACATAACATTATGGCCAAAGGCTATTATACCAAACCACGTGTTCAAAATGACCGGGTTACCGCTCCATCCATTTAAACTAAAACCAGTCGAAGTCGAAACACATTATTAACTTTCAGTTTCGACCATAACATTTTAATGGTTTTCTGCTGACCCAAATACGATGGAACTGCACTTATATAGTAGATAGCGTATCGCTGTTTATGTTTTTAGTTATGCCTCGCTCTAAATACCCATCTCTACTTAAAAATATTAATTGTTTCTGACGTTAATGGTTGTTCCACGAAAATTCATGATTGTGTATATTTTAAAAGTTTTTATGTCAATACAGTCATCTGCCTAGCCTTTTCCCAACTATATTAGGGTCGGCTTCTAGTCAAACCGGATTCAGCTGAATACCAGTATTTTACGTGGAGCGGCTGCCTACCAGACCTCCACAACCCATTAACTGGGTAACACGGTAGTTCTTGGCAAGACTGGAGCCAGATTTAATGGCTTCTGACAATCCGTAACGACTGCCAAAGATCTACAAATGATAGCCGGGACCAACGGCTTAACGTGCTTTCCGGGGCACGGAGGAAACTCGGTATGTTAAGATGGTCACCCATCTACAGACCAACCTTGGCAAACGTAGCTTAACCTTGAAGATCGACCCGTGCGGCTGCTATTATTTAGCCATGAGCTCCTCTCGATGTCGATACAGTATGAATCATGAAAAAATTTGAGAAATGACATGCAGGGGTTGACAACTGTCGTGACAACTAATCGAGAAGTATGGAAGTTTTAGGCATGTTGCGCCGACACCAAATTCATCGCGATAGGGCAGGACAATGATTATATTGTGCAGTATAATATGTCTTCTTGTCTTGATTTGTCAGACTATCGTAATTATATTTGCGTTTCCCTTGTTAGCCGGAGAATAGTGTGGGTAGCTGGTATATGCCTATTATTTATGTCCTATAGTGTTCAGAGTTATTTCCGTAAGACCTTGGGCATAGTTATTTCCGATAGCAATAAAGTGTTAAAATTAACTGCGAATAGCTTATTTATAGGTTTTCCAACAACGGACGTGAAAATATGCAACAAGTATTTGATAAATTTTAAAGACATTTATAGACCATGCTTAATTCCAGTATACTAAAACTCATTTAATTTAGAATTTGAAATACTCAATTGTCAAATTTTGGAACAACAAACTTATGTTCGCATAGCAAAATAAAAGCAAATGTTCACTTCAAATATACAACGTTAAAGGCAATACGATTAAATGTTGGCAATGGATTTAAATTATCTCGAATTATTAGTCTAGTAATGAGTTTTGTATTGAGTGAGAGTGCTATTTATTTTCACTCATTGTGCAACAGAAACACGTATAAGATATTATCTGTTTATTTTAATCCTCAACTCAATAATAATATTGATAATCCTGAGTTACTGTCACCTCATCCATCTTCGAATTATATGCGGAACTGTTATATTGTGCGTGCAAGCAGTAATTTCAATGATAAATGCAAGGAATTTGATTTAAATCTTTACAGTTAGTGTGAATTCGGCCAGAAGGTGCTTAAGGATAAAATTTTTCAAGTAGCGGTAGGTTAAACTATTTTCTCTATTATTTCGGTTATATAATTGCAAACCAAGATTGCTTCTTATTTGAATTAAAGCGGTGTGTTCTGTAGTTTTGTGCTCACACCATAAATTAGTACTGTAATTCTATACGCGAGGATTTGTAATTGGCTTTTTGGTGACTATGGTTTCCTTTTTCTTGTTTATTTTTATTAGCTGTAAGTCCTCCATGTTTTAAAAATAAATCAATTACCAGTTGCTTCAGAAAAATTATGAGCATGACTAGAGAGCCAGAAAAGGAAAATGGCAAGTATTAAAACAAGCACCTGCAGTAAAGTGTAGTGAAGCGACGCCGAACTCGCCGCCACTCAACTAGTGCGTGACGATTGTCGACTTACTTTCGATGATCCTATGTAATTGGGCAATTGGCTTCGTTTATAGAAATAATTTTATTTTTATAAAGTGAGAATTAACATCAAAATTAATAATGTATTATAATCACGTGATCTCACCTCATCAAAATAAATAATGTAATATAATCACGTGCTGCCAGGGTTGCGGAATTTGTTTGAGTCACCGCGGCCCTGGAACGCAAAGGGCTTTAGAAGGAACACGGATGGGTTTTAGTCAGTAAGAGTCTGACACGCCCTTCCGCTTCACCCAGAGCGGAAGAAGTCATTTGATGACTTCCCATCCTTTAAAAAATATAATAATAATAATCA
Organism: Mamestra brassicae; assembly: GCA_905163435.1. NCBI lineage: Eukaryota > Metazoa > Arthropoda > Insecta > Lepidoptera > Noctuidae > Mamestra > Mamestra brassicae. The sequence goes on along the minus strand of LR990999.1, from coordinate 560,481 downwards.
CGAGGCTCTTAAAAAGATTAGACAAACGAGCCACAAAAATGGATAGCAAACAACCAATTTTTGATTTTGTTAGCGGTTTGCTACGTACCTATTGCTACGAGAAGCTACGCCGTAGCGGTTAGCGTGGCGGCGTAGTACGCACCGAACGTTATGATCTTGATTGTAATGGCTACGAATTTTCGAGTTTGTATTATTTTTAAAATTTATTATATTCTGTTTTTAATAGAAAATACATGCTTGCTCCTCGTCCTAAATCAACCACTCGTTATAAGACTCACTTTTACAAACCAGAGTTATCTTTTACTACGAGTTAGCCACTAACTTGGGGCATTATTGGCGCATCGTGGCGTTTGACGACACGATTGGCATTGGCATAGTGTTTGAGCGATTGACTGCTGCGCGGCGTGTCGCGGGTTCGATTCCCGCACGAAACAAATATTTGTATGGCCTGCAAATAGTTGTTCCGGGTCTTGTGCCGCCCGTGTGTGTGAATATATATGATTTGTGAACGCACCCACGATACAGGAGTAATTCCTAGTGTGGGGCAACGTTTTTCAAAGAAAAAATAAATTATGGATGAAATTACTACCTTTTGCCCGCGATTTTGTACGCACGCATCCCGATTTTTTCCGATCCCGTAAGAATTTCGGAAAATTTTCTCTTAGTGCTCCCCTACACTCCCCAAGGAACCTATATGCCAAATTTCAGCTTTCTACGACTGGTAGTTTCGGGTGTGCGTTTTTGTCAGTCACCAGAAACGGAAGAATTTTAAATATATTAATTGATGATTCTGAGTTAGTAACGGAGAGATGGTTGCTACTCTCTGAGTTAAACATAAGTCAGGTTTGTGTGAGTTGGTCTTAGAAAAGAAAAATGGTCACTACTCAAATCAAAAATAACAAATAAAAATCCACCTTCAACATCCGATTCTGTCAGCTGACACGTCTGTGGCACACTTTCGGTGACGTAAGGCGCGTTTCACACGAGCGCGAGTTCATCGTTACACAACAACTGACGAGCGGGGTTTTGTCTCAATTGTTTTGCTCTTTGTTGCTCTGTCTGTTGCCCAATATCGATAGATAAGCTTGTAGCCTGATGGGGAATGATTAATGTGTAGTGTGCCTAATTGGGCTTCGGTTTTTTGGATGTTTTTTTGATGTGGATTAAGAGCTAAGTCTGTGCATACAAAGTTGCAGACGATTTTCCGTTTGAAGTGGCGTTACATTAAATAATTGCGATCCCTGACTCGGGGATCGGGGGTATGAATCCAGTAACACTGCTTTTTATTCAACTGTGCCAGAAGTAGGGTGATGATTTATTCTGTGTTTGGGGTTTACATTTGAAATTTCATTGTTGGTTGACGGAGTCTGGATGTGTGTGCGATTCCTGGCAATAGACTCGCCCTCCATTATATGGGTTTTACGTAGTAAATACAATTCGAAATATACTAGGTGTAGGATAAGTACGCATCTGCCTAACCCTTCATAATACAGGCGTGGTGTTATGTTATTAAGCAATAAATAAAACGTTAATTCACACTATATTTTAAAAACAACCTCTACACTTAATTATTACATAATTTGCATGACCTCAGCCAGTTTCAAGACCGTTTCATTTATGGTTTTCAAGTAGAACTTGCGATAAATATAGTTTATAAACATTCTCCGGAAGTGGGTCGATAATTCATGCAATTATAAAGGTTTATTTCTCCACTACTGCTTGAAAACTGATATAAAAGGAAAACATTTAAGGAAATTGAGTCATGTCATCCTTTACTTGGACCGCATTGAGGCTTGGGACGCCATTCCCTCTCGCTCGGACCCATCCCGATAGTGCAAGTGGGAATAATAAGGGCTATTTAGGATGACGGGATGATGTTTGTTTATGGTTAGTGCTGCTGTTTTATCAAAGAAAAGAAAAACCAATGAGTGGCTCCAACACTATGGTTCATTTGACCTAAATACAATTATGTGGTGATTAATATGGAGCCGCATATTTTTAAAATTGAAAATTGCCTATTACTTCTCCCGCTCCGGGCGGATTTGAAGGGAGTGTCAGACTCTTACTACGTCACTGTGTTCCTCAAATGCCGTTTGCGTTTCAGGGCCGCAGTGACTCTTTTGAAAAATTCCACAAACGATGCGGGGGCCCCTGTTGTGTTTGTGGAGCATTTTGTGTTTCATAGACAAATGTTGAAACTAGCCAGCACCTATTAATTCGCAACACGCTGTCTATCCATCGCAATGTCTATATAAATCCATTATGTCCTAATGGGCATGAGGCCGCATGCTCGATGGCTCATTACGCGCAGTATGTAGGACGATCCTTGGGTCAATGCTGCTGACGACACCACGCGACGCCTGTGTGTGCTGAGCTTTTGTTGGGTGTTTTCCTTAAGTACCAGTATCTGTTGTTGTAATGTATTAAATGTAATTGTATTTGAGTGAGTTTTTGTATTTATTGCTTTTTGCTATTCTATGTATAAAAAGCGGTTCAAGCAATCATCAGCCAATCTTCGTTACTTCCCAACTATGTTGGAGTTGGAATTAAATGTAGCTACCGTCAGATATTTCAACGGTCTAACCAATGAGACAATTGAAGATTCGTTTAGATCTCAGATCAGATCTTACTGGTCGTACTATGTCCGTCGTCATAGATAATCGATGCACAAAAAGGCGATAGTGACCCAGTCACCCTTTGAGCGAAACATTTGCAGGTGTGAAATGATTACATTTAAAAAACCTGAAAGAAGTATGGGCTGGGAGACGGAAAAAGTGGTGCAATGCATATGCTGATAATATTATCTGCTCCAAAAACCTACTTCGCCTAAAAAGGGTATCATCAAATCACCCGTATGTTTGATAGACCTTCAAAAAGTTAGGTTGTGTGAAGACAATCTCTGTAGAGGACTCCACAAACTCAATCGAACGATCGTTGCCAATGGTTACGAAGCATACGCTGAAAATATTACTTCCGAATGAGGCTTGTACAGTAAGAAATAATGTAAAGCGCTAGAAGAGCGATGTGCATCAGTTCTCAGCGCTGCAGGTTTATCGCTGAGGCCATCAGACTGACCTATTTCCTAGAGCTGTGCTCAGTTTTTCTTAACTTTCATAAAAAAACAATACAATTTACGTTTTACGTATTTTTGTATGATCGGGAACGTCGACTTGCGATCTTAGACTGCGTTAAATAATTAAATTGTCACAGATTAAGTGATATAGATAAAGAGTTATACAGAATTTGCATAATGTTGCTGTCGATGTGATAATTTAACCCAAACTTAACCGGAGGTCATGTAAACGGGTGGATATTGAAAAACTATCTACTAAAATAAATATAAAGGAAATTATAGAGAAGAGGAGAATACATTTTAAAGCTACTTAAGATAACTGCGATTATTAGTTGAAACTTTAACTTCTTGATTGATGGATTTTCATCATTTTTTTTTTAAACGTTGCCCCACACTAGGAATTACTCCTGTATCGTGGGTGCGTTTACAAATATACAAAGTCACATACATAAACAGCCAGACCCGGAACAACTATCTGTAGGCCATACAAATAATTGTACCGTGCGGGAATCGAACCCGCGACACGCAGCGCAGCAGTCAATCGCTCAACCACTGCGCCAACCGTGCTGTCAGTGTGTGACATTGGATCACAAGTGGGGTCATGAACTTATTTCTATAATGTTGACTAAATTAATACAGTGATAATAACTTTACTAAATACATTGTTAAAATTCGTTATCGGATATTTTAACTTAACTCCGTCACTTTCACAAAAAACTTTTCCGCAAATTTTCCTTCACATAAAATAGCAGTTAGATTTTCTTCGCTTCATGCAACATTTATAAATTATAATTCCATTTAAATCGGTTATCCAGCAAATAGCGTGTCCGAAAGTCCAAACATTACATAATCCGAGGGTACTGTAGTGCAGTATACTCACAGTGCGCAGTGTCCCGTCGCGTAGAAAGTGAAAAGATCAGCGGCGCGCGCGCATGGGCGCCTGCACTCACTTTCCTCACAGCACTCTCACTCGGATTCAAGCACACTGCCTCAATTTATCAAAATAATACAAAAATCCAGTTGTATAATTTTATAAGTTATAGACACTTTGAATTCGCAGTACTAAATTCTGAATTCAAAAATCGTTCGTTGCGCGGTTGTGTGCGTTCGTGCGTGGTCGGGTGTTGTCGGCAGTCCGGGCCGGCGCGTCAGGTGCGACTGTCGCTCGGTGAGAGCCGCGCGCTGCGCCTGCGCCTCGGGTTGTGTAACTCTTCCACGGTGGGATGGTGTGAAGATTTTGACAATTTTTTTGAACATTCCATTCGATGTGAATCTGGGTCTCGTTACATCATATCGGTTTTGAGTATTTTCTCTTCATCGTATGGATAATTTATTTGGGCTCGGGCTTAATGCGATTATGTATTACTGACCATCTTATTACATATGTGTAATCAATGGGGTTCATAATGCTCTTAAATATTTTTGATTACAATTAATCAAATTAAATTCTCTTAATACCTACTCTCTTTTTACACAGTTAAGTAATAAGCACACCTACAAATAATAAAACATTCGAAAGTACACAGCCACCTAACTACAAGATCAGAAACACTAAAACACAGTCGCAATCGCAATAAAGCAAACATTTCCTGAACAAAGCTTCGTTTATGAGCGCATGACGTAACGGCCGGACGCGGCAATTACCGGAGAAAACCCGGCCGGACCGGACCGGACGCGTGCCGGACACGGCCCGGCCACGTGACACCGATGTGGAACAGGCGGACAGGTGGACAGGTGTACACCTGCGCTTATAAGGCAAGCTGTGTTTTTGGGACACCCGTGTTAGGTGACGACAGATAGAGGTGAATGAGGTGCCGGCTTGTCTCGGGTGAGAATAGTTTTCGTAAGGTCGAATGCCTTTTGGGTGATGCAGATATAAGATCTTGAAGAGAGCCGTAGGTATAGTCTTAGATCTGTGGATTTGCTTAGTAACATAGGTATCTCCAGGACTTTCAGTGGTTGGGAACTTAGGATTAGTTTGGCAGGCTTGCCCCAAAATAATAAGGGGTCTTCAGATTTTCAACACAATGTATGCCATTGTTCATCATATGCAGCAACAGGGTTAGGCAGTACCGTCACTTAATAAACATAGGTTATCCACATTTCGCCACAAATGTTTTAAGTCTCATGTTATCGTTGACAAAGGTGAGTGATGATAGTCTGTCGGTTGACACGAAAATACAAGAAAACAACGTGTTGAACCGACCGGGTGACCCCAAGATAGGACAGGCGCAGGATGATTCTGATGACGATGTAATAGAAAGTGAGGTTTTTTCTAGCCATAAATCCAATCGTAGTTTGTTATGTTACTGAGAAATTCCTGCTGGAAATACCCAATATCAACCCATCGTTCTTTTATTGTACGCTGATGAAGTTATTCGGTGTTAATTTCAAAACAAATTAACAACATCGCTTGACATTCGCTCTAAGCGTCAAAGAAAGTAGGTGCTGCATTATTAGATAGTAAACAAGTTTATATTGCACTTGTCTCTTTGTCCAGCGCTGACAAGCGATGTCGTCTTATTGCAGCGCTTTATGTTCGCATTCAATCTCGTTAGCGCTTTGAAATAGCTTGTCAAATAGTCAATACATCGCTAACGAGGCATGGCTACTAAAATGTCTGTAAAACCATGCTATTGCTAAAGACTTTGCAAATTTTCAATAACTCGATGGATTTTAGGAAAAACCGTTGAAAATATTTTACAAGGGCTTCTGTGAAACGAGGAAATGGCAGTCAGTTAATCCATAGAAAAAGTAACTCCCAAACAGGTACTTACGCAGCACAAATTTATGCGCACAAGGCTCCGCTCAGGGATTTACTATTGATTGTTTCGCGTGGTCGACGATGGAGCACGCTTTCCTAGAAGTCACCTATTCACTCTTAACATAAAGACTCCCAGGTCGTCGCTACCAGGAAACACACGTTTTCGGTTTCCTCTCATCATACCCCACCAAGTTAAACTATCCAGTTTTCGTGCTGAATTTCCTTTGCTGAAAAACCCTCTGGGCTGCATTTCTTCAGCAATCATTCTGTTTGCAAAGCATGTGGAATGAAGTAACATTCCCCATATCTCACAGATCATCATCTGCCTAGCCTTTTCCCAACTATATTGGGGTCGGCTTCCAGTCAAACCGGATTCAGCTGAATACTAGTATTTTACGAGGAGCGGCTGCCTACCAGACGCCCACAACCCATTAATTGGGTAACACGGTACTCCTTGGCAAGACTGGTGTCAGATTATCTGGCTTCTGACTATCCGTAACGACTGCCAAAGATCCACAAATGACAGCCGGGACCAACGGCTTAACGTGCTTTCCGAGGCACGGAGGAGTCTCGGTATGTTGAGATGGTCACCCACCCACAGACCAACCTCGGCAAGCGTTGCTTAACCTTGAAGATTGACCCGTGCGGCTGTCATTATTTAGCCACGAGCTCCTATCTCACAGATATAATGTTTAAAAACATACATTCTTGGCAAACGAAGATTTTTTATCAGTTTGTAATGTCTTTTAAAGAAACAAAATCAACAAATCAAAGCTTAAAATATATGGCTTGAAAGAATTGCAATTTTGCAGAGTGACAAGCAATTATTTATGAAATTAATTCCACAGACATTTTTAATAAAACCTTTTACTTTTCAATGAATCTTGATTGAAATTATTAATTAATGACTTATGATGATAGAGTGTATATTTCTTTTGACTACTTTATTAAAAGTTAGTTAGTTCTTGGAAGACTAAAAAAGGCGCTAATATTTTAGATGCGAAAGTCGGTCTATACCCACTACTACATTTAAAACTTGTCTTTTCCCGTTACGAGTTTGAGGGTTGATTTATTGGGTGTTTACCATTTTCTACGCACATTTTGAACTCCTAAATGCTGTTGAATATTTTTCACACAAAAAAAAACTTAAACATTTTGTCCAACATGGGAATCGAACTCGACACCCTCCAAACTCAGTAACCGCACTTGTGACCACTAAACCAACAGGTTCTCGCCTCAGGCGACCTGTATCCGGTTCACATAAGTATTGGTGTCATCTAAGAGATGGTTTTAGCACTCCATGTACTTATTTACACACATAATTATTATGTAAGAACATAAGCGTTTATGTATTACGTGTAAGTGTTAGTTGCTAAGAATTGACAGCTCCGCGCTTCAAGAAATTATAGTCTTCGAATAAAAATGGGACTTCGAATCAAACCGGACGTAGCTGAGTACCAGTATTTTATATGGAGCGGCTGCCTATCTGACCCACACAACCCAGAAACTCGATACTCCTTGGCAATACTAGTGTCAGATTTATTGGTTTCTGACGACGCGTTACGACTGCCAGAGATCTAAAAATGACAGCCGGGACCAACAACTTAACGTGCTTTCCAAGTCATGGAAGAATTTCTGCGAATTAAAATGGTCACGCATCCACCTGACCGTGGCAAGCCTCACCTTGTAGATCGATCTGCATGTCTGCTATTATTTAGCTACGAGCACTTATAATTACTTAAATCTCAGCTACCGACTTTCTCCGTATTAATTCAACAAACACAGAACATAAATTAAAAATGCATTACAAATTACTTGTCTGTACACCAAACAAAAAACTGGAGCAGTCACCAGTCAGCCAAACTCACACTCCGGTCATTTACATCCCATGCATAGTCATATAAGTGTATGACGGCATGCTGCGCGTGCGCATAATAATCTTCGTATTGTGTAACTGTGAGGTCGGCGCGGCGCGCGGCTGCTAGGAGACTGACCGGAGGACCTAGCTCCTAGCACTTTCTCTTGAAGTTAGGGTTAGTGCGCGTGAGCTTTACGCTATAGAGTGGAGCTTCATGTATGTATAGTAGGCGCCATATAAATGTGGAATAAAGTATATTGACCTTTCCCTAATAACTGTTCATAGGTACCTAAACAATAAAATATAAATCGTTTTTCATTATTAAACAATGTTAAGGATCACGAGAGATGATGATTCGGGACAGTTTTGTGTCATTAATTCCGTTTTTCAAATTAAAAATTTCAATAAATGTAGGTGGGTCAATGACCGTTATTCCACGATTATCTGGCGCCAACTATAGGTCTTGGGATGTTGTATTCAATGTGTTTTTTATAAACAGCTTACATTTCATCACATTTAAGTTTGCTCACTTTTAGGAAGGTGTCTTTCCGGCCAACGTATTAAATCCGACATACAAAACAGTAATGCAAAAATAAGTCTTCATCAAAACAAGTATTGTGAACTTTAACTTACACACATAATTAGCCAATAATGTTCCCACAGCTGGGAAACAGGCCTCTCTCTGTGAAGGGCTGTAATCCAAAAGAGAGCAAATATTATTAGCCACCCTGCTCAGTGGCATCCCTACAATTATGCTATAGTAGGCGCCAGATAAATGTGGAATAAAGTATATTGACCTTTCCCTAATACCTGTTCATAGGTACCTGAACAATTAAATATGAATCGTTTTTCATTATTAGACAATGTTAAGGATCACGAGAGATGATGATTCGGGACAGCTTTGTGTCATTAATTCCGTTTTTCAAATTAAAAATGTCAATAATTGTAGGTGGGTCAATGACCGTTATTCCACGATTATCTGGCGCCTACTATACATTGTTTTTTCTTAAAATAAACATCCGAGTTAATATACAATGAAACATGATTAAAAAAGGCATTACCAAGAGATGTTATGTCTCTTGGTAATGCCTTTTTTAATCATGTTTTATTGTATATTCTTACAAACTCTTTCATGTAAATTATGATCATCATTAAGTTCCTTCTCACCTTTGGAGAGCCCTCATTTTCAATCTGCCGTACTGCCCAGATATTTTGTTTTAGAAGACCGCTGCATAGCAACTGCTAGGATAATTAAATATGGCAAAAAGGCCTTGGTTGCGGATATTGCGGTTGTATTCTGCACCCAAGAAAGTGTCAACGTTTGTTAAAAGGGTGTAACTTATGTGCCAATTGCGTCATTTCCCTAGTGAGAATGTTTTATGGTGCGGCTGCGATGTGTTCGTCACGAACTTGTGAATGGGCTTCAATAAACAGTCGTGAATGACTGGTGTTTGTGCAATTGTTTGCCACATTGTGCTATGTGCCTTTGTAATATTAAGCTATTACATTTGTGGTTGTTTATTAGGATTGTTTATGTCATGTGTTTCCGTGGGTAGCTCATAAAAAGCGTTTTGTTTTTTACGATAACTTAGTTTGAATTTTGGTCCTGATAGCTGAGTTGTCTAGAGCTGTGTAGGTACTTGTCACTAGTTTTTGTATTATTAGTCTTTTTTCCCGTCGCTTTAGCTGCCAATTTAACTTTTGTGCAAGGTGTATCGTGTCCACAAACGAAATTGAAAACTAAGAAGTTTCCAATAGGTGTGTGTCCAAGAGACCAGAGGGCCTTTCTTAATTTTTTCGAATCCTATAGTTCTTGGCTAGCATTAAACATGGTTAGTTCTACTTTTTGTCAGTCATGTGCGTGTTAATCGTGTGCCGAAGTGGCGTGCAACCACCGGTCAGAACGAGAGGAAGTTTCCGCTTCTCGATTACTTTACTTGTAGAACAAGTAAAGTAATCGTGTTTTACGTGCCCCTGTAATTGCCGGAACTATGAGTATAATGTTGTTGCAAGCGTTATTTTGGCGACGCTTTGGGGAAAGCCTACATAGGTGGAGTAAGGTGACCGAGTGGCGTCCGTTGGCTGGAAGAAGAAGTATCGGTCGTCCGGCGGTGAGATAGGCAGACGACATTGTTGCCATCGCGGGTAGAACCTGCATGAGGGTGGCCCAGGAAAGTGGGAAGTGGCACAAGAAAAGAATGGCCTATGCTCAGCAGTTGGTGAAGTCGGGCTGTCAGAATGATGATGATGTCTACTTTTGAGGGCAGACCTCAAGAGTTGAGTGTCCTACTTGAGAGTAAAATCCCGTGTCTCTACGTAACTCTAGTGTTTTGAGTGTCTGATACTGTGTCGTGTGCGTCTGACACTTGCCCAACATGTTCAATATTCGAGTCAGCCCCAATCTGACAAATAAAGATAGCTAGTTGGGAGATTCACTCAATTTTGACAGTCGTTTCGGATCGATAAAACCTTGAAGTATATTAAAACTAAATCGACAAGCATTTAGAGTTTTCAACCACTTTTAAGCCCAGTTTCTCGTCTGAAAATGATCTCAACATTATTGTGATATATTGTTAAACACGCGTTGTCTAGCCGTGATTGGATGAGTGAGTTTTCTACAGCCAATTGCATTACTTTACCTGCGAATAATCTACGACGGGGCGATATTTTTTTTCCAGAAACCGGGGGTCACTAACATTCATAATCTAACCGTAATTCGTTTCCAATTAATTGATCAACAATGCATTAACATTTACTTATGTCTTTCATTATATTCGGAACATAACACTTTGTTAGTGTTTGCAAAATGAATTGGCGTCACTTTCCTCAGATTACTTCCGCAGATGCCGAATGTTATGTAACGAGAAATCTGCTTTTTGTTAGATTGTGTTACGATTGTGAGCTGAATATTAATGTGTCCGTTTTAATATATTATTGTGATCGTTTTGAATTATTTTGCGGTGACTTTTATATTAATTTATGTATGGTTTAATATTAAATAAGCTGCTTTGTTTGCATACGAACTTTAACCCGGTTTAGTGACAGAAATCTGCTTGTATTATTATTATTACATCTAGCTTGAACTGTCCCACTGCTGGGTAACAGCCTTCCTCCATTCCTTCCATTGTTCCTGGTTTTCATAACCGGTAGTGCAAGAAGTGGACGCCTTGCCTATTCCTACGGAAGTTATTCAAGTCGTCCCGCTGTCTCCTTCGTGGTCTGACGTAACCTCTCTCGATTTCAGGGCACCAATTTTGTGTTTTGTGATCCCATCGCTCGGTGGACATGCAGCAAACATGTCAAGCCCAGTACCATTTTTCCTGGGTAGCGTTGTGAGGCACGTCAACGATCTGTGTTTTGGAGCGCAGTATAGAATTTTTATTTTAGTATAGAATTTAAACTAAGCAAGTTTTTCAAAATCTGTTTATTTTTGATAACTCTCTAACTGCTAATCATCCACTTCAAAACGAATGATACGTCATTAGTTCTGTGATTGCGCTGTTAGGTCCTAGGTTCAATCCTCAGGTGCAGTAGACGTAAACGTGTGTTATAATCAGAGATCGGAATAGGTAGACTATATTTTCCTAATGTTCGTGGAAGTAAGTAACATAGAGTTGATAATACCTCCTCTAAAATCCCAGAATCATAAATGAAATCATGACATTTAATTGTCATGATTTCATTTATGATTCTGGGATTATAAAAACATGAACTGGACTGGTCGAAGGATCCTCCCATTTCAACGTAGGTGTGCGGGACTTTACTCTCTGTTCCGCATGCCTCTATAATAATACATTGAATGTTTCACTTAATAAGAAGTCATATATTTTGCAATCAACTTCTGCCACTAAAACCTTCGAAACTGCTGATGATGTAGCATTATTACCTTCAAGAGTTCCCTCAGAGAAACCTGACGGACTTGACAGCGGAAAGTGGCTGTTATCTTGTAACAAGTAGATAGTCGTACAGTCATGTCATGGCACTTCATTATGTTATCCATCACTTCGCCGTGACAACAACACTAGGAAAGCGTTAAAATCAATGTGTTTTATTGTGTCCATAGATTGGTTGTTGATGGAAGACATGTGTCCATAACTCGCTTTGATGAACTCAGATTATGGCAGTCCATTGTTGGCATTGTTTGCTTTCTTCTCAAAAGCTTGAGGTCTTTAAAATCGCAATAAACTAAGCCTTTTCAGAGAACATATTCCGGCACATAGCACGGCTGGGCGGCAAAATCGAATATACATAATATGTAGAAAAATGTTCAGGAAAAAGGCCACCCGGCTATGCCAGTTGAGGTTTGCCTATCAATATTAGTTTGGTAATTAATTTTGATTTGAACGGGTAATTCTCAGGGCGGGTCGTATCTCCCGGCCTCCCAACTACGCCACTGGCCTGGTTTATTATGCCTTTATTTCCAAATGTTGTCCAAGACTCATTTCTACGTATTACAATAACTTCAAGAATTTTTCAGCAAACCTTCGATGGAAACTTCATATTTCCAAACAAAGTTGGTACTAAATGTTGGGCCAGACATTGGTCCAACATATCCGGTTATTGGCTCATTGTATTCCATTATTGGTGTAATGAGAGAGTGTTTCCTACAATCACTTTTACTTCACTCATACTCGTAATCTATACTTTAATAATATTTCACTCTCGTCATCTCGTTAATTGTCTTCAATTAAATAATTCATCGCTTACCAGTGGCGATGGTTTCTATTCGAGTGACGCAGCTGAATGAGAGGCTAGGAATGTCTTGCTGATTGTCGGTTCAATAATATAACTTTATGATTATTATTTATTAGAAATTGTTTCCCGTAAATTCAAATGAAGCATCCACAACAGGTATTCAATTAGTACGTATGTACATGAGACAGGCAAATCCCGTATGTCAGTGGCATTTTTTCAAATACAACTCTTATAACCCCCACATTTTTGACAAGCTTTTGAAGTTGGCTGTCGGATGATATTGCAACCGAATTTGAACGTTTTTGTATGTACGAGAATTATTATTGGCTTACTGTCACAACCTTTTATTCCTGGTTTCAGAGCGTTTGTGCACTCACTCGAATTCGTGATTAGTGTGATTACTTAAAAAGAAAAATATTGGGATTCGTTTTTTTTAAATACATATAAGTCTGTATCGAATATGAGCCCGTGTACAAACGCTCTTTTTAATATGATCGCACTTTCTTTGCTGTTACCCATAAAATAAGGCATAATATTGTCGTGTAAGAAGATTCAATTACAATAGGTTCTTTGAGCAAGTCCGGTCATTATCATTTTGAATTGAATTGATGATATGGAAATATAAACCGTTTAGCATAATGCTGAATTGCTGATATTATTCAGACGTCAATCTTATCGTAACCACTCGCAACACACCGACTACCGAAGAGATTTTAATATTTATAACCCGCCATTTCCGTGTCCACCCTACAGCACCGGATGCGGTGGCTTGTGGCGCAACTCAGACTAAACTAATATCCTTATTGGTAACTACTACACTAGACCAGGGATGGTGAAACTTTATTGGTGAACGTGCCTTTTTTTGGGGAAATCAACAATACATATGTGGCAATGGCGTGCCATCAAAGAAATCAGTAACAGAGATCTCACAATTTCTTCGTCATATTTACCTATTTAAGTTATTTTGAGTCAAGACACACCAAATCAAATGAAAATGAATGGCTCTGAAGAATACGTTAAAAAGCCTGGCACCACTCGGCTCGGACCCGAAACTTTTCACACATATTTTCGGTGTTTTCTCAGCAAGCCGCATCTGCTCAGCTATCAACTTTTTGCCCTGGATATGGCTGCTCAAAAACCCTGTAAGGGACCCCTCTGCCCCTGGAAAAAATATGTGTTATTTTTCCGTTGCAAATAAAAAGATGATTAGCGATATCGATAGCTTGGCGAAGGCAAATTATTTTGTAGCGTGCCAACACTGGCACGCGTGTCGTTGGGTCGCTATCCCTAGCTGCACTAGACTTTGATAGGCTTCTGATACAAATCTAGATTAAATCGCCACAATATCAGCTTAAAGTCACGATTAACACTTTAACAGCCACTAAACTAAACCACAAAATACATAAACTGTGTGGTTTTATCTCTCGCTTTCAAATACCGCCACATAATGCGAATTATTTAGCACATAACGCTATGGCTATCTGTGCCTATGTAAACATCACATAATGCGCAGGTTTCACTTGCGGAATGTGTGTATTGTGATATAATGCGCCGGTGGATGCTCAGCCTAAATCAGATCTGAATGAGCTGAATGCGGAAGGATGCGAACCGGACTTTTTTGGCCGGAATTTGAAGATGCCTCATGTCTCTCATAACGTGTCTGGTTTTGCTTCTTAACCAACTAAGCCACCTGCATTCCAATGCTGTCTACGCAATATTTCAAGTTAAAAATAGTACTTAGGCGATAAACCAAGATAACAAGATAAGATTATGTACCAAAGATGATTTATAATTTTGAAAGCTCTCAAACACAACTTGGTAAATTGGGGTTTTCGTCCCGTTTAGCCAGTGTGAGTGCGGCGCTTATCGAGAACACGCCCATACATCCGCGCTTTTGAGGACGTAATGACCGCCACTGACGATTAACGAGACTATCTCATCTGCCTAGACTTTTCCCAATTATATTGGGGTCGGCTTTCAGTCAGACCGGATTCAACTGAATACCAGTATTTTACGTGGAGCGGCTGCCTACAAGACCTCCATAACCCATTAACTGGGTAACACAACACGGTACTCCTTGGTAAGACTGGTGTCAGATTACTGGCTTCTGACTATCCGTAACGACTGCCAAAGATCTACAATTGACAGCCTGGACCAATGGCTTAACATGCTTTCCGAGGCACGGAGAAGTCACGATATGTTAAGATGGTCACCCATCCACAGACCAACCTCGGCAAGCGTTGCTTAACCTTGAAAATCAACCCGTACGGCTGTTATTACTGCGCCACGAGCTCCTCATTAACAAGACTATCTACTGGGATCAAATATTAAAAGAGTTAAACATCAACTGGAAAAGAGGTAGAAACAAAAGCTTTCTTCTGAAAGTTGACAGTTTTCTATATAAACATCATGTGCTTTGTGTTAAAGCAATTTTCTTTGGTCATATCATTTGAAAAACCCATGTTATGAAAAGAATTGTTACCGATTAATCCTGTGGTTACATGAGTCAGCTGAGAGAGAAACGTGGCTGTCGTTATTTCGTTGTAGCGCTTTTATGTAAACAGCCTGACTCATTGTAATTATGAATCAAAGTGAACACGCTGTGCACCTACCTAACTGCCACAGTTCGTATATGCAGGTACTATAGGTAAACGGAACTTGTAATAAAGTAAGTATAGTAAGTGTAGTAAGTATAGTCTTTATAACCCAAAGGTTGACTGGTAGAGAATGCCTTGATGCATTAAGTCCGCCCATGTACCACTATTGTACATAAAGTTTAAATAAATAAATAAATAAATAAATAAATAAAGTACCTAATAATAAGTGACGAGTTGGTGTTGTAACTTTGCTAAGAATTGTTGGGATTGTTTATGGTTTTGTATTTCCGTATTGCTTGACCACGGGTACACTATTACTAAGCCTCCACTATCCGTCCGGCCGTCCGTCCGTCCGTCTGTCTGTGTCAGCGGGCTGTATCTTAAAAACCGTAATAGGTAGACAGTTGATTTTTACAGAGTGTGTATTTCTATTTAATTGCCCTTATAACAACAATAAATAAAAAAATAAATTAAAGGGGACTCCCATACAAGACGCGTGTTTTTTTTCGGTTTATGATACGGAACCCTTCGTGTGAGAGTCCGACTCGCACTTGGCCGGTTTTTACATCAATCTTTTTGGATGACTATCCGTACTGGCCAAATCATACGAAAACCATGTGGGTCATAAGTGGAAAGGAGAACGCTGGTATGAGTGGACCTGTCCAGACAGTTCAGCGATCGATGACATCAACCGACCAGAACGGTCCAGGGTGGTGCGGTGGTTGATCAAGAACGTAAAAGTTATCATGCATACCTACTTAAAAATGTGTTTTGGTCAACGATTGTTTTTTATTCCCGGGTTGATTTGGTTGTTAGAATACGTATTCTTTGAAGCTCTAGTTATCGACTCAATATGCCACCATATGGTTTCACCTATTAACAGGGAACTGCATATATGAATGAATACTGCCGGGAAAGTCAACAGATAAGGATCCAAGTTACCGTTAATCACTATGAGATCAGACATTTATAGATCCTTAAATCAATTACAATTAAGTGCAAATGCAGTAAATACTCAGACGTCGTTAAGTTGACCGGATATGAACACTGCCAGGCGAGCCGACATCCGGTCGGAGTCATTGAAAACGACACCACTATTAGTAGCTATTAAATGAAAATACATTAAATTAGCAACAGGTTCTAAAATAAATAAAATGTAGTAATTATTACTTAATTAGTGTTTTTAATTGAAACTCACTATCATAGCTATCATTTCGGTATATCACTGGGTTTGCTAGTTTCACTTTATTATTTGTTATTAAATGCCTCTTAATCATGATATCCTTTAAGCAGTAACATTCTGCAGGCTTTGAGCGAATTTCTAAAATCAATTTAAATTCTAGTCCAGTAATACATCATCATAAATGTCGATGGACTTCATTAGTTTACTATCAACAAAAGAACTCATCATTATTACTTTTCAACTTTCTGATTATCATAGTTGCTTGTATCATAAAACATTTTTTATTTTTATTTTTCTTGTATTTTAGAACAGTGTCATAAATATCAATTTAAAACTTAGATTTGTGTAAAAAAATAATATAATCAACACCTTATTTTACGAACACATCAAGGCCCAAAAGAGATTTATTAGCAGGATTTTCAAGAACAAACCCCTCACAAAAACATCCATACAAAAGACATAAACGCGCGAACAGCACATTTGAAAACATCTTTATTTTCACCAAATACTAAAACTAAGTCAGAAGCCTTCCCCTCTGGTCTGCATACCCCGGGTCCTGGTTGTAGGTGAACAGCCAGCGCAGCATCCTCCACAGCGCCTCCGTGTCCTCGCAGTGAATCTTGTAACAGTGCTTCATGGTGCGACGGGGCAGGGTGTGTGGGCTGAAACGTTTGTATTAAATACGTGTAGCTTTTTATCTTTAAAAGACGTTTGTGAGTGTCAACTGTGATGGGGTTTAGTAAATTCATAAACTCATTTATCTTGTATTCGTTTATTAATGTTTGAATGGCATTTAATATATTTTTTCCTGGAAATGATTTAGAATGTTATTATTTTATTTAAATTTGCATGCCATTGTCTAATGCAAATTTGACGAACAATTTTTTTTTATATTTTATCTCTTGCATGCTGAAAATTTATTATGAATGTATTGCACTCATTTTTGAGCAAATAAATGAATATCTTATCTTCATTTCTTTCTTTTTCATCTTAAGCCGTTGGAGTTAGCAGAATAAAAAGCTTAAACTATACTTATATAATTGATTAGTCAATTAACAACCCTGACACCATAGCTGACTACTCAGCATGCGCCGTCAGTACAAGTGTCGTCATTCTTTTACCGCATTCCTCCACAACACATCACCATTACAACATGATATAACAGCATCTAGAACTAAGTCCAACAGGTTTGTTAGTGTTGTAACACAGCGATAGTTTCCTGGCTTCGCGTGTTCTGGGAGAAAGTGTTTGTGGTGCTAACCTCTCACCTTCTAGGTCATTTGGCTCGGTTGAGAGCTTAATCTTGATTTGTTTTGTTCAGTGTATAATTAGGCTTGAATGTGTATGTAAGTGCAGTTAAGATAGTTTTGACTTTATTTAGGGCTTGTTAGATAAAATCAGAATTACCACTGTCGACACTTACACGAAACTTCCAGAATATTTGTGAAATTATTACATTATTATAACAGCTAAGTTAAACCGGAACTTGTATGAATGAGGTGTCATTGTTAGTTGTAAAATATTATTAGAACTGAAACGGGGACCTACCGACGTCAACGAAATGACGGGTGATGAAATTTTGCTGTAGTGCGATTTTGTATACCATTTTCAATCGTGAAAACTTAGGTGAAGTGAGGTCAAAGTGAGCTCCATCCCTAGCGTCAATTGGTATGACAGCTCACTTCACCTAACTTTTCATGGTGATTTTTTTGCAGAATCGACCGGCTGTTGTCCAAACGTACTCTTACAAACCTTCTGTAATGACGGTTTCATCTCAAAATTTATAAAAGACTATGTTCTACACATCCACCCATCATCCTCACATCCACCCATCATCCTCACATCCACCCATCATCCTCACATCCACCCATCATCCACTCACGGTACATAGTTCCTCTCGGAGTGCAGTTCACAGAGCAGTCGCCGCCGACATCGCTCGCTGATTGGCGCCACGTCCGACATGCCCGACATGCCCGACATGCCCGGGTCGGACCGTCGGTACGGCAGTGATGAAGGTTGTCTGGAACAAGAACAGTTTCTATTTTAAGTATCTGCTGAATCGTGAAGATGATCTGGTGGTAACAAAATTCCTCAAAGTGAATAAATATTAATTAACATAAATGTTTATTTCTGTACAAGTTGATGCGGTTGAGGGTCCAGCTTTTTTTTTAAGTGTGGGAAATCATCAAATGACTTCTCCCGCTCCGGGTGGAGCGGAAGGGCGTGTCAGACTCTTACTGACTAAAACCCATCCGTGTTCCTTCTAAAGCCCTTTGCGTTCCAGGGCCGCGGTGACTCTTTCGAACAAATTCCGCAACTGAGGGTCCTGCTAGAAGGTAAAAATCCTGACATAATGATGCCCTAAAGTAAGATTCCTCTAATAGAGCCGCGGGAAATTAATGAGATTTATGTAGTGGTTGCTGATTTGAATGTGTTGACGATCACTCTTAGCGATAAGAACGCCAAAGATTAAAAACACTATTAATATTTAAGTTCAAAATAATAATTCAAACTAAGTAATAAAACATGGTGGAATGAAATATACAGTAACCTGTGTGGAAAAGCTTTGCGTGTTGTATACTCATTCAGTTTCATTTATAAATAGAAAGCCCTAAGGATAGGCTGTCCAATGCACTTAATCGTTTCCCCAGTACACTGCATGCACATTTACCCACTAACAGTTGCGCAACACACGGACGCGCGTCTTCCGCGCATGTGCGCCGCCATGCGCCATTGCTATGCGTGGAACTGACGGACTGACCGACTGACACGCGCCATTGGACGTGACGACTGAGTGATGGCGATGGTTTATTCAGTAATTTTTTACACTGATTAAGGATTAAATATTGAAATGTAATTAGCGGCTCCTTTATATCCAAATCAAAATCAATATTGATCCCTTTTAAATCCTTTGCACTAAATGAAATTAAACGTCTCAACAGGTTTGAAGTCGTGCCAATCAAAATCACTGTTACTTCTATAAGGTATAACTAGAAATAATCTTAACTCTTCTTTAGCCTCTCTCTTCATCATCATCTCTTCGTTTTTCTTCTGCAATACTTCCCTGTCCCGTTCCTCATTGGGTAGTTTCTAGTCTTTGACGTATCGTCAAACCAGCGAGCTTTTGGACAGCCCTGATATATTCCCCTCTCAAAAAATGACGTCAGAATAGGCGGAAACAATTACCCTACAGTAAATCATTAGCTGCCAATATTTCAAATAAAGCCTACAAATCTAACAACTACTAATAATTTGTCAATAAACCAAGAAATCCGCGTAAAATCCCAACACCGCGCACCAACTGATTAGCATCGGCGCAGGCGCGGCCAGTTCCTCACACATAAAACTTGCTTTCTATGATTTAAGCAGCAATGCATTCTGTTTCTACTATTCCCGTATTCTGAACAACAAAAACCTCGGGTTAGTCAAGTGATAAGTAAACACGTGTGCGCGCATGCGATGGTAAAAACTGTAGGTAATACTTTTGTTTCCCGAATATGAGCTTTGGTTTCCCAGTAGGTAATAGTGGCCATTGCGTAAGATTCGAAGACCCATATTTTGTTTGATAATGCATTATTTTATATTATTATGAAGAGCATGCTACGGTTAGCTTGATATTTTTTTATTTATAAATTGCCTAAGATTAAACTTTTCACTTTCGTAAGTGCAGTTAAAACAGCAATAACGCCATGGAAAATGTATGCTACAGGTGACGCAGTCTTTATATATTATCGTCAAAGTTCTTTTTGTATATTTTGTTTTGTAAACAAGTGTCAAGGAAGGCTTTGAGTTGTGTCCTCTAGTTTTCTTGTATTATAATAAAATTACCTGTGTTATGTAAAACACACTGGCTGTTAAATTAAGAGACAGTAAACTTCTATTCTATAAATTATTTCGTGGGTTTTACCCTACCTGGCAACACTCAGTAGTTACAGGATAAATATACACGGGCTTAGGCATAATTTAAATTTCCCACTAATGTCCCACATGAGTACATGAGCAGTTCCCCTATCTCTACTCCTAAGGCCAACACTTCTCGTGTCATCAATCACTTTGGGGCCGACTGCACGCATTTGAATACGCGCGTCGCGTGCACGTCGCGGTCTGCGTGCAAGCTAATCGCGTGCCACGAGCACAATACATCCGCGGTGCTTGCGCGTTCTCCGTCGTCGTGTACTGTAACTGAGTCTACACGGATGTTGTGGCTTTCGTGGCCATATTGTAGAATCGGCCATTTCATGATGAGGCCGTGGTTAGATTAGGTGTGTGTGAAGCCGCAGAGGGTGATGGCCGTTAGAGTCATCAGGGGTTATCGCACGATCTCCTACGAGGCGGCTTGCGCACTGGCCGGATCTCCGCCCTGCGCCCTGAAGGCAAAAGTCCTCGCATACGTTCCCGCGATCCCCGGCGTAGGTGGGAGATGGAACACCGGGGCGGTTTTAGTCAGTAAAAGTCTGACAGACCCATGTCCTCCAGGACATCCATGAGGATTCCCCCCCTTACATAAAAAAATAAATAAAAAAATGTGTGCGAAGGAACTTAGGCCACCCCGACACGGATAGTTTAGGTTCGAATGGGATGACGGGGTTAGAGTCATCGAGCAAAGCGAGCGAACTAGGCTCCCATCTTTTCCCGTCCTTTAGTCTGGAAATTGGTTTAATCTAACAGTTTCAAACATGACAATACTTTAAAACTAGCGGAGGTCAGTTTTCTTTCCCGCCAGCTCTGAGAACAAAACACCGAAACAAACCCATTATTGGTAAGATCAATGATGTGAAGTAAGTCCATGCAGTTGTTTTTGAGATTGTCTTTGGACATAATTACGTTATTACGTAAAAACACATTTTAATATATTTTATATAATAATATTTCACAATACTACGACAGTTTAAATGCTAGTTGCATTTAAACTGTCGTAGTATTGTGAAATATAAATTATCAGGTTATTGACCTAAAGTGCGTTATTAACTAGTTATCAGTTCCTGTATCCAATTCTTATTATCTTCAATGAAATAATATTTGTATTATAATTATTGCGAAATGACCGTGTCATGATAACATTATGATAAAATGTAATCAACTATATTAGTTTAAACTTGGAATTCGAGATAATTATCAACAAAAACATACTCTCTCTATATCATGTATGACAAAATTCAAAGTCCATTGCAACCTCTTATTTTACTCGACTGTCCCGTTTCGGGCCTTTTTATTTAAACCCTCACTTAAAAATCGTCTCAAAATACGTAACGCTACGCTAAGTATCTCGAATTATTATTATTTCACTTCGTATCAGAAGAAAATCTAACCTAACAATTCCTTATTGTTGATAAAAAACGTTTGTAGGCAGAGAAAAGCCACCTCGCTTGGCACCCGGGGCTCTCGACCAAATCGATTATTCGCAAGAGAGTTGTGTCCCTGATGCGCCGCAGACGAGGCGGTTCCAACAGCTACCTTCAGCTGTTCGCACGGAGGATGGATCTGGATCTGAATTGCCCAATGACGCACTACTGGACCAGGCTGCATGTTGAGCACTCCAGATCCAAACATAAATTTAGACTTAGATGAAACAAATACTTAGTGTATCTGATTATTTATTTGTCACTGGAAAATTGCAAACGCCGTAAGATTGCAAAATATCGCGTGAAATTGTAAACGTTATTTTCTTAATAAGACACAGATATATTGGAAACTATTGAATTTGGATGGGATTCATTGTATACGAAATGATTTTATCATAATTTATTGAGAAATTATAATTTAATCAAAATTTATTTTAATCTTACGGAGTCTGCAATTTTCCGGTTTATTAAGGTAAAATTGCAATTTATATTTTTTTTTTTTCAGCTTTTGTATTTTTTTATCTAACTATAATCTTTTTATTAATTAATTCTTAACGTACCTATAATTTCATATGTATGCATATGGACTGGTTTCGAAATAAGTGAATTTATTATTATATTATTATTAAATATCATTTTATCAGTGACAACGACTGTCAGAAGTTCAAAATAAATGGTATTGACCACGTGACATTGTCTTATTTATCTAGAGCGGAGGGCCTCTGCTTTTTCACTAGTATTGTTAAAGCTCATGACTGACCACTATCTCACCAGATGGTAAGCGATGATGTGGTCGTCGATGGTGCTTGCCTAGAAGTAACTTATTCACTCTTGACATAAAGACCCCCCCGGTTTTAGCTATCAGGAACACAGGGAACATGGACTCCTAGAGGCAATTCCGCTCCTTGGCTGTACACACAATGGAAGTATTCCCAGAACATTTTGTGCGTATGCATGGGATTTCCACCCTGCACAGGTGGTGCATCGCCGTACGTCTTATCGTTGTTTTTAAATTCAACGCCTCAGGTTATAGGTTTGTGAGAAAGGTAGACTTACGTGTTGTCATCGACATTGTGTATGGTGACGATGCTGGGCGTGAGTGCAGAGATGATGAGCCCCACCGGGATGAACGCCGTCACCAGCCGCAGCAGGTTCGCCCACGGGTTCACGCTGGAAAGGAAAAGACAAATAAGATGCACCTGGAAATATTGGTGTAGAGGGGAAGATCATTATACTGTACTATTAAATTTCTCTTATGCCCTGTTACTGTTGTGTCGAATAAAAGTTTTCTATTCTATTATTAAGCTGGGGATTGAACAAAACTGCCAATGACGACGATGATGTGAGAGGTTTTTTTTTTTTTTTGACGTGGATCACTCGCTGTTCAGCACACTAAGGCTGGTTACTGCTTTAAAACCGGACTATCTTGTGGTGGCCTCAAATGAATTTAAGGCCCCCAGCCAGGGCTTACAAACTAGCTAAATTATACTAAATAGTGAGAGGTTGTAAAGGATGATTTTGAAAATTTAACTGACACTATTGGTAGGTAGTGGCAAACTCGATTTGGAGAACTATTGATTTTGGCATTTACGAGTAAGTATGGGACATCACGACAGTTATTTTTGTTTATCTCTTAAAGTATTTTGTTAGTAAACATTGCTGTTTTCTGTTTGTGTAAATATTTTATTCTACTTAAAACTTAACTTACTAACTGAACTGAGTACTTATGTAAAATTTGTGTATTGTATAGGTTCATTCGTTTTAGTTTTTTAAATTGCATTCTATATTTGTATAACGCCTTGGGTTTCATCTATAACTTAAATAAATAAATGAAATTGATTGCAAAAATCGTCTAAGAGTTGTATCAGAACACTATCTCATGCCGAGACGTGGGAGACCTCCCAGCGCTAACACAAAGCATTTGGAAAGTAGATCTAGTGTCCACAACCACATGCAAGTCCTGCCACATATGATAGTCACATAACATTGTATTCTAATAAATCGTCGGCCAGTGCGCATGCGGTGGTCTTAGATTCACTATCGCTGCGTACGCGCATCCATCTTTATTAGCGTTTATGATATCTATTCATCATTGCGATTGTATCTTCTTTTGATGAATGTGTTTGGTGGCAAAATTGGAGATTAGTTAGGTTGGATCTGTGGGTTTGCTTGCGAGGATTATTATTTTTAATTCTCACTATGTGTGTTTACGAAAGTATTAAATTTAATCGTTAATTCTGTTTTTAACCAATTAATAAATACTTACATTTGCTTTGTTCAGACTCTTGTTACTATTTATTCATTGTCTAAGCCATTGTTTCTGAATTGAGAATTTGAAGGTAAGAAATTGTCAAAGGATTAACAAGTTTTCATGCTAAAATAGACTTTGACGAACACTTAACGGAGAAACCATGGCTTACACTGCCTTTAAAAATGAGCTAAGTGTGTGCTTGAATCAAGAAAGCATTATTTATTTACAAAAACTCCTTTCTTCAACTGTTGCACAACAAACAGTCTCGTAAATCGTGTAAGTACTTCCCGGTGATATATTTTCTCACAATATCTCCGCCGACAGTGTCTCAACACCGCTCGGTGTGTCGGGCTCTCGGGCTCTCGGGTGACGACGGGGGCAAGTTTTCACGTTTTTGTGTGGTTCTGAGTCAGTGACACAATCTTTACGAGACGGCGACAGTTGCTAATGACTGAAATGGTTATGTTTTGTCTTTATGTTCGTTTACTTTTCTCTCACGGGAGCTCATGAGAGTGCTTTATTGTAACGTGTTATATGTTTTACGTAAGAGGTTGAAGTTTTTGTAGCCTGTTGGAGTTTCTTATACTTGCGGCAGTCATTCTATAACAGAATAACTTGATTGCTGTTTATCCATATGTTCGCACTCATACCTAAGGCACTCGATTTTATCAAATTGGAGTTAGGTATGGCTTTTTATTCACATTCACCTTTGACATTTTTTCCATTGTCGACATGAGGATCGATTAGAGTAGAGGAAGTTTCCTTTAAAAGGACTGGGAATTTCGGCCTAAGACCCGTTGCATTTACAATGTCTTTTACACACCAATCTTACTGAAAACTCGGAGAACAAAAGATATAATTGTATTTAACAACCTCAAACAAAACGATCACAAAATCATAGAGGATTTAAAGAACTGAACGAATTGTCTACATTTTTCTGAAGTCCACACTAATATAAATGCGAAACTTTCTGTTCGTCTGTTACGTTTTCACGTGTAAACCGCTGCTAAACTTGAATTGATCAAACTTTTTTTGTTTGTACGGATGGGATGTCATCAGATAACTTCTTCTACTCTGGGTGGAGCGGAAGGGCGTGTCAGACTCTTACTGACTAAAAACCCATCCGTGTTCCTTCTAAAGCCCTTTGCGTTCCAGGGCCGCGGTGACTCTTTTCGAAAAATTATGACTTTTGGAAAACGAACCATGACCTGAATACTTTCCATCCCGGTGGTAAATTATTTCAAAATAACAAAACACTTATCATGCGGGCGACGCAGCGGGCAGAAGCTAATTCTGAATAAATAATTCACAGACATTCATCCATGCGCACTCCTTCATTATTATAATTCGAGTGACATTAATATAAATGAGTAATAACCATTAATGTGAGTTAACCAATGTGCAGTCAGTGAAAGGATATTGGCCATCCAAAGAGGTCACGCTTATGTCGGCTACACAGTACACACAAATCCAGAAGTTCCAGTACAAACTGTTTTTAACATCCTGGACAAGAATAGAGGAAATAAAACATGTAGCATGGTCTAAAAGCTGTAAATGACCATGATTCAGTTTATCAAAGTAGGTTTATCTATATTTATTTGGGATTATCATAATGAGTACATACGTGCAAGTTTTAAAGTTGCATCAATCGCTGATAAAATCACCGAAATCGACCTTCGGTGGTATGGCCATGTCGGAAGACGAAGACCATGTGGTTCAAACTGCATTGAACCTCCCAGAACAAAAGAGAGGGAGTTGCCACCCGCCATTGACTTGGTGGAGCTCCACGGAAAGAAACCTTAAGAAAGCCCAATTGTACGAAATGACAACCCAAGATCATTTGACATGGCGCAGGTAATTGAGGAAACCCGACCCCAAATAATGGGATAAGGAGAGGAAGAAGATTTGGGGGTTGTCTTCTAACCCCCAATTGGAGTGACAGTAACTGACTTATTATTTTCTTATCAAAGACTGTACCTGTACTCAGTAATCCTGGCATTGTATAAAATGTATTAAGTGTAAAATATAAAAATGGTTTGTATTATTGAGAATTGCTGGTTAGTGGTACTTCTGATTAAAACTTTGTAAGCCCCCACACCGTGATTGCCCTCAACAGCTTTCCACTTTCCTACATTGTTTTTAATAAGTATTTACTCATGAATGTGTTTACACCCTTTCGGAGATATGGAGAGGTAAAAGTTGTAAAAAGTTGTAAACAAGCACAACTGGTGGGTCAGAAACATGTAGGTATTGATGGACAGATGCAATATATTCGAGCTCCGGATTTATTTTTGTTGGGAATTAAAGACTGTTTATTTTTAACGTTGCTTTGTAATAATCAGTAAATCTGATGAAGATTTTTTAAAGTCGTTGATGAAAAAACCTTTTATAACAGCATTAGAAATTAGCATGTTTAGGTAGTCAACTCAGTCTATTACTATTCTCGGTCCACTTACACTAGACATAGATCTCGGAAGCCGCGCAACAACACCCATCTCTCTTCACCTTCCGCAGCCAGTCTGTCTCAGCCACCTCTTTAAGTCATCGGTTCACCTAAACGGGTATGATAGACCCATGTCTAAACAATAAACTAAGTATCAACTAACCGTTTCTTAATAGCATGCTCCTTCTCATCCTCATGATACTCCAGACCGTACTCCTCATCACTATGTGGTCTCTCCTTGAAAGCGTCTGGCGACTGATAGAGCCCTCCTGCAGGCACCTTCACGGGGACCTCGACTGTCGGCTTGGACTCCATGGAGTCCGTCCATCCTGGCTTGGTCTTCGTGTAGATGGTGTCTTCGAACTTGTAGGGAAACTCCTGGTGGGTGTAGTAGATCTCTTTGGGGATCTTGTTGTAGGTTGCGTGGGGAGGGTAGTCGTCTTTGATTGAGCTGTGGAATTAAGAAGAGGTATCATGGTATCTACGAAGCCAGAAGTAAACCAAGTTCATGTGAACCTACTTTGGCATACTAAACCAGCTCATTATTTAACATTTTTGCAACTGTTATCGAATTTTCAAACTATCTAGGTACATAAAACTTCATATTTTGACTATCTTTAAAAGAGTTTCAACAATAATAAATTATAATCTTTCGAAGAAATTTCATAAGTACTGAAAAAAAATTACCCTCACCTTATGAACCCACTAGCCGGCTTCTTTCCAACCGGTCCAAGAATTGGTTGCTTTATAACTTCAGCACTGTCATAATCAAAGAAGCTTCCTAAATGTTGACTCGGCTTAAAGTCCTTCAACAGTTCCTTCTTCTCTTGTCTTACTTTAGCATCTGTAGTATTATTCTCATCTTCTGTAAGATTCGAGGGTGCAAAACCAGATTCTATCTTCCAAGATTGTGAGACTGGTTTGGTCCTGGTTTCCGTTTTATTAATAGCAGTTCCAGTATTGTTTACTTTGCTTTCTGTGTCATTAGGTCTTGCTTTTGTTTCATTTAGTTTTGGGTTTGTATCACTAGGTCTGGTTTCAGTGTCACTGAATCTGGAGTGGATTTCATTTCTGGTGATGGTTTTGTTAAACACTGGGTATAGAGTGGTGATTTTGGTGTCTGGTGATGTGCTGGGCTCTGTTGCAAAGATTGAGACTGTCGATATGAGAAGTAGGATCCATGGAGTAAACTGTAAGGTAAGAAACATTGATTGATCAACTGGATTGTCTCAGCAGCCCAGAGTCTTAGTTCGTGCCCTATTGATGGCTAGAGACTCGCTACCGTTATATGGGACTTAAACTCAATTGGCAAAAATAGTACCTAGTACTGGCAGTGGACCAGGTACCCAGGTACTCCCACATTTTGACAGTTGTATCTGCCTGAAACAGACAGCATAGAGTGTCATATAATGGTACGCTACGATATGTGTACCTGATATTATGACCAAAGTACTTATTTACAAACAAAAATTATGAATGCATGACAAATAAAACCTTTGATTCTATTCATCTATTTCTATACTAATATTATAAAGAGGAAAGATTTGTATCTTTGTATTTAACGAATAAACTTAAAAACTCCAACACCGATTTGAAAAATTCTTTCAGCAATGAATAGCTACATTATCAGCGAGTAACATAGGCTATATTTCATCCCCGTACTCCTAATTACGCGGGTGAAACCGCGTGACGTCCGCTAGTAAGCACTTACTTCACAACTTGTTGGTCCACCAACTAGGTATTAGTAAATCTCCATGAGTGACTCAAGACAAAACGACGTAAGAAGGCTTTCAGGGAGAACAGACAAGCAAACCTGCCATCACTTTCCTTCCCGCCCATAACATAAATAAGAGACATACAAAAGCGTTTACATCATCGTGTCGTATAATACTTCAGTTACAGTACGAGTGCACACGACTCGGGCGTGGTGGCTCGCTGTTTGCGGCACAATGACGGACGACAGACTGGTTGCCGAGAAAGTATTCGAGACGAGGAGTCAAGAAAGAAAGGAGATGAGGCAATTGACACCCAGCTGTGCATAAAGTGCTGGAGATAATAGTCCCTACTCATGTTAAGTTCTGTTCTATTTAGCTAATGCCATTTTTTGGTCTAATTTTATGGAAAAGACTGTCATCAGTTTTATCTATGCAAATGAGGTTATCGTTAAGATAATCAGTAAGATTATTATCAGTAAGATATAGGCTATCATTAAGATAATCTTTCAGAAAGATTGGCTAACATCATCAGTAAGATGGACTATCATTAAGATTATCTATCAGGAAGATGGGCTATCAGTAGATCGCCAATCAAATGTGATTTGGTATCTTTTACAAAATGACTAAAGCAATTAAAATGCAACTTGGAACTATTAAAAAAAACACCTAAATCTTCTCTGTTCATTCATCTTTCTGAGCCTCGAGTTAGCCCATAGCTAGACATTAATATTTTTTTTGCCTCATCTCTCTGTCTTCTCACTCTCCGACTTGATCACTGAACCGCGGGTCACAGCTTGAACTCAGCGACATCGCCATCTATCGGAACGTAATAAAAGTTATAGTGTTGTACAGCCCCGGGAATGTTGGAGAAACCCGGTATTGACTGGTTATGGTCTCTATCGTGACAAACGAAGACAAATAAGGCGGCGGGGCTATCGAGATAGGGATATGACTAGATGAACGGTGATAACTGCTGTTAGCTGTCTTGTAGCGATGTTTCTTCGAATCGGTTGATAGCGTTTTCGCTTTCAATGTGGTATAATTGTAGACCTCTTTGGGTTAAGCTTTCAGCTTCGGCATTTATGATACCTATAAATTGGATTGTTTTTGTCGAATTTATGTGTGTGTCCATTTTGTAAACTACAGCTAAGGAGTTTTTAACGATTTCATTGCTGTTTCGCATATTCATGTTTTATTCGTTGGAATGAATCATTCGGTAACGATGTTGAGGAGTGCCACTGTTGCATTAACTACTACAGATTTGATGAGTAGGATAGTATGTAAATCTTCAATTATTCTCAACCGTCTTTAATTACCTACCTACAAAGGAGCTTGCTTGGCTGCCAATTCATTACTAATGACTGACACCGACCTCGCTCTGAGGTCGTAGGGTGATGTTCACATACACTATGTACCATTACATCATTTATCATAGGCTGCATGCCGCAGTCAGTAGGCATGACGCCTTATAAAATACGATTATGTGTCAGTAGGTACTAGTAGGTACTTACTGAAGTACTGCGCACTACCGAGTCACCTCATTCAGGTACTATGTTGAAAGTGGTTGTTGAAGGAATGTAGGAAAAGAGAAATAAATAATGCGTCTGTGTCCCACATTATTCTTTGTATGCAGATAACTAGCACATCTCCGGTAACTTCATCAGCCTCATAAATCCCTATAATATATGGGAATTAAAAAGAAAATTCTGTCGAAGATGAACATGGCGTCATAAAAGAAAGCTTCGTGTATTAGATGTTTCTAGGTGCAAGGGTTTTGCCAGGGCGTTGACGAGTCAGTCAGTCAGTAGTCAAAACTGGATACGTGGTGAAGAAGAAGTGGGTAAGCGCAAAAAACAGACAGACAGAGACAGACAGCGACTTTGTTTGATGCTAAATAGTAATACCTAATATATAGACTGTACTGTTGGGGCTAATGTATAACCCACTAAATAAAAAAATGATATCTAGAAAGAGAGAAGCTGGCTGCGAAACGTCAAAGCGTTCATCTCCGGTTGGCGGTTAGAGAAGATCTGATCCACCAAAAACTCGAACAAAAAGTAAATACTACATATTCGTATCCGTCTAGCTAGCCACGTAGCGGATGGGAAACCCACGAGCAGACTGATATAATGTGCGCACTCGACTTTCCCTGTCGCTGCAACGGTTTGACGTTGTTGCAACGTTATTACAATAATGTTATAGTTGTGCATGTGCTCAGCATAATGTTACATGACACTAGCAGTGTTGCATACGTTAAAAACAAATGGATTTTAATAAGTGTGCTGTGCCTGCGCCAAATACTGCCAATATCGTCCCGACCGAATATCGTTATTAGGCTCTACACAAGTGACATTTTTCGTTAGCGGTAGCGTGCCGAAGGCCAAAACGTCAAAACGGCCAAAAGGATCAAAACGTCAAAAAAGGATGGGATTCACAAAATGCTGTCGAAATCTCACGTGATCAATCCTCTATAATTTTGCATTGTGTCAATCGCCATTAAATGGCACTTTGCCTGGGGCCTCAAGATGGCCTATCGCAACACAAAGATTAGTGAAGTGCAAGCGTGTGTGCGCAACACCCGTGCACTCTCTGTTCCTTTACCCTCGTAGTCCTCAGGGTCGGCAGCCGACACGACTGGGGAGAGATCAGGCACAGGAACCACTACGACACGTGCTTTCCGAGGTGCAAGGGTGTCCTACTACTAACTTCCAAACTCCGGGCTTCTGAGAAATTTCTAATGTATTGTAATGTATACTTTCTGCTCGACCGGCATCACCAACAGCCCCCGACACACCGTGTTACTTTTTCTCAAATAGTAATTTCCTCTGCTAAAGATCTCCAAAATCTATTCAGCCGTTTGGCTGCATAATACTAGTCGGGCAAACAGAGCCACAATTTTCCTAAGTCTATTTAGGGTGTTACCACACCAATCGATAGATCGTCGATCGATGCCATCGATTGGTGTAGTAACACCCTTAGGCTCCTAATCATCTCTAGGTATATGATTAGGGGCACCAACGGTTTGAAATGTGATTTGAGAAAAATGTGATTACAATGATTGTTTAGTTGTGCAATACTACATCATCCACACCTACTAGCACGTAACTGATATCAAGAGATAACCAAACTGTAACATGATGTCACTGAAAGCAATAAGGAAATGTTACGCATTCTCAACTTATCGTACCTACAGATAACATAGTGAAGTAAATCTAGCAAAGTAGGTCAATCTCATCCCTTTAACACTATCTCCCGAATTCTCGCAAATCTTCTATCATGATTGCACAACCGTTAAAATATTACCTCATGGGAACTGGGACTTGACCATTTCCGCTGAACCTAGCTACTATGATCCTGTCTGTCTGCGGCGCCGAACACACCTTAAATTGACACTCAATGGAATAGACTTATAGAGGAAAGGTCGACCTGCTGTGTAATGTACACAGTACCTGAAAAAGTAGCTCTATGATTTTAGAGCGATATGCTTTCTACAGTATACTGGTATGTTCCTTTTGCTGTATACGATATGCGATGTAAACGATCAGTATACGATGTATTCAATAGTATATTGGCCGCAAGCGTATCCACGGGTCACGTCCATAAGTATGATTGCCCGCTTTACACTTAAATGTAACCCCCAGGCAGGTCGGGCATGATGGCCACTTATGATAGCTACACTGGCATTGAACATGCTTGTCTGCCGGAGCTGCAACCTGCGCGCGCGCCGGCCGCGTCTGCGCAGCGGCGTGAGTGGGAGGCGGGCTGCAGGCGGCGGTCAGTGACTTACCGTTTTGGGTGAAAGTGAGCGCGTTATGCAACGGACACATAACGCGGGTTAGGGATGTCGGAAGTGTGAAAAGTATTAATGTACATACAATGTATTGACGTTTTTCTTTTTTAAGTACATATCAGTTGATATAGTATTCGATATTTAAATAAAACCGATAGGATATACCGTGACTTTTAATCGGCAAAATTTTGTAGGAAGAAGTTAAGTTTCCGTCGGGATGATATCTCCGACGCGGCGACGTTAGAGGACCGATTAAGTAAAAATGTCAATGAGAATGCGAAGGACGGAAGGTAGGAGGTTCACATCAATATGTTTTTTTCAATTATTTCAATAATGAAATGAAATAAAACCCTCACAGGAAAAATATCGATTCGATTTCTCGACAAATCTAACGCAATGTAGCCCGTGCCGCACTAGTCATCTGTCACGGTCAGGCTCACGTACCGCTCGACGCTCATTCGATGCACTCGCTTTTATTACCCGACAGTGCTGCCAGGAAGGAAGGGGTATGCTTCCTGAGTTAGTAGGACTTAGGTCTACTTACTAAGCACCTCAAATCACATTCTGCATACTTATTCCCAACTTTGCCTAAAAATAAGTTTTACTAGCACTTCATCTGCGCGAATTTAGTCGGTACTCCACAAACCCTTTTAGAAAATTAAGCACAACGATTTTCATTGATTACCCAGCCATTTCTGCTGCTGATTCTGTGGTCTCAGGATCAGCGTAACTGTTCACCCCGTTCACCCCATCTGGAGTTCATTAAGTATACAAAAATTGTTAAATGTGTTTCAATTATCCCACTTTTATTTTGTTTTTACCAATTCCCACGTAAATTGAAGCAAGCAATAATGTCCTCCCCCTGAAACTTCATCACCTCTTTACGCCCATTTATGGGTTTATTTCGGCTAAATTTTGCTACTTTGGGTTACATTATTGCAATTTTCGTACAGATCTCTATTTTTTTCGAAAATAAAATTTAGACTAACAAACAAATAAACAAATACATCTTTATAATATTTGTTTAAATTTTAATTTAGAAAACCAAAGTAAAACACTATTCTCAAATGTCGTGCCCATTAAGTACAGGAATTTTGAGAGTAGGCATAGATACAGTTTTTTCTATTTTTATTTGAACAATAGATAAAACTGATAAAAGATAATATCGTAAGCGTAGTAAACGATATATCCACACACATGTCTATCTTACACATAGTAGAAGCAGTTCTACTATAAAAGTAGTACTTATTCACTCATCTATCTTTATTTTGGAAATATTTCGCATTCATTTAGTAGATAAACAAATACTTAGAAGTGTGACGCAAGTGATTAGTATTGCGTAACGAATGTATAGAATATTACCGATATCGAGAAAGTTGATAGTTTTTAATAAAAAGATTATTGAATGCTTCAGTCGACATGATGTCCATAATTCATTATTGATATTGTGGAATGCGACGACTTTACTTTTGCCCGCGACTTCGTCCGCGCATATCCCGTTTTATCCCATTCCCGTTTATATTAGATAGATGACAGTTGATTGTATTGATTGCTTAACCAGTCTATAATGTGTGACACTTTTACGTTTGTCTGAAGTTCTGAACTGTAACAATAATTATAAGAAATCGAGTAATCGCATTTTCGCCTTGCTGTAAGCCTTAAGGCGTCGTCATATAAAGGAATTTCGGGAAATCCTCCCCAAGGACCTACATGCCAAATGGATGCATTTGGTAGACATGTGCTTTCGAACAACGTCGCCTGCAAAATACGTTTATTACTATAGGGTCGTTATACGTTTCGTAACATTAAATAATCTTCCTTTTAAGGGCAACAGATCAATGATTTTCGGTTTCATTCAAAAGAATGTTGTAAGTTATTTATTTCTCCATTCACTGCTATCACTGCTTCAATCCGGGTATAATAATTGGTGTCCAAAATAGGCATGACACTTATAGCGGGCCTACAGAGCCCCGGGCTGCGTGTGATTATTGTAGGCCCAAAAATGGTGGCAAGTTGTTATGAACCTTCATTCTCAATTTCTCATAAAGCTGAGCGGCTGAAGATTAAAGATTGGGAGGTTACAAGAGCATCGTGTTTGTGCAACTTGCTCCTCCTGCTGTTTGCGATATACTCACTTTTCTGCTATGTCAACTATTAAAGAATGCAAATCAGTTATAAGTCTTTGTCTTAAGTCATTTTGCTTCTCGTAAGAAATAAACCTTCCCATTATTTTTGCGAAAACCATTGAAAAGCCATAACAACTGGTTTTAGATAGCTACTTCGCTGGTATGATAATAACATAAAGTATGATTTTACGCCTGCTGGCTATTTGATATCTACTCATATCGAGATAGAGAGGAGTTCCCATCTGATACGGGCGGAACCTTTTCTTCACACGCTGATTAACCCCGGGGTCGGGAGACAAATGATGGACGGCTAAGGTATGGGTGCAACGAAAACGAAAAAAGCTCGGTATCATGATAAATATTATCAAAATCAAAGTATATTATGGTGTGACATGTAGGGTTGAGAATATTCAGTCATGGATTTTTAAATATTTAAGAAAATCATGTTACTTGCACTATTTAGTTTTTAAATAGCAAATAATAATATAGTGTGATGACAATAATAATGGTCAGATCAACATGTCTTAACATAAGGAACTCGTGGCTAAATATAACAGTCGCACGGGTCCGATCAGCGAAGTTAAGCCACGCCTGACGAGGACGGTCCGAGGGAGTTGGTACGTAGTGGTGGGTGCAGGGAGGCCGACCGACCATCCGCTTTCGGAAACAAGGAGGAGGATCCTCCTTGTTTCGGGAAGCACGTTACCATGGTTCCAGTTGTCATTCAGAGATTTTTGACAGTTCACAACGGTCCTGAAAAGCTGAAAAATTGTCAACCAATCTTACCAAAGTTGTAGGTACCTATCGCGTTACTCCCGGGTGGGAAGACAGGTAGTCGCTCAATTTAAAAATAGGGATTCCGCTGCATCCAATTAGACTGGAAAAACGAATTTCTTAATGGAAAAAAGGGTTGGCAGATGGAAGCTCGCCAGTTGGCCATCCCTAACTTTAAAATATTACAGAAATAATTGTCTGCTAAACTTGTCTTAATATGTATCACGACTTTAGATTCGAAACGATACTTCGCGGTTATCATTAATTCACAATATACGGTAATGCCTATCATGGTAACAGTTTAAACTCATGGCGTATGTTGTGTGTGTGGCTGCAGCGGCGCAGGCGCAGGCGCACAGGTGAGGACAGTGAAAGTGTACGAGTCGCGCGCGCGTGGGAATACTCAAATCTATACTTTATTACTGAGTATAATCGGACGGGTTGTGGGCAAGTGATGATGCTTGACATTGTGGGAAATTACTAGGTAAGTACAAACATAAACAAAATGACTGGAAGGAATGTGAGTGACGAAAATGATCCCAAAGTAACATCATCCTGGGATGAAAAAAAATCTATCACCAAGACATAGTCCACCGGTGCGCTAAGTTTCATGGATTTAGTGGTTAATAGAAGACTGGATTCGTACCCTAGTGATAGTGTAGGCTCGCCTCCTCTACAGGAGAAGACGCCCCGGGCGTAGGGAGTCGCAGGGCGCCCGGCCACCGTAGGCGCGGGCCTGCGGACATGCGAGCGTTGGGTGGCTCGCTCACCACCAGGCCCGGGTCGATGGCGCGTTGTGTTTCACGCGCGCCTCAAAGAGATGTCAGCATAGAAGACGGGCCCGCTAGGGCCAGAGCCTGCCAGGGTTACGGAATAGGCCCGGGTCGATGGCGCGTTGTGTTTCACGCGCGCCTCAAAGAGATGTCAGCACAGAAGACGGGGCCCGCTAGGGCCAGAGCCTGCCAGGGTTACGGAATTTTTTCGAAAGAGTCACCGCGGCTCTGGAACGCACAGGGCTTTAGAAGGAACACCGATGGGTTTTAGTCAGTAAGAGTCTGACACGCCCTTCCACTTCACTCAGAACGGAAAAGTCATTTGATGATTTCCCATCCTTAAAAAAAAGGCTCGCCCCTAGTGTATAAAAGGGGCTTAAACATACTTGCAACTTCTGGTGAAATGTGTTCTCTTCCCAAACCTTTAATTATGTTGAATAAATTTTTAATCAATGCAATTAATTTGTAATATAAAAACAAACATGTAATTGATAAGCTTCTATTTGGTGGTCTTATCTTTAAAGGTGCGAAAAAACATATGTTTCAATTACGAAATATCCCAAGATTATGATCACAGTAAAGTTTAGGAACTCCGCTATATTTTACTCGTAAGTTAAGGCACAGCGAATTATTCTAAGATTCGATATCCAATTTTATATCGCTTACTAAACTTACAACTGCAGTACTCATTACTCTAGCTAGTTTGTCATGTCCCTATCTTACTCAAGTGCCTGCTGCACGGTCATATTACGTAACATTCGGAGTTTACGATCAATCACTAGCGACTATCGCTAGCATCGGTTATCGATTCATGTCGCCCATGTAAGTATCTCTATCCGCGAGTGAATGTGCCGATAGTCCCACTCCAGCCTTAATAGACTTATTGTGTCTTTGTATTAACTTATAAAAGCTTTTTATTTGTTTGTATTGTTAATGGGAATCATCTGTGAATTGTGACCTTTTTGGTTGTGGTGAAATATTAGTATTTTTTATCGTTATGCAAATAATGCTCAGTAAATATTATTGATATCTAGAACCTTAGGTTAGTGTTCATTATTTGTCTTTGCTTTTATGTTAATGTTTTAATGAGTCTGTGCTTATTAAATAAGATAAACTAGTAAATACAGAGATTAAATAGGTAATGACTGTCCTTCCGGGGTTGCCTGAAAGTAATCGCAGAATGCGATAAGGCCGCCCTTTGTACATATGCGTTTTAGTTTGTTTTTTGGTGATATTTTAAGAAAATAAATAGTAAAAAAATGGGATTCCATGTAAGCATTTTTTGCGCGCTTTTCTTGGCCTATTAATTTCGTGAAAACGATCCTTAAAGAACTAAATAAATGAATAAAAGCTGCACTTACTCACCATACTGCCCGCACTACACGTCACCACTTTCTGTTTATTTCTATCGTTGTCTTACATTTATAATATCTCGGCGACGCCATTGTCCCGATGGCGCCAGGTGAAAAGCGCGCAATTTTCCGCGCACGCTCTTATTGTGCGCGCGCGCAGGCTCCGACGCGTGGCTTAATTGTTTCCACGTCTGCGCAACTTTTGACGTAACGACCATTTAAATTATATGAATGGAGTATGTTGTATAGTTTTTCTTGTGTTTATTTCTGATAGTTATGCTAATTAATTTTCTCGTTTGTCCAACTATATTTCGTTATGAAGAGCTTTTCAAATGAAATTGCAAAAACTTGATTAAAATTTGATACTCGAAAGCAAAGACATTAAATTTCTCGAAAGTGAAGAAGACAGAAGAGTTCAACCTTTGAATCCAACTCGGCTGGGCGGCATTCGGGAAGTTCCGTGGTATCTTCTCGTCTCACATATGTAATGTTCTATGGTACCGAAACGTTGCTGCGAAGGCTTAAAGTCACCCAAAGCGCAATGGCGAGGGCAATGCTCTGGAATTCCTTGCGTGATCGAATCAGGAATGATGATATGCGCAAGAGAACCAAAGTTACCGACATAGCCCGAAGGATCGCCAAACTAAGTGGCAGTGGGCAGGGCATATTACTCGCAGAACAGATGGTCGATCCGGCCGAAAAGTTCTGGAGTGGCGACCGCGTACCGGAAGACGCAGCGTTGGAAGGCTTCCCACAAGGTGGACCGATGACTTGGTGAAAGTCGCGGGTAGCCGATGGATGCGAGACGCACAGGACCGGTTGTTGTGGCAGCACTTGGGGGAGGCCTATGTCCACTTGTCCAGCAGTGGACGTCTTTCGGCTGATATGATGAGGATGACTCGAAAGTAACGCTTTATAATTATAGAGTACTTTGTAATGCCCAGGTTACACAAAGCAAGATTTCGGATAAGGGTGACGTAATGGTGTTAATTTTAAGCTTGCTATCTCAAAATTTACTTGATTTGTGTAAATTTGGTTGGTACAGAACTATCCTCGTTTTGTATCTATTAAGGCACGAACTAAAGCCATGGTGTAACCAACTTGCTAGCTCTTTTAGCCTTAAAAACTAGTCTTGTACAGGTTTCAGGGATGACCATAGTCAAACACAAATTTTTACACAGCCATAAAAATATAATTTAAAAAATCAGTTTGCTTTAATAATTACACTAGAATTAATTAACTCTAAGAGGGTCTTAGCTCGGCAACCAGCATTTGTCCAGCGTAGACGTGTACCAAACACAGCGGCCACATTCCGTCAACGCTACTTTTACGCGTCTTCTATGCCACGTCCACTCGTCTTCCAAAGGACGTTTATGCGGCGTCCACGCGTCTTCTATGCCACGTCCACTCGTCTTCCAAACGACGTCTATGCGGCGTCCACGCTTCTTCTAAGCGACGTCTACGATGCTTCTAAGTGACGTGATCGCCTACGCTGGCTAAACGCTCGTTGCGAAGGTACTATAATTCGATATTCTCTGTCTCGCTCCTACACGTAGTAGTACTGCGTCTTGGCGTGCCGCAGCATATGTTTGTTGGCCCAGTAGTTCTCGTGCACCAGCTCCTGGCGTCTGCTGTTCACCACCACGGCGAAGTACAGCAGGAGAGCTGGAAACAAAAGAAGGCATCGTTTAGAAGTGAAGTCTAGCTGGGAAGGATTCCGCGCTATTGGTTGATATACTGGCAGTAGGAATGCCTAAATATATACGTTTTACGTAAAGTTTCCAGTATCTACTTTGGCTCGGAATCTCGGACACTATCATGACGGTTAACTGAATAGATCCTAATAAGTAAAATATAGTATTACATACCATGATAGTCAATCATATATATAGTCCTCCTGACCGATTTCGACCATGGCGGCCAATGTCAACAGAGGCTAGCCATCTGCTGGACATATTATAGTGCACAATTGTGTGCGCATACGCAGGTGAACTCCCTTCTTCCACCACTCTCATATTCCGATGGGACGGCGACCCGACACGACCGGAGAGAGATATGGCGCAGGACCAACGCCTTAACGTGCTTTCCGAGGCACGGAGGTGTCACACCACCAACTACCAAACTCCGGGCTGTCACAGATAACACCTATTGGAAACAAAACAATGACACTTTTTGCCCGACCTGGGAATCAAACCCGGGACTCCACACTCGGCTGTCACTGCGAGACCAACGGAGCCAATCATATCGTAGAGGAAACAAGTAGAATTTGCGGGTAGCTCCACGTTAAATTCTCAAGAACAACCTTGTTGCATTAAGTCCGTGTACCTACTATACACAAAGTTTAAATAAAAGGTATAAAATAACTGTAAATGAATCACGATATGCAGCTTGTATCAATGGTTGACTGGATAACCTAAGTTTATCAAAATTCACTCTTCGACATACCTTAGAGTGATGCTGTGTTTTTATGTTCTGTGTTTGTAATGTTTTATAAGATAGAATAGAATAGAATATTATGTACACCATATACTTATATGGTGTACATAATAAAGAGTATTCTATTCTATACAGAAGATATAGATGAGGAAAACATTACACAGGGTGACACAATGGGCGGCCTTATCGCTACAAGCGATCTTTTCAAGACAACCTTTGGATGGATTTTAGGGGGAAAAAGAAAGACAGTACTAAATATGAACATACGAGCTCGCAACAAAATACCGGATCCACAATAGTCTCACAGGTCGTGGGTCATTTATTAATCACAGCTTCATATGCGCTAGCGCACGTTACACGCGAGATCTTTGACCCCTTCACACATCACTATAATTATTATACAAGAGTGTGGCGACAATGCGTAAGAAGCTCAGCATTGTTTATGGTTATGCTCTATGCGCTCGGAAAAGCGTGAAAGAGGCGCTTTGTGGTCTATGGTCTATTGTAATCGCGTGATGGCGGCCTTTCCTATTTACGAGGTGGTAAAGACAAGATGACGATTTGCAATAAAATATGCTAATAGGTCGTAACATATTGTTGTCAAGCCTACTGTGTACTCTGTGGCTTGAAAGTTAGACTTTATAATTGAGTTTCGTCTATTTCCGAGATAATCTTAACGTTCAGATGTTTGAAGCCTAAGTTCTATTGTAGGGTATTATCAGTATTTACCGGTTTAACCTTTACAAAACAATAAACTACAGGACACAAAAAGCGGGGAACCCCGAACGTTATCTACAGTGCAATGACATTGCAATCGATTCTACATTGATTAATTATTAGGTGAAATCTAGGTGATAATTGTTACTTATATTTGTTTATGGAGTTAAATCAGTGATGATACCAGTGGCTGAACATAATTTTGAAGCAGCTGACTAATCTGAATTCAATCCACTTCTATAATTGTATGCACAAAGTGTGTTCAATGTTAAACAGATCCCATTCATCTCACGACACACGGCGACTTTAATTATTACTGGCTCTAGTTGAATTCAGCCCACAGCCAACTTCGTCTAAACCTATTCCTAAGTATTCGTAGGTACATATATAATTTCATATGACTAACAGTGGCTCTTCTTGGTGACTAAATAATTTCAGCCGCACGGGTCGATTGTTATCAACGTTTGTCAAGGTCGGTTCCGGGATGGGTGCCCATACCCCGTGACTCCTCCGTATCTCGGAAAGCACGTTAACATTCATTTGTAGAACCAAGTTGTAGAGCCAAGAAATCTGACACCAGTTTTGTGAAGGGGTACCGGAGTACCCAGCAACAATCGGTTGTGAGGTCAGATAGGCAGCCGCTCCATGTAGAATACTGGTAGCCAGCCGCATCCGGTGACTGGAAGTCGAGCCCGACATAGTTGGGACAAGGCTGCGCAGATTGATTCCTGCACATCTTAAAATGTCTCCTTACCTGAGTAAACGAAGTAGACGGAGATGACAGCGCTGGCCTCGGTGATGGTGTCCACATTCCGGTTGAAGGTGAGCAGCACCATGCCCGCCACCGTGAGCACCAGCAGCACCAGCCCCTTCCACCACGCCAGCACCAGCCACGGCCACGTGAACTGCGGCTTGCGCTGGAACATTACAGCATATTATTATGGCTCAGATATCATCAAGCATTGAGCACAGACTGCTGTGGTCAAAACCTTCCAAAGGTTGTCTGTAGCAGGTCGCTTCCAGCGATAAGACCCATTAAGTCCTCCTGTTTTATCATTTTCAAACTCGAACGAGGACTCCGTTGAGTTTGTCCAGCAGACCAAGGCCGAGTAGATACCTACTTAATTAAATAAATGAAAATTGAAAGCGCATTAATTCAAGAAAAAGAATGAGTTTTTATTTTGCACTAACGAAATTAACTGTGATTAGGTCTATCTTTTCATAAATATAAATGATAAAAGGTTTATCCATAAATATTTGTGATAAATTACCTACCGTCCTAAATGAAAACAAAATGATGTATACCTACACTAGACAAGTCAGTAGATAGGTACCACACCCACTTCTTATCTATGTACATACTCACAAATAAAAAAAATGCAAACAAATTGTTCCATTTCAATACGAGTAGGTACCTATGTCATACATTATGTAGGTATAAATGTATTGTGATATGCAATCAATTTTATTAAAAATTTGCTATTCTGATTTTATCTTTCTCGTAAATCGTAATATTTATATTTTTGATGTCACATACGATGCATTTATTGTGCTTAATTCAATTGCCTAATAAACATTTTGTAGAATATTATCTTAATCCCGACGTAAACCACATTGTATTCGTGTAAAATATTACGTAGCATTTAACTAACAGACTCTTTTTTTAAGGGTGTGTAATCATCAAATGACTTCTTTCGCTCTGGGTGGAGCGGAAGGGCGTGTCAGACCCTTACTGACTAAAACCCATCCGTGTTCCTCCGAAAGCCCTTTGCGTTCCAGGCCCGCAATGACTTTTTCGAACAAATTCGTTCTGACATCTCTTTGAGGCGCGCGTGGAACACAACGCGCCATCGACCCGGGCCTGGCGAGCCACCCAACGCTAGCCGTCCGCAGGCACGTGCCTACGGTGGCCTGGGATCACCCTGCGACTCCCGACGCCCGGGGCGACTTCTTCTGTAGCGGCGGTTGGAGCGAAGGCCTTGTCTTTTCCTAACTAACAGACCTTAGATAGATACAATGTTGTGTTGGTTCTATCACAAATTTTACCATTTTATGGGATGACAACCTGATACCTGTCAGGCATCTTAATTGCGTTATACGTTTAATCAGAGTGTTAGAATTACAACCGAATGTGATCTAGAGCTGCAGGCCTCTGCCACTTATTATGGGCATTCCCTTTACCAGACCCATGTCAACGCGATGCTATCGTAGCGGCAAAGCTGAACTGCTATGTTTGCCTGTTCTTCAGAGATTCCTACCCCATGCCGAAGGTAATTGAAAAAAAAGGAGGAAACAAATAGGATTTCCATTCAAATGAACACGGGAATCAAAAACTCCTCTTTATACAACAATAAAGATGCATGTTTGAACTGGACGCAAGTAATTTATTAGGTACTTCAATTTTATTTTGTGCCACAGACATACAATCGCATCGTGTAAATGGTACCTTCTTGAATGGGCCATGACGCATGAACAAAAATGTAAATAATAGCCAATCTTACCTTAAACGCCCCATGTATAAGTAAGCTCCCTATGAGGATCTCGATCACCGCCAGTACAGCCAGGGTCGCGTAGAAGATGAGCCTGGTCTGCGGCAGGGAGTCGCTCATGATGGCCAGGGGCAGGTACACGAGGACTGCGCATACTGACAGGATCTGCAACAGTGGCGATATCCTGAGTGGTGCTCATTGTACTTTGTTTACACTGGGTGTTTGA
Organism: Mamestra brassicae; assembly: GCA_905163435.1. Classification (NCBI taxonomy): domain Eukaryota; kingdom Metazoa; phylum Arthropoda; class Insecta; order Lepidoptera; family Noctuidae; genus Mamestra; species Mamestra brassicae. The sequence continues at coordinate 517,877 of LR990999.1, read as the reverse complement.
AGAGATATGGGGAGGTGACTGCAGTTGGAGAGGCTTCGTGACGTCTGTTTGATCTCCTTGTCCTGGTTAGGTGTAGGTGGACGATTGGAATGCCCTACTGAAGGGGACTATACCGCAAAACTGTTTAACTAGTGATTCACTCGTATTAGCACGATACATTAAATATTGCTTCACGAACAGACGAGTAATAATTGAAGCAAATCTTCTAAACAGATTGACTAACACGATTGGTACGATTTCTTGAAAATGTTAAAAAGTTAAACAACTCTAAAAATGACACACATTTGGTTGTTCCATTAAAAGATAGCAATTCCCTTCCAGGCATATTCGTAACAAATCGAAGCGTATGATTAGTATAAATACTAATTAGCGGTTCCTAAATTCAAGTTCTCTGCGGAAAAATCTACTAATGTTTATGAAACAACACTACTACATTTTTTATGAATAAGCCAGTGAGTGTTTGCTTACAGAATTACTTCCAATGTATAACTAATTAGGTCATAAGGAAATGTGTGCTCGTCTTAATTAGGTAAATGAACTGGGGAAGTGACTGAACATTAGTTCACGAAGAAAAGAAACATTACATCACATGCTCTTCAAAAGAGATGGTTATTTTAATTTCGGACATTGTTTTAATTATGAGTAGGTCAAGGAGTACGCAGCATGTTTGCTTGAGCCAAATTTACATACATTAATATGGACCATCGTGTGACTAAAAGCACATGATATTACTTCAAGGACTAACCATCCTGCTGTTCCGATGATAATATAGACTAGAATAATAAACTGCGATCACAATAGATATACAGATGGAATACTCTAAACTGTATGTACACTAACGTACAGCATATAAAATGCAGACTAAAATACATATAAGGCGTTCAAAAATTAACTGCAAGAAATTTAAGGTGTTGTTGTGTAAAAAATCATCTCAATAATATAAAACCATTCATCAAAATCGGTTCAGTAGTATAGGCGCTACAGTGGAACATACATACATAGACACCTAAAACATACATACAGATACCTAAAATCATAACCCTTCCTTTTGGCTTCGCCGAAGTCGGGTAACAAAGCCGCTGTCCGCCGGTCTATTTTCCGCTTAGGTAGATACTTCTTCTAAGTCAAGCAACGGATTTTGTTATGGTTTTCAGTAGGTAATAGAAAAAGCGATATATGAGGATGGTATTTTAAGGTACTTATATAATTTGTCTAAATTTGTAGATTTTTTTACAAAATTACTGAAATATGACGGTGCTACTAATCGCACCCGTGGAAAACCGTAGCGGGTTGAATGTTGCCAAGTGGGTTACAATGGACGTTTTAATCACCGAAAGCGTCACAGCTTTTTTTTTTGTTTCGAGGGTAAAACTTCAAAAGGCGCCTGGACTTTTGGGGTAAAAACCAGGGAGTGTGGGATTATTACCTCATTAAAACCACCTCGGTGATTACCATCGGCACATAGAAGGGACTCCGTTACCTCTTAAAAGACCATTCCGAAACCCCCTCTGTGCAACGCCTGTTAGGGCAGACTGTAAAGGGGTCTCTCCTGAGTCTCGCAGTGCACGGCAGCACGGGATCACTGTGCCACCGCCTTTCCTAAGATCACTGGGTTGGCGGACAGAGTCCCCACCCTGAGCGCCCGCGATCCTGATGACCGACCGGCCACCTGCCGTTAATGACGCATTCGGGGTTTCGGCGTTTAGGCGTCGAGGCGGTTGCCTCACCGACGCCTCCTTCTCCGAGCGGGATCAGCCCTCTCATGATCCCGCTCGGCGGCCTTCTTCTGGACCATCGCGGCTTCAGAAAGCGGCCATTTCCCTTCAGTTTTCCTTATCTGCCAGCATAGCCATCACTACCGCTGGCAGAGTCAGGTCTTGTCCAACCTTGGCGACCAGGACCCGCCGCTCAGAGGCCCACGCAGGGCACTCCTCTAGCTGTGCTGCGCAGAATCCAGGTCGCTTCCGCAAAGGTGGCAATTTGCCGTGGCCTCTCGCCCAATCCTATTCAGGTACTCACCGAAGCAACCATGCCCGGTCAGCACCTGAGTGATTCTCTAGGAGATGCGCTCCCCTCTTTTCAGCCAGGCTTCGAAGTGCGGCAGGACGACTTCTAAGCAAAAATTGCGATTGCTGTAGCCGCTCGCGCCACCGCTCGAGCACGTTTCGCCGTTCCTGCCGCCTTAGCCTTACTAAAGCGATTCCTGGCAGCTATTGCCACTTTGGCGTATGGTGCAAATCCGGTTATAAACCCTCGCGTCCATATCTGCCAGGATGTCTAACGGTGAAAAGGGTGCCAGGAGTGTTACCGCCTCAAAGGATACCATTCGGTATCCACGTGCGATGCGAATGGCCATTTTGCGCTGCAAGCTGTTGATTTTAGTCCTGCAGCGTCGGACGCCTGACAGTCTATTTGACCAAACAGGGGCACCATAAAGGACCATTGATCGCAGAACGCGGAATTTTGGTACCTAAAGAGAGTTATTTCGAAAATTGATGTTAACGCCTGCGAAGCCGTGCTTGATAAAAAAGGAAATAGCAGTGAAATTGCAAAACATAGATGCTAGAAACTTCAAGATTTCTAGATCAAGAATACAGCTGAGATAGAAGAGGTCAAGGGAAGAAAACGTCACAGTTTTAACTGCTGTAGATCGTGATATAAAGTTAATAAGGTTTGTCATTAGCAGCTGTTATCAGCACCCGGCTTTGTTTACAATCAATTAATTCCCTGCACATTAACTGACGTTATCTGTTGCTTCTCACTTGTGTTTATGCGATGGACGGATGGACAGATTTTATTGGCAAAATGGTGCACAATGTTGTATCGCTTCGATTACGACTATTTAGTCATGGGAGTATCTAATAGATGTCACCGGATGATTGCAAATAGCTTCAGTTTGTAATAAATCTAGCTAGATTGTAAACTCTCGATATTGTAAACAGATTACTTCAAGTGCAATAAATCCAAATTGGATAGTATACAATACCTACATGTATAGATAGCCGTGTCTCCCCGCTCGTGTGGTCGTGTCGGATGCCGTCCCATCGGACTATGACAGTAAAGGAACAGAGAGTGCTGTTTTTGCGCACACACTAAACTTGTGCACTGTTAAAATTCCTGCGTACTTGGCTAGTCTCTACTGAGATTGGCCACCGAGACCGAAATTCGGTCGTGGTAATATAAACTTACAGTGTTTGCAATAACCCGGTGACATAAATATTGCAGACTTGTGATGAAGGGTGTTAAATAGTATGTGGATTGAACTTATTTTCAGTTAGGCACCGCAAATAGCTGTTTAGGCACCAACATTGTACTTCCCCAGGAAAAACTAATTTTTCAAAGACGTAATTAGACCGACAAGTTGCAATACTTGGACTTGGGGCATCATGTGCTATCATCATGATCTAATTACCGAGTTATGCTGTAGATATAAATATCTAGGTGCGGAGAGTATGACATCAGAACGAATAAAATAATAAAGATTTTAAACTTGCATTACGAAGTCTAAAATTTGCTTTAGGTCTTATATTTGTACTCGTGGAATAGGTGAATACAAAGTCGGTGAGCAGACATAGGCCTGTTGTGCTATTCTGTATGAATATCACTGCGATAACTCGGGGGAAGTGAACAAGAAGTGAGTTGAGCCATACAATCATGGTGAAATGACAGTTCATTCAAGCTCACCCCACCTAAGTGTTCACGGTGAGATGTTTACAGAATAGTTCTGCTCAGACATTGGCACGTCGTGATCTGCGTGCCTTCCTAACAATTAGGTAGACATCCATAAAGAAAGACATGCAAATAAGTAGTATATGAAGTTAAATAGGTACAGTCAACAAAGCTATTTGATATGCGGCAGCTAACTTGCAACTACTTTTAAACAATGTTGTGAGTGTACTGACTAGACAATTATTGTACACCATACCCCTAAGTATGTCATAAGCTTAAAAATTTATTATGCACACATTAGAAATAAAACAGATATTAGCAGTGCAGTGGAAAAAATAATATTTTTGTTTTCCTGTATACCAAATAGCTTTGTTGACTGTACTACCTATAACTTATGTGGTTTATCGTTATTATGCTATAAATATGGATGACGGGTATTGTTTATAATTTCCCGGCTGTGTGAAAGTCTGAGCACACAGTATTGCTTATCGGCAAGTGTTCACGCTAACCTCCGCCAATCTGCACTTGACTCACGTTCCCAGAACCTGGTTAATTAACAACGATAGTTCTCCTAGTATCGACGTTTAATCTGACCAATGTTTTTTTTTCCTGCTACTGATTTGGAACTAATTCAATGTTATAATTAAATTACTGTTTTTTCTATCTAGGGCCAAGGTAAACCTTATTACCATATTATTATTGTCGCGGGAAATTCTGCTGAAGAATGAAGTTAACTATCTTTTGATTCGAATTCGAGAATAACTAGATAGGTTCATGTTTAAACATGAATTATGGTCTACCAGGTATTTAATTAAGGTTGTATTGATCCACTTGATCATTCGCTCTACCAAGATAATAAAGAGCTAAATACCTACTGTACTTAATTAACGAAATGACATGAATAGATACTTCATTCATACCTACTGACTTATGGTTCCTATCTAGTAGTTTACATACAATGTGTAACAAAACTTCAATAATAATGATCGATTATTTATATTAATTATTATCTGTTTACAAACAATGAAGTCGGACTACGTTTCGGAAAAAAACTACCCTAAGACGATACACTGATCATAATATAAAAAAAAAACACTTGAAATACTAACAGTATACACGATACCAATCATCTTCGTCCCCAACTCCAGGCTGAAACAGCAGCAGCAGTTATCCACAGTGAGGCACATTTTAACTGATTAATTAATCGTATAAATATTATAATTAAATCACAAATGAGCCGAAGCCGCTCGGTCGTGTTGGTTATCGCGCGGGCACTCGTAAACTGATTAGATTCCCTTAAACTCATACTATCTGCTACGTAGGGTGACACCAACAATTATCAGAAGTGTGTTAATCTTTTTGACATTAAATTGTACTGTTTGCGTAGTGATACATCGTGAGGATACGTGAGTTTGCATGTCTCGGACTGTGGTTTGCAATGATGGCCGCATTCTTCCGTCTTGTTTGAGTAACACTCAGTAATTTGATTATTGTTTTGTATTAGAGTGATACAATGGATTACGTAGTTATATGGTTAGATACACTGGCGGATTAAAATGATAACAGAGTAATTTCATAAGGAACAGCTGACTTCATGAGTGATGTTTTTGCCAAGACTTATATTTCATGTCCCAAATATGCTCGTCGACTCTCTAATTTTTTTCGTAATAAGAATCTCAAGAATACAAAAGAGACCATGCGTGTTAGCGATACCTAGCTATGTTCTTGCATTATACTACCTACTCGTATTCACCTCCTAGATATAGTTCCGTGAAATATCACATGGTCCGAATATCATCCGCTCTCCCTACAGAATTCAGTTAGTGAGATAAGCGCAGGTACACACGGTAAGGTTACCGCTATTGACTGTTAGCGCCGCGTGCGCAAGCGCTTCCAAAAATACCTGAGAGGGATTATAATATGGCTAATAGCTACTTTCTTTGGAAATAAATCGTTACTAATCTATCTATCCAGCCTTTTCACAACTATACAATCATATATGTCCATCTAAAAATGAACTTTTAGAAATCATTTAGACCACCAAAATAAGGACAATGGTAAAAAATAATTAGAAAAACGCATTAGAGACTAACAAGAAAAAAAATCCTGCTAACGAAATACACTAAAAATGTTAGCAATTTATTATTTTAGGTCTAAATAAAATCACTAAAATCAGTGTTTTTTGCTTGGATATCTTTGGTTAGACGTACTGAACGCTGTGTTAAAATTTGTTAATAGAACCTTATATATAAGGTTCGGATCCAAGTCTACCCAGATGCAGCTGAGTAACAGTATTTTACATTGTCTGACCTTCACACCCCAGAAACTGGGTAACTCAATACTCCTTAGTCCTTGGCAAGACTGTTGACAGATTTTTCGGCTTCTCACTCCCTGTAACGACTGACAAAGATCTTCCAATGATAGCTGGGACCGACGGCTTAACGTGCATTCCGAGACACGGAAGAGTCTCGGTATGTAATGGGGCAAGCGTTGCTTAACCTTGGAAGGACGACCCGTGTGACTGTTAGGTATTACTAGCCACGAGCTCCTCTGAGGGTCATGGCCTTATAGGGGATAATAAATATATCTATCGATCCTGGAAAAATGCTCTGGTACAACAAACTAAAAAATTCTAATTAGTCCGTCAGATAGATTTCGAAAAAATATTGGACACGTATTTTTTCTTTTGTCACGGAAACATAAAATGAAGACGATAGGGTGCGTTGTATTTCTATTTCGTGTGACGTCACTTTCCAGTACACTTTTTACTGGAAAGTGACGTTACAAGCCCCCACTCCTTATCTTTGATGCGTTTTATCTTCGTATTTTTTAACTAATTTGATAAAATAAAAAATAGGTATCCAATATTTTTGGATAATCTAACTGACGCGGACGGACTTAATAGAATCAAATTTTTGTAACCCAGGCCACATCCCTATTGGACATGTCAGCGAAACCATGGGACCAAGTTAGTGGTCGATAAATCTCATACTATCTGAACTACGATTCCAGAAGATTGGTATGGCAGCAGCCGGTGCAAGTGCAACTACATACGTAGGATGCCAAAATTTTAAGTTGTGATGAAGGAATTCATTAATCATTTAGTTAGGCAAAAGAAGCCCAATGATGGCCACCGGCCTCCCCAAGCGTCGCCGCATCGACTGGTGCGCGAATCCGCTAGAGAGAGGCGCGGCCTTCACCGAGTCATCGGTCCATCTTGTGGGAGATCTTCCAACGCTTCGTCTACTGGTAGATACGTGGTCGCCACTCCAAAACCTTTTGACAACATCGATGACGAAGATCGACGATCAAGGAATGCATCTACCTACCTTTCTTCTTGCGGCCATTTCTTTGGTAGTGAGTCAGGAACGACGCCTGAACGACGCGATGGGAGCTACTACATTCGTCGGGAACGGCGGGAAACACAAATGACTACAGTGCCAGAGCTACTTCTTAATAAGGAAGTCACACAAATGGTCCGCTTGTAAGTAGGTCTCTAGGTGAAGCGGAACTGTCAAATAACTGCTTGAGTAGGTACATGTTGTATTCACAACTGCACATGTTTCGGCAAATACGCATACCTAGTACAATAGCTACTGTAGTAGGTTCCTACGCTAAGTATCTCGTATCGTATCTAGTATAGTACTATGTACTTATATAGGTACTACATAATAATATGATCTCTTAGTAGATATGTTTTATTATCGCCAAATCTTTCCTGTCTGTTGTGAATGTAAACCCGTTGCAAGTACGATTCGGTTCTAATGAAGATATTTTGGACAGCAAGTGGCTAAACATATGTATAAATGAGAAAGTGAGTTTGTTTGCTGTTTGTTTGTTTATTTGCTTCGTTTTCACGCCTACATCGCTGAACCGATTATGAAGAATTTTGATAAATAGATAATTACTTAGATGGGATCTTGGAGACGGTTATGGTTACAGGCTTCTTTACTACGAAGCTGCGGGAAAAATCTAGTAGACTATCGGTAATTAAGTAAGGGTCGGCCCCACTAATATCAGTTAAACATAATATACCTAATACTGAGGTTATACCTATTCCCTGACTCCATCCCTCGAATGCGTGTGGAATGCCGCTGAAGATAAAACAGAACAGCTTTAGTAATCGATGCGATAAAATTCTCATTAACCTCTAACTACGTAGTTCAAGCGACGTCCACCTTTTTGTTTTGTATAACATCATACAAATACCAGAAGTAGCGAGGAAAATACTCACTAGCTAGTAGAAAATATATGTACCTACAAACGAACGGTGAACTATGAACTTTGTACCCTTCAATGTTGCAAATTGCTAGGTAGGAAGGTATTAGTGGCTGATCCAAAGGTCCGTAGATAGTCATAGCAGCGAAAGAAAAAGACATGAAAATGCTTAAGAACACCTTAATTTTAATCACCCAACTTATCAGTCTAATAGAACAAATAAAACAATGCGAGATAAAGCGGCCGACAGTAGTGCATCGTTATCAGTCGCGAAATCATGGCCGCCACGATACTACAACAATATTACAGTGATAAGGTACCCTTGACGGCGCACGAACGTGATCTCAACGATTAATAATAGCCCCAGAACTTCAATGTTTTATAAATAAATCGCCGATCTTCTAGGTTATGAGCAAAAGTGCGAGATGGGTGTGCCAATGATCAATAAATGCTGCTTCTGTGCCAGTTTACACACGGGGACGTTGATCATAGGATACGTTTATTCCGTAAGTTTGTTTTTTTTTTGTTTGGCAATTTTGTTCGATTCTGACAGCTCTTTGATAACAGTTTTTCTTTTCGGCCAGAAACTGATTTCACAGTTTTGAACAGCTTTTTTGTAATTCTATTTATAGGTATTCCTTCGAATAGTACAAAGTGTTGCTCATCTTGTAGTATTTACTATTCATATAATGACGTAAAGTCGTAAACTGAAGAATTTCAAGGTAACATTTTCGTAGCGCCTGATGTTTTCCTCTTGTTATAATGTTTTCTGTCGCACGTAACACATTTATTGCTCTGTTTCACACTTAATGGGGTTGTTTATACTTATCTACTGTCGGTCTAATTTCCTTAATTTTTAGTATAGAAACATATAAAGTAGCATTCTTGAGTAATAAAATCAAAGTTTAATTAAACGCATGCACATAACTACGTAAAATTCGATATTCATCGTTATCTTAATTTAATAAAGCTGAAGAGTTTGTTTGTTTGGTTGTTTGTTTCTTTGTTTGAACGCGCTAATCTCTAGAACTACCAGTCGGATTTAGACAATTCTTTCTGTGGAAGTGGAGGAATGCTATATACTATACGGGAACGGGAAATTCTTCCGGGAACGGGAAAAAACGGGATATGCGCACACGAAGTCGCGGGCAAAAGCTAGTTTTTAGATAAAATGCCAAAATAACAGTAATGAAGCTCTGAGTTTAATCTTATCACAGCTTAATACCTACCTACTCCATGTGAAACGCAGGCACTCTATAGTAATCCAGGATTGAAACTCAAAACCAGAAGAACTGATAGCTAGGTTTTTTTATCATTTTTGCTCAAGAGTCGAACGAATATTTAGAACAAACGAATGTTTAGGTCGACTGGCAGAAACTTCCTAAAAGGCACAAGTCAGACTTTGTACCAGTGCATTAAGTTTTATTAAATAAGTAATTGTATATTTTCTGCTATATCAAAACGCACAACACAACAACATATGACATTTGATTTGGCCTACACTAGCTACACCAGATAGGTAGGTACTTTCGGCGTCCCTCTGCCTTATTCATGCATGTGTTTCTTTCAAAGTTAATCCAAATCAATTTTGCACTTTTCCAGGTATGGGCACTGATCGAGCTAGCAATATATTGCCTCCTGGTGACACTAGCGCCGCTCGGCAAGGATGGCACAGTGTCCACACACAAGTATGTGTTGTACATCACTGCCGCGGTCGTTAGCGGAACACATCTTATATGCTCTGCGCTCCTGGTAGTCGCTGCTTATAAGGTAATACACGACATAATTTAACTTTCAATCCCTTATAATAGTAAACAGCAGAGTTAGAACCTCCTTTTCAAATATTTTCATAGCACATAAATGTTCCACAAGGAATGCAAAAGACAGTTATGTAATGAGCCAAGTCTCTAGTAGCCTATTGAATAAGTTTTGCGACCCAGCTATGACGTTACTTATTGTTAAATGACTGTCCTTTACTACCAAAAATGGATCTGGGGAAATACGAATTCGCGTAGGTACCCACGGGTACACCTCTTATATCCTAACGCAGTCCTTGGGTTGGTTTAGCCAAAGTATAAAATCAAGCATAGGTAATTAGCAACCATACTAACTAAAGGGCTTTTCATTAAGAGCGGTCATACTTTGAAATGGAATAAATGGATATAGCCACAATTTCCATTTTATTTTAAAGAAAATTTAATGGCATTATGTATGGAATATAATTTCAGCCAAATGGCCGCCGCGACCCCGCTGAAGGTGGGTGGTCTATCCAGATGGACCAATTTTGGTTGACATTTTCGCATAAATGGGGCTTTATCTCGTAAGAACGCGATTTATGTTGGTCTTCAGGGCAGCGATTGTCTGAGATTTGTCAGCATAGGCTCAAGATTTCACGTAGCCCCAGAGAAAGTAATTGAGCGGTGTTAGATCTCATCTCGGTGGCCAGTTGATGTCACCACCACGCGAGATGACGAAGCCCTCGAACTTCTCATCCAATCAATTTAATTTTTGATAATAAGTTTTAACAATTTCTACGCGTTGTTGGAGCGTGTAGCGTTCCATGGTGAAATGTCACGAATAAATATGTATTCCCGCCAAATTTGACAGCTATCGCTTTTCCAAGGTGGTCGCTAGAAACTGTCAAAGTTCGAGCGTCCATATTGAAAACCCTTTACAACTACAGGAACTCTTGAAAATTCTCATCATCGAGACCTCAATCGGGCCCCAAATTTTATTCCTATAATATAAGTCTGCCTTTGTACAGTGATATTACTTGTGCATAAAGTTTTAATAAATAAATACTTAAATAATTTCTATATAGTTATTATAATTCCTACAAAGCATTCTTTCCCTACTTGAACAGTAGGCACTGAACGTTTTAATTCTTATGTTCCAGAAACTGGCATCCCTGACGCTGCCCTGGACGATAGTGACGGGCATCATTACGGCGATATACTTCCTGCTGTCGTTCACCGGCGTCAGCCTGGTGCTGCAGGACGAGGGCGAGATGCTGGAGGTGGAAGCCATCATCATCTTCATACATCTGGCTAGAGCATGTAAGTGCCCCGCTAATCTGCTTATAACAGTAGGTAAAAGTCCTCGTGACCGATTGCGGCCATTGCGGCCAATATTAACGGAGTCTAGCTATTGGGTGGCAGATATTATAGTGTACAAGTGCGTGCGCACAAACAGATCAGACCCTCCCTCTTCCATCACTCTGATATTCCGATGGGGGCAAACCGACATGAATGGAAAGAGATCTCTCGCAAAACCAAAGGTCAGCTCAGGTATACGGGCCTAATTGATAAGCCTGAAATTAGATCTTTGTTGGGCTGGAACATGTGAATATAAGTAGGTAGGTATAATCGGTATGATCTGGTCATCTGCGTTGTGTTGTTAATTTTATTATACCTAAATATTATTCATTGAGGAGTTGATGTGAATCAGCTTGCCCTTTCTTTCTACTTCTGGTAACTAGGGCCAAGGTAATGGTATTACGGTACCGAGAACATTAGATACCAACTCTTAGCAACTAGATTTTTTTGCTTATTAGTATCTTCTAATAGCACCGTGATGCCCTATCGTCACCAAAGTTTAAAGTTGACAAAAAGTTTTGTTCTATGCAGTAGACTCATAATTTTCCACATTTTGTTTCAGTTATCTCAGTGTACTGCATCATAGTGGTGCACAGCCGTCACAAAGAAATTATGCACGCAGAGGACGAACGAAGATTTCAGCACTCTGCCAGACTTTATCATCCTGTGAAGATGGAAGACCATGTTTTATAGTTGAATTTATTACTTATGTTCCTGTGGCTGCTCAAGTCGATGTACTTCGTCTATTGTAATAACCCCGTGGTGCGTTTCACAAATTTAGCCTGATAATATTGGCACCCAACACTCATACAGAAGAATTTTGTGAGTGTTACCGACAAAAAATTAAATTAAGAAAGTACAGACGCCAGCACATCAAGCTACAACAAACTGTCAAATTTCTTGAATAACTTTATCACAAAAGGTTTTAGGTTCAAGATTGATTGGGAAATTTGACAAAAAAAAAAAAAAAAAGTCAAAGCATTTATTTCAAATAAACCATTATCAGGTACTTTTGAATTGTCAAAGTCAGTCCGTCAAAAACATGAAGCTATTTGCAGCTATTTGCACATTTGACAGTTTTGGGTAGCGTTATGTGCTGGCGTCTATACCTAAAGATTTTTACGGGAAGAACGAAACTAATGAGATTGTAACGGGAAGGTTAAACTAGTCTATGTTAAGTACTCTAATATTTAATGAATACGTTATCCAAATTGCATTTGTACCTAAGTGAAAAAATAAATTATTTTGTTGTTACTTCTTTCCTTATAAATTAATAAAATTGATAAAATAGCTGATACTGAATACTGTTGAAATTACAAGGACAAAGAATGAATGAAGTAAGCTTACAAGAGGCCTAATATAAATAAAAGGTTCCCCATGTATGACAAAGAATGCCTAAGGCAGTGGTCCACCTTGTATAGTGTTTTTTAACTAGACCTTTCAGTTTTAATAAAGAAAAGAACGCGTTGCAAAAGTAAAACGGAACGTGCTGCTTGCTTACGTCACTTAGACGTCATGGCGCCATTCAAATTGTCAAAACAATCGTTCATCTTTGTCGCACATATGAAAATTAGTATACCTATCTCACAGACCCTCCGAATTTTACAAGTTCGTTCGATTGGTTAAAACGATTTTTATTCACACCCATTACATTCATTCCACCTTGTTGTGTTGTGCAGTTGTGTGTATTTTTACTGGACGCGCTAAAAGTACTTCTTACAACGAGTTCGTTTTCTGTAGTATTTTTAATCGCAAATAGTGCTCTATCGGTGCAAATTAGTGGTGATTGTTGAATCTTTGAAAAGGAGGTTTTGTCTCGTAAGTACCTATATCTATTTAGATATTTTTCTACAAGATTACGGGGCGTCTTGTCTGCTCTGCTGATAATTTCAAACCAGATGTTTACATTTCGTTTTTATCTCGTTATTCTATTATAATTTAAAATTTGCTTATCATAAATGTACTTATGTTTTGTTTGCACGTGTGCATCCATCCATCCATCATATTAAAATTTGTAAGCAAAATGACCCTGCTACATTTTTGCTAGAAATTATTCGATTTACAAGACAGTTGATGCCTACTTACTTAGTTTATTTGTTCAACAAAAAACATTCTAAGAAACAAATTTCTAACGAATGATTGAGGTCAGAGGGTCATCTTCATAGTAGGATTATTAAATAGCTGTGAAATATATCTATGCCAATTAGGCACACCAATCTAATTTTGGTTGTTGCCTAGCAACAGTCATGTAGGATGGAAGCCTGGGTCATGCTTGGTTTGGACAATGGATCAATAAAATGTGAAAGTTGTTAGGAGACAGTGTTTACATTACCAAACTTCCGTAGAAACTAATACAGATATATAAAGATTAGTGATTAGTACCTATACCTACAGAATATTTATTTGTTTATTTTTAAATGGAAGTACTATAGAAAAAATCATTCTGCACTATCACTGAGTGTCTAAGACTATATTTTACTTGGTAAAATTTATAGTTCCTTTGGGATACAACAAAGGAGCTTCAGAAAAGAAAACTGGTAGTAGATATAGTTATTCAGGTTAAAGACGCATTACTAAGAAATATTTGTTAAAGATAATAGATATGTTTTTACTGCATACATACATATTTAACCAAGTCTTTTGTGTTTCTACTTCGTTTTCACATATATGTATATTTGTATAATTTTCACACAAATGATGTAACCATATCATTGTAAAAAACAATGATTTAAAATAGTGTCCGTGGAGTTTCTTGCACATTCTTCTCCTTAGAGATCTACGCTTTGGAACATGTAATTATAAAGCTATTTATTTGAAAACTTCATCTCTTTGGACAGACCGACCTTGAATATTCAAAAGTGCCTGTAATGGTTTAATTGAAATAAATGCTTTGAGTTTTGAGTTGAGTTAAGTAGTTTGCATCAATAAAGTATTTTGAACTGTGCTATAAGTAATTTATTGTAACTATGCAGCACACTTCATAACACTAATATGTGACTATTTGAACAACCATTAATGATTGTCCCAAGTGTGATGAATTGATGATACTGAAACTTCCTATAAGTAAATATCCTCTCATAACGGCTACACAAATGTCAACTGATAAAAAACATGAACTACTTAAATACCTAATTTGTTAAAAACAGATAAAGGATAGCAGAAACAACGTTATATGACCTTTTCTGACTTGATCAACTAACCTAGGTAATTAATGCTATCATAAATAGTCCTATTGAATGGCAAGGTCACACATCCAACTTAAAACTACGGATACATCAGTCCATCTGAGTCAACATTGTAAGAAAAAACAAATGTTCTTGAAGTAATATTGATGGGATGGCACGCTCCCAAATGGATATTGAATGTTCTGACACTTAATGCTGATCTGTACAGTGAACTCACATAAATTTTGTGAATATCTTTATAGCACAGAAAACAACAAGCCCCAGATTTTAAAATCTACTATCACTGGGTCATCACAACCCATGCCCAACTTAGCCCTGGTTTCTTAACTAAGTCAGGAAACTAAACTTACCCTTGCTTGCCAAGAACAGGCCAGTAAACCAAACTTACACTTGGTTTCCGAGAACAAGCCAGGAAACCAAACTTACCCTTGGTTGCCAAGAACAGGCCAGTAAACCAAACTTACCCTTGGTTGCCAAGAACAAGCCAGGAAACCAAACTTACCCTTGGTTGCCAAGAACAAGCCAGGAAACCAAACTTACCCTTGGTTGCCAAGAACAGGCCAGTAAACCAAACTTACCCTTGGTTGCCAAGAACAGGCCAGGAAACCAAACTTACCCTTGGTTGCCAAGAACAGGCCAGTAAACCAAACTTACCCTTGGTTGCCAAGAACAAGCCGGGAAACCAAACTTACCCTTGCTTGCCAAGAACAGGCCAGTAAACCAAACTTACCTTTGGTTGCCAAGAACAAGCCAGGAAACCAAACTTACCCTTAGTTGCCAAGAACAGGCCAGGAAACCAAATTTAGCCCAGGTTTCTTAAGTTAGGAAACCAAACTTACCCCTGGTTTCTAAAAGTATTTAAGTTATGAATCCAAACTTACCCTTGGTTGCCAAGAACAGGTCAGGAAACCAAACTTACCCATGGTTGCCAAGAACAGGCCAGTAAACCAAACTTACCCTTGGTTGCCAAGAACAGGCCAGTAAACCAAACTTACCCTTGGTTGCCAAGCACAAGCCAGGAAACCAAACTTACCCTTGGTTGCCAAGAACAGGCCAGGAAACCAAACTTAGCCCAGGTTTCTTAAGTTAGGAAACCAAACTTACCCCTGGTTTCTAAAAGTATCTAAGTTATGAATCCAAACTTACCCTTGGTTGCCAAGAACAGGTCAGGAAACCAAACTTACCCATGGTTATATAAACAAGCTAGGAAACCAAACTTACCCGTGGTTTCTGACAACAAGTTACGAAACCAACCATACCCTTGGTTTCTAAAAACATGTTACGAAACCAAACTTACTTTTTTATGGATGGGAAATCATCAAATAACTTCTTCCACTCTGGGTGGAGCGGGAGGGCGTGTCAGACTCTCACTGACTAAAACCCATCCGTGCTCCTTCCAAAGCCCTTTGCATTCTAGGGCCGCGGTGACTCTTTCGAACAAATTCCGCAACCCTGGCAGTCTAAATACAAGCTAGGAAACCAAAATTACCCTTGGTTCCTAAGTGTTCCTTGGTTGGTAAGTTTTAAGCTAGTCTGTTGGAAAAACTAAATGACCAAAATACGTTAGGGTTAGTTGTCATGAGATTTATGGCCTATTTCACCCCCTTTTTAATGGATGGGAAATCATAAAATGACTTTCCGTACTGGACGGAGCGGAAGGGAGTGTCAGAACACTCCCTTCCGCTCCGTCCGTCCATGTACTGTCTCCATGTACCGTCCAGTACGGTACATGGAGGAACATGGATGGATTTTAGTCAGTAAGAGTCTTCTCTTACTGACTAAAATCCATCCATGTTCCTCCGAAGTTCTAATGTAACCCTGGCAGGCACTGGCCCTAGTGGGCCTCGTCTTCTATGCTGACATCTCTTTGAGGCGTGGAACACAACGACCCGGGCCTGGTTCTGATCGGAACGTGAGCCATCTAACGTTCGCCGTCCGCAGGCCCGCGCCTACGGTAGCCGGGAATCGCCCTGCGACTCCCGGTGCCCTGGGGGTCTCCTTCTGTTGCGGCGGCTTGATGTCAGGTTAGCCTGTTTGACCACCTACGATTAAGTTCCCGTTTATTTACTTGGTAGATGATTCCATACAAATTATGTCATTCTGTTCTGGAAGTCTGACAATTTTAGAATAAGTGGCATGGAGGTAATGTCAACTATTAAAAAAAAAAAACAAAAAAGAATATACATACTGCAATCATGGATCATGATAAGATAAAAGTTGATTGCAGTTTATAAACTTGTTTGAACCAACCATGTCAGTTTGCTTAAGCAGATATATAAAAACAATTTATAAAAAGATACCGAGTATCTTTTGTGTGAGCAATGAAACAGACGATAACAAAATGTTAGTGCCAAGACTTAAGCTGGTATGCCGTGTCCTGAAATCCATGTAAAACAAAACACATACGCACCATGTTCGTGCTCGTTTTCACGTAGGTACTGACTGCACGAATGCTCGCTTTGTAACATTTTACATTACGCCCCGTAACATCGGTCAGTACCCCTATCCATTACCCACTTTAATATTTAACAAAGTGAAGTAACTAGATTTTAAAAATGAATATTATTTTACATTTTATAATTACTTCCCCATATAAAAAAAAAACGAATGATTGCGAATGTGTATAAAAATGTATATATATATATAAATCGCTTCAAAATATTCAATCAATTTGATATGATTATTCCTGTGGGAAGGTATGTGAAATTTTATCTACAATATCCATCCATTACCATAAATTAATTAATCGCCGTAGCGCGCCTTTATTCCTATCAATTTAATAGCAGTGCATGAGCGTGACCTTGGATTGTTCTGTTAGAATACCCGGTGCGCGGGCGCCGTCTGACGAGACACTAACAGTTATTATTAGTGGAACTATAGGCTTACCTGCGAGCCGGTTTCTCACTGACAACACAATAGACCATCTGCATTGCTCAGTATAAAGTGTGTTGTTAAATTTTCAATAAACAAATGAAAACTAGACTCAGTCCCTGACTGAATTGACCTTTTAACCACCAGACTGCGTACCGCTTTGTGTCAATAGCGCCAGCCGCCAGGATTAATAGGCGTGACGGTGACGTCACTTCGACCATGTACGGACTTTAATCTGTTCTCTTTTCATTTAGTCTGGTTTGAGGGTCAATTTAGGTTGACATAAATGGCGACTACCAAAAGCAATAAAGCATGCGCTAGGTGACCCAAAACGCCTTTTATTGAAACAACATGGTTTAGCGCCATTTAAGCTTGTTTTATGGGGACATTGACTCGATAGTTCACATTTGCAGTAGTCAGTATCATTATTGCACTAAAAAGCGCGTACAATGAATTTAAAAACGTGATAATATCAATTGACGGAATTGTTTTAAGTAGGTATATATTAGTCACAACTGCCGGGATCAAGGCTAAGCCATGTGGTTTCTGCTATCAATAGGATATACTCCTCCCCACTATGATGTTATCTCTACATATAAAATGCTTTCTGACTGATGGATCAACGTACAGCCTAAACCGCTGGTCATACGGACTTAAAATTTGGAGGACGTATTCCTTATATGATGTAGGCATCCGATAAGAATGGATTTTTGGAGATTTTTCCCCTAAGGGGCTGAAATAGCGGATAATAGTGTGTATCAAAAATCTTATTCTTTAGCCAAATATAAGTAGTTGAAACTTTGTACGATAACTGGCCAAAGTAAATAATTGAGATCGTCACAATTCGCTTTTTACACCGACCCTCAAAAGACGATCAAGGGAGTGTTAAAGTTTGTATGTCTTTTTCTTTGGTCAAATGTTCATGAAACTTGGTGGGAATAATTGCCGAAGTAAATAATGAAGGTTGTCACTATTAGTTTCTTACATCAACTCTCAAAAGGCAGTTTAGGGTGTCTAACAGTTTATATGGAAGATTAATAATATTGAGACTATTGAGAGAATATTTTAGCTAGCGGCCGGTCTCAATCACGTATCTACCTTTAACCAACTGTCAAATTAGCTACCAAACAGTAGCTGAAACGTCATGTTACAAAGGCAAAAATAATGTTTCAGCTACTGTTGGTAGCTAATTTGACAGTTGGTTAAAAGTAGATACGTTATTGAAACGGGTCGTAAGACGTTAAGACATGTATCACGGATAGACCATTTCCTGGATTCAGACTTTTTTCCCAGGAGTATGTTGGAATGGCCTTGGAATAATTTTCGACATTCACGCGAGCGAAGCCGCTGACAGAAGCTAGTGTTAGAAATAATAAGAGCAGGCAGAGCAAGAAACATACAGTTGTTTCTGCATGTTATGTAGGATACTGCTAAGACGCATGATTTAGTAGGTCACGGACGAAGTTAGCAAACAGCCGAGGCTCAAATTGTTTGCACTAGAAAAATATATAAAGTAACAAGTATTCTCTTTGTAAAAACTCCGCCTGTATGCGAGCCCAATCAATAATAATTAAGATGAGGGCCTGCCCTTGATAAGTTCACTATCATCACTAGCGGGACATCGGTATGCGGTACAAGGCATAGAAGTTAAGAGATGGACATCAAAATGGAATTAAACACTGAACGAAGGATTCAGCAAAGCAGCCACTAAACAAGTCTGCTAGTATTTTTTACACGTTAATAGTGTCGTCGGACGATGTCATAATGAAGGTATATCAAGCCATAAATGTATTGCGATCGAGTTAGTTACTCTTGGCGACCCAGACACATTTGAACCCAAAAACTAGTACCTTCTTTAAAGCCACGTTAGATGCCTAAATGTTTGGAAATAGCAGCAGCAGCAAGATTTATCGATGGACTCGTCTACTGATTCTTCTCCCTAGCAGTGAAGAAAGGTAGAACAGCAGCTCTACTATGACGTGCTAATGCCATCCAATTCCGATGATGTAAACGGCATAGTGCTATTTGCTATGTATAGCTCCGTCTTCCTCTTAGAGCTTCATAGTAGGGCCCCAGAAAATAAATGGAATAGGATGTTTGGACCACTTAAACACTATCAGCAAGTCTGTTCTGCAATAATCTCATCGTGAAAACTTGAAGTGAGCTGTTAACCCAGCTGCTTGTATGGACAAGCAAGTTGGAATGACAGCAGTTCTCTTCAAGCTCACTCCACTTAAGTGTTCACGGTGAGATGTTTACAAAACAGTCCGGCTGATAGTGTTTCATGGGTTTGAGTGGTCAAAACATCCTATCCCATTTATTTTCCGTTCTTTCTTTTTTACTGCTAGGTAGAAGAATCAGCGGATGAGTCCTCCGATAAATCTGCTGCTGCTGTTGTTTCCAAATATTTCAGGTATCGTGGGTTAAATAGTTGGATGCTACTAGTTTTTGGGTTCAAATGTGTTTGGGTCGCCAAGTGCAACTAACTCGATTGCCTTTTTTTAAGACGATGACCACTCGCAGTTCAGCACAATAAGGCTGTTCACTGCTTAACCGGACTATCCTGTGGTGGCCTCAAATGAATTTAAGGCCGAGCTAGGGCTTTCAAACTAAAACTCGCTTGCCATACGTTCACAACTTGATACACCTTCATAATGACGTCGTCGGACGACACTATTAACGTGTAAGAAATACCAGTAGACTCGTTTCGTAGCTGCTTTGCTGCGTCCTTCGCTCAGTGTTATAGTGACAATGGCCGCGGACGATACCCAGTAAGTCACTTTATCTTACTTTGGATCTAGCATGTCTTTGAAAAGCTTTATCCCAATTCTATTTTACCTTTGTTGTGTTTAGATCTTCTATCATTCCAATTGAGTATACTTATGAGTATTCATTTCAGATTCATAATAGTTTTTTGTAGTTATTTTCCAAGAACTATGGACGGAATTTTGCAGTTTTTAAGCTCCCACTATAGGTCGTCTAGATGGGCTTTTGTATAGACTCCTGCATCCCAAGACCTAGGGATGAAACCACCCATACTCAGACACATATCATCAGTAAAGTGTAACAGAGAATGACTGGCAAATAATATAAAAAAAAACCAGCCAAGTGCGAGTCGGACTCTCACATGAAGGGTTCCGTACCATAAACCAAAAAAAACCCTTTAGTTTTAAATTAAATTAAATTTTATTATTTGTAGTTATAGTGGCAATAGAAATACACATTGAAAATTTCAATGACCTATTACGGTTCTTGAGATACAGCCCGCTGACAGACATACGGACGGACCGTGGAAGCTTAGTAATAGGGTTCCGTTGGTTACCCTTTGGATACGGAACCCTAAAAACTGCGACGGCGTGTAACATGAGCAAAATTCACCAGATAATAATGATCTTCACTTGACCGACTCGATGTGTCTGTAGGTCAACATTAAGGTTAAAACACTCTCAAGCGAACCAAGAACCCTAAACAATACAACATCGGTCGCACAAAATGAACACTGTTTGACCTATTTATTATTAATATGTTTTCGAAGCCAGTACTCGAAAATGCTATTTTTCACTGGCTTGGAAAACTAACTCATCAATCACTTTTTGGCATTCGTGCAGTTTTCTCCTTCTATCAGGAATCTTTCTAATCGCATCGTCAAAGACGATACCTGATGGATGGTTTACTTAGTTTCTGATGTTTTAAACAACATTTATTTTTATCCATATTACATGTTCAAGACTTTAGTGCAAACTTTGTCCTTCACTCCTGGAATCATGCATAAAACAGAGCCAGAAAACCTGAATCACTTTATCGCGATTTATTCGTCACTGGTAGGTCGAAGGACATCCAGATAACGCTTGTAATTTAGCTTCGCATTAGGCCTTTCAGACTGATGAAGAAATTTTTGTTTCATAATTATGTATAATTCAAAGTTATATACTTTTTTTTGTATTTTTGCGAATTCCGGGATCAAAAATTCAGATTGCTCTAAATGAAAAACTATAAAAGTTATCCACGCGGGTATTTTACTCGGGCATTTGTTGTGGAATACTCTATGCCCTTGCTTTAAAAAAAATAACATGTCCGTATTTCAGGCAAAAACACACTGTGTTACGTTAAATATTATAATGATAGCTGTAATAATTGGTAGCGCATGTAGGTTCACAATCTCTTGTAGTTAGCTTGTGTGCATCGCTCTTGTATCGATCCGTGACGTCAGAGATGATTGCTTATGTCGTTAGTCACTCACGATTCTGATCATTTGGGGATTTTGCTGTGACGAGCAGGACAGGCGTGTGCGTTAACAGCTGACTGTTTATAATTATGTTGTGTTTAGGTATACCATGAGTCATGTTGTCTTATTATAACGTAACGAAAATAACAATAACATAACCCAGGTATAAACATAGCCTTAATGAACTCCTAACAGGGCTACCAGATCTTTATATTTTCGTTTTATTTTAGAGATTAGAAAAATAGGTAGGTGTCTATTTATCCAGATTAGGTGTCTATTTATATCCATTGATAAGTAAGTAACTCAATAACGCACTTAAATAATGCAGATCAATTCAAAATATCTAGTTTATCGTTTTTTGACAACAAATGCACGTGTTATAAGTGCTATCGATCAAAATACTGCCGTCATAAGGAAAAAGGACGTATCTACACAAAACGAAGTAAACGATTTCCGACGTTAAGAAAATTGCCTAAGGTCGGAAATCGGTTTTTTCGTTTTGTGTCGATACGTCCTTTTTTATGACGGCAGTATTTTGATCGATAGCAAAAATAGAGGCACATGTATCGCTGCAAATCCTCGTGATATCGAACTGCCTAAGTTTATGACTATTATGTAATTGTAAAATCGACAAAACTTGTAGGCGCACTTTGTTTTTTTTTGGTTGGGAATGTTGGCAAGCTGTCTATCAGTGAGTTAAAGGTCGACTTTGGTCAATTTAAAAATATCCATCACACTTGCTGCTTTTACGTTGTTGATGTATAGGCTTTCCCTTGTTTCTATTTTGAATCACACGCAAAGGTAAGTTCAAGGAAATGTTGTCATTTGACGTCAGACAACAACGCCTACGTCACGGCGTCGCCTGCGCCGGCGCCGAGACGTGGGGCCGCGGGGCGTATCACTCACGGTGGGACTCGCTTGCATTCCAGTTGCCGTGAGCGAGTCGACGAGGACAGTTCTACGATGGGTGTGCCACATATTACTTCGTTCTGCTGGTGCATGGGGCTCGAGGTCGGCGCCAAATGCGTTGCGTTTGTACACCTGGTACGTTTTTAAACCAAAGTTTATTTTTATTCATGTTTTTTTTTGGCCGAATTAAATATTCCGCCATGCATAATTTATGAGTGGCTGATGTATAATAGAGCGTTTGTTTACTCGAATACTAATGTTATAAGTGCGTTGCCAAGGGTTTTTAATTGAAATTAGTTTTCATGACAAAGCTCACTCAAACTAAAAAACTACGACTTTAAGACGCAGTTAGTTTGCGGACGTTGTAAACTTTGCGATAAACCGTCGTTAGGCTAGCTGTGTCCTCACTTCCACAATGTTATCGGACATCAAGACTACGAGACGACCTTGAGAGTGTATAGCTTAAGTTTTTCATAGCACTTTATTTGCACCTCTCAGTTCTTGAGAGTAGCTATGCCCTTCCTGTATTTACTTACTGCAGAAGCATAAGAGTGTGGTACTTATTGGGTACCTAGAAATGGTTCCACAACAATGTTTGTAGTACCTGTAAAGTAAACTTGTAACTTCTAAAGCTATCATTCTGCGCTGTGGCATGTTGATTACAGCAATATTTTTGAGAATTGAGGCATTAGCTTATATTTAGGAACGTTCATGTTCAACAGTAATCAATTAGGTAGATGGCTGTGTGGGTCTGATGATGATAAATTACCATATCAAGCCAAGTTATTGCTTTCACCTAAGCCACTTACCAAAAATAATATAGTAACAAAATGATTAAAGATATTTTACGGCTACTAAATGGTTTATTATATAGGGAGGCACATGCAATGTATTCTATTGGGTTATATATCCTAATGGGTTGTGCAAACAAAACTACGAATATTAGGGAATTGCAAAGCCTAGGAAGGTATGTCTCATCGGAGAATAATACGTTTACACAGTTGCAGTGCAGTGTGGCCACAGTTGTTTTCGAGAATTTCGTGTAGTACATGTTTAATATTCAGGACCACATCCGAGACTACTTTGGTCACGTGTCGCATTTTAAGCTAGCTTTTCGCCAGTTCATAAATATGCAAATGAACTCTCTCAGAGCGCTAGTCAATTGTTCTCAATTCGGGGAACTATCTTTAGATGAAATAGTGACAACATTCCAATCACTCGACACTACAAACTGAGTTGTAAACTTGATAACCCTGGAGCGCCTTATCACACTGGACAAATCCTTGTGTAATTCTTTGGAAAACATTACAGTCATTAGGTTCAGGTTTAATCTAGGGTTGCGGAATTTCTTCGAAAGAGTCACCGCGACCCTGGAACGCAACTAGGGCTTTAGAAGGAACACGGATGGGTTTAAGTCAGTAAGAGTCTGACACGCCCTTCCGCTCCACCCAGAGCGGAAGAAGTCATTTGATCAACTGTGCCTTGAGAATTCATTCTAACACAAATTGTATGATCCTATGTAAATTACCTTCTCTTCCTGACTTAATCGTAGGATGCCGTCGCGTCGCGTCTAGCTCAGGCACTAAGCTGACGCCGCGTCAACGCAACGTTTACAACATTTAGAACAGGGTATGCATCAACCTACTACACATGTACGTGGTGTCTACTTGCCGTCTTTGCGGCATCTACGCTAGACACCCACTCGGTACTAAGCCTCCACTAATCTCCCGACGTGTCCTCCACAGCTGCTGTCGTTCGCTCTGATGATCATGTGCTCGGTGTACGCGGAGGAGTTCCGCTCGCTCAAGGGCACCATCGAGGACATGGACGAGGTGTACTCCAAGTGGTACAAGATCTCCGTCACCATCGCGGTGGTGACGGTCGTGCATGTTGTACTGGCCCTCACGCTGCTCATGTCCGTGATCAAGGTAAGCTGAAGTACCTAACTACTACGTGATTAACTTTTTCACTGTCCTGTGACACACATTGATTGATTTTGATTCAATATCTCTTATCTAATAATCTATACGATTTTAATTGAGCATTATGTTATAATATAATCCATTTTATCGATACCGACTTTTTCCCCTTAATCAAGTAGAGCAGCCCTAACGATAGGCATACATAATTACGCAACTTGATCTTGACCTGAGCAATTGCAGCCGCGCGTTGTTCCGCGTCCCCCGGCCCGCAGTGGTGAGTCGTGTGCTTAGAAGAAATCGACCTATAAGCTCTCAAAGTCAATGTCAATTCATTTATTTCAACTAGACCATTAAAAACTTTTTAACGTCAAATTTACAGTTGGAAATTAAAATATTAGTGACTCTAGTTGTCCATTCGCAAAAAGTAGATTCTTATGGAGAAGAAACTCCATAGTTACTCTTTTCAAATAAAAGTTTTACAATATTTTGTACACAAACATTCAATACAATAAAAATAACACAATAATAAAATACACAAAATCAATTGATTATATTATGTGAGCACAATGCACCCAACATTACACTAATATACAGCACACACTTATATACTAATAGGTACAACAAAGCAATACCAGCTGAGGTAAAATTAACTTTGATACTTTGGACATGGTACAAATTTTGCAACTGTTGATTTATATTAATTAACAACAATGGATCAGTGTGTGAGTTTAATCATAGGTATTTAAAAAAAAAACAGAAAGTATACCAGTAATATATAGTAAATAGATCAACAAGTTTGACTTTGTCTACTTCACCCTAGATCGTCCTTTGGAGCAGGACCAGCATGTTTCCAAGCATTCTTATCCTGAATGTAATCTTCTAATTTGTAATATGCTTGTTTACAAAGTGTGCTTTTAATATAAGTTTTATTCTTCTTCTTTCATTTAATTCTAATAAGTATGTCGCAAGGTATTTTGTTGTAACATTTAACACAGTACCCCATGAAAGAGGTTCATACTTTGGCTAATCTGTAAAATGTTTGATCTAATTTATTTCTCTAGTGTCATTCTCTTGCCACTCTACCACGATTCACTATGATTTAGAGCGATATAAATGATGATAGTGATTGTATTTGTGTGTCGACATTTTTTTCTTTGTATAAAAACAGTCTTTAAGTCACTAAAATTAGGCTGAGGTTCTACAACTACAAAACTCGCCTTTATACAAATTTAATGTTCCATCATCGGACCACAAGACGTACGGCGATGCGCCACCGGTACGTGGTGGACATTCCACCCACACGCACAAAACGTTTTGGCAACACATTCATTGTGCTACAGCTAAGGAGTGGAATTCCCTGCCAGAGTCTGTTTCCTGGTAGCTACAACCTGGGAATCTTTAAGTCAAGAGCGAATAGGTTACTTCTAGGCAAGCGTGCTCCATCTTCGACCACGTCATCGCTTACCATCGGGTGAGATAGTGATCAAACGAGTGCCAATCAAAAGTAAAAAAAAAACAAAAGCAAATGAAACTGGGGGTAAATGGGTAACATTGGTTTCTTGATAATTGGAAACGCTTTATGAAAGAAAAACTACCAAAATGGTATCTGGGATGGCATTCTATCGGTGATAGGAAATTAGAAAAGGTTAAACATAAATCTAAAGTATTAATTAATAATATGTTAATGTGGACTAATAAATAACTTGGTACATATAAAAAGTGATAAGAATAATAAATGTAGCAGAGCGTATAGCGGGAAGAGGGGAAGAACTCATCAGGCATCATAAACAGGATCTGAAATAATATTGTGAAACCGGCAATCCAGCGTAGGTTTCATGATTGTTGACCAATGAAGCTCTAAAATGTACCTATAATAATAATAATAATAATATGCGTAATTGCGTACTGAATTCAGTGACTCAGTAAACACGCCAGTGCCAATGTGCCAGTTTCAACAATTGGGATTTGTTTTATCGGTACCTAAAGTGTCTCATTAATATTGGTTTCCTCTCTTTGTTCGTCTTTGGTTCTAATAATAATAGAGCATTGCCACTCGTATTTATCAATTGCCTTATTTTATTTATTGGAACGAACATTTCTTCCTATACTTACCTAATATTTATCGTAATTGCGGTAAACATGAATCAATCAAACGGTGGTGTATGCATCCCACTGTTCTTGCCGCACTCATGTATAAAAATACCATATTTATAGATGATAGGTGCATCCAATATAAGCCGTGCATTTTTCTGGGATCAAGAGTACGCTCAGACAATCAGCGACAGTGAAGCTTTCTATCAATGAAAGCATTTTGTAATCCGATTAGTATGTACACATCAATATATTTAATTCTGCCAAAGCCGTATAGTCAAAAAACTAATTTTAACGTATCCCAATTATACGTATGTGCCATTTTAAGAAATAGACATCATCGTTTTCTGCCGTGCAAGCGACGTTCAACCGTAAAGTGTGATTATGATTCGGTAATGTCCCTGACTGAACTAACACGTGGCGAACCAGTCCAGCTTTCAACTGACACTGACGAATGCCATCAATAACGGCAGCCTACTGGAATTTTCAGATGGGCCATCTGTCATCTAAGACTACCAAATCGTTCTTCTCAGGAGATCTATCGCTTGAATTCACCGTGTTATGGTCCTATAAATCATGCCAACTTCAGACTATAGAAAGTGTCTAGTTTTCTAAAAACTTCAGATTAGAGTGTTAAAGCTTTGGCGGTGATAGTCCAATGTGTACAAGACAGTACGTGGTGTACCTGGTTCTCTATTGTGTTTGCTAACTTTTTTATCCATAATTTTAAGTGCCATATTATTTTTTGTCCTAATCTACATTTTTCTGAATGATAACTTGCCGGAACTTAATGTCACATAATATCACATGACATAAAATTGAAATTCCTAAATACAATATGTCCTAAATTTGTTTGTACAAAAACATTCATACTACATAGCTTGTTATTCTAGATTGTATATCAAAGTCAAGAAAAAACAAAAAACTTGAAGCTTGTTTATCGATTCATAGAATACATTCCACTATACCTACTGAGATGCAAGACTTTGGCCACATATTTTGCATTTTATATTTATCGCTTGAGGGTTCCGTATCCGAATGATAACCAACGGAGCCCTAGTACTAAGCCTCACGGCCACAAGCCGTCCGTCTGTCTAACAGCGGGCTGTATCTCATGAACCGGAATGGGTAGACAGTTGACATTTTCTTTCTATTACCGCAATAACAACAAATAATAAAAATTAAACGGGTCTCCAATAAAAGAAACGTGATTTTATTGGTTTACGGTATATAATTCTACGTGTGCGAATCTAACTCGCACTTGGCGGGTTTCTAAATGTTATTATTGTTGAGTGATAATGTTGTGTGTCTTTGTTTCCAGCGCAACACGTGCGGCATCCGCGTGTGGGTGTGGGTGATGGCGCTGCTGGTGGCGGCGGCGCTGGCCTGCATCGTGGTGCTGGTGGCCATGCACGGCCTCTCGGGCTCCGGCTCCGACATCTTCCTGTCCTTCCTCGAGGGCTTCTTGTTCTTTGGTAACACACGCGATATACTACAGCAAAAAAACTTTATTGAGACAATAATGCGTAACATAAAACCTGAAGTACTAGGTTATTACTCTTCAGCGAGTGTGCGGCGGACTTGCACAATTTAGTTCCACCATCAGACTACGAGACGTACGGCGATGTGCCACCGGTATATGGTGCACAAAACGTTTTGGGGATATTCTCGTTGTGCGTACAGCTAAGGAGTAGGATTCCCTGCCGGAGTCTGTGTTTCCTGGTAGATACAAACTCGAGTTGATCATGAAGTAAAAAAAAATATGAAAAATGTTTATTTGTGCCAACACAGTTACAAGGATTATAAATAAGACATCCCCAGTAAGTTATTCATAATACTTGTGATGGGGCTATCTCGATGATCAAAAATATTAATTTAAAAAAAACCTAAAACCCACACTAAAATTCCGTCTGGGGTCCAGTCTCTTACCAAGTAAGGCAAACAATTTGTTCATTGATGGGTGACCTTTTATGTAGTGTATAGAAAGGGGGAGGGTGACTAGAAGTGAAGAGTTCATTGTGTTAAAGAAAAAGTCAGGAAATGTACAGTCTGGAGTTAAAAGTGCAGTAGTACTTTCCCAAAGCTGACTTGTGTGGAATTTATTTGTAGAAGTTCGATCGTCCACGATTAATTTAATCTACACTTTACGATTCTTGATATAGATTAAATCAATCACGGACCGTTCATTCTACAACACAAAAAAAAATGTAGCTTTCAAAGAATGATATTGCAACTTGAACTGAAAAACACAATAAAATTGTCAAGCAGATTTGAGTCTCGCTTTTCTATAGTTTTGCAGGTGGCCCGGACTCGATTCTGAAAGAGTAGCAGCGTATGATGTCGATATGTTCTCCATCGGTGGATGAAATGGAGGTGTATCGAACACCTTTGCTTACATGGGGCCTTAAGAGATTTTGGGTGTTGTTATGACTAGCCTTTGCCCGCGACTTCGTAAGCACAATCCCGTATTTTTTACCGTTCTCGTATAGCCTTTAGTCTTCCTAATGAATGTGGCTTTCGTATACAAAAGGAATTTTAAAAATCCGACTGATAGTTGTAGAGATTAGCGCGTTCAAACAGACAAACAAAGTCTTCAGCATTCACTAACTGTGCATGAAGATAGGTAGTCAAAAATAAGAAAGACCTCGAAAATGTTTATAAAAACCGCATGTTTTCCATTACATCAACAATAATCGTGCAAGTTGTCTTATAGTTACGAAAGTCACCTTTTTTACCCTTCAATAAAGACAGAGAAATGCATCCTACGACTGACTTCAGAACAAGTGTTCAGCTCATGTATTTTAATTCTGTTTAACTTGTATACTGTCTGGCGAGGAACACATCATTATGATGTTTACGTAGACTGGTTAGCATGCAAATAATGATGATAAGATGTACTCTGGTATTTTTCTAGTTTTCCTTATAGTCACAATAATTGTTACAAGTTATAAGCTGCATAACACTAATGAACAGAATGAGCAGAAGTGGAATAATTAGTTCGAATGTATTCAAACCGCAATAAGTAATGTACTAAGTATTACATAAATCCCGGGATTTAATCGTCATGTTAACGATTCTTGGATTTTAGAGGAGGTATTTATTATAGCTACTCTAACATAGAGTGGATAATACCTCCTCTAAAATCCAGGAATCGTTACTTACTTCGTCGAACGTTAGGTACCTAAATATACTCTACCTATTCCGATCTCTCCTAACGAGTCTAGCCGCTCGTGATGGTTTATGGCGTCCACGTCACCTCTCGTTTTGTTTAAATAATAGGTTTTCCGCATTAACTTGTATAAGTACCTATAAATCATGCGCAAAGATTATAAACATGAGATGTACTTAAAAAGTAGTCTGTCAAAACCGTACGTAAACTTGCAACAATATGTTTGCCAAGTTTAGTGATTGAATACTATGAGAAGTCATTGACCATCGGCTTAATTTCAGTTGCGGGAATTGTAATTATGGACAAAAAGAAAATATGACGTAGTACAATATCAGGATAAATAGCAGTGGTTTATTAGACGCTAGCGAGCCGCCCCGGCTTCGCTCGGATGCATCTACCCATACACAAACCTTCCTCGATTAATTATATCGCTTTTTCTATTACTGGTATACGGTTTTGTATGAACATCGGGTGCATAGGTCGTTTAGATTCTTATCCATGCTGATCATTTTGATACACCACTTTCTGTTTGTCCCACATAATAGAAGGCCAGCTTATTTCTATCAATCGTGCAAATTCCTACTGCCAGTTTGAGCAAAGTGCTATCGAGCAGCCGGAGGCTTGAGGCGCCAGACATCATCTGCCAAGCCTTACTGCTGGCCTCGGCTCCAGTGTAACCGGCCCAGCTGGATTCAAACCTAGCTCTAAATACCTGTGCTAATTTATCTATTTTCATTTCCCAGCGATCATGGCGTACTGCATCCTGTGCGTGAACAGCTACTACCTGATGCTGAGGAGCGCCGAGGACATGGAGGGCCCGCACAAGTCCAACTACTAAGTACCGCCGTCTCACGCAGGTTTGATACTTATACTCAATCCGTTGCACCCACACTCAAGGATCCTCTGGAACAATGCTGTTTTGTTTTTATGAAGATTTTGTAAGCAGTTCAGACTAGGCGGGGAGACAGGCTTGGTTAGTTTAATTATACATTACACAACATGATCATATGTTCAAGGGCTACTTTTGTTCGTGTTAAGCACTGTGCTCGAAGGTTTACAATGGCAAGCAGAGAGATTATGTGACATCAATAACACTTAAACGCCAAACGCAGGCAACAGTCTAAATATTGACCCGAATGGAGGGAGATTTTACTGTCCAAAAGTTTAGCCGGGCACACACACAATTTTCACCTTGAATTGCTCCCGTATCAGTGTGCAATGCGAATGATTAAGGCTCGGGGCTAGCCGGTTCACTCTGTAAACACCTCACCGTGATAACTAAGGTAAAGTTTCACTCAGTGTTCTTCCTCCTCTCTCCTACTTGTTCTATGCTGTGCCCGACAGGGTCCATAATTGTGACTAATATAATTATTTCCTAACAACTTTATACATTATGGTACGCAATAAAGAATTGAGAATTGAGAACTAATACCTACCAGTTATTGAGATCACTTTCCCTAAGTTTTCACGGTGTGATGTTTACAGAATCGCTCTACAGATCTAGTATCCCTAATGTTTGTACCAATCGCAGAGCTTCCGCTGCTGCAAATCGTATACAATACTCCACTTTATCTTTCCTTCTATCATAGTCTGAGATGGTATGATTCCTTGTACTGATTTGACAGTTTATATTAAATTACAATGCACAAATATGAGGATAACTAATTTGATGTTTTTTTATTAAATTACGATTATATTTTTTTAGATAGTAAACGTACCTTGTTGTCTATTATGGCGAGTCCATATTAATCTTTGATAAATTATATTTTGCGACCGCATACGCGTTCAACTGTTCAACATTTGTAGCAAAGAAATGCAAGAAAAAATCGTTTGTTAGTAATAATCGTGATTAAGAACTCCATGGCTTGTCATAATACAATCACGCACATGGACTATGTGCTTCAAAAACAAAAATGATTGATCAACTGTGCTAAATGAGAACATTTTGTTTTGTTAATTTTTAAGTATACTGTAGCTCGAAAACTGTATGTTTAACGTGTAGTTGTATCTGTAAGTGTTGATATTAATGTTCTGTGTTTGTAGTCCTGTTGCGCACGCTCCTGACACTAACTAGTTCATACAACCAATAACATCCAAGCACTGGGTGATGTCATTCAACGAAAACGTTAAAAATGTCAGACAAGGTTACGACGAGCCTCGCATTAGGAACTGTTTCTATTGTTTCGGCACAAACTAATATACTGACATCGTTCAAGCTTACCTATAATTTCAATATAATGTTTGTATTGTCTGTCTTGTTACATGTATTTGTCCATTTGAATAATTTTACGTTATATCGATTCCGAATACTGACTGCGATACTATTTGTTTTATATTAAGAACGCTGCATTTAGTGTGCAACAGGGCTTAGATATAAGTATAACGTTTTTATAAATGTGGTTTTAATGTAGTGCCTAATTCTCTGTTGGTAAGGTTCCGATTAATACTATATAAAGGGCCTCAATTTTAATGGATATTGTTATGAAAAATATGATGCGGCAAATTGAAAATGGAATTGAATCATGAACAATACTTATGATAACTATTTACATGAAGAAAAATCTATATTATAATGTTGTCAAATTATTCCAAATTACGCGGACGAAACCGTAAGCATTTCTAGTCAAATGTTTGATAGAATAACACATACATTTTGTAGTAAAAACAAATAAGATAGCATTACCCTGAATATTTGCTGGCTCAGTTAACAAAACTGCTTTGATTCCATTCTCTGTTTATTAGTTGAATGCTGGAAACTGTACTTATGATCAATTTTAATAGTTGTATGTTGATATAGAAATATTTGTGTGACCTGGAACGCCTTGGTTGGTGCAAATGAAACAAAACGCTTGGGCGAGAGGATCGAGCTGATAGCTACAAGGTTGCAAGCGACATTTATAACAAAATACTGACACACAAAAATAAACTTATACGAGTGTGAATATTTTTATTGTAGATTGCTTCGTGTTCCTAATACTAATCTTTAATTTTGGCTATGCCATGTGTTTGAAATTTTAATGCAGGCAGTTTTTTGATTATTTGAACCATCAGGGCGTTCTGGTTGTTTTATTGTTTATAGTTGTAGGGGTATATCCCCATAAATACGCCAGTACCTCGGGCTGGGGATGATCCGAGGCTTTAAGTGTACCTTACAACTTGCCTCCATGGTTTTTGATGCTTTTACAGTTTGTAACGAGGTATCTAAATATTAATACTGTATAATTAATGTGAAAATTAGAAATAGAATAACATTGTGAACAGGATTTGTTCGGAATGAACGCTTAACGTTTAAAGCGACGAATAAATTCATAAATATATTTAAGTACCTACCAGTTTCCGAAATAAAATCGTCCGAAAAGTGTCTTACAAAGTCATATAATTATAAAAAGTTGATGAATTTGTATGTATTGTAACAAAAAGTTTCTTCAATGTGCCAATAGATGTCGCTCAAAGGGTGACAAAACAAAATGATAGGGACTTATAGCAGATTTTTATGTAACATTTACATTACAATTATTAATACTATTATATGCATGGTGATCTTTTTGAAACAGTATTGAGAATAGCCCTTAATAGAAAGATTTTAGCCAATGGGCTATGTACTTCTGTCTATAAACCTTTTGATCTTAAAAGAGACGTATATTTATTTAGAAAAAATATTCAACAACATTCTGGTTTTCCTCATACCCATGTGTGTGTTTCACAAACTTTAACGTCTTGTAAAATAACTCCGTGTATGAAATATAATGATTGTACTCTGACAGCACTAGCAACACCTCGGTACAGTAACTTAAGTGTACTTAAAAGCTAATGTTAAGTATATTTTGTATCATTTTTCGCCAGCTATATTTATTAAATTTGCTATTTTATGGCTTTGTTTTGCCAAATACTCCGTTTTATTTAAATCTCCAGTAACTACCTAAATTATTAACTGAAGTGGCAAGCAATTTAATCTACGAAAAATATAGTTAATATCTAAAAACTAGCTTTCGCCCACGACTTCGTACGCAAATATCCCGTTTTTTCCCGTGCCCGTATATCCTACAGCATTCCTCATGAATGTGGCTATCGTACACAAAAATAATTATCCAAATCCGACTGGTAGGTACTTAGTTCCAGAGATTAGCGCGTTCAAACAAATTCTTCAGCTTTATTCTTTTAGTATAGATATTTATTATAAATAGGATTGTGAATAATTTAGTGTGATCTGTCATCATTTTGAAAACCCACATCAAAATCGCGTATTGTAAACAAATAATGACTATCTATACAGCGTGGCGCTTTAGTGGTGACATTCATTTATCACACTCGTATACCTACACTATTATATGAAGACATTTTAATTTCATTTAACGTTATTATTAGGTATTTATTGACATTTATAATTTTCCTAAATAGCATCCTGGAGCAGAACTAGTGCAGGGATCATTCGCACCGGGGGTAACGGATCACAATACGCATCAATGATATTGAAACGAATAAGAATGAAATAAAATAACCTTTATTCTGTCATAACATAAACGAGCCGGCCCTCCCTACCGCGGCCACTGCTTACAAACGCGATGACTCGAACGTTTGCGCTGTCGGTCGCGACTAGTATGGCAGCGATTCGTCTAATCGCGATGTACTTGGGCAAGAACAAGAATGCTTACCCGGCTCTGTCGGTAAACTATTGCGACAACGCGACACGAATATTCGTGCGATAATGTAGCCCCAGCATTAGAATCGAAATTCTCTTGTGTAGTGCTCGCCGGATCCGTGCGTTTCGTTGACACACTTCTGACAAAAAGAAGCCTATTTTGTGTAATTATAGGATACCTACCTACTAATTTGAATACAGTACTACAATAAAGACGCTTTGATTTGATTGTGTTTGTTTTCTACATCATTGTTTGGTACATCTTCTGCGATAAGGAACTACAAGACAGCTGAATATACGGACAAGGTCATCAAAATGCCAATTACTTACATAAAAACAGCGATTAGTGATGATACTGGTGTAATGACTAATAAGAGAGGGTGAAAGTGATTGATTACGCGTCCCCGCGCCGCACTCACACCGTGCTACATACCGATGTCAGTGCTTGGTTTCTTTGATAAATACCGACAAAAGATCGGAACGATCATAGACTAGGTAGTGTTGTGCATTGGCAATTGGCCACTAGCCTTACTAAATTAAGGTCGCCATTGTAGCGCCTCGTTGTAAACTGACTGACTGACATCAACGCACATCCGAAACCACTGGGACTAGGAACATGAAATTGCAGAAGGCTTTCTTTTATGATACAGGTAAGCACTAAGGGATATTTGAAAAGGGGAAGACGTGTGTACCTACCAAATCTGCGCCGACGAAGTTGAGGGCGAAGTGCTAGTAGGTAATAAATAAGTTCTACACGATGTAGATATACCTCCTTACTTAATCATTAGGACTAGGAGAAGCATCTCACGCCACACGTAATGTGTGGCGTGAGATGCTTCTGATATTTAGAGGTGGAATAAAAATAAAACTACAAACAAATAATTTATACATGTTGTTTATTCATCGGAACAACTTGAATTACGATGATTCACATTACTTACGTTGCTTTAATTTGTTTAATTTCAATAAATATATTACAACTCTATGCTGTGGTACGGTACCAACGACAGTCCGTTGCTTCTAACTTTATTTTAACTTATTTTATGACAAAATATGTTGATGATTTCTAGTTTGACATTCACGGACAAGTATCCTAAAGATTTGAAATGTACAAGTCCATAAAATTCTTGTCAAAGTTATAGCTTTGTGCCAATCAGGCGCTTATGCTGACTATTCAAAACGTCCCAATTTCACACCCGATTTAAATAATAATACTAAGCTGAATGAGTTTTTATACATTAATCTATAGTCGCTATAAATGTAATAGAAGGTTCGATAACCCTTATGTACTGGTATTTATTATGAGCTTTTTCAAAGATAATTATGACTACCGAGGTGAAATTGGCTCGTCGTTATCTTCGTACATGTCTCAGAAGCATTCAAAATTCACATCCAAACGAACATTTGAAGAATAGTCTGCAAGTGCAGAAAGCGCGTTCTTGTAACTCATTGCTATGTGTTTGATGTAGGCGCATCTTGATTGTTTGTTTTAAAACCTTTACAAGAAACATGTAGTTACAGATAGGTATGATTTTAATAATAAGAAAATAGTCTTTACTGGAATGTATTCGATGTTCATTCGATTCAGGTCATTTTCTTTAACGTACCTACTTAAAGAAAGCGAATTTACTCCAGATTTATGTACTGAAAACTGATCAAGTTTTCTTCTTGGACTCGTCCTCTCTTTTGAGCCAATCTCTTTGAAATACAGTGATAAAATGTGCCATCAATACGAAATAAGTCGAATATAAGTGATGACACGGGGTTTCACATTCGTTGTAGTCAATACAAGTTACAGAGCTGCGATATTAATACCTAGAAAGTAAACTATTCCTTTTTGAAATAACATATTATATAGGTGTGTAAACATTTTTAGTAGCTACCAAAATAATATTGAGAAAGTCCTCTGAATGAAGTAGACATCCAATTTTTATTCTGTCAAAACATAATTATTTACAAGAACGTTTACTAAATAAAATTATAGGCATATAGGTATGTAACATACAGCTCTGTGCTCACAAATAATAAATTAAAAAAATCTAATTTCCCAATTGTACTAAGAGATATCATAGTCGATGAAAAGTAACGACAGTTTGAACTTACGACACGTTAGTAGTACCTTTATACAGCTAGTTTGATTTACATAGTCTTTGCCTTGCCTCACAAACTTACACTACGGGCACAAATATATCTAACGTTATTTTAAGGAGTCATTATACAATATTATTATCAAAGTGAAGCAAGTCCGTGAACTGAGAGAAGAAGGTAAATGAAGTAAGTACCTTGTTAAGTACGGTTTTAATAAGTACAAAAATATACGGATTAAGTACAGTGCTTTTTTAATGCATAAGTGCTATCTAAAACATACACAGGCTTTTAGGTATTTATAAAACATAACCATTTTATGATTACTTTAAAAACTGATTAGCGGATCTAAATTCATTTTTTTATAGAATCAAGAACCTGTTTATGCCAAGAATGTGGTTACCTTTTTAATTCAAAGCCTGTAAATAACAGAGCTTCTGTTTTTATTAAAACTTATTTCAGTAAAAAACAGAGTCTGTTCTCAAAAGAGCAACGCGATATGGCTATGCAGTAGGTACCTACTGTCCAAAGACTTGTAAAGAGTTCCAGTTGAAGTTTCAGATACAGGCCTTCCTCAATGGCCAATTTGATTGGTTAGTAGTTTTTTTTATTTGAGATGGATTTTCTCTGGACTCTAGTCTAGGTCATAGATGACAGAGACAAAGTCGACGATGGAGCGAGTAGTAATAACAAATACATAATTAACAGTAAGTAATAGGCCGATGATCTTCATCCCTCAGTTGACGAGCTCGCAGCACACATTAACTCTAAGCTGGGAACTTTATACATTGCAAGTCGGGCTACACAGATAAATACTTAACTAGGGTAT
Source organism: Mamestra brassicae (assembly GCA_905163435.1). Taxonomy (NCBI): domain Eukaryota; kingdom Metazoa; phylum Arthropoda; class Insecta; order Lepidoptera; family Noctuidae; genus Mamestra; species Mamestra brassicae. Next base: position 480,970 of record LR990999.1, on the reverse strand, counting down.
TGCACGAGACGGGGCTACTAATGTACATAATTACACGGGACACGAGGTCGCTCACACATTCATAGGTGCACGAGATACACTGCATAACACTTGACAAAATCCACAGAAGAATAAATTCTATTGTTTCTGGTCAGAAACAATAGTTGCTTCAACCATTTGGTAGGTCAAATCAGGGAATGTATGCTTGGTAGGTCGACCCCTAACTTACTTATCAAATTCATATCACCATTAATTCAAATCACATTATTTATCAAAGTAAGTAGGTAGGTAAGTTATTTTGATTTATTTAGCTTCAAATGATCGGCCTCACTAGGTAGTAAGTCAATCTGTTAGACCATTACGTTACCTGATTAGACCTACATTTAACGATGGTTTGAACAAGCACGTTCAGCACTCAGCAATGAAAAAAAGTCAAATAGAAGTTAGGAAGAATGTCTAAAACTGTTCCGTTTCCTGGGGGCTGCAGAACCGCAGAAGCGTAGTATGGATCTATCCAGTTATCCTGTCAATAGTCGCCTGTCAGCCAGTCGTGTCGTGTCCCTGGCTCAGCGCTCAGTAGAGGTGCGCGAGGTGGTGGTGCGCGGGCGGCGGCGCCTCCGTGCCCACGTCGATGTCGGCGGGCGCCTCGTCCTCCGCGCCGCGCGCCATGCCGCGCACCTGCGGGCACGAGCGACTCGTTAATGTTGGCTGTTAACACACAGGAGCTAGAGTGTGTGGACAAACTGACGAGTCAGAGATAGCGTTTGTCGAAAACTCAGAGATGTTTGGAACCTTTTGGTCAATTCATAACATTTTGGATTTGGAAAACCGCTATCGTAGTGTCGGAATGTCATTTTTTCTGGAGGCTGGCTCAGATCTATCTGGCTGAGCACAGAACTGGGGGAAGGGCATCTACGTCAGACAGTGGATGTTTTTCGGCTGAAATGATGATGATGTAGGCAGAGCCAAAGTTAAAAGATCTGATTCAAATTAAAGAAGAAGGATCAACTGTGATCTCAATAAACTCTGAATTCATTTTGAATAGCTTATACACGGACTCGTTACAAGAAATACATTTTGGTATGGAAACCAAAACAGAAAAGCGGCATTATTTCGTGTTTAGGCGTTTTAAGCATGAGTCGTAACCTCGTAAAAATTCAACTTTGCCTTTAAGTTTAGCAATGCATCATCAAACCCCTCGGGTTCTTCTAGATGCTTATAAGCTTAGCTGCTGTAGCAAGTCCATCGAAAAAGCCGTCCCAGTCTCACATTAAAGATAGTGTCCTTAGTAGTGTCGTGACACTTGGTGTCAAACAGAACTCCTTATGATATGACAATAGCCAGAACATATTCGAATTGGTTACAGACCAGAGGATTCTCGGATTGTTTTATCCCGCGTCACGATACAACACAACTGTGTAATGTCACAGTATGGTAATGTGCTGGTAGCTTTAGAACTTAGGCACATAAAATACAAAAAAAAAAACATTGCTAAATCAAACTCCAATTACCTCTATGAAGGGCGACCAATACGAATGTGGGGAGCACGTTACCTGCAGCAGCATGTTGTGGCTGAGCAGGCGCGCCTGGTGCTCCTGCGCCTTAGCCCGGAGGCAGGCGATGCTGTTGTTGCGGAAGGCCTCGGCGTCCTCGTACAGCTCGCGCGCCGCCTCGGGGGACGCGCGCCCCTTAGCCGAGGAGGACGCCGTGGTCGAGCTCGCGGGGGAGCTCTGCGCCTGGAATATGTCACAGGATTTAAGGTAAGTGTGCTGTTTCAGAAAGGACAAAAGCGTACAAAGAGCAAATCACGAATCATCCAAACATACGAGCAGTCAACCTGATGAACGCTCAAACAGTCGCTGCGAAGACTAAAAAGAAAGATTCCAGAAGAATTCATTTAAGAGGTTGTAGTAATAAACTGGGAAATATCTGTAAGAATGACAGATTGCAATTAAAATCATAGGTTAGAAGTACAAAGGGTGTGCTGTTTAGCGATGGGAACTGATTCAGTTTCTATCGCTAAACAGCGACCATGGATGACCATGGATGTGACATCAGTTTAACTGATGTCACATCCATGGAAAAGTCCGTAAGTGAATTTTCCGCGTAAGTATTTTTTTAGCCAGTCAATTTTTGCTGATCAACTAAGCTCAATATCGTAGATCGCACTCTTCAAAAAAACAATGCGTTTTTTTCAGGAACGCAATTAGCGATAGGCACAGCGATGGGTATCCAAATTCTCTTCCAAATCTTTGAAATATGTGGCATAGTTTAAATCCACACGTGTGCGAATAGAATACTCTTCTTCCTCTATTCTTTCTCTCTCTCTTCTTTAAAGCACAGTATCCTCACCTGCGCGTCATGGGTGTCGTGGTGGTGCGAGGACGCGGAGGTGGGGCGCTCCGGCTCGGCTTCGGAGCCCTCGCGCTCCGATCCCGACTCCTTGAGGTGGCGCGCCGCCTCGATCGACTTGCGGTGCATGCCTGCAGCAGAAATATACAGGGTGAGGACGTGGAAGTGTGGCTAAAGTGGCCATTCATGTGTTTAGGATTAGGTGTTATAAGTTCAGGGCTGTTTAGACTGTTAGACTAGTGGTAGTGACCTTATGATAATCTTGTAAATAGGTTCCTATTTATATCCACACCAGACTATTTTGGTGGGCCTACAGAAACATCATTGTCTACCTAGTCTTTATCAATGAGGGTGGATTGAAAGGTATTCGGCCTAGCCAAGAAATAAATTAAGTAAGTAGGCTACTTATATTTTCTACGTAGGTAATCACCACCTAGTTCAATACACTTCTGCCATCTTGCCTGCAAAGCGTTCAGATTATTGATAAAAACCGTATACCCACTAAACGTACCGACACACGTGATTTAGTAGGCCTAATATGTAATGAGACACTAGTAATAAGTAGCTTTACTTTTAGATAGAAAGTACATTATTATCTAGAAAATAATTAATTTTTCGTTTAATCATAATTCGGGCCCAACCTACAGGCATGAGGCATCGCACTGGCAATTGCTAATTCTCAGACAGTTACCTATTATTTTTGTTGTACGTAGTTAATTTTGTCTAGGTCGCAAACAGGGTCAAAACAAGAAGCTCCTATATGACATGACGAATTACTTTGCGTCATGTTTCAAACGCGAACCTTATTTTCAGCCGAGTTACAAGTTACAGCTCACTTATAACCCGTCTGTAACTCCAATCTACATGCAACCCATCTTTTACGACTGCAACCCTAACAACAATGTACCTATCTACGTTGAACCCTCACTCGCCGCAGCAGTGCTACGTCCATAAGACGTATGTCGGCACGTCGGTCGGTACGTCGGAGGGACGTAAAATGTTAATGAATGATATGCGGCGGGAGATGGATGGGACGCGGGACATCACGACTTGCTAATATGGCGCCCGCCGAGAGGTTATGAATGTGGCGAGCGTGAGCGTTTGACGAATAACTTCTAAGAAGGGATTTCAGATTTTCAGAGCGGGAAATGTAATCTAATATCTACAATTCAAATTGTATCACCCACCGTTCATTCCTCGTATTGGAGGCCTAAAAGGGCTGGGTGTGGAAGGCAGAAGATCGGGTGATAGGGGGCAGCTTTGGAGAGGCTTACGTGCAGCAATGGCACGGCGAGGTGCTGAGTTGATTTGTTGATTGATTGGAGGCCCAAACACATTTGAAAGTCCTGCGCTGTCACCTCTTTACTTACTTAGGGATCTTATGGCTGACTCAACGAGCGGATGTTGCGTTGTCGAATATTTATAAAAGAATTACGTAATAAGTATATTTGAACTTTCTTAACCACTTTTGCCATATTTGCAACCGATATCTTACACTAGGAAGACTTGTAAAACCGAATCTATTCATTTCATTATAGCGCCCCATGTGGAAAATGTAATTGATTTATTCCTGTAGTTTCTTTAAAAAAAATCTAACAAGCAAATAAGAAAGCCCGACAGCCCCGCGATGTCAGCGCAGCCCTGGTTTAATATCAGTGCGGTAGTATTTTTACGAGAGCCAGCGTGCTCCGCGCCGCATATCTAATCACGTCTCCGTTATTTATCACCAGCTCGTCTCATGAGCTGCACTCCTTCCAGAAGTGCCGCACTCTGACCGCCGCCTTGTTGTTTGAAATACTTCGGCGTGGTCCATATTAAATGTGAATTATGAGGGTGATGCACTATTTATTGCGAGTCGGATTGTGTAATTGTGGGTGAATCGAGCGACAGGATGTTTTGTAGAACAGTTTAGGAAAATTATCTTACAATTGCATACTTAGATACTTGGTTCTAACTGTGTAGATAGGTACCTGGTAACAAATACATTATTACATAATATAAACGAGCTAGTAGAAAATATGTATAACTGTACGAGCTAAATTAAAAAGGGAGGGGAAGAAATCATAGGGGCAAAAAAATTGTGCTCATCGCTGTCAACGGGAAAAGTGCCCAGAATACTGGCCGCATTGCCACGTTGAATGGCAATGCTGATTCCTAACTAGTTATTTCTATATGTATACCGTAAATGTTAAGAGAACAAATCCTTGCCAAAGCCTCAAAAACCGTTGCATTTTCTAAGAATTCTAGAATAAAATACAATTTTTTTAGACCGTGGGCCGTAATGCAAGAAAGCAGGCGGCATTGTATAGGTTGCTCAGACAAATCAAAAGACACCTTAGCGTCTGAAGCAGATCAATTCAGTGAATTCAGTGTGCTTGTTGTTTCATAATCTTCGGGATGGATATATGAAACTTCAGAGTATTTTGAAGAAATCCTTTGCAAAGAAATGAAGTAGCTCAAGTATTTATTCATAACTAGCGGACGTCACGCGGTTTCACCCGCGTAGTTGCCGTTCCCGTGGGAATACGGGGATAAAATATAGCCTATGTTACTCGCTGATTATGTAGCTTTCCAATGCTGAAAGAATTTTTGAAATCGGCACAGTAGAGTTTGAGTTTATTCATTACAAACATACACACACACAAAAATACAAATTTTTCGGCTTTATAATATTAGTGTAGATGCAGACTAGTTACTTTGAAATATCCGAGCCCGCAGTGACCGCGGCTGCTCTCTCAAAAACTATTTTTTTTAATAATTTGTACCTAAACACTAAAAACCCGTTGCGTCGTCTCATATTTTAGATAGGAAATCTAGACCTTGAATACGCGAACTCTGGATGGTTTACGGTGTTGGACTCCGTTACCGATTGTATTAGTTATTAGACAAAATGAGAACAAAAAGTCAAAAGTCAAAACGTTTATTTCAATTAGGCAATTAAACGGCACTTTTGAACGTCATCGTTTACAGTTCAGTAAAATAATAATGTTACATTAATAAAGTGACTCTACTGTCCATTCGGAAAGGTAGATTCTTATGGAGAAGAACGGACAAGAAACTCCATAGTTACTCTTTTCAAATAATGATTTTACAAAATTTGGTATACAAAAATTAATTTAATATTATGTGAGGACGATACACCCAGAGTATGCTACTTATAAGAACAAAGTATCACCAGCAGAGGTAAACTTATTAATTTCCTAAAGAAATTTAGACAAATGGTACTCACATATTTACAAACATTGGAACCATTAATTAAACAACAGTGTGTGAGTCAACAGAAAAATAAAAACACAAAAAAAGAAACAGTATATCTATAAAGTTAATACATAAATCAACCAGTTTGACCTTCACCCTTGATTGTCCTATGGAGCAAACGACAAGCGATGATAACAACCAGCTATACCGCACTTGTTCAGGCTGTAGGTACCTACCTGGTCTATATTTAAATCTCCACAAAGCTAGTTTCTGGCAGCTCATCCGCTATTATTGGGAGATGCATCTAGAATTCTAGATAATCGGGGGATTATTATTCTATTGATACTAAATTCAGCGAGGGATTCGTTAAACAGAATTTCTCATCAACACTCATGTAATCAAATAATCAGTATCTACTCGAGCAAAAAGATTAATTAAATGTAAAATTTAAAGCATAGTAACTGAGAGTACTACTTTACTATCTTTAGCCCGCGGCTGCGCTCGCTTTAAAGTAGCGGGTCGGGTCCCATTCATCCCTGTACCAAAATTCATTAAAATTGGTTCAATGTTTTAGGCGTGTACGTGTACCAAGCAAAGTAACCTTACGCTCACTATTATAATATAAATTAGGATAAACACGTACTAGGTACTCATACACATGCCCCACTCATTCGAATCGTTTTAACTGCCTAAACGAAATTGCCTTTCTTTTTCAAAAACTCGGTAATAATATGCCAAGTATACCTACTGTTATGCAGATTCTAAATTCAAAATCTTTATAGCGAAATTAATAAGAACCTTTTAATCAGTGTTTAAACTGAAACATGGTAAGATTTTACTAAATAAGGCCCCTATAGAGCAATGTGAAGACGAGATGTTGATTTTCATCTTCCGTTTATCGTGGTAGTACATTAAGAAGGGAAACACAATTTCCCTTGTTTCTGTGTATCTTGCCATGACGAGAAATAAGCCATTTAGGTAAACAAACTGTTTTGCCATGTTTGTCCAAGTATAGAGAACTTAACCCTTAAGGTCGCACGACATTTCATCGAAATAAAACATCAAAATTATACCCGATTATGATTATTAGACCTAAAATAAGAGTAGAAAAAATGGAATAAAAAAACTAATTAGCTGATAATCTGAGATAATTAGTGTATATTATACTATACATTGCTCCTGACGTTAGTAAATCGTATGTGTAAGGGACGTATAGCATAATATACAAAATGCACTTTTGACATGGCTTGATCAAAATAATACAACGACAAAAAATGTTTTCAAAGTATAATAAAATAATGACACCAATGACATCAGTGGTTATGATAAGCTACAAAACAATTTCTTTTAGCCACGTAACAAAGATGGACATTGCACTTGGTACAACGAGTACATGCTTGCCCCTTTTTACAATATTTACACCTCTGATACTCGGTGTGTTCTGGCCAGTGACCTACGGCGTCATATCTGATGGCATCTATGGGCCTTTCAGTGGCTGGTTTCTTTATTTTTTTCTCCTCAGCCACCGAATCCTGGACTGAAGTTTTCGCCATTTGTCGGTTGCTTTTTATAAGACCAGCATAGACCTCATATCGGAACTGCTTGAGATGGTCGTCTTTTTTCTTGATGTTGCTTGATCGGTAGCGGCGGCGGCGAAGAAGCCAACCGTTGTTGATACATATGTCCAACAATTGAGAAAATATGTTCAGATACCAACGATGTGTCTTCATACTAGTCCGATACAAAGCAATAAGCATGTCAGCCAGATCAACTCCACCCATATGCTTATTATAGTGTCTCACTATTTGATAAAATCGTATACGATTCCAGAGACACCTGCCCGTACCAAATTTTTAAAACCCCATTTGCATGGTTTGTTTGGGTTATACTGCCGTCGAGAACCCGCTTTTTGCCTTTGTAAGGAATGATCATTTCATCTACACTGAAGGCATTCTCCTCTTCAATAGACAGACATTGGGCTCTTATTCGCTCAAGGAGAGGACGTAGTTTGTAGTAACGATCGGATTCGTCAGCTTGCGTGTTGTCTGCAAAATGTAAGTACCGCCTTATTTGCTGAAACCTTTTGATAGGCATGACGTCTGCAATCTTGCCGTAACGATAACTGGCCTTCCAATAGTCCTTGTAAGATGGCATTACAACAACTCCCATATCAATTATATCCTCTTTAGTTGCTTTTATTGACTTTCCAGTCTCTTGTACGCTATATAAATTAGTGTTATTTGATATATCAACAATAAGGTCTTCAGGGAAAAATCGATAGAAATAGTCTAATGCCGACCAATTAGATGGGACAGTTTCTTTGAAGCCTTGATCAGATATTTCAGCTGCATGTTGAAATCTTCTCTTAGTCCATTGAAAAGAAAGTTTGAATTTCTGTATGTTTCGTCTTTTTACCCTGTTGGCAGCAACTATAGGAACTCTGCGTTTTCTTTGGACACGTGTGCTTGTAGGTAGTGGCGTCGACGGCGACGGTTGAACTGAATGCAAGGAGGGTAGCGATGCGATAGAAGGTATAGCATTATAGTTGCATTGCGTATCGGAAAGAAATACTGTTGAAAGAACTGGTGTGAGTGGTGGTGGATCTTCGCAGACTTCGGCTACAGAGTCATGGCTTTGAAAATCTATGCAATCCAAGTTTGGATGGAGAATCGATAGAGAATTTTCATTTGAGTTTTCTATATAGGAATAATTACTGCATGGATCTGGGCTATTGAAATCTAGTCTTTCTAACGATGAGTTTATAGATGGAGTAGGGGATGAGTCGCGACTGTTCACTTCTTCTTCTTCATTGCTTGTGGCATCACTGACGTCGGAAGTAGCATTAAATTTAGGAACGAGTGCTAGTATGCGTCTACACCGATCGCGCTGTCCAGGCTAGAACAAATTTGTTAAAAGCAAGCATGAAAGCAAGGCCATGCAAGAAAAAAGTAATAAAAAAAAATGGCGAAAAGTAAGAAAACGTAAACGTAATATACGATAAAAGTCAAATTATAGTACTGACATCACCATCACCCATTAGTTCGCAGTGTATAGAATAATATACATCACAAATTAGGTGTGTTTTGAGCTAACAGTCGCAATGTATGGTATGCTATACACCCAAGATTACGTTCGTAAAAAGCGATGAAAATAAGTGTATTACGTAGATAATTTAGCATTAGCTTGAGCTCAATACATTTGTTATTTGAATCCACAACACACATAATAGATTTTTATAGTGAATAAGAAATTATAATAAATTTCACCTTGACTGGAACAAGATTCCTCGGCATGGTTTCGCATTTACGTCACAAATGTCAAATTTACCATAGATAAACTATCGTTTATTCATTATTTTAAAAAGGTGCGTTCTGAAACTACTTTTTGGTAAGAAAATTTCATTTTAAAGTATTTTGTTTCATGAACATATTTATTTTAGTTTAATGTATAGTATACTATACAAATCAACCTTAAGGGTTAAAATTGCTCTCAACTCTTTTTCGCAAAAGTTATATAGGTACCTTACTTTTTAGACCTTGGTATCTTGCGTATGCGTACTAAGTTTTAAAATCACATTATTTTATTTCGAAGAAAAAGGGCTTGAAAGGAACATAGTGAGGAGTAATTGATGTTACCACACCAACAAGCTGCAACTAACAGGCGCACTGTCACTGGAAACCATCAGAGATAGCTAGAGTTTCATGTCCGTTCTTCTCCATAAGAATCTACATTTTGCGAATGGACAACTAGAGTCACTAATATTTTAATTTCAAACTGTGAATTTGACGTTCAAAAGTGCCTTTTAATGGTCTAGTTGGTGCTGTATCAGCAACACAATGAAATAAGGAAGATGGGTCAGTACTGCTAGGTCACAACTACAGCGTATATGGACGGACCATTAAATGTTTCGGAAAACTAAAGTTGACATGAACTGTCGAGAAAGCTATTCGAGACATCATCGATGCTTTCGAGATGTATGCAGATTTCCGGGACTGCATTATTTGCACCAATCACTCAATCTCTTCGAAAAAAAAGGGACAAAAGACAGGCTTTCTACTACCTGTCACAAAGAATCCTGGAGTTTTTGGCGGCAAGTGTCACTCGGACCAAATTCGCTCATCCCTGGATACAAAATTTCACGAAGCGCTTCGCAATGCCAAGAATAAGCACAGGTGGTGAAACATCGACAGGAAAATGACTTCTCGTCGGGGGAATGACGACCCTCAGTAATGAGGAAGACGTGAGGAGGAGGTAGGATAATAGTTTACCACAATACGTAGGTACTACAGTAACAGGGGCTTTGAGCTAGCTTTAAAATTTAACGAGTCGATGTCAGTTCACCATCGACTGAGTGTCGTCGTCGTAGAGTGGTGACTTACACTCATACTGAGAACACTTGCATTGTGCGTGAAGCCAAGAAGTGGACGTTCCTGATGGAGTTCTCGTTTCCTTATAGTTGTAACCGAAGTACCCTATTTACTGTTGACATAAATACCCCCAGGTATTTATGTCAACAGTAAATAGAGTACTTCTACGCAAGCGTGGTCCATTGCCGACCACATCATCTCGTCCAACTATGCTTGTACTAAATGCCGATGTAACACGAGGCAAGTTGTTGAAGAGAGTAATATCCTGGATAACTACTGATTCGGTTTTTGCACATGCTACAACTGTTTACACGATGCTAGAAAACTTTAAGCCACTAGCATTGTAGTTATATAGCTACACAAACGCGCGCGCGGTACATAAACGCTACTATATCAAAAGTGGAGGACCTCATTCTATCAAACAGTTACACACTGACATTCTTTCTCATAAGGTTTGCTATCCAAAATAGGAGGATAGTTCTATAAACTCGTGGTATCGTGCTTAGGCCATATTTCCACCTGCAAGAAACTCAATTGTAAGATTAATTACATTGCGGCGCACGATCGAGCAATTGACCATATTATAGCTCGGCAGCCGGTAATGAAGCCCGAGTCTGCTGCCTGCTTTGATCAGCAGGCAGCAGACCTTGATCTAGGTGGGACCGCCGAATGGTAAACTTACTATCCTAGCTTGAAAAACTAGCCTCATGTTAAACAAAAGAATGTAGCCTCCACAACACAGCGTGTTCAACCCTAATCAATCAAGTCGTGTAACAAAGTTAACTGGGCATTAGCGCCCCGATACAGCGAACTGGCGCCGGCACCAATACCGTGTGATTTGTGCGCCATTAACACAACTTTGTCCATTAGCGGCCACCGCGCTGTAAATCCACTTGATTTAGAACTCAGTTATACTACGTGTGTGTAGCAGGAGTGTGTACAACGAAGATTAATTAAGAATACGTGATATCATGAGCTTTGTTGGATGAGTTTGGAATCAACTGGGATGTGAGAACACGGAACGCGTTGCGGACTGGTGTAACAAGTCTTGATGGATGTCAAACAATAAAATAACTAATATAGTATCCACATAATATGTAGATAAAGGTGATCTGCTGTACAATGGAGTTCTGTTAGCAATCAAACTTGACTATTTAAATCAATAGCTATATCAGTGGCTGCTTTTCACCCTAATCATCAAAGTGTCTGTAAAGCTAAGGCAAGGGTAAAGATTGTCTGATGGACATCGCTGTCAGTGATAAGACCACCATTGTATCCATAGAGTTAGGTTTGTGTTTCTCCATGAAACTGCTTTTGCTGTATTCTATTCTTATAAGGCTAGTACTTGAATGACCTGGCTACTTGCTACGTTTATTTATTTTTAAATCCAAACTTCATAGGTTTATGAACGCTGCGTTGAAGTTTATGACGAATTGTGGAAGGTTAGGATGCCATCTTGTTAAAAATTAACAAATACTATAGAAAAAGGTGAAACAAATTCTGCTGATATTATTGGTGATCACGCGACATCAGGTTACTCCCTGAATCAAACCCATTCAGCCCACAGCTAGTTATTAAACTCTTCAAATGTGCTAGTTGGAACGAGACCAAGTAAAGTTGGATGCAGCTCAGGCATTTATGTAAATTGGTTGTATTGTTTCTTTTTTAATCTTAGAATAATGCAAGAGAGTCTTCTCTAAGCTTTTGAATCAAGGTCGGTCAAAGCAAGGGCCAAGGGCATACATATTAGAACTAAATGAAGGAAAATTTAAAACTTATGTTAAAAGTACAATTTGTAAACAAGCATATTACAAATTAGAAGATTACATTCAGGATAAGAATGCTTGGAAACTTGCTGGTCCTGCTCCATAGGACAATCAAGGATGAAGACAAAATCAGACTGGTTGATTTATGAATTAACTTTATAGATATACTGTTTCTTTTTTGTCTTTTCATTTTCTGTTTAATTAATGGTTCCAATATTTGTAAATATGTGAGTACTATTTACCTAAATTTCTTTAGAAAATGAATAAGTTTACCTCTGCTTTTTCCTCGTCCTACACGAAGATATAGAATACCTGACCAGTTACGAATAACACAAACCCAAAACGTAAAAACAAATGTTATTAATATCTTGACAGATTTTGTCCAGAGACAGTAGCAGGCTACAAAAAGTTTCGTCAATTGTTGGAAGTTGGTATCAAAAGCTGGAATTCGTTATCTTAATTTGCAAATTGGGATCTGTATAAAGATGTACACAGAATACCAACGAAAAGAAGATGCTTAAATGGGTAGGAAGACGAGCAAGTTTCAAATTTGCACGAATCACCGATAAAACTACTGGAAATTACCTCCGTTGATATGGATACGTCATGAGTCGTAGTGCGAAGCTAATAGGTACAAGTGCGAGACGACGCGCGCCATTGATCTGGTGGTCCAATGTCAAAACAGACCAGAAGTAATTCCAATTTCCAGAAGAGACAGCCCAAGACTGAATCACTTGGCGCGGGAAAATTAGGATACGTGACCCCAGATAATGGAACCCGGGATGGAAGTAGAATTAGAAGAATCGTTGACAAAACTAATACCGGAGGTCAAAAACGAAATGTAGGGAAAATGAACACCAAAAAAGTGGCTGGTCCAGAGTGGATGAGAACAGCGAAAGACAGAGAAATAGAAGAATTTAGAGGAGGCCTTAGTCGAAAGACAAGCTGTGATGGAAACCGATCGTCCATGATATGTAAAAAGATGTTTATAAATTTATTTAACAGACAGTCGGTCGGAATAATAATATAATTGTAAAATCTCCTTCTTTGTAAACGTTGTAAAACAGCAACAAAGGCTTATTTTATTTTTAATATCAGACTTTACTCACTGAAAAACACACCAGTCCAACGCGGTTAATTTCAACCTTTTACTAATTTCATTTAAAGAGTCTTGGCTGACTTGGCGTCAATATTATGGCCCACCTTCTAAATAAATTGGGTGGCCTTGCGTTGATTGATCTGTAACATTGCTTACAGAATCTGATTTATAAGTTACAGTTAAGTGTCTGCTTCAGTTTTTATTAGTATCGCTTCTTCCTCGCGTCTCCAAATAGAAAAGACTTTTAATGTTATAATGGCTCCGTCTGGTAATGCCTATCCTGGCTAAGGAATTTATTATAAAATTAACCAGCCTCTTTGTTCATGGGTTTCTTGGTAAACTACATTGAAGCGACATTTCTAACAGCAATTAAATTAAATTGATTGGTGGTACTTTGAAACTTCCTTATATGTGTTCATTTCCCAATCTGTCTTAGTGTAGTATAATCGTTCATAGTAATGGATATGATAGTGCGTACCTACAGCCGCCTGGGCGTGTTCTCTTAATGCCAGACTGTCTTCTCTATATCTTGAGTATCATTGCCTGTCCATTAATAGCATGCAATTATTGCCTACTTCATACCTTTGAAATGCAGAAACAAATTGCCTTTTACAATCTCTGGCTTAGTCACTGTAGGTAAGGACTCAATATAACCCATTGACGGGTACATCCGAGTGCAAACTAGATGCCATTACTTACAACTAAACATGACTTATCATTGAAACCTCAAGAGTTACCAAATCAAAGGCAAGCCACTCAGATGCGTCACTTCATCCAGTTCACGGCAGACACATTTGCGGCACACTTGGATGTTTTAGTGTAGTGCTTGCGAGGTATAAAGTATAAAATACAATGGCAGAGCCGGCGTGGCAGCCATACTGTCACTCTAGATAATGGTTTAGTGTGACGAGATGAAAGCGAGCAGCACAAAGCGAGTGGGTAATAGGCAGATAATTCTATCGTACTCGGCGTGCATTACTGTCCATTTGTCGATGTGTCGCGCACTTCAAGAATTGTCTCCGTGCGCTGTTTCATATCTCATTCTTTATAACATGCATTTAATTGAAATTGGTATTCCGATTGTATTCTATTTGGTTTTCTAATGGATTTTGTGTTAAAATAAATTTTTAAGCGAAATTAATTTAAAGAGGTAGCATTAATTAGATTCAAAATATGAATACCATATTGATGTTATTTTCTAATTGCAAGACGATGCGAACTAAAGTAATTGCAATTTGAAATTATTAAAAAAAAGTCATAGTTGATTAATACCAATTAAATGTTATTTACTATATAGTGCAGTAATTGTAGAGACGGTATCAAAATATTACAAAAAAATGAATGTTTTGGTATATTCACTAAATGTTTATTAAAATATTGACTGAAATAGAACAATCTTCTTATTTATTCATTTAATAAGCGGCGTGGCTATACAGGTAGACCGTTAATGACAACAATACTCGAACAAGCAGTGGCCACAAAACGCCCTCATTACAAATACCTAGCGCCCACGTAAATACAGTCAGGTAGAAAAACAGCGCGCGACTACAGTTAAGTACATAATTAATATGTAAGCCCGCTGGCAACCCTTAAATCAACGTTAATCAAGGCTTAGACAATACGGCCGCCATCTTGTGCCCCCCCTTCCGCGGCCCGCCCACACCGCACCCCACCCCCCCTCGCGCGCTGGGGGCCCCCACTCGCGACGCAGGCTTTAGGGGAGAACTTAGGCTTTATTAATTCATATCTGTAGATCTCGTTTCAGTTTTTGTGTGGCGTCTTTAGTATTCAAATTATGGTGTTTATGTTGTACAATCACGCGTTTTGTGAACGAGCTGCTCGTGGCGTGATCACGTGACGGATCGTGAGCGAGTGATTGAGTGAGAATTGACGGGATGTTTGTATTTTAATAAGCCGTAGACGTTTCGTAGCGCCCTGCTACGACGGCTACGGAGTGTCTACGAAGATGCTACGCGGCTGTGATTTGCAGTAAATCAGACGAGAAAATCCTCTAGTACCTAAACAATATTAAATTTTATCCTGAAAGCTAACTGTGAAATAGTTGATCTGTGATTATATTTGTATTATTTGAGCAAAAAATCTCCCTAAAACTCACAAAAAAAACTGTCACAAACCCAAATGTACAACCCTAAACCATATAAAAGAATATAATTCACCCACATGACATTAGTGAAGAGATACTTTGGAATAACAAACAAACTGCCGCACGCAGGCAGACGTCCTCCACGTCTCGCTGAAACAAATAAAACCTCCTCATAAGCTGTCAACGAATTCTTGTTTTCATGCTGAACACAACTTATCGTCGCAGCCTACCACACCCTTTTCTCTGCGACAAAAGGTTTAAAGTCCTCTGTTTGGCTGCTAAAGTTGTTTTTGTTTTCACGAGAAGCCTTTCCGCAGTGAAAAATGAACATCTCTTGTTGTTGGGATTAAAAATTATACGTCGCTTTATTTCGGCCCCGGCGTCGCTCGTCGCTCGTCGCGCGGCTAGTGAAGATATTTTGTTCTTGTTCTACCTTTGACAGTTCAGATTAGTTTGGAAATAAAACTGCAACGGTTTTGACCTAAATTGTACCGGAGCGGGAGTTGAGATGAAATAAAAACGATGTTGCTACTAAGTGTTTGTCTTTGTACATGAATTTCAGTAGATTTTTCAGTTTGTTTTGCTTTACAAAATTGGTCAGAAATAAATGCCGTTTGTACTATCACTATAATTCATTACCAATCTCTCTATTATCAGAGTAAAAGATGAGATAATAATTGAGGGAATAAATCATCCAATGCAAATCCACTCCAAACGTTATTTTCATAATATATAACAGATCTCAAATGTATACACTAAATGATTAATAATAAATATTTGGTTCTACTCTAGTCTTTCAGCTCGCACAGCTTATTAAACCAATAGAGCTAATGAATATTCATCTAAGATTACGCCTAATATTTAATACAAACAAAAAAATCGTCTAAATTAGCTTTAAACTACAGGCCCGGGAGTACGCCCTAGTATCAATTCCGTGACAATTTTGTTCAAGATGCGAGGCTAATTACTGGCCGTGCGACAACGCGACAACATGGCGCATGTGTATGTTCGTATGGAGGCTGTATGTCGGGACTCACCAGAGCTCGGTGGCCGGGGGGAAGGGCAGGCCTGCCGCTACGGCCGCCCCCCATCGGCTACTGCTCTCGACTCTTGAACAAAATCATCACGGTAAGAAATTGTTCATGTTTATGCTCCACCATTCGGTGAGGCCTAAAGAATGGCCTGGCTTTGGGTCAATACCTCAAGCGAGCAGATGATTATGAGATCATAAACCTAAGTTGGGCGCGCCTAGTACTACTAAGGGTTGGTTCTTATGGGAAACTATCTAAAATATATCAGAAACTTACCTTGAGAAGTAATCCCGTCGAATCATGACATAAAACGATCTACAACTAAAATTATACTCAATCAAATGCACAATACACCGCGCAAGAATCTGAAGTGGAGTTGTCAAGCTCTTCTTTACCCTGAAACCTGTCAATATAAAATCTTTGACATTAAAGTTGGGCTTGACTCCTTCTTCATTCAAAATTATTAAATCAGAGATTGGGCCATAGTAGGTATAATATTGTGCATTCTCATTGAAAATAATATTTGTGTTGTGTACTACGGAAAACTAGTGAATTTCGATGCAAATTAGGCAATTCATTAATCATGTGAGATTAATGAATTGCCCAATGAAATTCACACTCGCATGCGCTACTGAAACTCCCAGAATCCAAACAATAATTTGGAGGTAACACTGTTGTTTTATGCGGGAATCGAACCCGCTGTGTTTCCATGATTAATTCTGATTTGAAATGTTGGGTCAGCCCTTTAATATTAATTTATCATCATCATTGGACCCCCGAACCTCTTATTTTAGAGACCAATCTCACTTTAAATGGTCTTGGCCAAACTATAATCAGACCTGACCGATATTCTAGTACAAATAATATCCTACTGAGCATGTCTGTTTCAAAGATCTTCTAAAATTCCAGTTGCTCTAAAAATGTCTGATCCATAGGAGGTTAACAATCATACTGCGATAAAACAGCACCATGTCGGTATTGACAACAAATACTTCTTTTTCTGTGAGAGGTCTATGTCTAACAGGCAATTGTAATAAATAAGCCTAAGTTATTGTGAAAACCGTGTTTAGAAACCATTCTCAATATGGACCTGGAAGTGTTATAACTCCAAGATTCAGGTTTAAATTAATGAATAAGTTTACAGTACATTCTTGAACAAATGGAAGATTCTATAAAATCAGTCTTCAGACTTTAAGATCAGTTTACTGAAACACCGGCTTAATTAACTTATTGGTGGCGAATTAATATCTCTGCAATATGAATATTTTACTGAGACATTATTATTTGTGGTTATCAATGTCCATGATTTCTATGATATGATAAGCCGTCTAAGAATTAATCATTTATTTTCAGAACATACAATTTTACTAAATAAATTTTACTAAAAAAAAATTGCCCCAATATTTGGCTCTGCAAATTGCAGACTAGTCATCTGGTTAGTGTTTTTATGAATCGGAGAGTGGGACTTTAATATGTTTGTAATATAAAGAATGGTTTCCTAACCCAGGCTCAAAAGGTGTGTGTATAAAGTGTGTAAGTGACATCAAGCAGTCTCACCGAACTCACCGAGTAGCCAGGGCGCGACGGCGTCGTTGTCCTTGGCGCTGTTGAGAATGGTCTCCGGCAGTGGCAGCGAGTGGCGCACCATGGCCCCGTACAGCCCATACTCGGCCATGATGGTGGACCGGCCCCAGCACTTCTCCGTTTTGCGCCATTTCGCGCGACGGTTTTGGAACCACACCTGTGGAAGGAACGTCTTGTTAGGAATGTCATCTTTAAATAGAGTGGATAAGAAGAGTTGGTATTTATATTGACGTTATTTGCAGTGTTAACAGGCACAGCAGTTACCTGCACGACATTGTTTTATAAGAGGAACATGAACATGGCCATCACTACCCAAAAACAGTATATTTTGGTGCCATTCGTGATCACGGGCTGAGTTGCTTCAGTAAAGCTCACCGGAACACTAAAGTAAACCCTTGGATCCTCTAGTTAACTTTTTGAAATGCTAGTGACAAATGTTGAGACAGCTGACCATCCCTAAACTTCCTGCTTTATTTTGAATAACACACAGGCACACAGTGGCCTATTCTTGTTCTTCTTTGCAAAAAATCGCAAATCGCAGCATCAGTGGCGGTGTAACGTCCTCAGGAGAGCAAGTGTACCGACCCTTCGGACTCTTCAACAGATAGGACAAAGTTTGAAGCTCATTGAACAAGCTAGCTGGAGTTGTTAGTATTTATAATTCCATAATGAACTAAAAGAGATGCTTTACAAAGCACAAATCCTTGATTCATTAGAACGAGCGATCGGTTGTAACCATTAGAGCAGCTCCCTCTGGCGGCGAGATAACTAAGCATGGAAAACAAACCAATTATCGGGAACAAAACGCAACTAAATTAAATTTTCAAATTCACCGCCGAGCGGCCGCTGTTTGTACACACCGTGCGCTAGGGCTGCCACACCGAACAACCTTATTCAGTTTTAACCGTACATCTTAAACGTATTATCAGAAATTAGTTAAATTATGAGAACATAGAAATATAAAAACAATATTAGTTGGCGAGTGGTAGGGAGAAATTTGAGATGAGAATCCCATAGATTTTCAAGTACTACAGTTTATTTTTTTCTTTCTTATATTTATTTTTGATGAGAACAGACAATGGTCTAGCCAATATGCGCAAATTTTTGGTGATTAAACAAAAAAGAGACATAAAATGTTCAGTTAAATTATGCTTAAGGTCCCACAATCATAGATTTAACACATCTTATCGCAAAAACAACTTTTAAAACTCCTGACCTTTAAAAGTAAGTAATTGGTTCATGTGTTTTTCCTAAACATTCAGACAAAAACACAAATAAATTTTAGACTCCGGCCTCATCTCCAACTCCTAGTTTAAAATCACCAAAAAGGATGTCGTGTAAAAGTGTTATTACCAACTGATTTACAAAATAAATGTAAATTATCATATACTTAACAAAATGTCAAATGCTGCAGCAGCCCTGAGTGTGGGCGGGCACCGCACACCGCCGCCGCGCAAAACGGTTAATTTCTAATTAAATTTGTTAATTAAGCCCGATAGCGGCGCACTCCGCACAAATTAATACCGGCCGTATTATATTACTATGAGCACTGTCTTCCTATGTATGTCGTATGTAGGTACTGCGTTATGTGGGGACCAGCCTTCAACGGGTTTCATAATGTAGGTTCCAACTGGTTGTGTGCTATCTTAGCAAAATAAAGAGGAAGGCAGGGACTTGCGAGTCACGCGCACATTTTACGTATAGCTAGATCATTAAAAACTTTTTACAAAAAATACAACCGACTTCCAAATGAAAACCACTACAATACAAAATAACTTTAATTTTGGAAGTCGGGGTTTCTGCTGGTTTCTTCGTTTTTTGACATAGACTTTTGACATAGAAATTAAAGTTATTTTGTACTTTTGTTTTTATTTGGAGTTAGTTGTATTTTTTGTAAAAAAAAGCGTTTATTATTTCTCATTGTTTAGTGCTGGTGGAATGTCTGGAAAGTTGGAGGGTACATTCCAGACATTCCAACCAGTCCATATCAATTTAATTCATACATACAAAAAACTGGCCAAGTGCAAATTGGACTCGCACACGAAGGTTTCCGTACCATAAGCCGAAAAAAACATGTTTCTTGAATGGAGGCCCCTTTTTATTTTAAATTTTATTTCATTTTTATTATTTTTGTTATAGCGGCAACAGAAATACATCATCTGTGAAAATTTCAACTGTCTAGTTATCACGGTTCATGAGATACAGCCTGGTGACAGACGGACAGTGGAGTCTTAGTAATACGGTCCCGTTTTTACCTTTTGGGTACGGAACCCTAAAAATGTATATATATAAACATACGAATTGATAACCTCTCCTTTTAATAAATACACACGTATTCATAGTCGCTCTTTTCGATGCTTAACAACGAAATAAGTGTTTAATTTTCTTTTTTTGTGGAATATTTTGTTAATGTAAGGAATAAAAAATGTGCACGGTCTCCGAAATAATCCTGTTATTTTAAATAATCGGGCACAACTCCAGACTCCAGGGTGCTACTGAAAAGTTGAAACTGTTTTCAACAGTAGTTAGATAAGGTAAACTCCAGCAAAGCTTTAATCATTCTATGAACAAATGCTGCTCACTGCTGGGCAAAGCTGTTCCACATATCGTTCAACTGTCTCCGGTGTTTTGCCTCCTCCGACCAATCTCCTTTAAATGTCTCATTGTACTAATGTACGCATTGTTCCCAAAGTTACGCTAGAATCCTTTATATTAATATTTATAGCTCGTATGAGAGAGAGTGTCGGTGATTACAGCAGCGTATAGGATTACCACATCTGTAACCGTCGCGTACTGGCATGGTAACAGGAAAACGATACACGAATGTTTCCTGCGATTAACAATAACGACAGAGTTACCATTAATATAGCGTGAGATCGTTTCAAGACAACCTTAAACAGAATCAATTCAATTAATTTGAAATTATCGTTTTATGTCGAAACCCTTTATAAAAAGTGTTTAAGTGTTATTTTTAATCTATTTACAAAATAAATATCATTTATGGAATTGATTACATTTTCTTATAATTAATTTACCTCAATACTAATGCTTGTAGCGACCTCGTCTGGTGTCATTACCAAGTGATAGAAAATAGGAGAACTGCGCCCAGACAAAGTGACAATAACAGCGATAAGGATTGTCAAAGAGTCCTTGCTGTCAGTTTAACCACAGTCAAGCACAGTCGGGGCTGTGACTGACGTCATATCGTGTAATGCAGAGACTGACGGTTGCATGAAATTGATTGATGAAATCTGTATATTTCATTAGTCAGGACTTCTAAGTAAATGGGTCCTTGTTTAGAGTTCCGTACCCGAATGGTATCCAAGGGATCCCTACTACTTAGTCTCCGCTGTCCGTTCGTTTATCCGTCCGTGGGTCAGCGGGCTGTATCTCAGGAAACGTAATTGTTCGACAGTTGAAATATTCACAGATTGTGTATTTCTATTGCCACTATAACAACAAATAATAAATGGTAAATTAAATTAAAAATTAATGGGGGCTCTTAATTTACTTTTATGTACAAGAAACGTGTTTTTTTCGGTTTATGGTACGGAATCCTTCGTGTGAGAGTCCGACTCACACTTGGTCGGTTTTTATTAGTTTCATCATCATCATCATCATCCCGGATCCCATATATCAGCCAATACAATATCGTCGCGTATTAAAGAATGAGCACCTAATGTCGATTAAATCCATCACTCACCATCAGTTATTTGTCATTCATGACTTTTGGAATTGAGTGACGCTTGCATGAGCCTATAATGGGCACCCAGCATCGACATGCGCTGTCAATATGTCACGTGATCAATACGATGTTTAAAAAACGGCACCAAGGTGGTAAAGTGCCATTGGGCTACCTGAGTAAGAGGGATGCCACACAACGTTGACAGTATCGACAAACGACACAAAATTGTTATTTATGTCACCGGGCCCAAGCGATAGGGCACCGTTTTACGCTCGTATTTGTTTCACATTTTAACTGTATTTTTCTTCTTTCGTTCTTGTTTATTCTTCTCATTGCAAAACAAACTAGGTACATACCTAGTTCAGAACATTCTTAATAGTACCTACTTGATTTTCACCTCAAAATCCGGTGCTACTGTTGTAACAAATTTAGAAATACTCAATTAATATTATAGCATGTCGTAAACATTAATCGAACAAAACTCTATTGCTTCACAAGTCTACGATTACCAATCTCAGCAAGTGGTGGGTACTCGGTAGTGCCAACTTAGCAAGCTGGCGTGTTTGGCTATGGTAATGCGATGCACCGAACTGGTGCAGCATCCGCGACGTGTGGGGGAGACGTGTGCTCGCGACTGAAGTGCCCTGAATATGGATCACTTTGTCTGACCGTACCCTCGTATCACTGTTTTGTAAATTTTCCCACTTTGTGCTCAAATGCGAAAATTGCATTTGAGCTACTTTTGAGAGAAAGAAACGAACCTGCTGTCTCGCAAAACTTCAATCGTTTCTTGGCTTCCTATAGCCATAATCGACCTCAATACTTATCACCAGCCATAGTGAAAAGCCCGCTAAATTCCGCAGTATAGTCCATGACAGTCAGACAGCCAGTACAGTGTGAGTGTGTGCGGCCGTGGGTTATTGATTGGCCGGCGCGCCGCGCTGGCAGACTAATTGTGAGAGATCAGCTCCGCGCCCATTACCAACAGGAAGGGTCACTGCACTGCTGGTAATCTATGGGCACAGGTGTTACTTCCTTATTCGGATTGCTTATACTGCAAGACAGAGAGCATCACATAAGTTAGCCAGATCTGTGAGGTTCTAGTACTGCGCAGAATCTTAATGATTTATTTTCACAGAACTGTTTGTATAGCAGAAGGATGAATTAAAAGACGTGTTGGTAAGGACGAAGTCGGATCATAACTGTCAGCTATCAGAGGGCTGACTGTGGTAAATTGCTTAATATGAAAGAAAGAGTCCGTTGTACCTGCGAAGCTATCTTCAGTCGCAGACTTCATATTGAAATCACTATATTTACCAAATGTAATGGTGATGCCGAATGTTGCTTGTCACTCAAACGAACTTGATATTGCCGTTTGTACTTCCTTGTCACTCTACATATTTTAAAATCAAAATCAATCTTACTTTTGTATACTCCTCAGCTTCTTACCAAGTTAGTTGGTAACTCTACCTCGGCGTATAGTTAGTTCGTACTGTTCGTAGTATTGATTGCGCCGACAGACTACTAATTGTTCTCCGCAGATTAACGATGTGAGTATGCGAGGCCACTGGAAGGGAACCGACTGCTGCTATTAGCAGAGATACGGTTCGTGAAGGAGGTTACATGCGCGTTTTGAGACAGAACATATAAGATTTGTTAAATTTGTCTAATTAGTCAAAGAACGAATAGTTGGTATTGCAGTGTTATCTATTTTTGTGAAGGATTGACAAACTTCCAAAGGGCATTACTTTTAAAATTTATGCAAAATATATGTATTATGTATTTATGTGTGAAATTCTTTGATGGCTATAACTTGGGCGTATATAATAGTTCTAGAGGGAATAGGTTACTTCTAGGCAAGCGTGCTCCATCGGCGACCACATCATTGTTTACCATCTGGTGAGCGACCGTAAACGATGATGTGGTCAAAAATAAACATCATGTGGTCAAAATCATCAATATCTGCTGAATATTGGAGAATTTATCGCTGAACAAACATACAAAAAAAAAAAAACATTCCGACGAATTGAAAACCTCTTCCTTTTTGAAGTCGGTTAAAAAGAGGTTAATTGGAACAGATATGGTGTGTATTTATTTATTTTTTTATTTATTAACACTTAACGCACACAAATGTACAGAGGCGGACTTAATGCCATAGGCATTCTCTACCAGTCGACCTTTGGGTGATGCAGAGAATGGTGGTAGGTGCAATATCGAGAATAAAAAGCGATTGATTTTTAATTAATACATTATTTATTAAATACATTTTATAATATCAAAGCGTCTAATTTTTCATACTTTGGCATGAAATATAAAGATAATTTTATGTTCCAAAAGCTAAAATGGAGAAGGGATGCCATGCCATGAGAAATAAACATACTGTAGTAAAAGAATTAGTCAGTCAGTACTTTCATTGGAGGGATGCTATTTCAATACAACCCAATATTACTTTGACTAACTATAGTAATTCAAGTTCAATCCAAAACTTAGCAGATTAGGTATAAATCCTGCCAGTAATCCTTCACAAGTTTACAGGATTATCCGACGATTAGCGGTGATTGCTTGTGGACAATTACTGGCATCGCCCGCGGCGTCGCCTGTCTTACACTGGGTTTATTTCATTGGCACAGAATTAGAGAACTTATTGGGATTACCAGCCGTTCTCTAGGGTTCCAATGTACAAGGGTCACCGGCCAAGTGTGGACAAAAGGGTAAAGCTCAGTGATACAACTGTGAGTTTGTGTTCTCTGTTTTTGATCATGTGCTTATTTCTATTATAGGATATGTCTGCTTTTGCGTAACGGTTGAATTAGTGGTCTTTAAGTAAGAGTTATCATGATGCTGACACGCGTCATAGTCATTCAATAGCTCATAAGCCAATGAACCGTCGCTGATATATATTTTATAAGAGTTGAGAGAATCCCGTGTATCGATCGGCAGTAGATTAAAATCTCACACACGCAGGTAGCGAGGTGGTGAGGTCGTCAGACACACAACGCTCAGCACTATTTAATTAATTCGCGCACAACGACGCCCGCATTCCGCCGGAGCTCCGAATTTACTAATTAACATACGCTCACAAAGGTTCCGCGTAATTGTTAATTTGGCAGCACATTCGCACCCTTTAATGATGCGTAACGTCGGTGCGGGGAATTGCGCGCTCCAACAATTTATTACTCGTATGTGGCAGCCACCACTCTAACCAGGCACCCACAACTCCCCGCGAATGTTCCCAAGATAGACGCAAGTGAACGTGGGCCGGGCCCACGGAGGGGTCTACGCCAGCTGGTCGCATTTAGGGTAGTATTTGTAATGTTGCTTGTGAAACAATTTGTCGGGCGTCTGTGTGATTGCGTAGGCTCGTATGTTGTGAGTGCTACTTTCGTTTGGAAACTAATTTTAAAATTACAGTTTTGTCCCAACATGAGCTGGTAATTTCGTTTGAGGCATGTTTTTGCGAAATTTACGCTTAAAGTTGTGTTTGAAACTATGCGAAAGTTTTCAGTGTTGGGGTCTTGAGTGTTACCTACACTAATGAATCACAGTTGCCCGACTGTAACTTGAATAATTATATTTTATCTTCAAGTGTATTATCAGTCATAGATCCATCAAGTTTAGAAGTAACCCGCGGCCTTCAACATAACTAAGAACTAAATACAAAAATGTTGAAGAACAAAAATCAAAGCAAAATTAAACCACAATTATTACTTAGATGAGTATTTCTAACCCTAGACATAATAATTATGTTGTCGATCAATCCGTCGGCAACGCAAACTATCGTGCCCACTTCAATCGAAAACGATCATACACCCCAAAAACAATACGAAATTACAAATCCCACCGGACTGGCAACACTTGAGATAATCATCAGCAAGCTGTTACAATGTCGCAGCTCCCCGCAAGTGTGCGCTAATCCTTAGTAACGACTGAATAAAGGGGATAACGGTCGCAAGTGAGCGCCGCCGCGCCGGCCCTTGGGGACAGGGGTGCCACACATTTGGGACTATTAACGCGTTTTATTGTAAACAGTCACAATTGATTAACCGGTTGCTTTTATTTTTTTATAGAGTGTGATGGGGTTAGCAACATTTTTTGGAGATTCCCGTCAGGGTCAGCAGCATTTCCTATAAGAAATGTTTTTTTAAAGATTTTTTTTTTACATTTCAACATGTATAATCTACTAAGAATTAATGAATTAACGAAGAAGCTAACGATACAATGTAGCTGAATGCGAGTCTATTTGTTTGATGACATCAAATAGTTAAGTTCGATAATAGGCAAAAGCTGAAAGAAATCAAGTCATTTCAATGCTGAATAATACTTCATAACTTAATTGCCGTCATACTCTCTACATATACATCAAAATCATTAACATTAATGAAGCGATTTCAATGACAAAGTGATGGCAACATTCCTCGCTCACTTAGCGACGCGAGGTTGTCATCGCGCCAATAGATACGAGCAGCAATCATCTAAACAACGTATCAGAGTCAGAGGCGTGTAGTCGTGTAGTGGTCGAGTCACGACGGCGATGACGAGCCGTGACGAGTCATGACGAGTGGTGACGAGGCGAACGATGTCATTAAGCGCAAATACCCGCTCGCGAACCACTGACAGTTTAAATAAAGCAAGTGAGCTCCACAAAGGGCTTCTTATTTACGTAGTGCATAATTTCATTTCTTTGGTCGTGTTTCAATGGAGTTCGGGACAAGGAGAGGGGCGCAGGCGAGCGGCGGGAGGGGGGAGGCGTTCCGACCAATCACGTGCAGGCGCGGGCTAAATGGAGTTGCGAGAACCGAGTCTGTTCCCAATTTGGCGGCAATTTGCGCCACAATGCCGTCATTCTGTTGTCGCCGACTCGCCTTAACAGGTTATTATTCAATTTGGGGTGCGTCCGACACATTTTGATTAGGCGATAAGTTAATACGCGGTTAGCTGCGGCAGGTTAACGTGCCGCTTTCACTAGTAATTGGGTTGTGTCGGAGTGACGCCTACTAGTTATTGGCTCACTTCCGGTTGTGTTAACCGTTCATTTGTTACGTTGATTAAGGAACTTTCTGACAGCTGTATCGTTGGCCATTTTATTGTTGCACAAATTACAGTGCTTGCAGCGTTTCGCTTCTTCAAGAAAAGGTTTCTAGCTTCCCGTAACCTAGTCTTGGTAAAATTTTGTTTTGTCAGGAGTCTGTCCCCGGGTCGAAACAACATTTGGCGGAGATCATGCTTTACTTCTTGCAATTGAACAGAACCCTTGTATTGGATTATGGTATAAATGGTTGGAAGGTAAGCAAGTATCTAGTAGTACCTATATCAATTAGATGGAAGTACTTACTGCGACCCAAGACACCCAGCGAACCTTAAAAGACACTTCACGACTCCACTGACTACCTAAAACCGTCAAGAATGTTGATTACACCTGTGCCAAGATACTTTTTTTTAATATTAATAAGTAACTACTATCCCCAAAACTTAATCCTTCATAGTATCCACCAGAGGTAAAACAGACAATTCATAACTAGTTCCCAAACATTAAATCCATCTCTTCCGTGTCGCCCGGTATAAAATCGATACCGGTCGGTTTTACTACATAACTGAGTTTATTCCAACCCCCGGCCTCTGCTCGTCTCTCAACGAGCAATAGCTTTAAATCTATTGACAAATTACATTATATTAAGCTTTTAAGTACGTTGGATACGAAAAAAAACAAAAATAAGCAGCCATTAATTGAAAATAAAACACATATCACAACAACCAGCGTGTTTCATTGAGCCTGACCCGCCGGTGCACAGATGGCTCATAGATTCAAACCCATACTTTTGCTGCCAATTACTCTAAAGTTCCGTTACACGCCCACAACAAAAAATAAACGCTAAAACTCGAAACGTCGTTAATTAAGCATGATTGAGAGGAAACGGAAGCCACTGAAACATGATAAAAAGGCTGTAATACGTGCGTAAATACGTCCAGTCACGTCCAACAATGGCGGCCGGTAATAACGTAATAACTATATGAAAATATAACGCAGGAACGAGGCGGCCGCGTGGAAAATAAACAAGACGCCATGTCGCCGGCAAATTACACGCTTGTGTGTGGGGAGCGGACTGAGTGATGAGCGGGCGCAGGAGCGGTAGCGGGAGCGGTAGCGGGAGCGGCCAGTATAGCTATAATATGTTCAATTGTACATGTCACATTGGAAACGACAGTGAAGCCCTGCTATAACTGTTGAAAATATAACAATATTTGTTTTTTTTTATTTGAGATGAGTTTACTCTTGACTCTAGTCTGGGTATGAAGGAGAAGCCTGTTCACTCTAATTTGGAAGAGATTAGGGTTGTATGCGTCCGGAAACACAGACGCAGGCAGAGATTTTTCTTTTCTTATTATAACTAATGGTAGTCATATAGACTACTTACAACTCAGTAACTCGGTTGTGGATGTCAGATGGGCAGTGGCTCCACGTTAAATAGGTACTGGTATTCAGCTGAATCCGGTTTGACTGGAAGCCGACTCCAATGAAGTTGGGAAAAGGCGGCAAAAGATGACATGCTGTTAAATCTGTTTTCAGTAGTAACAGTTGTGACATCTCAGTAAAATTCATAGTTTTCATACTGAACGCAGGCAAAATATAAAACGGTTCGAGATCCCATACATTATCACTGTTTTAACTTCTATAATTGGCTCTCGTTTTATTTTATATAGCCTGAAGGTGTAATCTGCCAAATTGATTGTACATATCTCTCTTTTTGTTCACCTACATATAGATTTTGGTATTGGTTCATTCAACGTGTGCACTTGCCACTGACGGCTCTGCCTACCCCGCAGTCGACAGCTGCTAACCAGGCAACTAGCGGCCGTGAATAAGCGATTTTGGTCAATTGGCGCAGTCCGGCGACCGGCCGCGACAGCCGGGCCGGGGCCGGCGCGGTGCCGGACGGTCGGACCGACCGGCTAGTTGCTCGGCGACATAATTACACACACGATTTGACTGTCAAATCAGGAATGAGACGCAGAAGGTCTAGTTTATCTATTAAAATAAGGAATATAATAGAAACCAATTATTCGACACAGGCACAACACAACAGCTTGTTCTCGTTGTGTTGTACACATACATAGTAAAAAGTGAGAAGAATAATATAACATAAAAACGATATAGTAAATTTGCGCTGAGCGGGGCATGCGAAAAGTGTTACCATCTCAGCGTTTGCTGGGAGTTAGGCCCACCAGCAACTTATTTACTATTCATTTTAGAGAAGGAATTAAAAGATGGTCCTGTGTAAATGACTCAGTTATGGGCTAGTTCTAACATACAAACAGCTTGAAAACGATAAAACAATTATCCTGGTGGTTAAACGGGTAACCACAAGATTAACAAATTGGTGTTAGAGTCGCTAACAATATGGACGAATGTAGGTCTAAACTAATCTACTGGTCACCGGCCTTTTGAACGCATAAACGCATCGGCGTGCCCCCGACGCCAAGCCACAAATTCTCCGCACTTTTTGTCACATATTTGTGACGTTTAGCGTCCAGGGCACGCGCTTGCTTGTCATTATACGTGACAATGGCGTTTAAAAGGGTAAAAATAAAACAACTTCCACCAACAGTCCATTACAACACTATCTACTAGTAACAGTTTATTTGATTTTGTGGAATCCGGGTTAAATGACTGGACAAAAAGTTGCTACCGACATTATAGTATCTATGAATATGTAACAGTAAGTATAATATATCTCTACCTAATAACATAGCAACGTGAGTAACTAAATCCATCCAAGATTAATACTCGTTTTACATAGAACAGGCTCAAATGATGTCTACTCATCTGCGAGCGATTTCTTGTTCATGGATTTTTTGCATATGACTGTTCGTCGTTCATTTGTTTGTAGTGGGACTTCTGAATCCTTGCGAATGGGTCTGATCGACTCGAACGTCTAATACCGAAGTGTTTGTTTGACGAATCAAAACGAGATCGTGTAATTGGGTGCGCGCCGCTGATTGGGCAGTTATTGTGGTCGTTACGAGGCTCGGACTGACACGATAATTTGTACCTAATAGCATATATACTTGAGGGATACGAGCTTAATTGACAGGTTTACAGCATTCAGTTTAGACAGGTCAATGGCAAAAATATGTTTCGTTATAATATTATTTTTATAAAAGTGATTACACTTACACCATGTTCTTTAATTTAATCAGGAAAGATTTAACGCTCCATAATAAGAAGCGCAGAAAAAACATCCGGATACATATACAGTCACGTACAAAGTTTTTATCAATCGAACGACTACTCAGCATTTTCCATAATCTTATTTTAAAAAGGTACTTGAAAGCGATGCAATCGGATTACTTAAGTCCAAGCAGATTGAGTTCCTGTGGGGGGCTCCCAGGGTCCGATGGGGCCCCGAAGTCTAATATGTTTTTTAATTACTGGCGTCCGTGAGCGCAATGAATATGATATGCGATTATGATATCAGTGGGATTAGCGAAAATACGGCACGACTCAATAGTTCGGATGCGATTACGGGAATTAATTTAAGAACGAATTAATGTATATTACTATGATGGCTCGTTTTGTGGATTGAAATTGTTGCAAATGTTTCGATTGGATTATTATTGCAGCGTGTGCCAGTATTGGCTTGTTGTCAAACGATTTTGTATTGGTTTTTAAGGGTTCCGTAGTCAACAAGGAACCCTTATAGTTTCGCCATGACCGTTTGTCGGTCTGTCGGTCCGCGGTTTAGCTTAGAGACGCTTAAGACTAGAAGTTGGAATTTGGTATGGGTATACATATAAATCACGCTGACAAAGTGGTGAACAAAAAAATTTAGGGTACGTAAAGTGGCGATATTTTTTTATCGTCCGAAACCCCTTGCGAAAACCCTTTTTCCATCCATAATTTTTGTAACAGTCAAGTGTCCCCCCCCCCCCCCTAGCGCCCCCTGCCAGCTAAACGGTTGGGAGACCTAAAAATAATTATGGTAAAAGCATATATAACGAAGTTAAAAGGAAAACTATCGCAGCTAAGTAGGCTTTACAATTTAACGAGTAATAGTCGACCAACTTATAAAATTAATAATTCCATAGAAACGGACTCAAGACTAAGTGCGTCTGTAGCTTTGCAATGTTATAGTAAAATTAGCTATTTCTTATTTGTCATGCTTTACGACATGGGTGACTACGAAACCCTTTACCGTGCGTGGCCCGACACGCACTTGGCCGGTTTTAACGATGAAATGTGTAACCGTAATTAGGAAAACTGATTAAATTATCGTTCATTCGAACGGGATTTTACCATTATGCGTCGATTGGAGTGGACAAACTCAAATTCAAAAGGACTTATTTTAAGTACTTTTGAATTTGAGTTTGTTAACTTAATTAAAAAACATTACTTCTAATACGTCTACACAGAAAACACAACTATCCTTTCCTATATACCTAAGAACACGTGTGACACTGTCATTATGAGACTAGAGCAAGTGACTCAGTGCAGGCGAGACGGCCGTAACGATATCCAAACAGCGCCGATATGATTGGGCAAACACGCGGGCAAACATGCCCGGAATGCTGGCCGCACACGATTGCCACGGCCAGCACTTGAGCCAACATAATCACCAGCATTGTTACAATATTGGTCTAACTGGGCCTGTCTGTGGACAAAGCTAAGTTTTTTAGTTAAGTGTGACAAGTTAGCATATTGGCTTAAGTGTTAGATATGGGTTTAATTGTTGAGGAGATCTTGTGACTTGATTTTGTTGTCTTCACAAAAACACACTTTATCATCATTGAATCAGTTTAACACATTTTGTATTTGTACAAGTTAGTACGGTCAATGTAACAAAACGTCATGGTTCCTTCATCCATAATATTGTTATTTTTATGTGGATGTGGCAGGTTAGAATCGGCGTAGCGGCGTAGCGCGTAGGCTGCTACGAGCTGCTACGAAATTTAATTGCTTCTGTTTTAATTTTTAGTTTTGGAAGACTAATACACAGTGGTCATGGCTAGACATGTACCGCAAACTATGACAGGTATCTCGTATAGAACCCATGACACGTCTGCTGTGACGACAACTGACAACAGACGTGACGACGCGACCGACAGCGTGGGTACCAAGTTTGGCGTAGCGTGTAGTATAACGCTGACTGTTACATCAATTAATTATGCTATGATTACATTCCACACACACTCCAAATTGAAGGTAAGACCGCCAATAATCAAGAATACTCTTAAAGTATTTGTTAAACTAAAATAAATCTTTCATTGGATGTTAAAATACAATCTACAAAAGAGTAGCACGTTATTCGATGTTAACACATTATTAATTAAACGATAATGATTATTCTACGATCCCAAATTCAAATTACTTATCTCCATTGTAATTTTTTTCTAACACTCAGCAGTATATTTATGATGACAGCAAGCTGGCCCCTCTCGCCAGCATTGTGGGCCCATCGGCCCCACTCCTCAGTATTGTGGGCTCATCGGCCCCGTCACCGTCCTTACAAAGCGCCTTATTATCTCCATATTATTTTAATATTGTTGCAATACTACAATAACTGACGCGCATTATTTATCCTACACACTAATGAGCGTGTAGGCACCTTACTCACGCCAACTCTAACATACAACTGATCAAATAAAAGCCAATCGATTTCCAACCTTACATCGTGACGTTAAAGCTGTGTTGTATGTTTCGGGGATGTTATTATGTTGGTTTGATCGGACAAAGGAGTGACACGGGGTGCATCTCGAACTGTCAGACGAAGTTTTGAATGAAAATAAATGTGTAATTATTATTAGTGGAATATTGTCGAGTGTTCGAGGAATGGCGTGTGTGGCCGGCGCGCGGCGACTCGGACGGAGAGATATGTCGAGTGCTGTGTTATTAGGCCCCGAGAGATTATGTAAAACTTGAGTACCCGTAATGTTATCTATTGCTTGAGAGAAGCTATTTTTGGCTGAGTGTGTGTTGAGTTAAATCGATCGGAAATTAAGCAACTGCCTTAGTCAACAGTCTCTCTATTTGGCCACTTACTTGTAATGATGTTGCCATGAAATCTATAAATGGTGTTAGGAAACAGTGTCCTTACTTGTTTATAGCAAGAAATTGAGATTCAAGAAAATAACTATTGGCTTTTCGTAATAGCGGAAGTGTTCAATGGGAGATGACGATACTGGCAAAGTACTCAAAGTACATGTTCGTAATCTTGTATGCCATAACACTGAGATATAGCTGATAGAAGCGAGCATTGACAATAGCAAGCGATTTAAAATAATTCCAATTTGACTTATGTAAAGCCTACATATGTAGGAAGGGAAAACCACATGCACATAACTCATAATTGTATATACCTACTCATTATCACATTGCTGCATTGTGGGAAATGCATGTAGTTTGTCGTTGTGCAGCCACCGTGCAGCGTGCAGCTTGCAACAACATGGCGGACACGAGCGTCATGCGCACGCGCACCCGCTAACGACTCCTGCGCAACTAATGTGCCATTAGTGTTGTAGCTTCAGCGCAGACAATGGACTGGTAGTTAGATATTAAATTGTGTGAAGAAATAAGTAGGTGCCTATTGTTTGTGGTTTTCTTATGTGGAGGTGAAGACACAAATTGTCAGTTAAACGCTCGAGTTAATATGTTCGTTGCATCTTCGCTGGCAGTCGTAATTGCTTGATTCACTTGTGTTATTTGCATTAAAGTACCTACATAAGTACGTATTTTAATAAGTACTCACGGTTATCAAATTTCAGTCGAAGTTATCACGGAACATGAAGTAACCATACCTGTTGGTTTGTTACGCTTTCACGCCTTTAACGCCAAACCGATTTTTTTTAAATTTGGTATGAAGATAGAAGCGAAGACGTGCGTAAAAATAGTTATTTATTAATTTATTTTTATATAGTTTATTGTACACCAAATTAAAACCTTTTTTGTTTTTAACAGACTTCATTAATTTTGTGTACTTATAGATACCATAACTACTACTAGTTAATCATAATCTGATAAATATTGAGTTTTTTTCAATATCGTGGCTGCAATAACAGTAGGTATGTACATGTAACAGACATAATAGCCAGTAAGACGCCAGCGCTCACACCGGACACGCGGCTGAACAAACATTCTGCTGTTGCTCAATTTTCAGTAATTGGCCGAATACACGAGTCACCAACTGTATTACTCATATTTGTATAGGATCGAATAAATGTGAATTACTTGAGAATTAAGAGCATTGCCTTACAACAATAACAGACATTAAAGAATAATCAGTTCGTATACCTACTTCCAGGTTAGATGTAGTTACAGTAGTTACACTTGGATACAGTTGGCAAAAACAAGCGATTAATTCATTGTTTACTGTTTAAAACACTGTAACTTTCCTTCAATCAGTTAATAAACTATCAAATCTCACGCTTGCTGTAGTTGATAATATCAACAACCAATCTCCATAAGTTGGAAATTGATATTCTGCGTCTACATAAAGTATCACGCACCGCTCATAGTGCGCACCCGACAGGACTCACCTACCCCTATTACGTTGTTTATTCTCAAGAAAAGTGTAGAGAACACTTTGAAGACTTTCCACAAGTCGCAACCCATCTCGAGGTCCGAGAGCCGAGTGCGTGCCGTCAAGAGATGAGAAAATAGAATAATGACCGGGTCCCTCCCCGGGGCCTGAAAGGGGTCCAATTGCTGAATAGTTTTGGAGCAAACAACCCTTCAGCCAGCCGTCCAATTTGAAGACCTGCCACAAATTGGACGCGTCCTTTTTGTAAAGTTGTACAGTCACACCTGAATGGCAAATGTACAAGAATCGTGTGTGTTTTGTTTGGGGCTACAATGATCGCCGAGTTTGTAAGTGGAGAAAGGGTAAAACTGTTTGTTTCGTAATCTTTGCAAGTGATATTGTTTTTGAGCGTCTAAACAAACCGTTAAGTGAACTCTAATGTAGGTAAAATAGTCGTAGTTCTAATTACGCCAGTAACAGTAAAAAACGAATGTAGTAAAATAATTAATTTTCTCAGACAACAATGCTCCACGGGTTACAAAGACTTACAAACTATGTCAAAGTACAAAGAGACAAAAATAATAATACTTCCTGCTGGATTTAAGCTTGTATTTTTGTAGATTGTAATGAAATGTAAACTGTCTACAACTCTACCTCTTACTTCTACATGATGTGCAGAAAGCCAGGGAGTTATTTTCTTTACTGTATTGTTATCTCCCCCCTTTGGCACCACAAACAGTATCGGATCTAAACGCTCAAATAGTGAACCCTAACCTGTGCAAACAACTTCTTCCGAACTAACATCTGTTTGGGCGCAAAGGCGCTTGTGCCGGGCAAACATCTCGAGCAAGGGCCCTCGAGCGCGGAGCCCCGGGCCCTGGGCCCCGGGCCCCGGGCCCCGGGCCACAGGACACCTCGGAACCACTTCGTTCTCAAACGTATTGACAATACCACAGGAAATATTAGAGAAGCTTCCGAAGACGGTTAGAAGAAATTGCATGTTTTATTGAATGTTCTTAATAATGCAAGCAAGGGAATGGCAATAAATGGACAAGATGAGGTCAGATTGAAGATGCGAATGTTTAATTTAAATGTCTGCACGAACATGCATGTCCAGAGAAGGTTTTGCAAAATTATATATGATGTCACTTACTAGTTGCAGATCGTTATTATATTATTAAAGTATCCTTATGAAAAATCTCCGTCTGCAAAAGTTTAACCATTGCAACAATACAGCTCTTTAATGTGATGCTGTTTTCAAGGGATAGGAATATGTTAACGAATGCTAGGTATATATCACAATGCCCAAAATAAGAAAATCTGCAATTTTTAACAAGCCAATCCCAAAAGAAGAGACGGAAGAAATAAACCTAATTGTGCTGAAGAGAGATTAGTGTAAGTATAGCGCCTAAACTTATATCTATGTTAAACTTCCACAACAACCTACTCTAAACTTTGCCCTTGATTATGATATTAACTCGAAAGCATAAAACCTACTGCCATTTCATTAAACAAATTACTTTAACTAGCAAACATTCATCTTTCACTCATAATCGACTATTTAATAAAGAACAATTTAATAATAAGGTGGGCTATTAATGCTATTGTGAAGTGTTTGAGCTGCGCAGTGTGCTTGCCTTCCAATTGCTCGTAATTAATTAACTTTACATTTGTTGCAATTATTGATATCTTGCACCTGAGTATATAGTGCACTAGGAATAATTAACTCTAGAATATATAATAGCTATGCCCTCTGCTTCTAAAATAACCCATAACCAACTCCAGGATCCCATCTATCTATGTATCATCTAAATCGGTTCGGCGATTTAGATGTAAAAGTAACAAAAAACAAACTCACTTTCGCGTTTAGGTATATTTAATACATCAGCGATGCATTTGCATTTCATATCAATTGATGTAAAAAAATATGATCATGGGCGCTGATACCAATATGGTTGAAAAAAGGCTCCGATTGAAATAGGTTACCATTACCTAGTCATGAGTTCATGATCTAGACAAGATCACAGAAGATAAATAAAAAAAAAATTACCTTTCCTCTAACACTTGCTAATCTTTTGTCATGTGTAAACAATATTAGTAATGGGGGTTACATGCACCATAAAACTCGACTTACCTATCCAATCAATGTTCACAAAAATGTATAAGTAGTTAAAGGCATCACAAAGAACACTTTGTTCAACTGAACAAAAAAGGAACCATTTTCCTTATTTCACAATCTCCGACGGTCAGAAAGCAATATTGATATATTTGATATCCCTACAAACATTTTCTCCTATAAAAAAGCATCCACATACAATGGCCCGCTGCGACTGCCTCCAGAGTATTACTACATAATAAAACTTGCTACACGACAACTATGTCGTGTAGCAACATTAGAAGACGAGGTTATAAACTACGTCAGCTGAGTTACAAATCTCGCGGCGGGGAGCTTCCCTATCATAACCTGATTACTGCAGCGAGGCGGGATTACGAGAACTTGCGAGAACACGGGTTTACGAGATACACTGTACGAGATACGCAGTGTATCTCGGGTGGTATTAAACGGTTATTTACTGCCCCTCACGGACAGTTGGCTCCTTATTGGATTGGTGACTTGATCGTTGTTTATTCTTTATTCAATTGTTTTGTGTTGGTTGAGTATGTGGGTCGGGTTTGGGGAATCGGTGGATATGATTTATTATGGAATTATTGTTTATTGAAATGCACCTACAGGAAACAAATGAAGCTGGCGTCTGTTGTGTTATATTATATACATATTTGTATATTTTCATAAAAGTAATATAGGTTTAAAAAGGTTCAAATTTCCAATGAGATTCTGTGAGTGGGTCTCGGTCCCTCGTACGCCTTCTAAAAGTCCGGTACCTCAGGGTCCCGAGAAACGTCCAAGATGTAATTCAGAACAGAAGTGATTTTGACAAAATCAATGTCTGATATTGCTGAACAAATAAATGATTATCTCCATGAAATAAAGAAAAGTGTTTCACCGGTAATTATAAACTACCTAGCTGCAAGTTATTTCTAGAAGTAAGTAAGTAATTAAACTCTACGAAATCAACAATCCATTATATTACCTTTTCTAAGTCAAATTCACGCTCTTTCAATTGCATTAAACAAATAGCATGTTTTTAATGCATAACGCTGTATCAATAATCGTGGCGTTGATTGCACAGTTGTAATTAACAAGCATTCGTGGCGGGGCTATTGTGTTGATCATAATTTATAATTAATAACACACAACAATAGCTGCAGGTGATAGAGTGAGTTTTAATAGTTAATTCATTAAATATCTGTGATGGTGTATGTTTGTGCCGGGCTCGGATGGATCGATCTGGGAAATTAGGTTGGGATTTATTCAATCAATACGGACACGGGGCAATTCTAATTTAGTTGGAAAGTCCCAATTTTCTTCCATCGCATTCATGTTCCATCACAGCTATAACTTTATTTAAGCTTGTTCGATGTAGCGCAAGTATCTGAAAAGAATTGGGAGCTCTTTGCCTAGCATTGGGACATTCTCAAAGCAAGTTTCATTTAATATTACTGTAGGCAAACCACGTAACAAAAACATAATGTAGTAAACAGTAATCGATTAGGGCACTGACAAAGCTTATTTGTGCAGATGCGCAGGCGTCGCTGTCAATTATCACGAACAATGATCATTTACGCTGTACTGCAGGTAAATATATGCAGACACAAGTGCACGGGACTGCTGGGGGCACGGAGGAGACACAAGTGCATGAGCCTGCTGGGGACATGGAGCTGTGCATGGTGTTTGCGCATGTGCAAGAGTCAGTGACTGGTATAAAGACAATGTGTTGACTTTAGAGCAGGTTGACACACAGTGATGACTGTTGTGGCGAGTCAGATTGGGAACTGTGAATAGAGTAGGAATAATATTATCATATTCGATTGGAATACTGATGTAATATATGTTGGAAATAGAAAGGTTTTAGGCGTTATTATAATTGCATGTTTAACTTACCAATGACAATAAATTGTGACGTTTATTTCTATCTAACACTCATAGCAACTAGTAAAGCAGGATAACGAAAATTTTGCGGATTGAACACCTACCTGATAAGCGTTCCACAGTTAATGCATTAATTAAGAATGTATACTTCTGCCAGAGTTACGGAATTTGTTTGATAGAGTCCCCGCGGCCCTGGAACGCGGCTTTAGAAGGAACACGGATGGGTTTTAGTCAGTAAGAGTCTGACACGCCCTTCCGCTCCACCCAGAGCGGAAGAAGTCATTTGATGCTTTCCCATACTTAAAAAAAAAATATATGCACGTAGGTAGGTAGATACCTACTTACATATACAGGGCGATTCGAATGCAAGTAATGTTTCAAGGGTATGCGCGGAATAACGGTATGGATGTAGTTATAAATAAATCACAAAGTGCACGAAAACCTGGGTTCAACCCAAAACTTGAGTCTACAATTACTGCTCCCACAAAACAAGGAGTTAATAAAACACTAATAGAAACTTACAAAATGAAGCAAATCAAACATCGGTGCATTATCCATGCAATTAATAACCGTGCCGTGACGGGGACACAATTCTGACACGATACATTACTTAATGAACCTCTGTGCGTGACAGAGGCGCCCATTGTGTCCCGTTGTGTCTCTATGTGTCCCTCCGCCGCTAATCGATCACAATCGACGCAGCAATCGACTCATTGTTCCCTCGTTAATTGAATTACAATAGTTTTATGACTTGTTGCTTAATTAAATGTACTACATTTGTCGGAGGTTTGGTGATTTAAATGGCGGAGATTCCTTATTTATGGGCTTGAGAACCCCTACACCTAAACAGACTGATTTGTTGACATCGCGGCCAAGTTCATACTTTTGTATACAGATTACTGTGTGAGTCATTGATGTTCCTCGGAAAAGATATTATGCGTCATTGTGCTACAGACATTTTTGCCATCCTAAGCTCTGTTTGTTATTGCGGAACTGTTCGAAACACTCATCGCGGCCTTGGAACGCAAAAGGTATTTTAAAGAAACACAAGCGATATGACTTGGCTTCACACGCGATCAATTTATTGTAATCAATCTTTGTTATTTTATAATTTCTCGATATATTATGAAAATATCGTTTTGTTTATAACAAATCCCATCCAAATTTAATAGTTTCCAATATATCCGTGTCTTATTAAGAACAATTAGTTTACAATTTCCCGCGAAATTTTACAATCTTACGGCGTTTGCAATTTTCCGGTGACATGTACACAAACCTTCCTCGTTTATCTCTTTCTATTAGTGAAAACCGTATGTAAATCCGTTGCGTGGCGGAAGAGCAGTCACCCACGGTACAGGTTCACGATACACCAAGTTATTTTGCTTCCTTAGCTACATCAATGTTTATTTTTCATCTTTCATATTCTTAGTTCAAGACATCTTCCCCCAAAACAAAGTACCAGCAGTAACCCCTTATATTTCCGAACCACATCACAATGCCGTGTCCGCTACATCTTGGCCGCACCATCAGCTCGGCTCAGCCCCGTCATTTGTCTCCGCACCCCGCACCCCCGGGGGTGTGTGTGGGGGTGCGACGGGGGTACTGTTATCAAGTTAGTGTCGCATCATTTACCGGCTGCTTTACATAAATGATTCAATAAAGAAATACACTCGATGCTCGCTTCTGTTTATGGTGTTTGGGTCTTTAAACCTGAGATGATAATGTGGAACGTTGGTATGGAATGGATGTATATTGGGGAACAAAGTAGGTTCGGTTAGGTAATTTTTCTCCCATCGCATCATAATTTCTCAAGGTTTGTTATATGACAATCTACCTCTAGAAAACCTATTATTCCTTTAACAATTTTGGTATGCACACTCCCGGCAATAAATTAGAATCGAAAATCAGCCGATGTCAATTTTTCGAATGATCGGTCACTGGTTCAAAAGTTTATTTTACTAAGTAATAGAAGGCAATGAGAATGACGATTTAACACTGACATCACACCACAATACCCACCGTGCTATTCGCATCGTTACCACACATCTTATCAAGAAAATCCGCTAATCTACAGCTCTTCAATCGTTCTACTCCTCTATAAGTAGGTAGTATTGGGACTGTAGGAGCCAGTGAACGACTGAACGGGTTTGAACGGCTCCGAACGGGTGAATAAGAAGGCAGTAAACAGTCTACGAACTTAGCGCGTCTGTTAAAACTTGTCCCGCTGAGACGCGGCGCTGAACGACGCCGACGCAAACAACTATACTTCGTAGCTTAGCTAATAGGATTTTATTGAACTGGGAACTTGAGAGAAAAGTGTTTTGAGTTAATTGTTTGACTTGAAATAAACTGGTACTCTCATGAGAGTGTTGTTCAAGAATGTCAGGCTAACGACAAAACCAAATTTTATTGTATCTGTTATACATTGCGTTAAATAATTATATAATTACTAGCTTTTGCCCGTGGCTTCACACGCTTTCATCTAGAATAGCTAAAAGCAAAAAAAAATGCCTATAACTATTTCCAGGGTCTATCTGGGTTCTACGATTTAGACGTGAGAGCGTAAGAAACAAACAAACAAAGCCACTTTTGCATTTTTAACATTAGGAAGGATCTCTCAGTCTTCAGGAGAC
This sequence comes from Mamestra brassicae, assembly GCA_905163435.1. Taxonomy (NCBI): domain Eukaryota; kingdom Metazoa; phylum Arthropoda; class Insecta; order Lepidoptera; family Noctuidae; genus Mamestra; species Mamestra brassicae. Next base: position 440,669 of record LR990999.1, on the reverse strand, counting down.
AGCAGTAGTACCTACTTATCACCTTGGTAACATTCAAGTAATACTGCTAGATCTTTGAAAACCATAGGTACATCTTCCGAATAGTTTCAAACCACTCCTGTTGTTTGACTGGCCTGTTGGTCGAGTGGTTAGTGACCCTGACTGCTAAACCGGAGGTCGTGGGTTCGATTCCCACTCAGGTCAAATCTTTGTGTGATGAGCATGATCATTTGTTCTGTGTCTGGGTGTAATTTGTCTATAATATGTATGTATTTAGAAATATATAAGTATGTTTATCAGTTGTCTGGTTGCCATAGCACAGGCTCTGCCTAGTTTGGGATCAGATGACCGTGTGTGAGTTGTCCCAAGATATTATATTATATATTATATTATATACTCCTTAACGACCAAATATCTAAACAGCCCAATATACCCGAGTACCAGTGAACCCTAGCCGGCACTACACGAGACTAGCCGCGCTCCGCGTCTCTGCTCAACTTTATAATTGAGCCGAGCTCAACTCGTGTCCTTTGTGAGCTGAGTATTTACTGGCAAGCTCAAGTGGGAGCTGGTACCTGGACCCGCTTGACCTAGTTATTGATCGGTTAACATTCAGCCAACGGTAAACAGGACCTAGCTGTTAGGTAAACGTGTTTTTAAAGCAATTACAGCTCGAGGAGTGGACCGGGTGACTTTTTATTTATTGGTAAATCTTTCAGGGCAACTTTGCTTTGGCATTAAACCTGAAACCGGTTACATCTGCCGTTTCTTATATTTTTATCGACTTCAAAAAAAGGAGGTTCTCAATTCGGTTCTATTCTTTTTTTTTTGTGATTGTTACCTCATATCTCCGTCATTTATGAACCGATTTGAAAAATTCATGTGAAAGGATATACGTTCCGATTGGTCCCATAGAAACTTCATCAAAATCTGTTGAATATTTTGGTTTTTAAATCAAAATAGCTGGAGGGATTAGAAAATATATCATCCAAGTAAGTTGACGAAATAACGTGTTTTGCTTTTCTGTGACTTTTCAGTGGTTTTGTTAGGTGTGACTTACCACTAAAAAGTGAAAAATAAAAAAAACTTTTTTACAAAAAATACTTACAACCGACTTCCAAAATAAAAAAAAAACACTACAAAGTATAAAATATCTTTAATTTCGGAAGTCGGTGTTAAAATACGAAAAAACAACCTAAAACACCGACTTCCGAAATTAAAGTTATTTTTTTATTTAGACGTTTGCTGTATTTTTATGTAAAAAGTTTTATCGAGTTTTGTTTTTTCAGTTGAAAGAATATTTTCATAAAAGCCATAATCATTTCATAAATCTACGTAATCATGAATAGATACATAGAATATTTTATGGTACACTAAAATAACCAGTTCTTATTAAATATCCTTCATTCAATTGACTGGTTACAAATAAAACCACTACCCGTCTAATATCATTAAATCAGAAACGGCGCAATCAAGTGACGACAATTGATCGTGTCGCACAATACATTGCGTTTGGGCGACTCATCGGTAATATGGCTAAGTGATGCGCGGGTCAGTGGTCAGCAATCAGGCGGGGCGGTCGATGACACCCGGTGTAGTGGTGGTTGGTGGACGGTGCTTGATTTGATTGGTCAGCTTGTGTTTATTGGAGTAAGTGATAGAGACACTGAGGTAGTTTCAAAATGCTTCTTGAAATCACATGTCATTGTGGTATGCACGGTGGATGTCTATTGTACCGGTACAAAAAGGCATCCAAAGGTGGTCTTGTAGATATCGCTAGAATAGACTACTCTTTATTATGTACATCGTATATGTTACAGAAAAGATGGATGAAGAAAACATTACATACATAAAAAAAATTGGTTGTCTGTAAAGTCGGTTTACGGACGATAGTTTAACGTGACAACGTCATTGATGAAATGATCGTAACGTTACAATGAGCGTAACGTTACAATGAGTCATCCTTTTTGTGCGTGCAGCCGGCGTTCATCGATTTATTAGACGTTGTCACGTCAAAAAAAAAAATGTGTATTTCAATTACATAAGTCTTCAACGAACAATATTTGGAGATCACATTTTAAGCAAGAAGATGCTTGTGTTAGGTGACTCCGCTCTGCCACTTAACATTCTACAGAGTATGTAATTGAAAACAGAATAATAAAATAAAGAAAATACAAAAACTACAAAAAGGACACACGGTTACATTAGGATTAAGTTTGTGTAAAACTGTTGTGTCACTGTTTTGTTGGACAGTAAAGTATATTCTATCTATGGAATCATCATAACTACAACTGTTAGCTTGATCATCACGATTCTGTAGCACTTAAATGTTTTGTAATTTAGTGCACTAAATAACTAAAGCTTCGTTAAAGGCTTAAGTTTGTATCGTCAAGATTATCAAAATGCCCTCGGGTATAGCCGCAGTTCAGTGCAGTTGTATAATATATATCTGATTGCAGTAAATGCAGGCTTTTTTTTTTTTTTTTTAAGCATGGGAAATCATCAAATGACTTCTTCCGCTCTGGGTGGAGCGGAAGGGCGTGTCAGACTCTTACTGACTAAAACCCATCCGTGTTCCTTCTAAAGCCCTTTGCTTTCCAGGGCCGCGGTGACTCTTTCGAACAAATTCCGCAACCCTGGCAGGCTCTGGCCCTAGCGGGCCCCGTCCTCTATGCTGACATCTCTTTGAGGCGCGCGTGAAACACAACGCGCCATCGACCTGGGCCTGGTGGTGATCGGACAGCGAGCCACCCAATGCTCGCCGTCCGCAGGCCCGCGCCTACGGTGGCCGGGGATCGCCCTGCGACTCCCGACGCCCGGGGCGTCTTCTCCTGTTGCGGCGGTTGGGACGAAGGCCTTGCCTTTCCCTCGCGCGGTCCGCCTCCTCCTTCGCTAGCATTACTGCTTCGCAGAAGGAGGTGACCGCTTCCCAAGCCTCCTCGCTCCGGACCATGGATTCAACCAGGGCCGGACGCGAGAGGTTGCCGCCGCCGATCGCCTCGACGAGGAAGTAAATGCAGGCTAATGTTCTTTTCCTGCTGCGGATAAGCTAGATTTGTTAAATAGTGTAAAAACTGTTGAGCATCCAAGTCCTCATTGCTTAGGTCAACCAAAGAGTTAAACCATCACCGTGATTCTCTTGCCCTTCTAATTTACATGGGACTGGCATAGCATGTCTACTTCTTCCATTCCATGAGAAGATGATATTTGACTTTTTGCTATCCTTATCTTCCTTCAATCCATCCATAGTTACATTGGTCCGAGATATACCTGTGTAACTTAAATTTTACTCAATGGGAGTAAAATTTAAGGACATAAAAATAGCTGATAAGCGCATAAACCGTCGTTCTTGCTCGTATATCTTCTTGTAAACCTTCCATTCAGCCCCACAGTGGCACACAGTAGTCCACAATGGTCCCCGGTGGGCCACAGTGAGCTGACAATGTGGACGTCTCCATTACGTGAGTCAATGGAGGACGGAGGACGGAGGGCGGAGGGCGGAGTAATGTCGTTAGAGGTTAAGTAATACGGCGCTCTGCTTCATATCGGTTCGCCGCTGAAATGGACAGATTTCATCCACTTTATTACTTTGCTAAATTGTTATTGATGGCCAAGTTAAAGATATTTCGTTCCATAAATGTTACTTCAGATTTGATTGTGTTACACGTAACATTATTTCATTTGGATTCTAAGATTGGATCAATCTTTTGAGAATGTATCTTACTTTCATTAATGGTTCTCATTTTATTAGAGATTTTTACTACTGTGATGTGGTTCTATTTGTGGCTGAAGACGTGACGCACCAAACCCAAGTAAATTGGTATAAGGGCAGGATGATTCAGAGAGTAACATTAACTTAGGCTTCAAATTATTTAATTAGAACCTACTCCTGAAACTCAACGATCTTGAAAAAAAATATCACAAATCTTCCTTTATTTTAGGTCTGCCGTTGCTGTTTTCCCAAATATTTTTTTGCCCATGTGCCTAACCAATAAATAACAAAAAAAAATTGTCCTCCACTGAATCATATCAAGTGATCAATTACAAAAACAAATCCGCAACAATATCTAGACAAGCAACAAAACGTTCGACAAGAGCTCAGCGGGTGTCCGGGAACCTCCGTCGTTAGTCCGGCGGTCCGGGCCGGCGCGGCACCCGTCCGGCACGTGCCGCGACAATTACGGTAAATGAGCATGTTTTAATGACAGTGTCTCCGGTAATCGTGTTAGCGCCTCAGGGCTGCACTGACGGGTGCCTACTGTGTGTTCGATATGAGTTTTTTTTGATAAATGAATAAAAAATCTAAAATATTTTGCAGTCGTTTTTAATCAAGCAAAAATTACATTTAATTACCCCTTTTGTGAGGTAATTTAAGCGAGATTGGACATTGTATTACGAATATATTACCCAATGAATTAACTCATATATGTGATGTGTGGAATTCATTTTTCTTTCAAAGGAAGAGAAGGTATAAATAGAAAATAATATTCTGAACAGTTTTTTTAACAACCACCAAATTAACTAAATACACTGTAATTACTATAAAATAGTCCACAAAGCTGCCCCAAGCTATTGTATAGTAGATCATTATCTGTGTTGCGCACGCGTCTATTGTGCGACGCGGGCCGAGTGTAGCCGAGCTCACCCGACGACACAGCGATGTGGTGGCGTGCGCGTGGGCACGTTATTGTCATGTTTTTGTACTTAATAGGGGATTAGGGGATGTGAGGCTATTTGTGGTAATTGTTCTAGGTGGTTGGCTTTATCTGTTTATAGAACAAGGGTTTGGGATATGGGGAAAATAATGTATTTATTTAAGCTTTAAGTACACTAGTGGTTCCCAGGTGGACTTAATGCAACAAGGCATTATCTACCGGTTAACTTTAATCATTTTGTTTTATTAATGTTTACAAAATCTAGACATTACATTCCTATTCTACCTTAATCATTTTCATTTTGTGCGGATAAATATATATTTTTTTTATTTTGAGAAAAAATATCCTTTAAGCTTTTCTTTAAGTTTCTGTCTTTTATTAAATACTTGTTTATTATTAAAAATAAATTGCCCCAATAACACTCTCAAAGTTAGCTTTGCGAAACTAGCGTTTCCAATCGACTACAACACATACAACTACTACAAATAAAGCAAAGAAACACCAGCTAAAACAAATCGCGAGTTCTCACCACTCAACAATGTGATTAGGGGATGTCATACTATAAACATCCCACGAACTCGATGATCCCATGAGCTGAGGGAGCAAGGGACCTTGTACAATACTGCCATAAGGGGTGAATGGGGTCTTCGGTCATCATTGAACGAATGAATATGAATGATTTGCGCACTATCCAGTCTCCAGCGCAAAGCATAGCGAGAAATGTCATTTGTCTTGTCATATTAAGTCCGTTTAATTTTTTATTAAGTGTCTTTTGGTTTAATAAAGTTAGGCCATTTGAAGCTTTTAAACTTTAATGGTTTGAAGTTGAAGTTAAGAGCTTGGAGTGAGTTTTAAGTGAAAATTTAAAGTGAGTTGATAATGAATCGTTTGCGAAACATTTTTTCAGCTAAAGATAACGTATGATATTAGAGAGAGCTTTTGTAATATTTGATTATATTTTTTATATTAGAGCTGCTCGCCGTACCTGACCTACCCACTAATATTTGTGAAGATTCAGCTAATATTTTCAGCAGCTAGGTATAGGTACATAATATTTGTGAGGAAAGCAACTTTTTTCTTCCAACAATGACAAACTGAAATATAACACGTAATTGGGAAACTCCAAAAGTTGAACAAGTAGAAGTTAGTGCTTTTTCAATGGTGACGACGGCATGACGCAGTTACAAATTTTTAATAAAATTATTCCACTTGCATAACTACCCAATAAATATCAGTTATAAAATGAAACTGCAGTCATTGAAAACACCCATTAATACACATTACGACTTTTAAGTCGCACCAGTTCATTATTAGGAATTAGGGGACAGGCAGCGCCGGGCGCCCGGCATAGTCGCCCTAGCCAAAATGCTTGGGGGCGTGCATCCACCCCGGTAAACACAAAGCTGGGACAATCGAATTTGTACTCTAGTTGTTGGTTATAAGGGTGTAGCAAGGTGTTGTTAAGTTTGCACTAAGATAATTTATAGTTTATCTCATAAATAGATTATTACAGCCCAAGTGGTGATATAAATCACCGCTAATGCGATTGTATCGAGTCTGTTTGTCTGCACGGCGATGTTTTGCGGTTATTGAATTGTTTTTATAGGTTCACATGTCGGGACTCGGGAGTGGGACGCCATTTATTTTAGATAACCAAATTAACGTTTAGCATTTTGTTTGGTAGGAAAGTAATTGATATTAATAGCTGCAATGACTTTAATGAAGAATGCTGAAGTAATTCGATAACGAAATACTGTTGGCGCTAGAGGGATAAATGAAAAGCATTTTCCTGACTTCGGTATTGTAAAGTACCTCATACCTACTTAACACTTTCTACATAAATAGTTTAGCAGAAACAAAGTTTTAAAAAATTAGTTTAAAAAAAATACAAGCATTTCCAAAGGAAATAGTACTTAGGTCAAATTCAATTAGATTGCCTACTAAGCTTACATTTTTATTCAGTTCCATCTGGTAAGTTTAGAAGCCACCCCAACTGACTCGTAGAGCAAGAGAAGCCACGATACTGAGTGTGTATGGATGAGTTAGGTCGTGTTTGGACAAGTTGTACCAAACTGTAACATACGGCGTTTCAATCAGGAACCACTCGAGTTACAGATGAGGGGACATTATACCGGATTATGCACTAGGTACACACAACCGGTACGAATTCGTTCAGATATAAGTGGTGGTTTGTTCAATTGCATATTCATTTGGAACAAAACAAAAAAAATATATTTGGAAGTCGGTTGTATTTTATTTGTAAAAAGTTTTTTATTTTTTTATACTTTTTAGTTGTACACCTAACAACACCACTGGAAAGTCACAGGAAAGAAAAAAAACGCAATTTCGTTTACTTAGATGACATATTTTTTTCAGATATTTTGATTTAAAAACCTAACTACTGAACCGATTTTGATGAAATTTCTATGGGACCAATAGGAAAGTATATCCTTTTTATATATCACATTTTTTTTTAAATCGGTTAATAAATGACGGAGTTATGAGGTAAACATAAAAAAGTTACAACCGAATTCAGAACCTCCTCTTTTTTGGAGTCGGTTAATGTTGTTTGAAAATGTTTGTAGTGCGAATAGTTTTGTTTATTGTTGGCCATGCAAGCTACGTTTGCAAAAGCAGGTAGTTTAGCCTTTGAAATGTTTAGTTTAGATTTCGGTAACTGAAAATTAGTGGTTGATCCAGGATTTTTCGATTGCTAAACCAATCTGTTTAGGATCAAAGCAACTGATATTTACGTAGGCACCTTATTTATTATTATTTTTCTTTTCAATATTTGTTTTTATCTCTGCATCTGTGGCTACGTTCAGTACATAACAATCAGCCTGGAACGATTCAGGAGCAGACACGAACGAAACGTTCCAATCAATTACATTTGGAAGTAATAACCGCACGCACGATACACGCGAATAAAGGCACAAATAGTGTGCGCTTCCATCAAGTAGGCAAATGAAGAAGGATAACACTCCAGAAACTGCAAATATTCGCCAAGAGAAGAAACAGCATTTACACTGAATATACTGCTGGACAGGCACAGTAGCCATATACGCGACTATAACACCATAAGGCCATTAAAACAGTAAGGGCCCGTTTTTCAACGGTCAGGTATTTCTTTTACCTAAGAAATAAAAATCGCGGTAGTCATATTAATTATTATTCAGTTAAAAATTACCTGACTAATCAAAACCCCTAATTTACTAAAACCTCTTCGGTTTAAATAAAATCAAGAGATTTGTAAGAACAGGGCTATAAAATGGATCAGATACAATGCGTGTACAGTGTACTGTAATAGTGATAATAGTACAATAGTAGGTACCTATGTCGAACTAGTCTTAAAGTTTTGAAAGCAATAATGGGTAAAAGCTACTAATACTACTTAGTAGATATAATGTAGTTGCGGCACAGATAATATAATACGCGTTTATGGTAACAACTTAGTCAAAGTTGATTCTCAGACGGTTGTTGACTGTATTTCATTGACTCTAGAGGTCCCTTTATATAGGGAAGATGTGCTTAAAATTAATTTAACTGTGGAATTGTCGGAGCTGAATTGAGTTGAAATATGCGACAGCTCGCTTTTATTTCAGCATTAATATAGTCTGGCCCGCTTAGTTTAGTGAAGCAGGCATTAGTCTCAATTGTATGAGCCTTCTGTGCCCACCTGTTTGGTGGTCTGCATAATCAGTCGGCGGAACGCGGCCGGCCGGCTAGGTGGCTATTACCGGACGCCGACCGGCCCCTATGTCCGGCACGCTAATTGCTAAATTTGCCCCGGAAGGGGACGGCCCACCCCCGGGCTCCTGCCCCGGGCCCCGGCTTATTGCAAGCGGCCTGCTTACAGACGTGTTTATCGGTTATTCGGTACTCTGGCATACTTGACTATTTCAGATAACAAACTAAAGGTTTGTTAATGAGGTGTTGTGTGTTGTGTGTTGGAGCGGTGACAATGTGTCGTGCGGATAATGTATGGACAGTTTTTTAAGAGAACTTTATTATTCATGCTCAATTTTTTTATGCATTTTTCTTTTAATTTCTGGTGGTTTTAAACTAAATTTGATAGTTTTTTGACCTGGTCAAAATAAGTTGAAACAATACTTTGCCTACTGATCTAAATTTGACGAGAAGAAAATCTCGTTTATTTAGCGCGAGTCAAACGTAACACCTATTAACGAAAAATGTAAGATTTTAAACTCCTCGGCTTTTCACCATGCTCTCATCTAAGAGTCAATTTCTAAGCTTCCAAGTTCTGTCAATCCACGCCGTTTAGTAAATAACACAGCGTTCTGCAGCCGTCACTTAAGCTTAACACACCGATCTCATTCAACACATACCTGCCTAATTGCGCCGTAAATTCAATATAAATAGTAAAGAACTATCGATATTAGACGGTATTGAGGAAGGTACATAATATCGCCGTATCGGCTTTTCGTTACCGGCTCAAGGGGCTTAATTGCCGCGAAACGCGATCCGGCCCGTCTCGAGAGCGGATACGATCGCAGGCGAGCCGTAACCGGGACTCGTCCGGGTTGCTTCACGGATTATTGATAGATTCTATTGCACTTAAATGAAGCTATTCTCGACCGATTTTTTTTGAACAAAATTTTACTTGATTGGAAGTTATATTTTGAGTTGTTTAGAGAGCGTCAGCGAAAAATTTAATTTGAACCTAATATCGTAATCTTTATATTTTTTTTTACTTTATTTTTTACATTGAACGGTTTTACCAAACATTTGACTTATTCATTGGTTGGTAGTTTCGTGTGAACTATGTCATTACACTGAGATTGAATCAAGAGATTCTTCTCAGTTTCCAATTAAAATAATTACTTAGGATAGATAAAAATGCCTAGGGTATTATTACAAGGAAAACTTGGTAGTTGCTAGTGACTCGCCACATCGCCAGTTCTAGAAATAGGTTTCTACATTATATTAATTTTATTATGCAGTTCCATAAATATATGACACATCGCACAACTTATCCATGTGTTGTGACATAAATAGAATATGATTTACATTTAATTTAATAATATAATTTACAGTCAGAATGTAAGGGAAATAAAGTGATTAGTTGTATAGTGACCGGCGACGCAGCAGCACGTATTTGCAGCATGAGCACCGCAAGCCGGTTTGTGCGCCAGGCATAGGTGGCTGGCATCATCTCGTCAACAATATATCTGATGCTGCAAGTAGTATTCGCGACGTTCCGGCCCGAGCTAAGACGACTCGACCAGAACACCCTAATCTACTGACTGTGGCGATACTGTTTTTTTTTTTTTTTTGGATGGGAAATCATCAAATGACTTCTTCTGCTCTGGTTGGAGCGGAGAAGGGCGTGTCAGACTCTTACTGACTAAAACCCATCCGTGTTCCTTCTAAAGCCCTTTGCGTTCCAGGGCCGCGGTGACTCTTTCGAACAAATTCCGCAACCCTTTCAGGAGACTGGTGTACTCATTCCTAGAATATGACATAGTGGTAGACAACCATTATTCTATGTTTGGAAATGTGGCTGCTCAGTGGGCAGAGCACTACCAGATGGACGCCGAGGATGTGCTGGCTGCATGTTCACGCGACCAGGCGCAGTCACAGCTTGAGGTACAAAAGTGGAATTTGAGAGGCTTATCTCTATTAATTTGGATCCTCACGATACCTTTGGGTGTATTGCATTTGGTCTTTCATTTGAATCCGCAACGTAAGTACTATTTACAGATTTTCTTAACCCTAAAAGTCTTGGTTCTGTCTAAAATCGTCTGTTATAACTTATTAATCGTCATTGCAATTGTACTTGTGGGAATTAATTGTGGTTTGTATAATGGATGCAGAAGTTATTATGACAATGTATTTACGGTGAGTGAGGTTTGATAAATGCGTTTCAAGTGCTAGTGGTGACGATGTTGTTTGTGATTCCTGCTGAGGACCTGGTAGACGAGGTCGCGGCTGCTGCAGCTCTCTAAGAGAATGGAGGAACTAGGCCTTCAGAAGATATTCCTCATTTAACGATTCGGGTTAACATGTCGGAGTAGATATAAGATACCTATACATATTTAGGAGTTCCATGCTTACAAAGACTACACGAGTACAAAGCGGACTAATTTTAATTTACTGATTGTAAGCAGTCACTGTATTTTATGAATTCGATTTTTAGTGTATTATATAATATGGTGGCAAAAAAGGTAATATTTGATTTTTCAGGAAATACAAAATCTTATATATGTTAACATTTAAATAGTATTTATCTATTTTACTGTGTCATCCAGCACTCAGCCATAGTTCCATTATTAGTATCACTGTATTAGTGCCTCAAAAATGTTTGTTACCGACTGCTCAAGTGAAGCTTTACTGACATACAAGTAGGTACGTTTAACATGTTAAAACGAATTGTATTTTTAAAATATGTACGTAATAAATCTGTAGGGTGTATTGATCAAAGTATAAGTATACACATTATGTATTCACAATATAATATGTACCTACAGGTAACCTCAAGTCTACTAAATACTAATAAACAACCAACCTAATGAAATGGCAAAATTATGTAGAAACGCGTATAAAACAAAAGAAATCATTGGACATATCCATATCTAAACATTGTATAAAAGCGAATTATTTTTGTAAGGTGACCATGGAGATTATTTCCGTGTTTTCATTGGAAACGACTAATTGGACGCACGACATTACATAAGTGCCCATTTAGGTTTATAAAATGACATCAAATCTTTGAATTCGAATATATGTATAGGCCAAAATTACCAGAGAATAAAGTCAAAAGTCAAAAAGTCAAAAACGTTTATTTCAATTAGGCCATTAAACGGCACTTTTGAACGTCAGCATTTACAGTTCAGTAAAATATATTAATAAAGTGACTCTACTGTCCATTCGGAAAGGTAGATTCTTATGGAGAAGAACGGATAAGAAACTCCATAGTTACTCTGAGGAAGGAGGAACTGTTTAAGGATATTAACATCATGACGGTACCTTGTCAATACATATACGAAAACATTATGTATGTTCGGAAAAATATTCATCTTTTTAATAAGATTAGTGATAGGCATAATTTTAATACTAGAAATAGGAATAAATTAGATCAACCCCGATTCAGATTGGCTAAAGTACACACTTCTTTTATGGGATATTGTATTAAGTTTTATAATAAAATACCACGTGAGATTCTCGAACTGAATGAGTAAAAATTTAAAACATGCATAAAACGCACTCTATGTAGACAGGCATATTATAAACTGGAAGATTATATCCTTGATAAAAATGCTTGGCTAAATGCCGGTCCTGCTCCACAGCCTCAGCCGCTTGGTTCCACTAGTTAGGTTTTATATTTGGAAGAGATGCTCACCCTCTTTTATGTCTAATAATAATACTATTCCGCATAATCTTATATTATGTTTGGAATAAACTTTTCTTTTTCTGTATTTTCAGATTGATATTCATAGTTTTATATAATTTAGAAGCTATTTTTATTTCAAGTTCTGTAAATGTGAGAACCCTGGACCATTATGTTAATAGATAGTTTCCTTGTTTGACATGAAATAGCAGGGGCAGTTGAGGGTGTGTCATGCTCACTCCAATGTCTCGCTGATGGTGGCGCGTGTATCGGATCATTCAGTTCCCTTCAAAATGGTTGAGCTGAATGGTGCTGATGCACGCGTCATGTTCGTGAACGGGCGCCGTCAGTGGAGACTGGTCATCCCTTGGTTGCCACTGCCTCATTTTAATATTTCATACTATAAATTGTTTTTTTTTCTTTCTTTACATTGTTCTCATATATAGAAGCAACAAAGTTTATGTAACCAGGATTTTTGTAAACATAAAATTATTTAAAAGAGTGTCCGTGGAGTTTCTTGCACGTTCTTCTCCATAGAGATCTACGCTTGCGAACGTGCAAATAGCTTCATGTTTTTGACGGACTGACTTTGACAATTCAAAAGTACCTGATAATGGTTTATTTGAAATAAATGCTTTGACTTTTGACTTTTGACTTTTTTGACTCTTTTCAAATAACGACTTTACAAAATTTGGTATACAAAAATCAATTTAATATTATGTGAGGACGATACACCCAGAGTATGCTACTTATAAGAACAAAGTATAACCAGCTGAGGTACTTATTCCTTTTCTAAAAAAAAAAAAAAATTAGGTAAATGGTACTCACATATTTACAGATAATCTTAATAACCACCAATTAAACAGAAAATAAAAACACAAAAAAGAAACAGTATAATATAATACAGTATAAATAAATGAATATTATATAATTTTTCTATAAATTGTAACAAACAAAAACTTGTTTTAAAGTATTGAGGTGCCCTTTTTTTAAGGAACGGGAAGGCATCAAACGACTCTTTCCGCTCTTGGTGGAGCGGAGGGGAGTGTCAGACTCTTACTATAGTAGGCGCCAGATAAATGTGGAATAAAGTATATTGACCTTTCCCTAATAACTGTTCATAGGTACCTGAACAATTAAATATGAATCGTTTTTCATTATTAGACAATGTTAAGGATCACGAGAGATGATGATTCGGGACAGCTTTGTGTCATTAATTCCGTTTTTCAAATTAAAAATGTCAATAATTGTAGGTGGGTCAATGACCGTTATTCCACGATTATCTGGCGCCTACTATAACTAAAACCCATCCGTGTTCCTTCTGAAGCCCTTTGCGTTCCAGGGCCGCGGTGACTCTTTCGAACAAATTTCGCGACCTAGGTAGAAGGACTGTCCACAGAAGAAGACGCCCCGGGCGTCGGGAGTCGCAGGGCGATCCCCGGCCACCGTAGGCGCGGGCCTGCGGACGGCGAGCTTTAGGTGGCTCGCTGTCCGATCACCACCAGGCCCGGGTCTATGGCGTGTTGTGTTCCACGCGCCTCAAAGAGATGTCAGCATAGGAGACGGGGTCCGCTAGGGCCAGAGCCTGCCAGGGTTGCGGAATTTGTTCGAAAGAGTCACCGCGGCCCTGGAACGCAAAGGGCTTTAGAAGGAATATGGATAGATTTTAGTCAGTAAGCTTCTGACACGCCCTTCCACTCCACCCAGAGCGGAAGAAGTCATTTGATGATGTCCCATCCTTAAAAAAAAAAGAGTATAAAGCAACAAAAGTCGTCTACACCTGAAACATCAATAGTCACAGAACAGCTTTGGCTCCAAAATGTGGTAAGCAGATCAATGTTTCAAAAATTGGTTAACTTTAATGATTGTTTGTTATTCTGCACATGGTGCACATAGGCATGGTGCGCATAGGTTATTTTAAATATTTTAAAAACTGTGTCAATAAGGTCAATTCTGAAAATTGTGTTCAACGCAGTAGATTAATAAATTAATACATTTAGTAAAATATTTTTTGATAAAGCAGGAATTCTATTTTGAATTTGGAATTACTGGTGTTCAACGCAGTAGATTAATAAATTAATACATTTAGTAAAATATTTTTTGATAAAGCAGGAATTCTATTTTGAATTTGGAATTACTGAATAATTTGCTAATAGAAAGAGTAGAGTAGGTAGAGTAGTACAGAACAATTTTATTTTGAAAACATATACCTAGATAGGAACGAATGCATTGCAGAAGTTTCTTTTTAAACACAAAAAGAAAAATGTCAAATAATTTTGTAACATTGGTTTGATTACCGCATTTTGTGGCCAAAGCTGTTCACTGACTTTTGTTGTTTTAAGGTGTTGACGACTTTTTAAACTTTTAGATGCTCATCGAATTTTGTCGCTGACTGTACCTTTTCAACAATTTCATTGAGTATGAAACTCTAAAAGATATTGTGCCTGTAAATAAACCGATAATATCGGAGCATTTTACGTATCTAAACTCGCTCGCTGTAATATCCGCAGTAGGCCAGACTCGGCTCGAATTAGAGCAGTGCAGTGTGCGGCCGAGATGCGGATCATGCGGATATATCCGCTATCGGCGCGTAATTGGCGAGAAATGTGATCCGCGCCGCCGCCGCCGTCGGGCGCTGCATGCTCCATTACCGGGTTACTGGCACAATGTGTCTACCTGAATACCGATTGCAACATGCTAGTCAGGTAAATATCATACTAGGTCGTAATATTGCAATGGATACGAGAAATTATTTGTATAGGTACCTACTTACCGAGTATATTTTTTATAGTTGGTTAGTTGCAATTAGTGTTTTTCTTACACACATTTTTTTAAGATGAGTTTTAACAATTTTATTTTGACCAATTTATTAATTATCTGATTTAGTAAGTACTCAATAAACTTACAATATAACGCGTTAGCTAGTTTCAGTAGAAAACTGTTGTTTGTGTGGGTAGGAATGTAGCAGTAAATACCTAACAGGCACAGAAAACGAATATCATAAAATGTGAGTTGTTCCAATTGAATAAGGTAATGTGTCTGTTAAGGGATTATAATGTGCCTAAGTAATTCAATTATTTAAAAAAAAATATTTGGAATTCAATTTCTCATTGAATTAATTTCCATTGAAAAAGCGGATGAATGATAGGTACCTACATCAGGTAGGTAATCAGGTATTTCAGTATCTTGATTTAAATTAGTATATACCTAAAAAATTGTGAATATGGATTTAATTGCATACTACGCAAAGTTTATACCTATTTAGCACCCTACAATTAAAAGAAAATTGTGGGAACATTCTTCGTTAACAATTCGTGAATTGTTAGCTTTAGTTATCTCATTAGAGACGGACGGACCCGACGCGCGCTGTCCGACGGCAAGCGTGCAGATACTCGCGGATATTGCGGTGACAGTGCAACGCGCGACGCGTGCACCACCGTCAGCCCACTTCAGGTGCAGCTAGTTAGGGAAATGTAATGAAAAAAATTGGTATCATTTTTATTGGTGGCAGGCGTCAACTATGGTATGTTAGGGAACGACACCCATTAATTTTAATTTTTTTTTGTTGAATTTTTCCTTTATGTGTGCTGTTGATACCATATAGGTTTTCGACTCAAAACGTAGAGGATACATTCGGTTGACCTAGAATTGTCAATTTTGGTTAAAAGCAAGAACAAGTAAAGGGAAAGTTCCGAAAAATAAATAAAAAGAAAATTAAAGTAAATTTTGGTACTTAGGTACAACTTTTCGCGAAAATCTAAATTTGCTCATATCTTTTTATTGTACTTAGAACCTTGATTTTTATACACCTAATAGACACTATAGACCTCAGTATCTAGTATAAATTTTAACTTGCTAGGTTCACCCGTTCCGGAGAAAATCGGTGGTGACACACGGACAGACAGACGGACGGACAAGAGAGTGATCTTATAAGGGTACCTTTTTTACCTTTTGAGGTACGGAACTCTAAAAAAAAAGATTTGACTTTTTTGGAAATAAGGAAATGCCCTAACTTGACAGAGTAATGTTTAAAATGGGTGTACTTCTATGACTTCTAGTACCTAACATAGATATCAATTACAACATTAAAAAAAACTATCGCAGGTTCACCAATTCACTCTCGTAATTGGAATCGAGTTAAATTAGGTTGTTCGTATCTACATAATTTATGGTTTCGTTTTCCTCGCAGACTACCGCGTATACTCACTTACCTACCTGTGTATAGGTATACAAGAAACATTACACAAATAAAACGAACGCAAAAAGACAAACCGTGCCAAGACAAAACCCAGTCCGCCATGCTACTAAGAAGGGCGGAGCTAATAATACAAATGCACGAAACCCGAACACAACATAACAGTATAACCAACTAATTAAAATAAACCTTAAGTCTAAAACTTAGGATTGAGATTTGAGTAGTCTCAGGTGGTGGTTACACCGTTCTGGCTCGTTTTACTTGTACAGAAGTGGCCAATCAGCGCGCGGTTGCCATAGCTACGCGTAGTTGGCGCGAGTGGCTGATAGATGGCGCTGGGTATGCACTTACTTTATAATTAATGGATTGGAAATTTTAGTTTTGAGATCGCACTCGACAGTGTCTGTATTAATGTGGACTTTCTTAAATTAATTGGTAATCAGGTGAGTTCACTTATATTTAAATTATTGTTGGTCTTGAAAATATCTATAGGTATTAGTCACCTACTCGTATTAGTATCTACTTCTTTACTGCACACTATTAAGGTAGGTACACATAACTTTTCTCCTAAGTAATAAGGTGTTTAGAGCCCAAACAATAAAAGAACGATAGTTTAAGGGACCTAAAATAAAAATTAGATCATTATTCCACCGCGCGAACAAACTTTCAAATGGGTGCTTAAATGGAAATCCAAATCGTAATTATCTAACAAGAAATACAAAAGATTTGCAAAGTCCACATTGTATTAGAGAAGGATATCAAAGTATTCGTACGCACGAGACGTTTGATTGCATAATAATCCATTTATTGCAACGTCTCACAAACTACGCGCCCCAAAATTGGGGAAACCTAATCCCCAGTAAGCCATTATACCGAAAATTCAACTACCATCACTCATAACTTTACATTCCAACTGGAAAACATACTTTGAAACGTATGAAATAGATTTCATTTTGGTGTAAGTCGTAAAATTTTCCTGCTTGAGAAAATTAAGTGGCAATAAACTCTACGCGGTCAGATTAGGGTTTAGTTTAGTTTGCTATGAGGACTGTGAGTTTGGAAATGAAATTTTCATAAATGTGCGGTGGTCGCGGGGTGCGTGCGCCCCCCGGGGGAGCGAGAGCTCGCGCGGGGGAGGGCTGTGCTGCTAGTACCGGGGGTGGCCATATTTGTGTTTTCCCCGCAGCTTCCGAGTAGGGAAGGCGCGACACTTGAGCCCTTGTTGTGTGTTACCGACGAACGGAAAAACTATTAATAATAATTATGACTAGCAATTACTGAAACAACTACCTAAAGCTACGTTGTATGTACCTACTGTTCTCCCTTGAAGTTTCATCGAGTTGTGTTCTCGTTTTTATAAAGGCTACTGTGTGATTGGACAGTTCCTTACCTTACTTCTTACTTGTGCTTGTTACTTAGTAACTGAGTCGGTAGCAAATTAAGAACGCAGTTAAGTTAGCTCGCGTAGCTGCCTTGATTTTTCAAACATCTTTTAAAAGTTTACGGTCTGATAAACTATAAATAATCCAGCGGATCCGCAGATTCGGATGGAGTATAAACAGAGATCTATTTTGTAACAAGTCACATCCCTAGCAACTGGCGTCATTTTGTTTCAGTAGCGAGTAGGCATTGTGCAGCTAGTAGAACCTCAGACTCTGATTTTTAAAGCTATGTGTGGTTTACGTACTATATATTAATTTACTTGTATTACGAGGTTTATGAAGACAATGCTTAAAACTCCATTTTTTGCCTCGTAAAGATCGAATAGAAAGCATTAAATCATTAGATTTATCGTGCACAAAAAATGTGCAATTTAATCGTGCGTGCAGTCTTTAATTGTTGAACAAAAAAACTTCCTTCCGTGAAATCTTATAGCAATTGTTTGCACAAAATATCGTATTGCTAGGATCGGGTGTCGAACTCACGTCAAAGCGGTTGATGCGGACTGACGGGTACTCCACTATTGGGCAACAAATGCGCACCGGGGACGCAAAAAATGCAGAACCAAAAGATTTAGCGAAGAATTATGCGTTAACAAATAGTATTGATGTCCAAATAAGTATTTGATGTCGCCTTTACACCATGGACTGACTAATTTGTTATTTTTGTGGATGTGAAAAATTTAAGATTGTAGATAACTTGTAATAATATCGTAAATATCAGAAAACCTGTCGTGTCTCAGAAACACTACTGTACTGATTCAGTGACAATGCTCAAACAAATTAGGTAAATGGAAAATAGGTTTCGAATTTCGTATTTATAAAAGAGTAGGTATATTCTCATATTTAAAGTCAAGATCCTTATCCAGTCGACATGTTTCACGCACACGCTATAAACTCGCCAATTTTATACCGATACTACCAATATTTAAAAATTGTTCATAATTATATTGAACGTTAACTAGACTAAATAAATTACGTATGAAAAAATCAAGTTATCCGCGCTCCAAAATTTTCGCCGTGTTGCTTGGTACGGTACTACTACAGTCGGATATTCGGATATTTGCGGCAGGCGGTGGCGCGGTGTCGCGTTACACTAGACATCAATCGATGGCAATTGACGTAATCACTCGATAAAGGAGAGTTTTTTGCGTCACCAGCCGCCTCGCCAGGAGCCCGACAGTCTTTGTCGAACAATTATTATTTTGGTTCACCATTGTGTCGGTGGGACGAGTGTTTTGATCCCACTCTAATTGTTGAAACGTTAAAAGGGAATTTGTTGAAATTATTGAAGCGAAAATAATTCAATTGGTATTGATTTTACGTTCTTAAATGTAAGAAAATCTTTCAATTAACCCGAATGTGCCTAAGAAGAAAAAAATGAATGATCCTGTCTAGTAGGTAGTTAAAAAACAATGCAGGCATATAAGTAGGTTTGAATCCAGAAGAAATGACTAGGTAGATCTCAATTAAAGCATATTTTATATGAAGTCAGAGAAGCATTTAAACACAATATTTTAGATGACTTCTATAAGTGAATGAGTTAAAAATGTGAAGAAAAGTGTTATTGAAATGTCACTAGATCAATCCCTTAACATTTTGACACTTTATCTTCCACGTCTTTAGTAGTAATCTGTGGTAGTCTCGCGTAAAGCTCTCTTAAATAGTTTAATCTGTTGGGTACAATAAGAATAGTTATAAATCATTGTGGTAGGAATTAAATGCCAATTCATATCACCCATTTTTTTTTTCACATGAACAATAAATTCTTCCGTTTAAGGAAGGAAAGAAATACAACTCCTGTTAAAAGTTATTAAAATGGAAGAAGGCATCTTCATTCCTAACCAACCTTATAGAACAGCCGGTCTGTTCCCACACTGTCAAAACTGAAGAAGAGTGAGATTGAAATGAACTGTCATTTGCATCTTCATTGCATTCATGTTCAGTTCACCTAAGTCTTCATGGTGAGATTCTTCCCGAACAGGTCACACAGCAATTATGTTGCTATGCGTAGCTAGTGCTCACCTGGATCCTATCCTCGGGCAGGTCTGTCTTGAGCGAGAGCATCTCCCGCGCGTACACGTCCGGGTAGTGCGCGTCCTTAAACGCCTTCTCCAGCTCGTCGAGCTGGTATGAGGTGAAGATCGTCCGACTGCGGGGGAGAATACAAATGAGTATACCAGGGTAGTTTAGGATGACGGTACAGAAAAAAATAATTGAAAGTCAGCTCGTCCAGCTAGCAGGCTATTCTGTAACCATGCGAGCTTGAAGTGAAATATTATTTCACTAGTATTAGGAATTACAGCTCACTTCATGTTAACACAACCTAAGTTTTCACAGCTATTTACAGAATGCCGGCAGTACACCGGTGAATTTTGTAAAAAACTCACCTCGAAACCTTAGCTGGAGTGGGCTTGAAGTGAACTGCCATTCCATCTTGTTTGTATTGAGTGACAACTCACTTCTTGCTCACTGCACCTAAGTTTACACGGCGAGATGTTTACAGAACAGCACCACTGATGGCACGAGCTGAAGATCGCCCGTGAAGTAGAGTACGTCAGTATACCAGGGTACCAGAACATGGCAAGGGCTTATTAACTCCTCTGACAATTTTAGTTGTATTTTATTTTATTGTTTCGCAATCTTTAATTTATCATCAAGGTATCTATATACATTTATGAACTTAATTTTATTTCATAAAATACAAGCACTTCGCCCCCGACTTCGTCTGCGCGGATTTAGTAGAAACTCCAGAAACTTCAACGCCCCGTTGAGGGATAGACTTTAACGGGTAGTTTTTTTAAATTAATCGAAACAATATTAAATTTTTACATGCTTTTTAATGTAAATTTTAATAGCAAAAGCAGTTATTGTGAGTTATCCGTCGGAGATAGGCATATGTTAAAGAACATTTCAATATCTTTAAAAAAATCCGCGATAATTTTTTTTATGTGTTCTTTAATATTGTAGTACATTGCTTTGTTCTATCATCAATGGTTTTCGCAGTGCATGCGATGAATGAAATTGTATTACATTTTTTTTACACATTGGGTTACATTATTCAAGTTTTAGTAAGGATCCTTAATTATTTCTGGAAATAAATATAGCCTATGTTACTCGGTAAAAATTTAGCTTTCTAACGGTGATAGATTTTTTAAAATTGAAATTTAAAATCGTAAAAAACAAACAAACAAATCTTTCCTCTTTATAATATTATTTTAGAAGTTTAGATATTGCCGAATAACACTTACTAGTTTCAATAGTTTTTTTAGTATCACAATTATATAAGGACTAACATAATATAACACCTACCGCAGACCTAGAAACTGTCTTATTATGAAAACATATAATTAACTTAAAGATGAAGCAACGAAACTGGTTGGGCAATACAAATGAATGTGGTTGCTGACAGCCATTTCACAAGAATCGTCACAAACAGTGTTATGGTTATGGAAATGGGTGCTGTGGACCAGCACCCATTTCAAGGGAAATCTCCCGATTGGAATGACTCTTTCTTAGGTTTCTGCAAACTTAATCTACTCAATGTCTCCATAAAATCTTATTTTAGCTTTTGAATGTCATTCATATCATCACATATAGGTATATATGTGACGAACGACAGCTCACCCTACACGCCAACGTCAAATATGTGACAAACAATTCTGGATTGTCGTAGTATTACGCCGATGCGTTTATGCTCCGACGTTCAGAAAGTTTTCTAGAAATATCATAAGTATTCTCATGCTTACTGTTTGAGGAAAATATCTAAAACACTGATGTTCGAAGAAAGTGGCAGCTTTCAGCGTTGTTTGTGCTATCGATCGGGTTTCAAAACGTCCAGTTTGTGCCTACATTTATAACTCCAGGTGGCTCACGTCATATCACATAATGAAATAAAAAGTGTGTTAGTTACCTGTGTCTACGTTTTTTCTTCTTTTTCTTGCCGTTGTATCCGGTGAGCCCGTCGACGGTGAAGTCTTTCGCCGCCTCCAACGACGATACGCCTGTGAAGAAACACTCTCGTTAGCACCAGTCCAGTTCACTCGCCTACTCGCCCACGAGCCTGACTACTTGCGGATAATCGGCGCAGATCGCCGCCGCCCGCTCCAAAATTCACTTAACAAGTAGTGTGACAACGCGACACAACACTCGCCGGGGATTTGTCACATAATTACCGAATGTGATTGCCAAATGAATTAGTAAACAGGCGCGTTGTGGCGGGTTAATAGAATAGATCGAGCGCATCCCCCGGGACGGCCGGCCCGGCCAGGAGCCGGGCGGGGCGGGGTGAGGGGGGGAGGGGGCGCAGGGCCCTCGGGACCACGGGTAATTGAATTTGGCGCCAATGAATACGACAATGAATTATTAAATTTAGAGCGGTTCCCTTACGGACCTGCCGAGAAACTGCTTAACGTTGCAACCCTGTTGCACAGTATACATTACTCCCTGACACCCACAGGTCTCTACATATTTCATGAAGAGCCAGCAATGTACGGCGACGAGGAGCTCGCAGTCTCCGCATGTTATTTGTTTGCGATGGTGCGTGACGGATCGCGAATGGTATGTTTTGTAAAGGGTGCGAGTTTGTCAGACACATTATGAGGTCAATAGATGTGTTAATTTTATTAATGTTTTGAAAGTAATCGGTTTTTATTGCAGCTGGACAACGAGATAATCGATATATGCAACTGTAACGATATTGTACCGAAGAGTTAGCTAAGCACTTCTTTGCAAAAATATTTTTGTACAACTTAGGTGGGTGCATGAACTAATTTATAAATTGTGGATTTAAACCACGAATTTTACTTTTACAGAAAATTAAACGGTACTTAAAAATGTGCTCATGAAATCATTTTCCTGTGCCACGAACTTATGTTTTATGCAGTCGTCGCTTAAACATTACGGAAAGCAATTACATCCTCATCTAATGATTTAAAACGTACAAACTAAGTATCTAATGAAAAAAAACCTGTCCTTTTAGCGATTCTATTAACTAGCACCATTCTTGCAAGCCACACAGCAGCATGTGTCCAATCACCCCTGGCCGGTGTCCGCGCGCGTCCGAAGTGCGCGCAATCGATTGGTCACACCAGCGCGCAACGGTGCGGCACCCGCCACTACTTCCACTCTACACGATATCCACACTTGCAAAGGGCCTATTGCATAAACATAACATCACGCCTGTATCACAGAGTTGTGAACTAGACACATTTCGTCTTAGGGATACCATTCCAATCACGCGGGCAGTAAACAAGAGTCCAAGTTGCTACTGACAAATTTCTTTTGAATGAACAAGAAAATACTGCCCGACCTAGGGATCATACCAGGCCCGGGCTGCCAGGCTGGTATGATTCAGGGCATCGGAAGGTTCCTGGAAAGCTGTGATGTCTCAATATTTTTGTTGAATTCTTTAAACCAGTGACTGCCAGGCAACTACTAGTTGCCTGGCATTTTGCTGAACTGGACCTGGTGCACAAAGTTATTGTTTTAAAATTAAGTTAACTTAAATTTGTTCCTACATTCCGTGTAGAGGTATCTGTGTGTGGAATTGATGATTCTGGTGGTAGTGCAATTAGTGGTCATTTATAATAGGGAGAATCCGACACTCCACGACGTTATTAACTGTTGGCACTCTATGTATGGGTCAGTTAGAGTCATAAGAAGGGAGGACAAGTTGAATACCTTATTATGTGTTTATTCAAATGATAATAAATCTACCAACAAATTAAAACCAGCTCATATTTGGAAAATAATGCTACCATTTTTGTAGTCAAAAGTTTTGGTGTACTACCCTCATATTTCTTGCATCTGAGATAGAATATTTCAAAAATACATTTATTTAGATCTTCATGTTGTATTTGGTATTTATATTTTAACATTCATTAGCTAAATGGTAAGTGTTAAGTTTAGCTGGAAGGTACACGTGATGCTCTCACAGAATGTCTCATTTCCTTTAAATATTTTGTAAGGATTTCAAAGTATACGTCATTTTGCTGTATACTCTGTTAGACGTGAGGTTTTATCAAGGGCTTAGGCACTACTGCGGTTGCTATTGCTTAATCCAATCCTTAGACATGTTGCGGAATTGTTCGCTAAGCTGACCACGGCCCTGGATCGCAAAGGGTACTTGGAGGCCCACGGGTGGGTTCTTGAGTCTGACACTCCCTTCCGCTCCCCCCAGAGCAGAAGGTGTCATTTGATAATTTCTCATCCAAAAAACAAATATCTTAAGACATAACCCACAGCTCCCAGACAGTATTACAATGATAGAACACCATCGGTGAGCTCCTCGGTGGTGCCAAAGTAAGTGAAGGCAGTATCGTGAGGAGGTAATCACTTAAACTGTGGCGCAATACACTCGGCTGTCCCTCGGGAGCGCTCGGCTAGCATCGGGGCAGTCGGAGGTGTTCGGCAGTCTCCGGCAGGGGACGGACCTCTGAAATGTGCTTTTTATGATACTGCACTTATCTTACCTTGGGTGAAGGAGCCGTACTGTCTCGTAGAACCAGAGAGAAACAGTCAATAGAGTTGGGTTTCATAAAGAGCCAGCCACCCAAGACAGTCGAAGTATTTAGTCCGACAATGGCTTAATTCTAAATCCGCTACATACGGAATTTAAATTGATAAATTGATAAGACTACTAAAGCCATTAGTTTGAGTTCGGAAAACCGACTTGAATCAAAGAGAAGAAAAAATCTAAGTATAAGGTCAAAAACCTACGAACAGAGTACGGTAACATCTTTATCTTAAAACCTACAATGAAGAGAAAGGTTTTTTTGTTAAATACTTGTAATCTATGGAAATACTGAAAGCAAAAAAAAACATTTAATTAAAAATCTACACTTTCGCTGAGTTCACGATATCAGCGCCGTGAACTAAACTACATAGTCTTATGGTGATATTCAAGTTCATTGGAACTTATCCAGGAATGGTCTAAACAGGTATTAACTGAGGCCTCAGTTATCTGTCTTTGTTAAATTAACAAAAGTAAATAACTGATTAATGATATGGTATCGATGTAATTATGTGTTCGCCAGGCACGTGTCTGGAAAACGATACGCTCCAACCACGACCACGACCCAGCATTAATGACTGACGAGCACGCTGCACGTGCACACCTCCCGCAAACCAGAACAAAACTGTTTCATTATAAAAATACGATCATTACGACGCGACGCCAACGAACCAATAATGTATGCGTTAACACGAATCCCACGCACAAGGTATAACAAACCTACAGTTTATAGTATAAAGTTCATTTTATTTTGTGGAGGGCTATAATTTGTGGCGCTCGCAGGGAGGGGTGAGGGGCGGCCGAGTGCTGCTGAAGGAAAGCTACTTGTTGTGGAGAACACTGCCACTTTCGCCGGCGGCATTGTGCTCCAAATGAAAATGTGTTATGGAAAAATTATGTTGTATGTAAATACTTGGCTAGGCTTGTGTTTATGTTGCTATGGCGCGGCTAAATGGTACGCATGATGTTTACTTTTACTACGTTTTTTTATTTCGAATGTATTTTTGCATGTTGGATACCAAAGAAGTACGTCGTAGTACGTTTTGATCCTAACTAATGTTATAAATGATAAGGTAAATTTGCGCCTATATCACTGAACCGATTTTGAAGATTTTTGATTCAGACAAAGATGCCACTCTGGAGGCGGTACAGGCTACTTAAACACAAGTACAGTCGCGGGCTACATGTAGAAGTCCATTAAGAATTGCTACGGATTTCGTAGACCCTCTACGACTATGACTACGGCGTAGCAAGGACAATCGAGTGCGCAAGTTATCCGGTTGTTTGTAATGTTGTATGTATTTATTTATTTATTTAAGGCATATTCGAACTGTTAAGACACAATTGAATATGTGTATTAAACAGTTGGTACCAGCACACACTGAATCAATTTTTTTTTCTATTTATGCATAGGAACTACATCCTACCACTAGTTTTTACTAAGATATTATTTGCCTACCTCTAATACATACTAAGATGCATTACTCGCATGTTTTCGGAATAGTAGTTATGAATTTAAATATTTACCAAGAGGTTATTTATTCCAATAAACATCCTTGTTACATCTTTATTTAAAGCATTTTAAATGTCATTACATTAATCACGTTTGTAGATAAACTCACTGCGGTGCTATTAAAATAGACTTAGATCAATGTGGGCTGTCAGGTAGTTTAGATACATGAAAATACATGTGACGATCAAAATAAATTAAAATTATACGCATTCCATCAAAGCTATATTTTTAAGCTTATTCTGCTACCAGCGCCTTCACTATAGGCATGCCAAAATTCATCAAAATTGGTTAAGCTTTCTAAGCGTGAAACCATAAAAAATTGATTATTCTATCTTTCACGTCAATAGTAGTATGGAAATCTGAATTTACAAAGGGTGCCAATTATTTTCATCAACGCCCAAGCTTCAGAAATTGAAAAAATACGGTCTTCCATCGTGATACTTTGAAAGAAAAATAAATGCTGTGTGGACTCCAAATAAATTAGAATTAGGTAGGAGGTTGACAATCCGTCATTATAAGCGGTATAATAGTGTGCAGTATAGAGTAAGTAAGGGACTGACGAGAGTCCAGTCAACAAACATTCTCAAAGTAATACCTATCGTCAAAAGTGTAAATTCTTTGGGATTCATCACTTCATATTTCAACATGTCACTTATTTGAAGTCCCTAGGACTTGTGTTAAGACCACATTTTGCAACCCAACTAAATTGTTCATATAGAGTCGGGGCTGTACACTCATGCGTCCGTCCAGAAGGTCTAGACAAGTGACATTCTGCAGCGGTAGCGCGGTAAAAGCGATTGTCGAAACGTCAAAATGTATGACATTTGACAAACGCTGTCGATATACACGATATCAATCCCTTATATTTTGGCATTATATTTTGCTGTTAGACTATGTCGAGAGCCTCAGCCTACCATATCGCAAACTGCAAAGTCAGTAAACGTAAAAAAGCATTCGTTGTATATTTTATATATTTGAGATGTGATGTATCGGCGCCGCGTCAACAGTGCGAACACTTATTCGTGATATTGGGCCAATCGCGTTTGTCGCGAAGTCGCGACTCGCGCACAAATTGGCAATCGTCGCGGCCAATTGTCGAGATCAGCTGACGATTAGATTTATTCGTCGTTCAGACTCACGCCTTATCACTAAACAGATTGTATAAGAAGGTACATTTCATACAGTCTCCAAAAATAAACCAACATCTCACAGTTCGTCTGGCGAAGGAGAGAAATATTTCATTTACATTATCAGAATCAGCTGTTTAATTGGCTATCTAGCCTTTTCATTGCCGCCATCCAGTCAATGCGTCTAAAACAAAATTTAATGAACGGGCTGGCAGATGCTTAGGCTGTTCATAAAATAGGGTAACCTTGTGACGAAAATATATGAAATATTTAATCCTCGACGACACTTGCACGGGTCTCCTTTTTCTGTCTGCAGTGTTTAATGGAAAGTCTAACATGAATTGGAGCTAACCTATTCTTGTCAGGGTGCCCTTGGCTCCCTGTACTCTATGTTACCTGGCTAGGTACGTCATTAAACGGTATCGAACCAAGACATCTGCCTGGCTGTTCAATTAAATGCCGGGATGTAACTTAGGCCGCTGACTAAACGGAGTCGTTCAATGAAAAGACCATGTCGCTACTTAAACGGCTGGTTTAGTTAGTTGGCTGCCACATGGACATACTTAAAAAGTCTCTCTTGTTACCCACAGCGATATCATTAATCAAATTCTGTCTACAGTTTCATTTAAATAGACTGGACATCGATGCTATGATGCCGACGATCGATAGCCAGGTGTTACAGATCTAGAATCAATCTGAGATCTAACCAAATCTGTAGGATTTCTGAAGTCCGCAACTCAATTTGTTCGTCTAGCTATCAGTGAGTTATCGGACAATTACACTGACTTTGTTCTATTCATATTTCAACAATATATTTCTCGGAATCCAGTGATCGGTATTTTGGACAATAGTGAGCCTTCTGCACATGTATTATTATCGTATGTGGTGCGTGTGTGAACGTGCCGCGACTACGCGCGACGTGCCGCGATGACGCGACGTGTCGTCAGCACTCGCGGGGATTTGCCTACGCTCGACTATTGCCTGTATTTGCCTACGTTTATGCGTTGTTTTCTAAAGGAGAGCAATTTTAGTCGTGCCTCGACTTTTGGTATTTGGGTCTTTCTAGATGAATTTTCATCTGCTTGAAGAGGCATATCTTTTTATTTCTTGTTAGAAATTTTAATGTTAATCTATAGGTATTGTTTAGTTAATTGCGATTGCAGTTTTTCTTTTAATAATCTTTATGTTTTACATTCTGCTGAGAGCTCTTAATGCTGTGTATCTTATTTTTTTACTACGGACTCTAGCGCACCACTAGAAATACTTAAATAGGTACCTAACAAGTTCAACTTTCTAAGTCCAACGCACCTTAGTAGCGTCACTTGCTGAGCCAGTTTACAAAGGTACTACTAAAACAGACTCGTCACAGACCTGACTATTCAAAAAAGACGTAGCTTTATTTACAAGAATAAATATAGCATTTACGGCGTCCTCAGCAAGAAACAGGAAGAAGCAAACATAAAATAAAATCCCCGAGGATCTAATTTAAGCCAGATCCGGATCCTCGAGCCGCTATCTCGTTCAGATAAAAAGCTTAACAAGAATGCTTGCAGGTAAAGCGCTTAGCGTAACGCGATAAGACGTGATGCAATTAGGGCGCGTACGAATTGCCAATTTGTCGCGACAAGCCAATCGACGCGCGTGTCGCCGCTTATTTGATTCCACGAGTGTCGCGCGACGCGATCACGCGACCTACCGCCACATGTGTTGCTAGTATGTTTCTAGCTGATTAACTAGAAGTGTATTTGAAAAAGCTTATCTGAAATTGTACACAATATTATACGGATTATTTCCAGCTAAACGGGCAATTACCGATATAATTTACACAAAATGTTTCATTTTAGAAGATACGGTTAGTTTCAGCGATTTGGGTTACAAACATAAAAGCAAATAATTCATAAATTACCTGAATAAAACTGTCGGACCGCTACGAATTACATGAAACAAATAAAAATAATAATTAAAAACAGAAGAATAGGGAAATAATAAACATAGGAAGAAAGGTTAACATAGAAAGCGACCCGCAGAGATAAACAAACAAGCACACGTCACAGTCGGAAGATCACACACAGCTCGAAATGACCAAGGACACGAATGAAAGGAGGGATAGGATTTATAATGCCTTCCCGAAAGCTTGGGATCAAAAACAGATCTCCTTTGGACCAGGATATTCCGTTACGGCCTAAACCTTATCTAAGTCAGTCCCACACAATGGCGAGCACCAAACCTCGTGTGGAACAAGAGTTCACAGCTATCACGTTACAGCCGGGCCCGGCTCGCCCGACGCAGGTGTTAACAAAAATAGAGCAAGTCCACAAAGCCTGCTCAGTCGTCGCACAATACGCGCCGAGCAACAGAACACAGATATTATGATCTTGACGCCTCTCTTGTTCTTATTGCCAACGTTTTGGTCAACCAGTTCTGTTTGCTTGGTTTAAAGATCTGAGCCTCTTTTTAAACGACGTGTAGTAATGGTTCGTGGTTGAAATTGAGAATATTTTTAGATTTACAGAGCAAGTATTCTGCGGCAACGTTTTAAATTGCTTAATATCCGCCCGGGATGAACAGTTCTGCAAAGTTATTTGGAGCTTAAGTGCAAGTATGTGAACGCAGTTAATGATAAGGAATTGATGCCTTAGGAACAGTTATTTTGAAGTCTACTGGATTGCACCAAACACACACGGTGTGGGACAGTGAAAACCGTTGTTAATTGGCTAAGGATATTCTAAGAAATTAACAGGAATTGTGATATGAAAACAGATTGTAAAGGTATTTATTGACAAACCACTACTGAAATGAGGTATCGTAAGATTCAAGATCCATGTGCGTGTAAGACAGAGCTGTCCAAACTTGAATAATGTAAAATGAGATAACGTTGAAGCATGCAAGTAATTAACTAACAAAGTTGGCAAGGTTGGACCTGCAGCCGAACCAGCGGGCGGCTGGCGGCGGCAAGCGGAGGCGAGCGGAGGCAGCGGTAATGAGCAGGCACTCAGCCCAGGACAGTAGCCATTATAATTGCTAATGGGCCTCTCTTCACTTTGATATTTCGGAGGACGTCCACAAAATCGTACTGCTAACTTTAACCTTCCCTATTCCAACAGATTAAGGTTGATTCTCCCGTGACACGGACGTGTTTGTCAAAGTAAATCATTATGCGATCAGTGGCCTTTAAGAGGGGTGGGGGAGGATCTAATCGTAAAATATTATTGTTGCTTTTATAGGAAATGGATTCGGAGCGTTCTGTTGTGATGTGTACAAGTTTTGCGTTAGGTTTTACTTTTTTTAGTGTGGGAGACCTTCATTCTGACACAGCTTTGCTGAGTTGGGATGGTGTCCGTCTGAATATAAGTTTTTTTTTTTATATTTGGCAAGATAGTAAGACTTCAATAACTTATTATCTTTCTTCTTTTCGGTTATAAGTCATTTTCAAGTTATGAACATGAAATGGGTCTAGAACATTTTTACAGAAAACTCTTTTGCATTGACTTGAACTTTAAAAGTTGATTTAAAACTTTGCCCATATAAGTAACTTATACCTCAGCTGACCTAGTGATAAACACTAGCTTAACCGAGACTAATAACTCAAATGAACCGGCTGACATGAGCCGCATCACCGACCGCAGACACGCGTACTGTGCTAGCCACACGGCCGCTATGAAAAGAGGCCAATAACCAAGTGCCAGTTACAGTGTCCGGCTGGCCACGCCCACCCCCCTCCACCCGGGTAGGGAGGGGGTAGAGGGGGGAGATCGAACAATCGCTCATATTAGCTTTTAGTTTGTAAGTTTAGGTTGTTTAGTGTCGATGCAGCCTGAGGTATCCATTGTATGGAGGGTGTTGTCGTGGAGATTATATTTTTCCTGGGTTACGTTACATGTATGGTGGTTGAAATGCATGATTTGTCAACTGGACAGCTCATGACTCGGACAGAAAAATCGTTAAATTGAATTCAATTTCAAATTCATTTGAACAAAAAATCTTTATGTAGAGATGGATGATTTGCTAAGAGGCATGATGCATTGAGGGACATGAGTTAACTGGAACAATTATAAGGAAAACAATTTATAAGAAAAAGGATATTATAATTATAATATATACTTTAGAGCCCTCGAACTAAGTATACGCCACAATCTAGCCGCGGTAGAGAGTCAGCCATGTTCACACCTTTCGCCAATAATAAGTAGTAAAGTAGGAACAGAATTTTCGTAAAAATTGCCACAAGAGCCTCCAGCCCGTGTTCACCCTCCGAACAATAACCATGTAACACTTAGAGAGAGCCTTCTTACTCTTACGCCCCCGAGAAGGCGCGGAGTGGGCATTAAAACGGTGTAATTGAGCGGGTGTATGCGATGGACCGCAACACCGGCTTTTTAAATTATTCCTCTCGGGCGCGCGCTATGTTTGTATCGGCTTGTTGACACGCTGTGCACTGGATCTACGCCTTTGTGTATTTACTTAGGTATTACATACACCTATATAATATGTCTCAGTTTCAGAATTGCTTGATTGAATTGCACATAAAGAAACTGTATCTTTGTGATAATTCTGTCAAATATTCTAAAACCGATGCAATCTGTGGTTGACCTTCTGTGATTGTAGATTTGATAGATTCGCCAACCAGTAAGATCTAGAAAATAAATTTTGAATATTTTATGTATTTCGTTTTACCTTCACGTAGTCAAAAGATAAGATGTTGCATATTTTCTCACAAAAATTGTGGAGATTCCTGTTTTCAAAAGCTTATATTTTTTTCATGTTTGGGCACTGCCCTATGAAGTCAAAGTAAGCAAAGAAATAAAAAATGTTTCCTGTCGTCTACACAAAACTATTTACTTAACAAATTGGAGCGTGTACCGAGTGCAGAAGATATCCTTACATCATTACCAGTAGGGGTGGCTCAACAATATCGTTTTCAAAAAATTGCGGAAAGTGCGGCATAACGAGCCTCGGGGGATGCTGCCCAAATGATTCCCTCCTCACCCGCCATCCCCTCTCTACGCGTTACATTTCACTTGTTAAGCGACAAATTATTTGTATTAACGCCTAATGTATTTATGCGATCATTTTTAGGTTAGGAGGCGAGAACTTGGCTGGTATTTTTACTTTTTAGATTGGGTCATTATTTTTAGCGGGGTCAGAGAAAATTAGATTTCAGATGAAAAATGTTTAGCTTGATATATTTCAGAAAAGGATTTTGTCACCCTCAGATTGTGTCCTCAGAATACAAGCTAAAGAAATGAATGAAACGCAAGAATTATTATAATTACGGTCTAAAGCAGTAGGCACCTATTTTATGTATATTCGGTAGACTTAGATTGTGGAACATTTTACTAGATCATTTCAGTAGCTGGGTTTGGTTCTTTTGGCCTCAAAAATGTGTTTTTGAATTATCACTATGAACTTTCGTGTGACATTATAATAAAAACCGGCCAAGTGCGTGTCGGGCCACGCGCAGTGTAGGGTTCCGTAGTTGCACGTCACAATTGATAGCACATTTTATAGGCTGGTCGACTATTACTCGTTAACTTGTAAAGCCTATTTAGCTGTGATAGTTTTCCTTTTTAATTCATCATTTATGCTACTCCATGATTTCTCCAATAACCAACGTTTAGCTAGCAGAGGACTCTTGACTCTAACCAAAATTAGCACTTTAAAGCTTAATATTTCGCAAACGGATCCTTGAATGGAAAAAATGGTTTGGGAACATCCTCAATATTTTTAAACGACCTATTCAACGATACCATGGGAAATTCGATAATAAATTAAAAACCGTTTTTTTTTAGATATTTTAGTGTACTACTTTGTCGACGTGATATAATATGTTTACCTACCCATACCATATTCTAAATTTCTAATGCTAAGCGTATCTGAGCTAAACCGCGGCAGACAGACAGACGGACATGGCGAAACTATAAGGGTTCCTTGTTGACTACGGAACCCTAAAAAGAATACAGGTTTAAAAGAAAAACTAATAGACGTTGACGATTGCGTAACGTCTCACTGCTCAACTTGAATAGCAGTATTTCACAATCTGCTGACGTCACCACACAGGTGCTCGTAAGCAAATCTCTCCCAAACAAAGTAAGACACACACTAATTGATAAAACAATACTATTTAATTGAATTTCGGTCATTTAGCCTCTTCGTGAAGACGCCATATTTATTCAGACGAGCAGTAATTGAGTATTGTAGCCGCAATGGTAGGATATTGTTTAATTATTAAATATATTGATAATTTCATATATATGCGTAATAAAGTGCTTGATGGAGACAATGCTAGCAATTAAGATGTAACCGAGGTAATATGTACGAGTAAATAAATATGTTTTGTAAAGATTTGTCCTCTGGTTTAACGAACTTATTGTGCAGCTGTGGTGTTGGATTAGCGGGTCACTGCCGACAAGGTTTTACTATCTGTGACACAAGCAAACTAATAGGCCAGTTCAGATAGGCAGCGAACGTGACAAAATTTAGTTCTTTAATTGTTTAGGTACCAATCTTAAGAATGGCATGGATATTATCGGTAGGCAGTAAACCGTTCTGCCAGAGTTGCGGAATTGTTCTAAAGACTTACCGCGCCATGGAACGCAAAAGGCATTTGAAGGGGCATTGGTGGGTTTTACTCAGTAATTGTCTAACACTCGCTCTAGGTAGCCATTTGATGATATCCCATCCAAAAAAAGGGCATTCAATCCGTAATCGAGATATATTCACAAAAGTTTTTGAAAGTCTATTCCGTTTATTCGCTGTATATTACAGGTTATGTCCTCAAAGCCTGGGTCAGTTTTAAAACTAGCCTACCGGAGTCTGTATTTCCTGATAGCTACACCCTGGGGGTCTTCAAGTCAAAAGTGAATAGGGTACTTCTAGGCAAGCGTGCTTCATCGTCGAGCACATCATCGCTTGCTATTAGGTGAACGCGAGCCTACCAATAAAAAAAAGTACAACAAGAACATCCGGGTGGTCTTTGGGTCGCAACAGTAAGTAGTCAGAGATCTACTCTACTGATTAAGAGTAAAGATATAAGTATGTAGAAGTACGCAAGAAAGTAGGTACACAAACACTGTAGTAGGCCACATGCGGTGTCCCACAGCCGGACACTGCAACCGGACACCGCACAATTAGCGCCACTCTCGGGTGTTTGTGATACACTTGTGTCGCCCGCACTGTACTGACTCTACGGACACCGCCGACATGCAGGGAGTGTAATCCGCGGAGGAACCGAGGAGTGGTCGCGGTGCTCGAAAGATATAAATAGACATATCTAGTTAGTTGCTAATTATTTATCCTAACAAATGTTATAAATTAGGATTGTAATATATGTATAACATTCTTCCGTTACTGACTGACAGTCTGAAAGACAACGCGCAGCCGAAACTACTGCTCGCAGAAATATGAAATTGTTCTGCAGCTTCCCTACACTCCGTAGGGGAGCACTAAGAGAGGATTTTTCCGAAATTCCAAATTCCTACTGGAACGGGAAAAAAGGCATATGCGGATGGGCGTACGCAGTCGCGGGCAAAAGTAGTACTAGGTCCTTATAAATGCAAAAGTGAGTTCGTATATTGTCGCTTTCGTGCCTGAATCGCCGAACACATTGAGATGTTGGGTACGGAGATAGATAGGGCTCTTGAGACGGTGATAGTTATCTTGACGCGAACCCGCACGCAAAAGCTACTATCAAGAATAACAATTCTTCATAAGTTTTGAGCATTGCACTGACGTTGAATGAAGTTAAGTTCATTTGTCTTTTTGGCATAGAATAGTGTGAACTCTATAGGTACCTACTCTACATGATACAAAACCCGGCAAGATAGTGATAGTGTATTTCCAGAGCGATTTAAAAAGATTCCGACGTCCAACTGTTGCAAGTTATTTTAGGAATTCTTTCAAACCACAAAAAAGCTACAGCTCAGTTATTTCCAAACAAGTTGCTACATCAGAGCTGTATCCAAACATTGTGGACACAGCCACACCGCAGAAACCCGACACGCTCGCTTACGAGGAAGAAGGTGGCAAGTGGCTTGCCGCACTTAATATACTGCTTGTTATTACAACTTGTCGCCACTTAATGTGACTAAACATGCGGCGTCTCTGACACTTGATACATCACTACCACCGCTTTACTGCGACGCCCAGCCATTTAACATTGACCTTTATTACAAGAGCATTAAGGTTTGACAGTATGCAAGTGTTAAGTTGCTGTTGAGTGTTGTATCCACAGGCGCTACTCGTCTCAGTTTGACAGAAACAAAAAAATAATTTCCTCAGTGATGGTGCTGGGCGCCACTATTTGAGACAAATGTTTGTGTAATGAAGACACCGCGGTTTATGAGGTGTTAACACTCAAATGAAGTGACAACTGTCACCACAGATTTACAATATGGAAATTAATTTGACATGACTTTTGGAGAAATTGTTGGTGAGGCAATTCACAATGCTTTTGTTTCATTAGAAAGTACTTTCATGCTGACTCACGTAGGTTCATCTTTTTCCCTTAGCCTATTGTGTCCCACTGCTGGGCAAAGGCCTCCTCCATATCCTTCCAGACATTCTTTTCTTGCGCTACCTCGAACCAGCCTTCGCGGTGTGCATCCAGATCATCTCGCCATCGCTGTCTGGGCCGGCCTCGGCGACGCCGTCCATCCTCTAGCAACCATTGCGTGGAGACTTTTGCCCAGCGGTCACTATGCATGCGGCTGGTGTGAACCGCCTTATGCAAGGAATAAATATTGTTAATTGTATTCCTGTTTGTATTTCTTTTGTCTTGAGAAACTTGACGGAAAATTACTTGGGTACAAAGGCAAAAAAAAAAATACAATACTGAAACAGGCAGAATTGTTACATTGGACTTCATTCAGTAGCTGAATGAAGCGCTGTCGTTTTTGGTGCACACGACCAATGAGGTCAGAGCCTCATTACACTCGTGACTTTTATTCGGCTCACACAAAACAATAGACCCCTAATTTTCAAATTAAAAATGTCTGCCGCTAAACAATAGCTGGAAAGCGGGCATCGCAGCGGCAGCGCCCGCCGCTGCAATTGTTTTAGAAAACAATAAAACTTGCCGCCATGATGGAAATGTCAAAATCCACTCGCGGATTCCGCCCCGTGGCGTTCCAAATATGAAATTCCCGCACAGAAATGGCGGCGGAGGCAATTTTTACAAATGGCTGCCGGCGGGAGCCAGGTTTGTTTTCTGTGACGCTTTTCATGCACTGGGGTTGAACACACGGCGCCGCTCTCCGCCGACACATACACGCACCACCACAACACCGCGGCTGCGGATTGAAAAACAGACGAGACTCGTCATACGTCGTTATCTGTTAGGTACGTGCTACACTGTCAACAACGCAGACTAATCCCCGACATAAACACATGTTCGGATTAAGCGAAGCTCCGGATGATCTCCGATTTCATTAGTCACAACCCTTAACGTCAATTAATCTCCTCCAGTCTCCGTGACCTTCGTTATATTAAGTAATTTGGGCCCCGACTTATATCTTTATCACGAAAACTAATTTGCATTTAACAGAATATTTTCTAAAACCTCACGTTCTAAGCGAATTTGCCCTACTGTTTTAAGAGGGTAATATGTCCAATACGGGCTAATGACAATTGTGCTCTAGGGGGTTTAGAATAGAGTTGAGTTTCCGATTGCTAATAGATAGGAGTATGATTTGTGGTATTGGCTGGGTCGAGCGGCTGCGCGGTGACGTTTGGCGTTTGCCGGATTCATTACTGAGACAAAGGCGGGGGGTGAAGAGCACGGGTGTGTTAGAGGGGGGTACACACGAGGGATGCCATCGCCCCGCGCCAGCCTCAACCCTGCCACACGGCCACTTTCCTAAATCACCGGCAAATGTATTGTTCTCCATAGTTTCAGCGACGCTTCTAATTTATAGGTACTAATCGTCGAGCCACTCTGTTAATCAAAATACTTCGGCGATCGTTTTTCACGGCTGTTCATTACGGCGTCTATTGTCTCCGCATTTCAATAAGCCTCCCTGAGATCAGTACCTACCTACACTTTGATGATCTGAACACTGTAGAAAGCTTTTTATAAGCTTCTCATTATGGGTGTACATCTTAAGAGGTTTATTAGCATAGCCGTTCTTATTATCTTGATTTGATATTTGAAAGATGTCGTTGTAATAATTCGTGAGTACTGTAACTGTCACAGTCACAGTCAGCACGACGGATAGATTCACTTGCAAATGAACCTGACACTCTCCTCACTCACCTATTACACATTTGTGGACGAATTTATTTTAGCAACTTGACCCTTCTTCAACAAGTCGCCCCCTTTAAATTTAGTTTTAAATACTAATAAAACGATTTAGCTGAACTGCTTCCGTGAGTGAGAATTTTGATCACAATGCTGATGAACCTTATCCTCCATCAACAGCCGTGAAACAAACCTAATCTTCTCCCTCCTTCGCAAGCAAATCTTAATTATTGTATTAAGTAAGCGAACATCGTTCGAGTTGAGACAAAAATGCGACTCACCGGTGAGATGGGGCTGCGAGCCGGGGCTGTACGGCGACTTGATTTGCGGGAAGCCTGCAACAATTACATCACTAATTAACGAAGGTACAGCACAAACAACGCCCGCCAGGAATTCCAATTTAAAAGTGCTTGCTGGAGGATTCACCTGGAGAGTGGAGGTGCCACAGCCGCTGGGGCTCTGGCTAGTCACTCTACTAGTTATTACATTGTGGGATTGGCAATTACTGATTTGTTTTAGTCTCAATTTAAATGAGAGTTTATTTCCGGTGAGGCCAACATTATGTAAAGCTATGGGCCATTTTTAAAAGACTATGGTGAGATGTGTAAAAAAAAATTGTGTTATCATCAAATAGCAACGACCAATCCATACAATGTCCAATTGAAGATAACATTTTCGTTGCACTTAATTGTAGAGGTAGATATAGTCTAATAATACTTAGTAGATAGGTACTGCTTGAAATAAAGGTGTGAATTTATAAGCCAAGCCGCAGGCGAGTACATAATAGTATCACACGAATGTTTCGATACCTAATTAAGTGCTGTATCATACAATACTTTATCTAATCTCATCAAAAACGCAATTTAACAAATTATCGTAAAACAACAAACAACCCCGCCAAATTACATAGGGTGCGCTGCCGACAGATACTGTAAAATCGTCTATTGTGAATATTAATTTATTTTGATTTTCCGAAAATAAGTTTTTATTGCTGAAATCACGTTTTTTTATTCAATATTTTTACATAGTTTTTAATTAAATGAACGCCATTAAGTTTTTTTCTTTTTTTAAATGTGTCTACTAAAATATGATTTGAAAACTCTATGGTCGAGCGATACTGTAATACAAATGAAGTTGGTTAGCGGGTCGTCTTATTGTTATTTTATAGTAACACTAGCAATTCGCCCGCGACTTCGTCCGCACGAATTTGGTACCTACTCCACAAAATTCATCGCCCATTAATCGGTAGTATGGTAAAACTTAATTTTACGATTTTTATTTATCACTCAGCCATTTATTCTGTTGAGACCACAGTATCCGCGCAACTGGTCCGCCCAGCGCCCTTCACCCCGCTGGGGGTTGACTTGAGAAAAACGTTTAAGTTAGTTAAAAAATACCAAAAGTAAGCTTCCCCTAAAAACTTCATCATCGCCTTACCACTTAAAAATCAAAAACACATACTTTTTATTTTTATCAAGATTGTTAATGCTGAGTTTCAACTTCATTGAACCAACCGTTAAGATTCTTCCATACAAATTTACACCCCCTTAATCGCGTTTTCGGGGTAATTGTGACAAACGAATAATGATAACCTTAATTATGTACTTATACCAAGTTTTAAGTACATGAGGGTGCAGCGCAAGCGCAAGGCAGTAGATTCTTCTATACAAACGTTAATATCCCTTAAATCAGCTTTTGAGGGTAGTTGTGGAAAAATTATGATTTTAATCTTAATAATTTACTTAGATCAGTATTCGTGCCAAGTTTCTAGTATATTGGACCAAGGAATAAGATTTTTCATAGAAACTTTCAACCCTCACCCTCACCCCTTAGGGGATGAATTTCCAAAAATCCCTTCTTAGTGCACCCTTACGTCGTATAAGGAACATTTATGTAAATAACAAAGGCGAAATCTTAGCTGACTTAAATTTGAGCGTCTAAAAATTACATAAATACGATCAGTTGTAATAAGCACGACATAGTCGGAGGAAAGGCTATGAGGAGCTCGTGGCTAAATAATATCAGGCGCACGGGTCAATCTTCGAGGTTAAGCAACGCTTGCCAAGGTTGGTCTGCGGATGGGTGACCATCCTAACCAACCGAGTTTCCTCTGTGCCTCGGAAAGCACATTAAGTTGTTGGTCCCGGCTGTCATTTGTAGATCTTTGGCAGTCGTTACGGATTGTCAGAAGCCAGTAAGTCTAATTCCAGTCTTGCCAAGAACTACCGTGTTACCTAGTTAATGGGTTTTGGAGCCGCTCCACATATAATACTGGTATTCAGCTGAATCCGGTTTGACTGCCGAAGCCGACACTGATATAGTTGGGAAAAGGCAGGCACATGATGATGAGTCGGAGAAAAGGCTATTTCATTACTCTGAACAATTTTTTAAATTAAATGATAAATTTCATAGTCTACCTTTTAAATGTTTACTATTGAACCTTTCAATCGTAGGTAGTATAATGACAGGTTTCCACATTTAGTGGGTTAGATTCCCAGTTCAGACAGACGATTACTTAAAATTCTTTGAATGCAGTTCGTATTGTTTCTTTTTTAATAAAAACTCCATTCAGTATTTTTTTCTATCTACAGGATTTAAGGTACTTTGCCTTCATGTGGCAAAGTGTTGGGACGCCCTCTATACAATATTAAACAGTATTTCGTTATACAGTTATACACCTGAGTAGCAAAGTAGTGGTCATGGGAAGCAATAGTTGCGGAAATATTGGTTTGTATGGTCAGCAGGTAACTTACGACAACACTGAAAAAAAAGGCGAATGCTCACTGGCTAGAGTAATTTTGTAACTCTGATTTAGTTTTAACCTAAAGTCATTACGAATGATAAATTTGTTATTTAATCTCGTGCAACTAACCCTGAGTTAAGAGAAAACTGCCGTTCGCGAGCGGGCCGCAGTCAATTTAAAAGTTATTGACATGATCACACATTTCACAGCATTGTAAACCGTTTTTTATGACGATAAGAATTTAATAAAAACACAATAATTCGGCTCTAAAGCCTCAAATCGTATTGACGTCTCCGCGATTGTTGTGAAATCGTGTTACGTTTCAATATTTACACTGAACAATGCCAACTAGTTGGAACACTATTAGGTTACCGACTAGTCGCAAAAACCGCACTCGTGAACTTGTAGGGACAATCGTTTGAAATCCGCAGACTTAGACAATGTGCGCGTAACTTGAAGACAGCTCTATTGAAGTAGGAGTAGCGCACGCGCAACTAGGGAAGCCAACAAAAAATAAATGTAAAAAATATATGCAGATTTTTGTAATCAACATTCAAAACTATTTATCAAAATCTTTCTATATATTTGCAGGTAGGTAATTAGGTACAGAAAAATAATGGCCATGGAAAACATACACAAATACAGCAAATAATTATATGCTATCTATTTTGCCTTTGAGAAATATTTCAAATCAACATTATTTGCATGAGCAGCTAGATGAATTTCTGAATCCTTTTGGAATTTTATATTTAATTATTATTTATATTTTAAAAATCTTTGATATTTTACAGGCTTACCTACCTAATCGAAGCCAGATGGTCTATGTGTAGTAAACCTTAGCCGAAATTAAAACACGTATATAAATAAATTAAAAGTTGATAACAAGCATATCGTGCAAACAAACAATATGTCGTGAACTCTCATCCGCCGGGCAACCCTAGCCCCTGACATCACAAACGGCTGTCAGTTACCTGATTGTCGTACAATTTTAACAATATTAAGAGAAAAACCGCAACAAAAGGCGAGTTAAATACTTCCTCAATTATGTTCGGTGCAAGATAAATAAAGGCGGGGGCAGAGTGACCGCATTGTGCGCGAACAATGGTGATAGTGTGCCCGGTGTGCTCCCCGCTTTGTGCTGTTGGGCTAGGTCAGCGACGACGGTGTGAAAGTCAAGTCTGACCTGAAAGTGCTGAGGCGTGAAGACTTATGTGATGTACCTATAACATTTAGGGTACCTAGATTGGGCAATTGTGAAGCGGAAAGTACCTATGGGTTGTTCTGTCAATCTGTTGATGTATTTACAAAGATGAAAGACTTGAGTGCAGTTTTTTTTTAAACAATCAGTTTTTTTTAAAAATCTCCTTTTCTTCCTTCAAGCAGTCTTGGCGACAATAAGCTGGATTTTACGTATTTAGAAAATATGGCGTGCATGGTACAGTATCCAGTGATATGGCCATCTAGTAAAACAATTAATATGAATTGAACTGTTACTCATAAATTACCTTTGTTTATGATATTGATTGACGAAGTACCGATGGGCTTACAATAGATACTTGGACCGACAAAATCATAGATAATAATTTCGAGCCCTGCGCACCTCAACACGATTTATTCCGTTCTAATACCAACAACGAGTACCACTGGTATTTTGTTTAACTCATATTTATTTCTGTTCCGAACGGATACCACTCTTTAAATAATTAAATTAAAGTGCGAACGAATAGGTACCAACAATTTGAATTTGGTACAGTCAGCTCAGTGGAACCCAATCAAATTAAATTTGCGTTCTTATATTTTTAAATGACTTCACGAAAGGAGAAGTTTTTCAATTCGGTTGTATTTATTTTTAAGTTTTTTACCTCAAAACTCTTAAAAAATTAATGTGAAAGGAATACTTTCCGTTTGGTCCATAGGCCATAGAACTTTCATCAAAATAATATCAGTAGTTTGGTTTTTTAATCGGAATAGCTGGAAAAAATATGTCATCCAAGTAAAAATACCTCTTTGGTTGTCAAAAGTGGTTCATTAGCTCACTCCACATTGTTGACATCGCATGCTCTTGCGCAGATAGGCCCTTTTGTCTTAACGCACAAGTGACAAAAAACTGTATGCGAAGGATGACACGCTCTCGACTCCGAGTCAACAGCGTGTTGAACGTGACTAATACTTCATTGGCCCGCTTCTTGACACGCTGTTGTCATTACAACACTGCGCTTGCGCAAGTCCCTTTGTCTCATGTGAAGATGACATAAAAAGAGAGATCAGATTACTTAACTCACAATATTATGTTCATCATGATGTTAGTTTTGATTGGAGTCATTGTATGTGTTATTTTATTAAAATTAATTGGAATTGAATTGACACACACCATCAATCTCTCCTCTTTTATATAAATCTGACATAACATTTAATCAAATTATAATAATGAAGTGTACAAATTACTGAACCCAAATCAATAACGTTTAATATTAACAAGGAGATCTCCACATAACCACCAATTACGATTATCCATCAGACATAATTTAAATTAAACATAAAAATGTTTGCTGACAATAGCCACAGCTCAACTAACAGCTCCACGAATAGCTCAACAAGTCGGCCGCGCCATCGATCGAGCGCCATTGTCGATTCGTATCAAATTCCTTTCCTTTAATTAATACAAATGTTAGGGATTTAATTGAGTCTGCCCCCACTCGGCTCTCGAGTCAATCAGGCGGCGTGACAGCGCGTCAACTGAGGCCGACAAGAACTCGCTGTAATAAAATAATGAGTCATCATAATTTTTTTATTTTATTTCTATCGACACTCGGCTGTCAGCTGTTTTATTGGTAGATTTAATTGTTGTATTTTATTGGCGTTGAATAGGAAATCCAGGTTGGCAGATTTGATGGCTGAAAGTTGTCTGTAATTAGTAGCTATTACCTAATCTTATTCTGGCATTCGACGAATGGTGTTTCTTCATCGACTCAAACAACATTCATGAGACCAATTTTGTGTTAAGCTCGCCCTTAACTAACTTAACAGTTAACTGTCCGGTTGCGTTTGTATTTTTTTGTGTGTGCAATAAAACATTAAGAATAACAATAAGAATGCATTTAATTTGGGCTAACAAGTTAAGAAAATTAAAAAATGATTCTGCAAAGACTACCGAAAGCGTCACTTGAAGTGGTCACAAACTAAAGTTCCTTAGCAGAACCCAACCATAAATAAAATTAGCGGCAGCATCCCGCAGATTGTTCGTGTAAACTGCTTATAATGTTTATTAATTCGTCGCTAACCCGTGTCACGATTCATTAGCGCGGCGCCATCTTGGATTAAACGTCATATTACGATTCCGGACACGTTCCGTTGCGCGCAGTTATTGTAGTGTTGCACGGTTGTACCGTGTCACGTGTGTGGCAGAGCTTACTATAACATGCTAACACGCTAACATGCTGATTTATTAGAGGCGAGTATGTTGTGGCTGTGTTTTTGTTGGGAGTATTGTTGTCAGATTGATGGGCTGGGCAGGTTGTTGGTATGGTGATTGATGACAGAATTGACAGGCAGTGGATTATTATTGGTTTGTTACTTTTGTTTTGTAGGTACCTACCTACCTACCGGTCAGGTCAGTTTTCCACAAATGAGTCCGTACTTATTTCTGCAAAAGGTTTCCAAGTGGTTGGTGTAGGTATTTACTTCGTGATGTATTTAATTAGTTAACTTTATGTACTTAATAGCTTTTGCCCGCGGCTCCGCTCGCGTTATTATAGATTTTCGTAAAAAAGCCTCTAACCTTCTCCAGGGTCCCATCTATCTGTATCCCTAAATTCATCAAAATCGCTTCAGCGATTTATGCGTGAAAACGTTATAAGTAAACAAGCAAACTCGTTTTCGCATTAATATTCGTTAGGATAGGATATTATCTAGAATTAATATTTATTACTCTGTGCTCTATTTTTTCTTTAAAATAGGTTTCATGTGTGTTAAAAAATGTAGAGAATAAAATAAGAAAGCACGTATTACTGTGAAATGATCAACATCAAAATCTAATTGGAAAATTAACTCCGCCATAAGCCGAGGAGAGCTCTAACAATGGCTTTGAAATGAGCAATAAACTCCAAGCGGAATAGAAGTTGTAAACGATTCGCATTCCGGCCGCATTACTGAGCTATATGACGCCAATAAATTAATATCCAATCGACTCGAGGGTTACTTAATTGAGCTGGCTGTCACACTAAACTTGTAATCCTGCAAGAATGTTCTGCGGAACACTGTGGAAGGAACAACCAGTGCTGTGAGGACTTCACAAATCCATGTAATTACCCCACGTTCGTCGGACTTGGCCCTTGTGAGGGAAGTGCGGTGTGCCAGTTTACAGTGGTGGTTATAACAGCATCTAATGCGCGAAGCTATTTCAATTACCGGCCGGGCCGCGTGCCCCCCGCACGGTGGCGGCTAATCCGCCAACAA
The DNA here is from genome assembly GCA_905163435.1 of Mamestra brassicae. Classification (NCBI taxonomy): domain Eukaryota; kingdom Metazoa; phylum Arthropoda; class Insecta; order Lepidoptera; family Noctuidae; genus Mamestra; species Mamestra brassicae. The sequence goes on along the minus strand of LR990999.1, from coordinate 396,470 downwards.
AAGAGCTCTTATAATTTGAGATGCAAGCTAAGTCCGTGGTTTAAGGTAATTGAAATTTTATCGTAAGTGTTCTGACCAAGCGGCTGTTCATTGATATAATGAGGACAAATGCTGCTCTCATAACAAATGTGCCTATTATATTGAAAGTCTGTGACTAGTGTGGAACTGTGGAGATATATTCCTGATGCTACAAATACCTACTCTTCAGAAGCAACCTCTATACCAAAGGATTATATAATTTTGAGGGTCTTAAGTCACCTGATGAAACCGGCTTCTTTAGGCAGGTATGCTATATTGTAGAAATTGAAATCCAACAAGATTAGTCATAAAATTAAATTAATTTATTACGTTGTCCAGAATCAATAACATTCAAATAAAACGGTTCACTGAACCGCCTCTGCACATTTCTTTCCAAACCAATTAAGTTGTCCAACAGGTGCCAAAAAAACCAAGTGTAACGTAAATAGAGCGGTAGTTACGTTAGAACAACACCGTGTGCAACAACAACAGTTGCGCGGGAGCGGCGCAGGCGCAGCCTACACAAACACACGCTTCCGCAAAAATGACGCGCAGCCGTCAAGTGGACGTCATTATGTACTTCAAATTGATAATTGTGTTATTTTGGGCATTGGAGGAAAATAATCAGTAATTTTGGGGTGATTTTTGGAATAGTGACTTGTGAGTTTCGACTTTATATAAATAAGGGTGTGTCGTGGGGTTGTAGGTAATTAGATAGGTACAATTTAAAATAAGAATTTTAAAACGAATTCCTTGGTAGGTAAGTATTTGGGCAATATCCATGAATGATACTACAGAGAGATCCTGTTCTAAGCTGGTAAATAGTTACCAGTACACTTAAAACTGAATAACTAACAAATGACACTGCCACTGCCAGAGCTTGTAGACTTGCATTGTAGACTTTCCTCAGAAAGAGCTACAAAAGATTTCTCAACACAAAAAGAAACATCACTTCCTCTCTTCCAATCTCTCGATGGCGCTATCAATACGAGCCCAACATTACAACAAAAAAAGAGTAAAAACCCACAAATCAGATTTAAATAACAAAAAGACATTTAAGGTGCCACAATGGGCCCGGCTCGATAATGTGCCGGTTTTGTCACCATGACAATCTGCCTTTGTGGCAGAGGTGTCGCCTGTCACAATATTGTAGGACTGGGTGACATAACATTACAATGGCTTACCGTAAGGGTTACCTTAACCCGTTGTAAGGGTTACCATGGCCGTTGTGAGTACCGGGTGACCCCGCCTTCTGCTCGAAGGTGTAATTTAGTAATTATCGTTTCGTTTTGATTGTGTTATTATTGTTGCATGTATGTATGTTTTTGAATAAGTGATTATGTGCAGGTATTTTGAATATGGGAGGCGGTCGCTTTTAAAGGTTGATTTTGTCGTCATGTGGGGTCTGTACGTTAGAAATTATGTTATGACTGTAATTTCTCTTTTCTATGAAATGAATGATAAAATTTAAACGAAAGTAATTCTATTGAAAGAAAGTTGGCAAAACATTGTTCCTGTTGGATCCACTGTAAGGCCTGACTTGCATTAGATCGGCGACGATTCTCGCTTTATCATGTGGATACTGATATAATCGGACCTTAGTTTTGTTTGCACACATGTAGGTCAATACTAGCTAGCGTTGATGTTATTTTTAAAAAAAGTACCACCTGGTTCACTAGTTCTACTTACTACAACAAACTGTCGCATACACCAGAACACTTCAAAGTCAATTGACTAACATTTTTGATTTGCAATATATTGGAAATAAACTGTGCAATATATTGAATTAACCTATGTATGTAACCTTCAATTAATAAATTTAACTAAAACAATATATTCTTCACAATCATGATGGAAACTGAAAGTGAACGAAATTAATCAATTAATGGATTCGTAATTAGTGCCGCTGATTGTATCTGTTCAGTTATTATAAAACAAACGAAAACGGATAACTTATCGGGAGCATTGGGGGGCACAGCCTGCCCTTGTTCTACCGAAATCATTGACTCAATACAAAGCACACCCCACATGCTAACATCAACCCAAGTTTCCTGAAAATAGAGTTCAAATTGGTTCTGAGAGTCACAGAAAAAATAATAAGATGAGTACACAATGGAATTAAGATCTTAATATGTAGGTGGTATGGTTTTGTTTCGCTTGATTAGAGCCGGGAAAGGAGCCGCGGGCGGTGCGAGCGCTAGTGTTGGCACAGATCGTACTCGACGCAGATATTCATTTGTTATCGTCAATTATTTGTTTTGATTGATTAATCTCTGAAAATGACAGAGTTCGTAAGATTGGATAATGGATTATCAGAGTAAAAAGCAAAATTATTTTGTTGATTTCACCAATCCCTGTAAGTACCTAAATCACGACTTTGACGTTGAAAACCTTTTCTATTACTATTACAGTAGGGACTGATATTTTTCGTAGTCCTATGACTTCTGAAATAAAAGATGAATCTGTGACAGAAGCTAAATAATCAAAAGCTTCGATTTGTGACAATATTTAAAACTATGCTATAATTTTTTGGCATTTGGTATAAGTACCATCTCATCATCAGCCTTAAGTGTGTATCTCTCTTCTTAAATGTATCTGCATGACATACCTACTAAACGACAAGATAACCTCGTGCAACTAATTTTGTGCTTTTCATAAGTCAACCAGGCAGTCGTAAAAAAAATTTGCAATAATGATCATCTTAGGGATTCAAAGCGATTTTATCACAGAAAAAGCGTTAATAACAAAATCCGTCGAACAACTAGCATCCAAAATTCGATAAGCTCAGCAGCACAAGTACAGCACTAGCCTGTAGGGGTCGAGCAGTTAATAGCAGGCAGTTAGCGCGCTTTGTGCGACGTGTGAAGTGAGCACTGGTACACGCGCGCGCCGCCAGCCGCCCTAGACCTACCGCACCCCCCCGCCTTACCCAGGTCACGACCACGGCGGAGCAAACCCTCGGACCCACACAGCTCAACATACCCTGGCCACAAGTCAATTCTATCACTTGCCCAACTACCCCAGACCTCTGCTCCTGCCGCAAATGTAAGAAGGACTAACTTGATAGGCAAGGCTTCGGGGGTCTTCTTGTAGTGGTCCGAATCGTATAGTATGCCACAGCAAGCCCCAGGCGAATATCGCAGAAGCTTGTTCGCTGTTTTTTTTACATGATCAACTAATTTTGTTTGGTTTCGAGATTTTGTGTTGTTTGGTTTTTGGTGTTATTGGAGAGTGTGAAGTTTTAATTAGTCCGAAATACCAGAAAAATAGTTATGAAAACCGTATAGGTGCATTATAGTATTTTATGACCTGATTGTGTCTCTAACTAATCACTTTTTTTTTTAGATTTGCAACCAGTCTCTGAGATCTGAAACAACACTATGAATGATCAGTTCCAAAGGAATCTTGGACTGTGATGTTTTGAATTATAAGATTGTTGTAATTTCGTGTAGGTTTGAATATTTCTGACTATTCCAGGAGTGCCAAGAATAACCAAATACTGTCTGCCTATCTACGGTCGCAAATAAAAAGTGTAATCCGACCCACATAGTGACGCACCCCAGCACTACGTCTAGACGAGCTCAGTGCTATGATCCGCCACTAACTCAGCATTAGACAAACTAGATGGACGAGCAAACTTGCCAACTATGCAGACTTGGCAGCAAGACGTCCCAGGGGGTGCCTGTCCCCAGGGGCGGGAGGCGGGGGGGGGGGGGGGGCAGTGTTATCACGAGCCTAGAGAAAACGATAAAAAAACCAATTGGCATTCACGCTGCCGGCGAGCTTTGATGTCCTCGTAAACACACACACACACAATATTATTTGTTGTATGGCGACAACGCACACCAACGAACTGTAGAGTTCTTAACTTGAGAGATAAATTCTCGTCAAACTTCTTTATGTGGATACCTACTTTGATATGGGTAGGTAAATAGAATTTTAGTAAAAGAAACAAATAAATCTCCAAATTAAGAGAACTATTTATTCTGACACACATACCTATGACAAAATTGACCCTATTCCTAGAACAGAGTGCCAATTGTTCTCATTTTTAAGCAACGTTCACATTCGCATCTCAGTCGAAATCTGTCAAAAATGTATGAAAATTTAAGGTTTTTCGACAGGTTGCGACTGGCATACGAATGTGAACGTTGCTTCAAAAAATAGATAGTAGAATTATCTCTGACAACTGTCAAGTTGCACCTACTGCCGCTAAACATAAGACTTCCATTACCATACACTGTCGCTTGTTGGAATTTAGAAGAAATTAACCCGTTAAATAGAACGGTAATTTTATACATTATATAGGTGCCATCCAAAACCCTGAATTACTCAGTAAGTATGTATATCAGAGCAACAGAATATGCTCCTAATTGGACCCAAAATCTATTTGCCAATAATGAGTATTATCTGCGAAGTGCGAACACGACTGGGGAGTAGAAAGCGGCGATATTAGCCAGATGCCTGTAGACTCTCGCCGCTCTCCGTGACCGCATTCCTGGCCAGGGCTCCACTATTAACTTACTCTCAATTGACAGCCAATGCCGACCCACTTATAACTGACCCATTTGATGGAGCAGCCTTTATTAATTACCTACCTACTTCTGGATTATCGAGAATTTTATTCTTTAATAACGATGATAAATCGTATATCTCTGGTAGCATGACGGGTGAGGGAGAATGGAAGAGGAAGGCGTGTTCTACTGACCGCAAATAACATGTGACAAGCTTAGGAACACGAATAAGATATGGAAGCCATCAAGGTCAACGACTAAAAGAAACGACTCTCCCAAAAACTAGCTCATGTTTCCTAGATTGTAAAAGCTACAAAATTCACACTCACTTTGTGCTTTAACCTTACACTGTAACTAGATATGGCACAACATGTTGTAACAACAATTTCGACAACAGAAAAAGAAAACAGTCTTCCTTCATTCAAATTAGCCCTTAATTTTTTCACACAGCCCTCATATATTCCTTAACACTGGATATTTCGGTACATGTATAAGCTCTGTCACGTAAATTAGGTCCTTATAATTTTCCCCAACGTAATAGCATCGTTTCCTAGTCCCCGTGGGCAAATGATTGTGCGACAGTTAATCAATTAGCGGCCTCTGAAGGCCTCATTAAAGCCTCATTGCCTCCGCTGAAGAAATGCGCCCATACAAAGACGCAGAGAAGCGATCCACTGGGTAAGGTTTGAGGCACACGGGACACGGGGGTTCAATTAGTTCCTGTCTTAATTTTAGCGAGAGTTGGGGTCGATGGTTTGGGAGCTTGTTCGGATAATCAATCGTGCACTAGTTTTGATACTTTTTACCCGAATATGGTGTAGCAAAAGGAAGGTTTACGAATTTCATGATATTATGGAATACAATTCCATAATAGCTGTATGAAACATAATGTACGTTTTAAGTCCCTTAATATCATACGTTTCCAGACATTAATCGGGAAAAAATCCTGAACAAAAAAAAGTCATGTTAGTTTTAACATAACTTAGAATATCTTAAAAAAGTCTCATTTAAGTCAAAAGAGGCAAGTAATGTCAAACATGATGTTACAGGGTAAACATTTAGAAAGTTTTAAAACAAAGCAAAGAAGACTAGTCCCAGTTCCCATATCTTATGCATTGCCATACTTATTAAATTCATTCTTTAATGAAAAAATATGTTTTTGTTTTTATAATTGATATACTCGTGATTGACCACGATCTCACCTGATGGAAAGCAATGATATGGATAAGTGTGTCGGCCCCGGTGTATCTGCGGCCTGCCAGTGTCTGTAGGAGGCTGCGCTCAGCAGAATCGTTTGTAATTAATTAACAATAAGCTTGCCGCGCAGCCCATCGCAGCGCCGCCGCCGCGAGCGCTTCCGAGCCGGACGCAGCCGCGCCGCCGCCGTACTAACGCTAATAGAGCCAGCTCTCGTTTTAGCGAATCATAATTTTATTTGAACTACTTTTCACAAACGCAGCCTCAGCAGTATCTCGGCTACCAGTTAGCCCAATTGCCAACAACCCAAGATAGAATATCCTGGCACAGTATAGCGGGGAGACCCGATCCCAAGTAATGGGAACAGGAGAGGTCAAAGAAGAAGAAGTCGTATCTCGCTAATAAAAAATATTAACCTCTACAAAAAGTAATGTATAACGCACTCTGGACTTGAACCACTACACCACAAACATATGAATCCTTGTATGAAAAGTCAAGGTACCCCAATTCTTCGGAAGTTTAGAATGTAGGCAGTCGCCGCTTGGGCTACAGGCGTCTTATATATTTAAGCTCAACTACGCGAAAACTAAAATGAAGAGCTATTTTTTATCGACATAAAACATTTCCAGTCTAATTGTTAAAAGAATGTATTTGGTATGCAAGTGAGACATGAGCCACTCATTCATGTAATGTGATGTAATAAGTATTAAGTTACAAACTTGTTTGTTCACATACCGCTTCCATCTACCATGTAAGTCGAGTTACTAATGAGAACAGACGTGGGCAGTTTCTTATACAAAGATATTTTTAAATGTTATATTTCCAAAAAACTCAACTGCCGATTTGGACTAGGCAAAAAATAAGATAAAATGTGTTGTAGCTACTGAGCAGAAATGGGCCACTGGAGCAAACTGGAGTGCGACTTAATAAACCAAATAACTGTACAGTTAATAAAACACGTCGCGGCGGAGGTGCACGAGATATTCCGAACATTTCAATGAAGCAATTTAACCCTCGCCCGCTCTCCTAAACAAAAGCGCATTCCTCAGGCTCCGGTCCGCTCGGCTCAGCTCCGCTCCGCTCGAAACCGCTCCACGCATTGTCCGCAAAAACCTGCTAAATGCTAATCCGGGAACATTCGCCGGGACTCGACCCCCCACTTCAGCGTCACCCCGCTATCGTCGTAACGCCCCGCTGGGCTCAATTCTAATGGAGTTTTTTAAGAAACGCAGAATAATCGTTGCGAGAAGAAAATTAAGCCATCTTGGGTTAAAAAGTCCAAAAGTGGAGTGTGTCGCCGGGGGTGAGGCGGACGCGCGCGGGCTGCCCCGGCGGGGGGGGGGGGGGGGGGCAGGGGTGAGCTATAGATTTTTCGGGGTGCGTTGTGTCGCCAAAACAAGCGTTTAGACGATACTGTTGCGACAATTACCGAGTAATGCGATCCGACACGCGGAGGTGTGAGGCGTATCATGTCGCTACTGATCTATTTAGGTCGAAGGACGATGTACTACTTCTGTGAAGTGATCTGTAACTATTTCCAGGATTCTTTTGTAAACAATATTTTCCTGTATCGGTTCTAACTCTTTTTCATGGAATCCATGAATTCCTTGACAGGATCATATTGATACGATACGTACTTAGTATCGACTGAGACTCAGAGGTCAGTTGTAACCAGCTATATTATGTGTGTGTAGTGGGTTCATAAGTCATTAGACCCATTATTGTAATAACCGCAAAAAAAAACAACATAAAACAAAACCAAAAAATGAAATGAAACTAGTTGTCGATGTTACAATACTGAACAAAAAAAACACCCAATTAACGTCAAACTTTTCTCATCCCTACAACGACTGAATTAATATCCACCATTAATAAATAAATAACGACTTTAACAAATTCATTACTGCGATACGTTCATAACATTTACATAATGGCATCGTCCCTCGGCGCTAAATAACTCATTGTACATAACAGCCCAATTTATATTCAGCTGGGACATTATCATAATCGGCCCTTGCTTGCCAACCTCACGGGGCGAAACGAGACGCAAGATACCCTGATCTGTAAGCCAGATAGAGATGCAGGAAGGCTATTTGGTTTCGGCTGAAATATGAGCGAGATGTTAGGTTTTTTTATTGGACTTTTCAGCTTGTAATGGGGATATGTATTAAGGGCATATTCGAAGGTTATCCATGTGTGTTGTATGGGCAGCCCAGGAGCGATGTGTGGAGTTATAGCCACAGAAATAAAAGGATAAAATAGGAAAACAAGCAATCATATTGATTACAGTGTGATGATTATACAGGTATATAAGATAGCTTCATGGTCTTGCAAGTTATTGGCTTTCTTCGTTCGTTATAATATGGGAGATCACGGGCAATCCATTCTAATATTATAAATGCGAATGTAACTCGGTCTGTTTGTCTGCCTGTTTGTTATTTCGTCACGTGTTAAGGGCTGAACGGATTTGGATGAAACTTAGCACACTGATAGACCATGTCCTGAAGTAGGACATATAATTATTTGTTTGAGTATGTTTCCTTGGGATGATTTTTGACTTTGGCCGAAGCTGCTGCCAGAAAATATTTTTCCATATTATCACAATAATTAGTCATGAGGTTATAAAGTTTAATAACATATACATATGTACAGTTTATAACCCCATGACAAATTAAATAAACATCTTTAAGTATTTAACATTTTAAGGTACATTATATTAAAACCCTGTTGTCTTTTCAAGTTGCTACATTACAATTTTAAATGGCGCGCAGTTAAGCCTTTCTGCTCAGCGAATAGAATGGGTTATGTTAATTTTAGCGCAAACTGACATTAACTTATGTTTCAGTTGCGCTCATTCACTTTAGTTTACAAACTGAATGTAACTACGTGGTGTTAAGAGGCTTAATTTTGTTGAAAATTAATTATTTTCTGATGTATTCATAAAACAAGTAGCTTTGCCTGCGGTTTCGCTCGCGTGAATGAAGCTTAACACCGACTCCTGGGCTCCATCTATCACTAGCTACATGATTTTTTTTCGAAATTGGTTCGGCGATTTAGGAGTGGAAGCGTAACAAACAAACGAACTCATTTGAGCCTTTTGTATTAGTTGGATTTATTAATGATTCGTGGTCCACAGGATAAGTCGTTGGCTTGAACACGCTTATACCAATAAACATATGTATTGTAGCAGCAATCTTGATCACTTTTCTACCAGTAGGTAGATGTACGCCTGCATCACACAACCATGCAGAAATTGTGCTTTTTTCATACCAAAAATTTTATGAAATACTTTTTCCGTTACTGCAGTTAGTCATATTAAATTCCCGAAAAAAAGTAGTACCTAGTAGAACAAGGAACCGGCCCATGTCGCGGCAACACACTCGCAGTTACTCGTACTATTAAAGCATATTCTTAATTCCGACAAAGTGTTCAGCGACACTTTGCTGTACAAGTAACGCGGGAAATCTCGCGCTGCACAGGTCGAGTGTCCTCTATTATTGTTACTCACACCACACGCTGAAACCAACCATATCACTTCAACCCCAAGGTCTAAATTAACTCTACCCGTTGTTAGTTTCGTTTTCAGGCTAATTAGAGGCGCGGGAGGCAGCGCCCTGACTAACTCATTTTGAACCCTAACGCCCGCCACTAGAATATAAATTGGTGTTCACGCCTGACTTATTGTTTGTTTGCTAAATGTTAGCGAAAGTTTTATACGACTGTTGGTTATTTTGTGGTCGAAATGGTTTTTGTAGATCTGGAAATATTTTTCAAACATGTGCATTTAATTCATATTTAAATTGGTGTATATGTGTATTTTCTTACTTATTTACACGTTTGATTTGCGCCACCAATCGAACTACTTCGCTAATAACAGCAGCAGGCCAATCACGACCTCTCTGAAGTTATGCTTTAAAACACTTATCTCCACTTCCTTCAACGAATCATAATTAAATACTGCTAAATAAAATACAAACAATTTCAAAGCATTCTACGAAAAAAAGAAACGGTAGATAAGTAGAAACACCCAGTGCGGCTACGCTATGCTACGCCACTGCTACGAAGCTACGCCTACGCTACGAAAGTGCTACGAACATTCGAAACTGCTGCATGATGAAGCTACATCATTTTGTGCTATTACTTCAAAATTGGGGGATCTTTAGGTCAAGAGTTATTACTTCAAGGCAAGCGTGCTACATCGTCGACCACATCATCGCTTACCATCAGGTGAGATTAAGGTCATACGAAAGCTTTTCAATAATAATAAAAAAAATGTTTTTTATATAGTTTTTCATAGTGATCCTAGTTTTAAATTGAAGCAGGCGCAGCTGGGCGTTTTTCCTAGTTGTGTGAAACTAGCTATTAGAGCCGCAGCGTGGTTCTTTGTGCGGAGGTGTCGGGCCGAACGCTCTCCACTCCCTCGCGCGCACACACGCCCGGCGTATGGGGTGTGCCATGGTGTGTGAGTGTGTGTGTGTGACGGAGCTTTGTGCAGCACTACTAATTGTTGTTTTATCTTTGATTTGTTGATGCTTTACGTTGCTTATAAGTATGTAATCTCTGTGTAGCTTAGTGGTAAGTCAGCTGTATGTTTAGGAACAAAGATTATATTACACGTTACCGATACAGGTCTGTTTTAATGTAGGCATAGATAGATCGAAAGGTATAAAATATTGTTAAATAAAAACTGCTACTGTGCTGTTTCGTTTCTTATAAACTTTTAGCATTGTGTTCATTGCTAAGTACTGATGTAAAACCAATCTATTTTGCCAATATTTTTAGGGTTTATATAAGAAAAAAATGCAGTAAGATCACTAAAAGCCAGGTAATATCTGACTTTCATAATTTATCATGTCCTATTTGAAAATCGGGAAAACGATAATGACCACATCCCAATCCTTATAGTCCACAACGCAACGATTTAAGATTCAAGCTGCCTTCAGTATCCTGCATTCTTGTTATCTTATTATTCAGGTTAAAGGTTTTAATAGAAATTAATTGAAATAGGTATTTCAATAGTAGACTAGCCTCTATACCCACTCCAAGTCATGTCCTCCTTCTCGACTCCGCCGCGAATCATCAAATGGACAGTTACATCTTGTTGTGTATGGATATGAATGGAGAACTTTTTCTGTTGTCATAGCGACTGAGTCAAGTGGGGGTCCTCCAAACTGACTCGGAACGGCTGCTACAACTGACTTTGATTATTTTGACGTGGTAAATTGACATTAATATCTGTTACTATATCCGCCGAAGCATTGTTTGCTGTTGTCAACATCAACCAATAACGCTAACTGTCCAGAACGGCACGTCACCGGCTCTTCCTATACGGTACGGTACGGTACGATGCGGCGCGGCGCGGCGCGGTGTAGCCTAGTAGCAGCAGCGCCGGCACACCGACACAAGTTACGGCACAAGTTAGAAGATGCCGCGGTGAACTAATGCTTACTTACATTCTGGTAAATATCAGGCCTTCAAGTTTTTATTTTCTGCGCAATCAGATTGGTATTAGAAAACGATTAGGACAATTTTCGTGACAAAAGTAACTCTTCGTATCGTTCAAAAAAAGCCATTCAGTCTTCATAAAAGCTGGTCAGCTCTTTACCAGCCATTTCATAAATTCAGCTATGTATAGTGCTTCTACTTTCAGTAATTTCAGTTACAAGCTTTTTATAAGCACAGGGTTAAAGGAACAACACACTCAATAAACAAACGCTCTTACTTCGTGAACAATTTCAAAAATTAAACATCTGCTCATTTTAAATACTGATTAGCATATGACTAAAGGGCGTTTTATAATACGGCAACAAGTACCTACTAGTTCCGTCAAAAAACTATCATCTTAATTTCAAATCGCTCTCTCCGACCCTCCACCCGCTACCTCCTTTCCCCGACACCAGTCCCGAACAAACTGGTTGCAGGGAAGGGTTGGCGCACACACACACAAGCACAGCGCCGCGGAACTCATTATGTGCCGCGTGTGTGTGTGTGTGTGTGTGTGCGTGTGTTCCAGCGGTTGTGCAGACCAATAACCGACCTCCCATTCGGGTTAGGAGTCGCTACCAGTAGCGGATATACGATGCTTGTTACTGAAGATCGTGTTTAGACAGCTTGTAATGAATATTAAGAAACATAGTTACTATAGGTACTTCAATAGTTTTGGAGTACTGATTGTACTACGCGAATCGCTACAGATGTAGCTAAGTAAAATATATGTATAGGTCACCGGATATTTGCAATCTCTGTAAGATTATAAAGTATCTTGAAAGATTTTAAACTCCCGATAAACTGTCAACGGAACATTTGGAATATTTTTTACGCATCGAAATTTGATAGTCTATAATCTCTCGAAGTCATTCCGAGATATTGTGAACCAACATAAACTGACGACATCTTGGCAATCAATCAGTGTACGGTTCTACAATTTATCGGATTTTTTTGCCAACCTAAGTTGCGGATCATAGGACACAGGGAGCTTAGAGCTCCCCGACATGAATAGGTTAAGTTCGAACGGTATAACGGGAGATAGAGTGAGCGAGCGAAGCGAACCAACTTAGCTCCCGTCATGCCATTCATGTGAGGTTCCTTTAAGCCCTGCAGATAGAAGGCGCCCCGCGCAGCAGGGCTCCATCGTCGAGGTTGGTAAGTTGAAATTTTATATACTTAACGCTTTGTAACTTGTTATTCAACAATTTCTTTCTTTAATCATCATCATCATCATATCAGCCGAAAGACGTCCAATGCTGGACATAGGCCTTCCCCAAGTGCCAGAACAACCTGTCCTGTGCTTCCCGCCATCGACTGGCTTCCCGCGAACCTCACCAGTTCATCAATCCACCTTATGGGAGGCCTTCCAACGCTGCGTCTTCCGGCATTCCAGAACTTTTCGGCCCCATCGACCATCTGTTCTGCGAGCAATGTGCCCCTGCCCACGGCCACTTCAGTTTGGCAATCCTTCGGGCTTTGTCGGTAACCTTGGTTCTCTAGCAAATACCATCAGTCCTGATTCGATCACGCAAGGAAACTCCGAGTCCCAGCCGAATCAGATTTGACGGTTGACCTCTTTCTCAAAGATTAAGATTACCTAACTGGACCGCATGTCCCAGGTAGACATACTCATCTACATCTTCGAATGTAGAGTCTCCGATTTTAATAGATCACTTTAAAATTATGATTCAGATGTCAGTAATAATATCTATCAAAGACAACTCAAGTTCCGTGGAAGTGATATCAACCAATACATTTACAATAGTCGAAGAACACATAACCAGGATACACGGCTACTCCGATCTAAGCTAATGCTTAACGATCGCACATCAGTCAGTGCGCCCCCGCCGGACTGGGGGTCCGTGGGCATGCTAATAACCCCGCTAATGTGCCCGTCTCATTGCAGCCGCGATCAATACGGAACCCGGAACGTATGACCCACATAGCGCTTCACCGAGCGAGGCGGCTACTGAAACTGTTGTATTAAAAAAATAGTGAATTATAGTTATTTGGATAACGCAATTACATAAATGAGGTACATACATGATTTAGTTGCTTTCTTTTCAGTGACAGCTGGCTCACTATCGCGAATAGGCTCTGTTAAATCCACCAAACCACGTTTAATTTTGTCTTTGATTTACGTGCATTGTGCAAATGCTCAAACATAAATGTATGTAATAATTTGTTTTTCAAATAAGTTTACAAAATTTATCAAAAGTAGGAAAAATAATTCATTCCGCTATTTTAATTAATTGTGAAGTTTTATAGGGATACATATAGGAGGGTTCATTCTTATTCCTATAATAAATGATTACTTAGGATTTAACCCAAAATCTTGTTTTTAATATTAGTTTGAGCATTGCAGCATATTCTTCGCAAGTTGAAGATGATTTTTTTTAGTTTCTAACTTAAATTCACAAACTAACATGTGAAATCACTTGGTTTTGTTAAGATGATTTAACAGACAATAAACACACGCCATCTAACGAGCTCCACAACAAGAACAAGGACGGCTGCCCCCCCCCCCCCTCACTAGATTACCATTCAACTCCGACTAAAACAACAGTCACACGAGACCTTAAATCAATCACCAGAAAAGGTGGCGAATGACCACTAATTTAGTGAATACCCTCATTCTGATCCTCGGGCCCTTTATCACACATCGTACCACAAAGAGGCTTTATCAGGCCCTCTTTGTGCCCCACAAAGGTCTATTCTGGGAGGTGTGAGCCTCTTTGAAGCACTATTTGTAAGGCAGTTGTTTTTTTGCGGAGGTGTTGGATTGAGGCTGCATCAGCTCTCGAGCCTGAGCATTGTGTCGTAAGTAGGTGTGTGAATATCTTTTGTGCCCCAAGTGGATTTAGTGAGATGTTTTGTCTGTTCACTTCGGTTTAAGTGTTTTGATTATTTTTGTGATTGTTTTCGATACCTACTATACTTAACTATAACAATCAAATCTGTGGAAAATCGAGGTGAAGTGACAGTGATGAATGAGTTTAAAGTTACATTCCTATTTATATCACCAAATTAACCGAGATCGGTTCAGACGTCAAATTTACGGCTGATAAAAAGGTCTGTGGGACTCTGATCGCTTATTATGGATTAAAAAAGGTTGTGTTCAAGGGGGATTTCTCCAAGAAAACAGTATTATCGGAGGAACAAATAAAATGCTGAAAACTTAACTTACTACCAATCAAGTAAGTTAGACCATACACAAGCTAGGTTAGGTATATGATACATTGATAAAAATTATACAGCACTCTACATCTGTTACGTGGCCATGTAGATTACAATTATGAACTAGGTGCAATACATCATTATCAAGGAGGAGTTTTTAAATTCTGTTTCTTATCATAATAGGGGGCATAATCATAAAAGGGCATCAATATACAATTGAGAGGCTAAATTATGTCGGTTAAATAGGCCTTAAGGTAGAACAGAGCTATAAAAAGTTTATAGGTAACAGAACACATTAGCATGAACATTTTAATTAGTAACAAGAGGTGTGCAAAACAAGTAATATATTATTATACCTAATATGTAGGTAATAAATAAGCATAATGTTATAAGTAATATTGAAATGTGAAGGTTAATCACGGGTTCCAATAATAAAAGTGAAGTGAATGATGAAGTGATTGGCCTCGAGCGCTATCCTTATTGTTCGTAGGCCTTGTACAGTTGTTCAACAACGATAAATTAAAACAATTTAAGTTAATTACATTAAATTACCGGTTTATTACACCCATTCTCTATAAATTAATATCTAATAACCGATTTAGTTGGACCTGTTGTAGTCGCAGCTGAATTCCTGAAAATGGGCCTGCAAGCGTTATAACTTATGCGATAGCTCCTCGGTACCATGATATCTGATTTAGATATGTCACCGGAAAATGGTAAACTTCGTAAGATTATTTATATTAGAGTTTACAATCTCTCAAGTTATTTTAACTTGAGAGATTGTAAACTCTCGATAAACAGTCAACTGACATTTGGAATACTTTTACGCATCAAAATTTGATAGTCTATAATCTCTCGAAGTTATTCCGAGAAATTGACTGACACAAAATACTGACATAAAATGGCTACAAATCAGAGCACAAGTCTACAATTCACAAGTCCACAATTTCTCGGACCGGCAAGGAGATATTATAGAATACAAGATTTTGATTCGTATAATTGTAGAACAAATGTTCATTTTACAATTTATCGAGAGTTTACAATCTGGCAAGATATTTTGTAATCTTACGTAGTTTTCAATTATCCGGTGACAGGTACATTGATTGTGTTTCAAAACATGAAAATTGAGGAACCTATTATTTACAAAAAAATCCAAGCTAGGTGCTGTAAAGGCATTTGGACTCTGTTAGGTCACACGAACTTCTATTTAAATTAAATTGAACAACGTATATAACTCAGTCACTTCCGTGTACTTAAAATCTTCGTTTACACGTGGTAGGATACAAAACCTGAACCAAGAAGATTATCTACTTAACTTTAAAGTCTTGAGCTTAGTACCACTTAAGTTAATAACGGTAAGCCAATAACGAAGAGATCGACGCGCACGCATGGACGCCGCCATTGTGCGATCATTGTGCGCCGGCGCTTTGTCTTAGTCAGCTCTTGTACTTAAACACACGTGTGACGTGGGTCGACGTTGATGTTAACTTTTTTAATTAAATAGAGTTCTTTACAAATTATAGCAATGTTTTATGGAGTTATCTGAAGCTCTTATATTACCGCTGCTTGGTATATCTTTAGGTGAAGAATAGGTGCTATTCATAGAACACAGCCTGAGACATCATGAGTACCTTAAAATGATACCTTTTTTTCACAGATGGGAAATCATCAAATGATTTCTTCCACTCTTGGTGGAGCGGAAGGGTGTGTCATACTTTTACTGACTAAAACTCATCCGTGTTCCTCCTAAAGCTCTTTGCGTTCCTGAGCCGCGGTGACTCTTTCGAACAAAGATACAAAGTAGATACTATTTTCCAGAAACTATTGTAGTTGCATAAGAAGTTAAAATGCTTAGTTACAATTTAACAGGATCCTGTAAATGACTCTCGTTCTGGAGGAACTAAATAAATGTAACCTTTCCGTCTTCTCTCTCATTATGTTGTTAAAGATAACTAAGAGAAGGATAGGTTTAGGTTGTGATGTGTCCCTAACTCCCTAGGGCCCAGCGATTGCCGATTATAACAGTCTACCGCACCTTCTGAGTATTAACATTCTAATATGTCATAGTTATTTTTATATTTGAATTTTAAGAAACATCAAATGAAACTTCTTTCATTTGCTGTTGGAGCAGTGTTTAGTCTTCCTGTGAAGATTAGTTATCATTTTATATGCATAGAAAGTACAATATCTGAGGATCTAAGTTTTTGTTAAAATAAAAATTCCTTCTATTATCAAGGTTTTCCACTAAAATCCCCCAATTGACTATAAGTTGATGGATAACAAGCTTAATACAAAAAGCAAATTCATGATAGGTGTTATTCACAAATTTACAAAAACCACAGGTAAGTATCTCCTTTTTGTGTGTACTATAACTTAACTAGGTAGTTGTTAACGAAAATCAAATGTTTAAACGAAAGCCAATTTCCTGTTCCTACTGGTCATAATAAATTTAATTGTAATTTTATGTTAACTAGCGAGCACCTGATCAGTTACTTATTTAGGTTTCATTGGTCACTTTGAGTGCCCACAAGTTATCTAATTAATTAGACGTAGGTATATTCTAAAACTTAGCAATTCTACTGAAACTCAATTGAACAAATTACCAGCTACTGCTGGAATGTGCCTCCCCCATTCACGCCATTTTAATTTTATTTTTCATGTCTATTTAGAATATCATTTGAATTCTTTTCGAATAGGAATCTTCCTCTCAATATTTTTCTCCTTAAAATTGGATAAAAGCTCTAATAGAAATCTTTACAAATACTTAATAATTGACTTGAAATCATAAACGTAGACATTATCTAGGTATATGTTTACTGTTGTACCCAAGGACTTCAAAATATACTTTAGACCTCTGATTAAGTTTCGATATTTCTAGCTAGCTAGAAAACACCAGCTTCATATAGTTTGAACAGACCAAAGAGATTAACAAGTGTTACTTAAAGCTATTAATAAAATAAATATAATTTCTCAGTAATGAAATTCTATGCAAATATGCAAATATAATAATATCTAAGCGCAGTGTTATACGACACCACATACGGAGGTGCAAGCCGACGCGTCGCGCCGACCGACGGCAAATGTGTTCCTTCGCTGATTTTATTTCAACACACTCCTGTGCTAACAAACTGTTCAATATTGTTACTGTATTCATATTAAGTCTAAAATGCTACAGAAATCTATAAAGATTCAGAATTTGTTCATGAAAACCTAACGACTACTTCAGTAATCAAATTCTTTAAATTTTTGGGTCAGCTCCGCTATTCCTGTTTCCATTTCATTTTATAAATCTACGTTTTCTTAAATAGGACAACTACTTTAAAATTTGATTTTTACATTATGTTATCTGAGACAAAAGTCTCCCTTTATTCTCAATCAGCTTTATACTATCATGTCCAACCACAAATTTTTCAGAACAGGTATCGGTTATTTCAACAAAACGTACAACTCCTAACAACCTGCAATCGTTTCATAGGTTATTCAAATGATCGCGAATAAATCCGCCGACGACATTCGAACGAGCAGTTTAATATTACAACACTTGGCTGGTTGGCGTACACTCGCGGCTGTAACCCGAGCCGGCGGCGGAGTCGGTATTGTACGCTAATTAACAAATAAGACAAAACCCCTAATTAAACGAAGGCACAATACCGCCACGTTAGTGCGAGCGACGCAGCGTAGCGCTGAGGGCACACCGCCGCGCGCCGCGGCGGAGCGGGTTTGAGTACTCCGACGGCTTGCTTCTAACTGAAGCAAGACTAGAACTTAACACCTTTTCACTTTATTTAGTGGATGAAGCATACTTCACTAAATGTCTATAACTGACCAAAACAATTAAAACTGTCTCCAGCTATTCGTTTGAGATCCTGCGACGGTATCTAACAGTTGTTTTGTTTTCAAACTCATGCTGTTGATGGAATCTAAACATGTAGGTACTTCCTAACCATTCTTAAAGGTATATATAGTAATTTGATCCAACTACCTACTCAGATCATAGTCAGGGACTCTGTCACTTTCTCCAGTGTAGGTAAAGCGTGCAAGTTTTTAAATAATTCAAAGTTGCAGCCAAGGTTTCTGTTCGTTATAATAAAATGTTAAGATGGACAACGGATCTAGTTGAAGTCTAAGATCTGCAGCTGCGGGTAGTAGACTGACCTGGTGGCGGGTGTAACAGCGGTGGTCCGGGCAGGAAGGCGGCTGCCACGGCAGCCTGCGCGTTGAAGGCGGCGGCGTACGCCACGCGGCTGGCCATGGACGCCGGCAGCGGGAACTGCGGCGTGTACGCCGAGCGCGGCTCCCGGCTCTCCGACAGGTTCAGCACTCTGTCTCCGTCTCTGTTCTCGAAGTATCGCTCGCGGCTCTCGCGGTTGTCGGACAGCCCCAGCAGCTCCTGGATGGCGAAGGGCGACCTCTGCGGCGCGCGCGGCGCGCTCGCGTTCGCGCTCATCGCTTGCATGGTGCCGGTGCGGCGCTCGAGCGCTGCTGGTCTACTCGCAGCTTTACTTTACATTACTGTACTTATTTTATTGTACATTTTTTATCAATTACGTTAACTAATTTATCACAATTTACTTAGGTCGTGTTTTCAATAATTCTTATTGCTAATGTTTTTATTCAGAAACGCACTTTATTAAAGTTTTTTTTTGACACTTCCTAACTCTAATAACTATTTGACTACATAAAATTAGGCCTAAGTGTTAGGCTGAATATTTGAAAATTCAAGAAAAATATATTATGAGTTTTCCAAGGCGGTGGAAAATTCGCGAAAATGATCGTTTTAGTGCTGTGTAAGTCGCGACACGAGCGCTCGCCGCGGCGTGTGCAGCGCTTCTGTGCGCGGCGCCGCCCGGCGCGCGGCAGCCCCCGGCGGCTCCGGCGGCACAGCGGAGCCTCACCAGCCACAGGTCGTATCCGCCGCGCGCCTCGCGCCTCCTACGACGTTCCGCTCCTGGGCGCCGCCCGCCTGGCGCGGCGCTACAAGGTCGCAAGCGCCGCGGCGGGGCGCGCACTTGCGCCCGTGCGCTCCTGCGCGGCGCCGCGCGCGCGGGCGGAGCCTACTAATAGCCAATACGGATATTTTGTTACCGCACTGTATTGGCCAGATTTCTTCGCGGGGACACGCCTACTCAACGGCTTGCCACCTGAAATGGAACTTTACCGCTAGCTCTTAAATACTAAAGTGTGTTGTATTGTGGTGGTTGATTTAATTTTGATTAATTGTAAGAAATGAATAGGCTCGGGGGGCCACGGCGGGCGCGCGGCGGGCGCAGGGCGGGGGGGCTGGCTCGATGGCGGCGCGTGAAAGGCTGCGTCTGCTCATAACACTGCATTATCAATCATTGGTCGTTCCTCCCGAAGCTCTCGCTGCCTGCACTCAGCTCTACATAATGACGCTGTGCTCGCTGCCTCCACGTCGCATCTGTTTGTACAGATCTTTTTAATCATGAAAGCAGTCATTATTAAATCAATATCATTAATGATTCTGACAAAGAAATTAATTAAGTAAATAACTATTTTGGAAAAACACTCAGCAGGCAGTAGGTACCTAGTGAGGTCAAGGTTGTTCAGGTGTTTCAGAATTTGTTGTAATTAAGAACTGATGATTTTTACTTTTAAATACTTGTTTTTTTTTTATTTAATTTATTTATTCAAATAGCTTTTAATAAAAATAAATCTGTAATAGATAGTGATCCTCCTGTTCCTGCCGGCAGATGGCGCGGCGGCGGCGTGCGCACGCACATGTGATCGCAGACTTTTAAAGTGTTCTAACGTAGCTTGTTCACTTTGATATTATTTCAATATTTTACAAAACGTCAGTAAATATTTAAGCGTTAGGTGTTAAAGTAAGTTAAATAATATGATACTCCACAGACCAGCGTTATATAGTGGTACTGTAGAACGCTCATCTGTGTAGAGCATTTCTTTTTTTTCACATTTTTCTTGACAATTCAGCTCTTCTTTAAGTTAACTGACTTAAGATATAGAGTTTTAACTTAATTTTTAATTGTATAGGTACAAGACGTTTAGATGATTCTCAGACAATGTCTTCACATAATTATCATTCTTTAATTAAATAAGAATAGTTTGACTTTACTTGAATGTAGAGGAAAAATTTAATTAGGTACCTCGTTGTAAAATAATAATCAGTTCATGTTAGTAATGCCCTTCATGAAAAAGTTAAAGAAGTTTATTGGATTATGGTTGACAAGTATTAATACCAAATTTAGGCAGTAAATAACTAATTGTCACTGCTGCACACACACAGCTGGACTGGAATTAATAAACAGGTTGAAAATTTAATAGAATCCCAGTAATTCGTTGAAAACCAGCGAAAAAAGTGTGACATCATTATCCTTATAGTTTTATGTTTAAGTTTAATACTAACTCAGAGACATACCTACCTAGTGACCACCGAGCGACTGTGGCATGCCAGGCGGGGGATTGGGTCACTTAAGTCTGAAAAACATTCATCGACTTACATCTAAACCTTGATAGAAACTGTTCGACATCGTTTTCTCGTGAAGATAAGATTACATTTTTGCCAAGCTTTTTCTAAAGATGATTTCTAAAATTAAGCTTAATTTTGTTGATCTTTTAAATTTTCTGTTGAGATAGGTTTTTATCTCATTAGAGAGTTCATAAAGATTTAAAAAGGTACATATTTCAACTACCTTTATTGAACTACGTTTATTAAATCGTTTCCTACATCATGAAAAGCTTTAAAAATATTTGTTGTAGCTTAACACTGTTCATTCCTGACAAATTTAATATGTTGGCAGACAAAGAGCCCACTAACGATATCTTCATCCCAGTTAATTGGTCATAGACAAGCTGTCAGTTGATGTGAACGTCACTACCCGTCGGCTCCATTCACATCTTAGTTATTGGTCTGCCTATCAAAAGAACGCACTCATACAAATACCTTAAAATAATAAACAGCTCACTAGGAGCATTACGTATGTCAAAGTACAATCATCAATTATAATAGAAAATAAGTGCCTAATAATGGCACAGAATAAGAGCTATCCTCAAATGAAAAGCCACACGGCCGAATGTTACCTGTTTAACGGTCTTACATTATATGAACAGCAGCTTGACAACATTAGCAATTGCTTCAATGTTAGGAGGTTGAAGACAACAGTATCCGCGAACCCAGATGCTGAAGTAATGGTCAGTGAGCTCTCCGAGCGGGTTTTCCTTCAACATCATAAAACGTACTTTCATAGGTACCTATTGCGATATTAAAAATTAAAATGATTCAGCAGCTGACGTTGACGAAATAAAACATTTTAATTAGGTAGCTAATTAGGTTTATTATTAGTATATATTATTATTTATCTCAATTTCAGTACAATAGAGTGTACCCGAATGCACGTGATATTTATGCAACTTTAAAAGTACACTCAGGTACAGAATGATAAATCACAGTGAAACACGGAATACCTCTATCTACATAAAATATTCTGGTTACCATCATCAACGAACCGCGGTGTGCTATTAGTTTCACGAAGAAGTATCTAAGCATTTGTAACTTGATGGCAATTTATAAACAAAACTCATTGCATAAAAAACAAGCCCAAATATCAGAACAACACAAACCCACGTCATTGATCGTTTTATATTTTATTGAAAACTCACTGGCAAAATTAGTTAAACTCAAGACCACAACATATTTCAGCCATTTTTTTCTCTGGAACAATGGTCAGGCAGGCATGAAGGTGTGTTCTCACGCGGCTGCGCGCGGGGGTGCGCGGGCGCAGGGGGCGGCTCGGCTTACGTGGCACAAAGCAGGCTCCGCCTTTGTGTTGTGACAGCGGATCACCGGCTCACGTCGCGTCACGTTCACACGACCTGCTCGGCCTTGTTTCTAAGTTGAAGACGTTTTGTGTGCTCTACGGCTTTGTTGGCAAATATTGTTGTGTGACGGTGTCTATTACTTTGGCAAACGATGGCTGTCAGTCAGGCACAGGTGCGGTCGGTGCGGAGCATATTCAGCAGTAGGCAGGTAGATCAACTTTCTGTAATGAGTGCAGTGCCCAGTAGTGCGGGTGGGCTAGTCTATGCTTATGGCCGGATTACACGACGCTCGATTTTAAAGTTGGGTAGTAAACTGGTATGTATAGTAGGCGCCAGATAATCGTAGAATATCGGTCATTGACCCACCTACATTTATTGACATTGTTAATTTGATAAACGGAATTAATGACACAAAACTGTCCCGAATCATCATCTCTCGTGATCCTTAACATGGTCTAATAATGAAAAACGATTCATATTTAATTGTTCAGGTACCTATGAGCAGTTATTAGGGAAAGGTCAATATACTTTATTCCACATTTATCTGGCGCCTACTATAGGTATAATATTCTGGCAGGGCATACCTAGGTATACTACAGCTGCATAAACGATACTAGACGCATATAGGTATTATTACAGCGATATAGACCGTGCAGTAGAATAATCTTATCCAGGAAGCGTGCACGCATCCTTAGACATGAGCGAGTCTAGTACACAAGCCAAGTTAATGAATTCAGTGGTGGGAGGCGCTGCGGGCTTAATATATAGAAGCCCATGCTCTTTAGCTAAAACATTATGTTTTAGGAATGGACAAGGACAAGTACCTACGTAACTATTGTCAAATAAAGTCAATAAATTCGTCATGGAGCGACTGCCACCGACTTTCACAAGATAACACAATTGAACGGAAATTCCGAAATTCAGATAAGACTAGCAAAGTCATCAAGATAAGTCAAAAGAGGGATGAATGAGTTCCACGATAACTGACAAATGCTTGTACTTTCTGGAGAGGTATACTCAAATCTGTGTAGATAGTACTTTCCTCTGAATACCTACCACTTGAAACATTAACGTACATGGTTCTC
The DNA here is from genome assembly GCA_905163435.1 of Mamestra brassicae. Lineage (NCBI taxonomy): Eukaryota > Metazoa > Arthropoda > Insecta > Lepidoptera > Noctuidae > Mamestra > Mamestra brassicae. Next base: position 373,195 of record LR990999.1, on the reverse strand, counting down.
ATATGATTTGACTAGTACGATTGTATGGACTTTAAAATACACTTTGACCTCTGAGTTTGCTTCGGTGTTTCTTCTCAGGGTAGTCAGCTAGGATTCTAAAATTAAAACGACCAAAAAAATTTACGTGTAAAAGTGTGAATAAGACTATGTGCATATGATAATTTGCCACTACAACCTAATTACAAAATCGGTTGTGGTTTATAGTTTAACGGGTTTGGAAAAAGAATTATTTACAATTACTTTTTTGTTTTGTTCATTACCTATGTATTTGTTAAATAAAGCTTACAAAATAAATGTCTTTTATCAGTCATAATGTTGTTTTGCGAGAGAAGTCTAAAACCGAAATAAAAAAAACCTATAGAAATAGTAGGTAAATATAATTTTCATATCCTATTAAATCTCAATTTCATACTTGTGAGACCCTTTAGATGTCTCATAATTCTACTTTATACTATCTTCTTCCAGCGGCTTAAAATTCGGAAATTATCAACGAAGATAAAAAAGTATCTAACGTCCTTTTCCTACTCTATCTCAAGACCATTCATCAAAATTGGTTCAGTGGTTTCGGCGTGAAAACGTAACAAGCAGGCATTTACTTTCGTATTTACCTAACTATAATATGAACTGTGGATTTTCTTTGGAAAAGTATATATAATAACTCTGACTTTTCAATTGTAAAAGAGAGCTACATCTTAGTGAGTAGTATCAACAAGCTCACTCAAAATGTGTCGGGTTCCGTGTAGTTTACAAGAAGCTACCGCGTGTCTGACCTCTTCAACCTTTTTACTGGTTGCTACTGGTTGTTACTGGCTGCTACTGGTTGTTACTGGTTGCTACTGGCTGCTACTGGTTGTTACTAGTTGTTACTGGTTGTTACTGGTTAGAGCAACATCACTTCGGGACTTTTGGTCAGACTTTCGGACTACCCGTTACGAAAGTCCAAGATTCATCAATGATCGCCAGGACCGGCTGCTCAACAATCTCTCAGTAGTGAAGTAGTGACTTCATTCAGCTAGTAATAATCGTCTACGGGTCTACACCTATAAGCTAGTACTACTCGCAGTTCTGCTCTAATAAGAGAGGGCACTATTAGAAGCTTTAGTTTAAATCATCCTACTTGAGATTTCTTCATCGACCTCTTCCTTCATCCTGCTCTTAGTCTTTATTTCCACAGACGTTTGTGTTCCATCATTTCAAGTGCGCAATGTGTTTTGCAAGCGACGAACAATTTATAAGTAGGCAATAAATTTAAAGTAGAATAAATTTTAATTTAACCCAATATTGTAATTTTAACAGCCTTTTGGGCACGTTACCTGTGGACAGCGATGCGGAGGAATTTTTTCGACACCATTGTTTAGATTTAGTATTTTTTGTTTTACTAAATAAAACAAAAAATACTAAATCTAAACGAGTTACGAGTTTTCCATTTTTTATTTACGTGGATAAATGGTAATAAACGGTTAAAAAAAATAGTTTGTTGTGTATAAAACCTATTGAATTATTTAAATTAAAGATAAAAATATAAGATAACAAAATATTTGCGAAAATCTGCTTCTACGTTTATGTATCAGCAGACAAGCAGGCTCATTCGAGCTGCCGGCAAATAACTAGTTAATTAATAATCTGCGTATGAATCAACTTTGTATATTATCGAGATCACCTGAAAATACAATGTGTTTGAAGCGGTATCCTAATACATTGTTAATATGATATCGTCTAATTACTTACAATTTATATCACGAGTTTGGAATCCTATTTCCAACACTTTATTATTTTCCTAGATAGAAAAATAATATTTCTATTTAGTCCGTCCGTAAGATTAAAAAAAAATAGACACGGTTTTGTTGCCATTTCAAATTGTTAAAAATTGACAAAGATACCAGCACCAGCCACCAGCCACCAGCACCCACTCTCGAACTTTGATGTGCATCAAAGTTCGAGAGTGGGTGCTGGTGACGTTACGTTACAGTAAAAAAATGTACTTGACGTGACTTCAAGCGAGTTATCAACGCACTGTATCGTCTTCAATTTTTGTACACGTGGAAAAAGAAACAAAATGTTTCCTAGTTATATTAGACAAATGAATGTATCAATACATGCAGTATCATGCTTATGTACCTAAGTGTTACAGTGCACAGATTTCCAAGCTGTTACTGTAAAGGCCTGTATATAATTAGTTACACAGAAAATAAGCATTTGGGTTTTACGGTAGTGTGAGTTGTGAGCTGTTTTAAACTGTTCGGTCCGACCGGACGTCTTTTTTGTCGGCAAATAATTATTTTTGGAAATCAAAATTTGGGCATTAAGCCACTTTGTAAATGCTTTACTGAAATCAAATTTCCGCTGGTAACCAGCGGTGTAGCTCCGTCCCGCACATGAGTCCCAGCATTATGCTAAGTCAGCCATTTTGTTTTGCGCAGATGTGATACCTACCTAGATGTATTTACCCAAACTGTTTTAGTGATGATATTATACTTGGGGCAAAATAAAAACATTTTTTTTTTCTAATATAATCAGGATTGTCTATCTTGTTATACATATACCTACTGGGCTAACTTCCTATAGCCCATTTGAAACCATGGCATGAATATTGAACGTAAACGCCTTCGATCTATTAATTCAAACCTCAGATGATTCGTTTCTGCTGGTGATTTGGACCGAAGTTTCTGCTACTCCTGCCAAGTCTAGATAAATAGTCGACTCAATACAGATCCGTAACGTGCTACTTGTGCAGCTAACACATTGCCCGTCATTATAAGCCTATATGCCTTCAGGTCTCTACGACCTGCGGTTTATGTTGTGTGTTGTCTGTAAGTCGGAAAGTCAGGAATTTGATTCTTACAGGATTGGATACGTAGAGACCGACTTTCGCACTTGTTTTGTCTTCTTCTTGTACATTACCTTTATTGCTGAATGTCGTATCATGCCCTTAAAACTCTGACGAAGTTGCTGCAAAGCTTTTCTGACACGTAAATGCATTAAACTTTAAACTAAACAACCTACTACGTTAATGTCGTTACTGGCGTGTCATTTGAATATCTTTGGCAGTCGTAACGGAAGGTTGTCAGAAGCCAGAAAATTTGACAGCAGTCTTGCCGAAGGGTATCCAGGTATCTCGTTACCTATTGGGCTGTGGAGCTCAAACAAGCAGTCGCTCTACGTAAAATAATGGCACTCAGCTGAGCTGGCCAGTTATGCCGCATACTCATATGTTTTTTTTTGGGAAATCATTAAATGCCTTCTTCCACCCTCGGTGGATCGGAAGGGCGTGTCAGACTCTTACTGACTCAAACCCATCCGTGTTCCTTCTGTGTTCCAGGGCCGCGGTGATTCTTTCGAACAAATCCGCAACCATGGCAGATATTAATATGATGCTCATCCTTCAACTCTTTGACTGATCTACTCTGTCAATCCAAGGATTCTGACAACTAAAAAGTTTTGTAGATTTGCAGAGAAAATAGAATAAAAAGGTGGTGTGTTCTTGTAACAGTACTAACTATGTACATATAAAAAAAACACAAAAATATGAATTTGAGGTTTTTGTTGATAATGATCCAGATTCCAATTATTTTGGTTTTACACTTCTCTCTTCTACAGTAATAAAAACCATTGGAATTAAGCAACACTCGTCGAGGTCAGTCCGGGGATTGGTGGCCATCCACATATTGACCCTGCTCAGCACCCGGAAAACACTCTTTGACATTTGTCACGAGTAGTCAGTCAGAAGCCCGATAGTCTGACACCCACCTTAGCAGTGGGTGTCATGTTACCCAGTACATGGGCTGTGGAGATCAGGCAGTAGTGAATTACTTAGTATTCGCCGGCTGATAATCGGCTGTTGAGGTAGTAACAGCCGATTTAGAATGAACGCCAACCCCGACTTAGTGGGGAAAGACTTCTCCTCTTACTTCTTCTCTTTAATCTATACTTATAATTTTGGATGGATGAATGTTTGTTACTCAATCACGTCAGAAGGGCTCAACGGATCTTTAAGAAATTTGGCACAGGGGTAGATTATAGTCTGGAATGACACTTAAAATACTTTTCATCTCGGGAGTATGTTCCCTTGGGATAATTTTCGACATTCACGCGGGCGGAACCGCGGGCGGAGCCGCGGGCGGAGCCACGGGCGATAACTAGTTAATTACATTATTTTTATTTATAAATTCGGTAAAAATAATAAATACACTACGTTTATCTTCAAATTGACAGAACTTCTAATGGCCTAAGATCCCAGAGCCCCCAGTCCCTACCTATTTTCTCAGAAACCAAATTGTGTGGGATAGAGTAGTGTTATACTTTGTATGAGAGTAGTGTAAGTATATGTTAGTATGTACGTACGCATACCTGCTAGCTTGGGCCGACAGCTTCATATACAAAAAGTTAATTTTACTCCTAGCTATGTGTAATTCATAAAAACTTACTTACTCTGCGTAGTAAATGCTTAATAGTACCTACTTTATTGTTACGGACAAGAGAGAAGAGTAGTATCATCTAAAAATCAAGGTGTTTTGAGATTTTATGCAACGGGTTAACTTATTACTTGTCGTGGGTTCGATTCCCACCCAGGACAAATCTTTGTGTGATGAGCATGATCATTTGTTCTGTGTCTGGGTGTAATTTGTCTATAATATGTATGTATTTAGAAATATATAAGTATGTTTATCAGTTGTCTGGTTGCCATAGTACAGGCTCTGCCTAGTTTGGGATCGGATGACCGTGTGTGAGTTGTCCCAGGATATATTATTATTATTATTTATTATTAATTGCTGTTCAAGAGTCAACAGCCTGCCATATTATAAACCGAGTCACAAAAATGCGGAAGCTGCTTCGTATCAGACATTCATAAAGATAGTCCGATAGTGCAGAACTAATTAGGTCTTCTACAGATTTTATAAAATGCAAAAATGAGCATTCATTTTTGGTGATAAATAACAAATGCACAATGTAAAAAAAAACATATTCTTGCATGTACTAGCCTGCACTTAAAATAGCGCTGTGCAAAACAAGTCTCTGAATTAATAAGTGAATTAGTTTATTTATTTATTCATTTATTTAAAACTATGTAAATAACATCTTTATAGGTATAAAGCCAATGCGATGTCACTACCGCAAAGATACTCATACATCAAACTTACAATGAACATCAAAAATATAATTTAAAATACAGTTAAAATACAATAAAAAATACAATCGAAATACAATTAAAAACACTTTTCAACATTTTCAATGCACTTCAGTGCTACTCGTTAGTTAGCCCAAACTAACAAATCTCGGCTAACTAGATAGTTTGCTTATTTTTGCGCAAGACGCCCTAAGAGAAGGTGATCAAGATCAAGAATGTATGATGCCAGTTTTCAGATTTGCCATGGCAGTGACGCAGCAGTCATGTTAATATAGTGACGAGGATATCCTTGGCTCCAGGTCTCTGGCAGACAAGGTAGCCCTTTGGAATCGTCTGGCGAAAAATAAAACAGAATTTGAAATAGGAATATGAAAATATGTTTTGTTTTTATTTGGGACTCCGGTGCTAGCCCTCGTTGAAGGTTGACGTAAAATGTATTATGAAAGTTTAAATCTAAAATATAGTTTCATTTTATAATAATATCACAAGTACCTAGCACTAGCGTGACACCGCTGGTGTTACAATATAGTCATGGATTATAGTGTTTGATATTGTCCGGCACAGTAATATAGATTTTAAACGAGTAAAAAACGAACAGGCATTTCGGGAGATCTATTATGTATTTCGTAAAACAAGAATTCTTGTATGAGCCTTACTGGCAGATCAATTCTAATCGATTTGATCGACACAACTACATAGGTAAAAAATTCTATTGACTGTTGCTTTGCTTAGAAACGAAACGTACCTGTCAATTACAGCCTTATTTAGGTACCTATAAAAATCTGGTTAGTTTTTATGTAGAATCTGCTAAACTGTTTTATAAATATTAACCTTAATTTTTAGCTCAACTTCTTATAGCTGGATTTAATTTTTGTTCGTGGTACCAACAAATGGATCAAGGTCCCTTTTAACACGTTGGTCAAATAATGTGAGAACCATGTAGGTTAATGTCTTCGGTTATCTCTAGATGAGAAAAGCACCTGCCCAGTCCTTGCGAGCATGTGTCAGCAATCGTGTTCAACTAGAAACGAAAGGAGGGAACGACTAGTGACAGACATAATTTGAAAACTAAAAATAATGATATATTAGATCAAGCATGTAATAGATTAGCTAAAGCACATTTTAAATTTATGTAAAAAAGCCGACCAAGTGCGAGTCGGACTTTCGCACGAAGGGTTTCGTACCATAAACCGAAAAAAACACGTTTCTTGTATGGGAGCCTCCTTTAACTTTTAATTATTTTTTTTAATAATTGTTGTTATAGCAGCCATAAAAATACACTTTCTGTAAAATTTTTAACTGTCTTCCTATTACGATTCTTGAGATACAGCCCGCTGACAGACAGACAGACAGCAGAGGCTTAGTAATAGGTTTCCGTTGGTAACCCTTCGGGTCTAGAACCCTAAAAAGGACACTGTGAAAACAAACATATTGCCTATTAAAAATTAGAGGATTATATTCAAGCTAAGAATGCTTGGAGACATGCTGGGCCTGCTCCACACGACAAGCTAGGTGTAGACGAATCGAGCACCCTAAGTCAATGGTTGATTTTTATGTTATCTACATAATTAAAAGTAGATCGTTTTTGTTATGAACGTCTTTATGAAAAACCAGAACCTTTATAGAATCATTGTGTCTGTCTGTCTATGCATCTGTCACAGCCAATTTTCCCCGAATCCACTACACCAATCCACTTGAATTGGAAAAGCTTGGTACAGATAATATGTAGTTATGTGTTCCAAAGACGGACGCATACAGTAGTAACTTTTACAAATAACAAAACTTTTAAAACGTTTTTCAAGCTGTGCAATGATCAAAATGGCTGTTTCTCTTTCATTTGTCACACACAAATGAAAGAGAAACAGCCATTTTGATCATTTCCAACATAATCTTGGAGACCAAGGCGAGCGCTTCCATCAAGACATAAAAATGAGTAACTACAGAATTCTCGTCTGTTCTTATACATGACAAGTTCTTAAGTCCCTGTTATTACTCTAATTAATATAATAATGGAAACTCTTTCATATTTACTTATATATTTGGTTTAGGTCCGATTGTAGATTCGGATATTAGCATCTGATAGGACTTCAGGAACCTTTGCCAATAATTCATAACGATTAAAATTAACAGATTGTGCTCCACTGAATGTAGATTCAGTTCGTGCAAGAAATAATATTTGCACCACAGCAACTTGTAGATTTTTTTAAATCTCCGTACCGACACCATAAAACCGACGAAATAATGTTCATCGCTGCAAAACAAGAATCAACTTCATTTCATGAATTCTATAAATAGAGTGAAACGTCAACTGCTAAGATGCACCGATAACTAATTGATTTTGTTCTCTTTTATCTATTTTCTATTTTTACGTATGTAATTTCAAGCCCAAGCAAATCTCTTTTTGTGAACCCAATACTTTATAATATTTCGTTGTGGCGACATTAACAAGTTATCCTGTGATGTGGCTAATTAAATTAAATTATTGCTGATGGAGTCATAGATACAATACAAGTATTTGGGATCTACAAGATTTTAATTCAGTCCATTTTTATGCTTGCTAACCATGATTTTGGGCTACTGATAAAGCTCTTAAAGTCCATGAAAAGCAAACCAAACCAAAAGGTTAGATACCACAAACGAATAATCATTCTAGAAAATTACGAACAAGAAACCAATTCATTTTCTTGAAACCTTCAGAAATCTGAATTTCAAATTTATTTGAAAATATAAATAAAATTGTATCAAGAAAATCCTTTCTCGTCGGTAGCAGCCCTATTGTAGTGACGTGCTCGTCGTAGGGCCACCACAAATTCGCGCAACACTACTTTTTATTGAGTGTCGCGGGCGCGGGGCCCGGGCGGGGACCCAAGCAGGGGGGCAGGGGCCCACCCCGCCCGGAGGGTGCATAATTGCGCGCCCATTGCACCTCTATGCAACCTATGAGCCCCACCAAACTCAGTTATAGGCATTTTGCGACGCGTATCGTTTTGTGTCGACGGCGACGTTTTATTTTGCCAGATATTTGTAACTGTGCGAACGAGTTGGCTTTTTGCTGAACGCCTCACTCACGACGGTTGACTGGGACGAAATATCAGGAGGCTTCATCGGTGTGCGTTGTTTTGTTTGGGTTCTTTCGGTTGATTTTCAAAATATATAAAAATGTGCCTATTGAGGTGCTCTGGTTTATTCAAGGGGACGTAACATCTAACTACGGTTGCAACTATTTAGCTGATCTCCAAATTGAAGTAGGTACCTACAGGGTAATGAACCTTATACAATACATTATTAATAATTATATTATGCTATGCTTAACATTATAAATCCAAAGCCGACACATTAATCTAGTCTTGACTGAACATCAAATTCAATACAGTCATCAATAGTAGCGAAAACAATTATGTAACTGATATTAAAATTCCGGCCCAATAGTTATAGGTTTTAATTTATTAATTCTCAAGTATTCGGAGCCTCCACCCTTGAGCAGTGACAGCAACTATGTGATATACTGATATATTAGTATATAGGTGATGTAAACGCGTTAAGAGCGGCTATGCGGCGCTATATCTACGGGCTAGGCCGGCTATGTGCTCTCCATTATACGGCATACTAATGACAGAGGGCGGTTGATTAAAAAACCTAAGTTGCGGGGCGTGGCAGCCCTACCGCCACCCGCCGCCCCACCGTCAGGGCTGTCACTACACTGTGATATAATTAGGGATATATTTTTTTAGATAAAGTATTCAAATTCGTTATGACGTGTATAGTGTGTTGGAAAGTCATATTTACTGTCGAAGAAACCTTTTGCGTCTCATCGGGATTACAACTTGTGGTTTCAGTTTGACACTTGCTTCAACAATTTACAATTAATTATGTTTCAATTATTAATTTGGCACTTATGTATGCATAATCTCGACGACATCAACTTGAAAATTCGGCTTCATTATCTAATTTGTTAGATATTAATTAAAGGTTTTATGTCTGTAAAATTCAAACATTATTTTGAAAACTGTCTCATCACATGAATTGTTAAATATATTTTTTCAAGTTATATGAGGAACCCTGAAGTTCTGTCAGAAGAACGATGAGTTATGTCAAATGGACAAGTCTTTTAAGGCTATAACTACTTCTGGTAATGCGGAAAACTCCAGTAGGAGACGACCCATAACTATACACTTATGACTAGATTTGACGCTACCTAAGCCAATGCTTGCTGAATTAAATACATTTAATAAAACTCATGTTTCTTTTTTTTTACTTAAACCTTCCAAAGGAATGTGAGTTACGAACAGCCTGTGTGTATGTTTAGTAGATCTATGCAGTGCCTACCTATGTGCCTACTAAAATAAGCTCTTCAAATCTCTTACATTCAGCAGTAGGTAACGTGAGAATTGTTCGAGACGTTTGCACAAACTATCAAAAACGGTTAACCGCATTAAAGTACAAATAGCTCATATTGCTCATGTGGCTTCTAGCATTAGGTACGGAATCATTTTCTGAGGCATCTCCACTGACAGAGAAATTGCTTTTAAAGCTCAGACGAAATGCTTGCGATCGTTTACCAAATTACAATCGATTGATAGTTATAAACCACTGTTCAAGGAACTTAATTTGCTCACTCTACCGTCAATGTACATATGTATATGAAATGGGAGTATTTGTTCACTGCAACTTGCATTAATTAGAAAAACTGCGCTCTCGCCGTTATCAGAATACCATTCATGTAACCTCTCATAAAACCGCATTTTTCAGCAAAAGTGTGCTAGGTATGGCCCCAAAAATTTATGATAGTATACCAGCAGCTATCAGAAATAAAGAGTGTCTGGGATCCTTTGAGAGGTCTCTGTTTAAATTTCTTTAGATAAATGTTACTACTCCATCACTGAGTTTACTACTGATAAACAGAGGTATGTCGATTCCGACTTGCTAAATAAGCACATTTGATTTTATTAATAAAATTGATTAAGCATGAATGTGTTTATTTGTCTAAGATTGTAATGACCTGTTTACCTAACTGAGATTTTTTTAATTGAATGATTTGTTTAATGTAATCTATTGACATGCCACCTGAATGGGAACTGTAATTGTAATTGACAAAACATAGCGCATATATATTACACAATATACCATCTGTTGCCCTACCTATGTTTAACAAAATAAATTATTGATTGATTGATACGCAAGTGGAGATATTGATAGAAATAGTCTGAGTGTGAGGGAGTCGTGTTTGGTTATGAATGTGAAGCAGAGGAATGAGTGACCTGAGGAGAGTGTTCAGAATAAACATGAATGAAATAAGGAAGAGCCAAGAAAATGTTATGGTTTTAATGACAGATCTACTAACGTTACGTGCTGAGAGGGATGTATAGAAGACTGGCAACCCACCCCATGTTAACACGTGCCAATTATATACACAAACCTTCCTCGATTATCGCTTCTTTTTGACTGAAACATCAACATCCGTAGGCTGGAAGTAGTACCTCCGCGGAGACACAGATGGAGGCAGACAACCTTTAATACTCTTTAGAGAAAAGAAAACCAGCTGCGCTGACCTCTATTACATTGGGATTCATAAATATCGTCGAAATAGAATGACGATTAGAAAGCACGTTAATCTTAACGTTCTTAGACTTATTCGGCAGAAGAAGGCATCTGAATTCTTTAAGCTAGCACATAACTAAGGTATCATTCATTTCTTATGAATGATACCTTAGTAATAAGGAAGCAGTGACGTCTGCCGCACCATAGGACATACATGGTCTGCATGTAAATCAACAGTGAGGCAGTGGGTAAATACTTTTGGACCTACTTCAAGCTTGAGACTCATTCGCTACTTCGAATGCAGAAAGAGACTGGACATAGTCATAGTAACCCGCTGTATTGGTATATGATAATGTCTACCTCGTTATGTACCTACATGAGAGCCAAGAAACCACAACTCAAAAATATCAGCTAAACATAACTAAGCAGATTATGTTTTGTTTAATGGGATGTTCAAATGCTGGTTTGGCAAAGTTGATATCCTACTTAATCACGATTCACTTACTTACAATCAATCATCAATAAACAATCAGTACCTATCTACTAATCTTGACTTTAAGCTGAGTGGAACTGTGTCCTAATTTGTAAAAAATGATGTTGAAAAAGATGTTGCTAATATTTTCAAGCTTATAATGAACGTTACTTAGAGCCTCTGCCGTGTAAGGTCTGCAAGCTTTGATTGTATATTTTCGTATAGAAAATAACACAAATGAACTAACTCACACACTAAGTTAAAGATTTATTGATAGATCTGTTAGGTGTAACCTAAACTAACTAGAACTAAGTACAAAAATAACCATCCACATTTTATAATACTTATTATTCAAATTTATGGTCATATGTTTAAAAAGTTAAAATCTTGGGCGCTGTTAAAGATATGAGTTTTACTTCTTATCAAACTTAGGTACTTGCTAGTTTCAAACTTTTAAACTTTGCTTTACCGTTTAAATCAACTAGTAAAAACAATATCTGATAACAAAAATACTGTTCACTTACCAATCCTCCGATGCCAAATATGATTGAAGATAGCCAAAGCCAGCAAAAATAAGTTTTTTATTAGTCCACTGCATTGCAAATTGCAATACATATTACACTAGTAAACAGCCGATAAATCACGCGCCGCCATTACAACTGTGCGCTAATAAATTGTAAAACAATGCACACGTTCCGCCGCCATATTAGCGCGGTCGGACACCAAGCCGCGCTATTGTTCCACCGCGGCCAATAATTAGGATCTGCCGCGCGGGCCAATCAGCGCCGCGCCAGCCCGCCGCGCGCTCTCCATTGGCTCGGACAACGCGCCAAATTGAACATTAACCCGTCGAGAGCTACGCTAATTACATTGATTGGGCATCGAGCGGCGAGCGCACACGAGCGCGACCGAGCGCGCCCGAGCGCTCCCGACGCGCGCCGAAAGCCGCCGACGGCGGCCGGCGACCGTTACTTCGTTACGATACAATGCGCTCTAATTTGTAATTAGAAGCCTTTCACGCGGAAGGGGGCCACATTTTTTAGTGAAGCGTCGAGGGAGGTTATTAGATTGTTACATAATGTTTAAATTACGCATTCAAAATCATTTGGAGGCGTTTGTGGAAATTAACACAAAGCCATTCATTGATCGGCATAATCTTTCTGAAAGGCATTAAGGATTGAAAACAAATTCATAATGAGAAGGCACTATGTACCTAATTCAATGAACACATTGCTGAGTAGGCAGCAACCCAACATCTTCACATTACGGTACCAGGCACAGGTACAAAATGAGACAATCTGTCAAGCAAAAGAAAACATGGTCTGCTGACTCCCCTTAACTACCTCACAGTCGAAAAATTAAAATTTTAGGTACCTACTCTATTTTATCCATCGCGATGAAACTCTGTTACTAACTTCCACACGATAATTAGAAAACCTTGATTTCTTTCGTTTATATTAATTTATTGAACTATTTTGTATTGTCGTGCGTCGCACCGTTGTCATCTTAAGTGCAGTTACTTAAAACTGTTTGTCTAGGAGTAGCACCCGCGTACCTACTCAAACACTTGGAAACAACGCCAACAGTCCGACGGGTTACGTCGGCCGGAATCTTAACAAGAAGAATTTTACCTATCTCTCATACCGCATGCAAATTCAATTGTGGCACTGATTCAAAATTGTTCCTCGTTATCAAAACTTCACATGTTAAGTTCTTGAAAACCGATTACAAAAATGGGTTGCTTCTTACATACCTGGTTAAGACCAGTTATTACTCTATTTATTTTATTTTCATGCACGTTGAAAGCTATTATGTGTGATATACCTACGTAGGAATTTTTGAATCTATTGAGGAGTTCCATTCAGCCTCACCAGAGAAGAATGTCAATCAAAGAGTTTCCTTCCGTGCATCCTTGTCTCGATAGCACCAACCTTATGTACCTAACTTTGTAACTTGTCTACCTTTACCATATAAAGTAAATGAAAAATTGTTTTTACTTCACAAAGAAATAATAAAACTAGGTCCGTGTTTTCTTCCCGACTCGATACTATTCTGAAAAGAAACATCGAAACAAACTCAGACAGAGGTCACAGTCCGTCTCAAGCCCAGTCTCCTTGGTCAGGTCGATCTAATTATGAGGACTCTGCATATTGCATATTATCTGAGACGGGTTTTGAGGAAAGAAGCACTGTACCTACAGATTTACGGGGACTGCTCCAGTCTGACTAGTACCTTATATTATAAGATTAAGATTATAGATTATATTAAGTACCTATATTTTTTTTGAAAGTACAAAACATAACAATTTATGTGTATTTCAAGGTCAAACTCGTAATTTTCAATAAATTAATAATAATAACACTTATTTCAGACCAAAGCCCTGAGTTAAAAAAACAATACCAACTAAATTATATACACACATAAACGCAAACAATCAGAACTTAAAAAAAACTGGCCAAGTGCGAGTCGGACCCGCGTGCAAAGGGTTCAGAACGGATTTCATTTTTGTAACATGTTATTTTAACACTATAGACTTCTTATATGTTTTCCTTTAATCTATAGGTGTACTGTATAACCTGCCTAACTGCATTTTTTTTTTTAATTTTAGGCTCTGTAGTTTCGGAGATAAGGTCGAATTTCTTCAATAACTTAAAAAGTATTTATTTTAAAATTATGAAAAAAAAACCCTGACAACAAGCCCTATTATTTGATATGTAGCACAGTACAGTTTGATAAACTTTTTGTTTTAATAATCTGGTTTGTCCCCGAAAAGTGACCACCATTCTTAAAATTTATTTAGGTATTTACGTGACGCATCCGTATTACCTACAACCGAGTGATCCTATAAGGTTTCTGTTTTTTACGGATGTTCGGAACCCTAAAATTAAAAAAAAAAACATACAAAAACAGTATTGGGCATAACTAAATGACACACGACATGTAGTCATCCATTGCCTCAGCATTGGGCTGTCTACTCTGTCGGCCACCATCGCTGTGGATGCTATTCTTTCTTTTTAATAGAATTCGGAAAAGTTAAAATAACTCTCTTAGATTTTTTCATATCGCAACTCTTTAACTTTTTACTTCTAAATTTTACCCTACTAGGTAATTAAGAAGCGTGTTATGTTTGGGATACGTGATGCAGAACCGGCTTGTCTCGTCCGTTGCCCATAATCGGCATAACCGGAGAGAAATCAATTTCAAGCGATATTTAAATCAATTTACAATGTGGAATGCCCTACAAACTACCTACACAAAAAAGCCTGAAAGGAACAAAAATTATACACTGGTCATCACAAAAATCGGCCCACCCTGTTTTTGCACTATTACTTGTTATGGGTTCATAAATAACAGGTTTCGAACTGTTCTATTTATTTCTAGGGTCAGATAAGATGTTTGACATATGGGTACCATAAATATTAGTGCATTTAAGGGGACTTAAATTTTTTTTTTATCATAAACTGTTCTTAGTGCGATTTTGCTTGTTTATGTCGAGAGACAGTTGAGCGTTATTTCTCTTCCGGAACAAAGTTTAAAACGGTGAATTTGTTAATTACGATAATTTTACGGACTAACACTGTATTTTTGATCGATTTTGTTTGAAAATTATGGATGCTACTGAAGCTGAGGCTGCTCAAGTTGTGGTCCTACTGCAACAAGGCTTAAGTCAACGTGTTGTGGCCCGCAGTTTAAATCTGAGCCGATCAGCGGTTCGGTGAGTATACCAAAGGTTTCTGGAGACTGGCGAGTATCGAAGAAGACCAGGATCAGGAAGACAAAGGGTCACAAATGAGAGAGATGATCGATTTATAGTGACATCAGCTCTCAGAAATCGTCACCTTTCCGGTGTTGACCTTCAGCGACGCTTACGTGAAGTGCGCGGAGTGGCAATAAGTGACAGTACTGTGAGGCGGAGACTTCGTGAACAGAATTTAAGACCACATAAGCCAGCAACTGGACCACAACTGACCACAGCTCATCGACAAGTGAGACTTCAATTTGCGCAGAATCACCTCAACTGGACTATAGACCAATGGGCATCAGTTCTCTTCTCTGATGAGAGCCGCATGACTTTATATGGTTCTGATGGCCGTCGCAATGTCATGAGACGACCAGGAGAGCATTATGCCCAGTGCTGCATACAAGAAACCGTCAGTTACGGTGGAGGCTCGGTAATGTTTTGGGGTGGTATTTCTTTGACTGGGCACACCGAGCTGGTTTTTATCAGCAGGGGTGCTCTAACTTCTGCACGTTACATAACCGAGATCCTGGAAGATCATGTGATGCCTTATGCTGGTTATATCGGAGAAGAATTTGAGTTAATGCACGATAATGCACGGCCACACGTAGCGCACATTGTCACTCAGTACTTAAATGATGTCGGCATTAGGGTTATGCAGTGGCCAGCCAGAAGTCCGGATCTCAATCCCATAGAGCACATGTGGGATACGCTAAAACAGAAGTGAGAGCTAGAGATCCAGCCCCCACAACCTTAGATCTGGAAACGGCTATTAAGGAAGAATGGGACCAAATTCCTCAAGGGACCGTTAAAATTTTAATCAGATCCCTAACACGGCGAATGCAGGCTGTCATAAGGGCAAGAGGAGGAAATACAGAATATTAAAGTGAAAGATTTATCCCCATAAGTTTTAAGGATTAAAAATTACAGTGACTTGAAAACCAGTGTAAAAATCGGGTAAAAATTATCGATTTTAATTTTATTGCTGAAATTGTTAAGTTTCATCTTATTAGTTTTTTTATGCGTAAATTGTAAAAATAAACAAAAATAATCAAAACAAAACAGTTGTAAGACAATTATTTCATTCAAAATTAAAAAAAGTGGGAATATCGAAAAGCATTCGGGTGGGTCGATTTTTGTGACGACCAGTGTATATTCCATTTACCATTTACCAAAACCCAATACAATTTCAATAATTATATTAATCATTATTTAAATCAAATAAACGTGCGTAAAGTATCAAACAAACACATTCCTTGCTTTTTTTTGTGTTATTCTGAAGCCAACAAGAACCGTATTGTGAGCAACAAGATGTGAAACGCGTCGTAGTCAGCATCGAACACTCATCATCATCACAGCTGGACATCGTCCACAGCTGGACATCATCCACAGCTGGAAATCGTCCACAGCTGGACATCATCCACAGCTGGACATCGTCCACAGCTGGACATCATCCACAGCTGGACATCATCCACAGCTGGACATCGTCAACAGCTGGACATCATCCACAGCTGGACATCGTCCACAGCTGGACATCATCCACAGCTGGACATCATCCACAGCTGGACATCATCCACAGCTGGACATCATCCACAGCTGGACATCGTCCACAGCTGGACATCATCCACAGCTGGACATCATCCACAGCTGGACATCATCCACAGCTGGACATCGTCCACAGCTGGACATCATCCACAGCTGGACATCATCCACAGCTGGACATCATCCACAGCTGGACATCATCCACAGCTGGACATCATCCACAGCTGGACATCATCCACAGCTGGACATCATCCACAGCTGGACATCGCCTCTCCTTGCTTGTGACAATCCCCACGCCCCTGCCAACCGTATCCAGGTTCTACACGCGATAGTAGCCATGTCGTCTTCCCATCTCGCAGCTCGAGCAGTTATAGAACTCAAATGGAGATGGACAGTGAACACATGGCAAGACGCGGTGTGACAGTTGGAGAAGGGCAGTAACCGACGGGAGCCTTAGGACTGAAAGAAAAAAGTTGCTCGTCCGGCAGCGAGAAGGTCCTTGAACACTAAAAGCAGAACATTTGTTCATTACGACTCCGCTACTGAATGTCGAAGTTTGAAATGTCGACGTATGTTAGTTCTAAAGTACAGGATCTCGATGTACGCCAGTTCGAAAGTTCACTGGAGCGAAGTATGCAAGGCCGACGTATCGTTAGTTAGAAAGCATACGAGTGCGATGTACGCCAGTTCGAAATTACCCTGTTACGAAGTATGAAATGCCTCCGTACTGTTACTGGTACTCCTACAACATTATAATTAGCAAATTTGTGTAAAAATAAATTTACTTCATTTTTTATATAGAGACAGACACGGATATTAGTAATTGTTTGTACCTATTATTATGATAAATATATTTTTCGCGACCAATTTCGAGGTAGCGCTCGCCGGCCGCTGCCGCGGCACCGCTCGCTTCGCTCGCTCGGCTCGCGCGAGTCACAGTTCTAACCTAACCTAACTAGGGTAATTTCGAACTGGCGTACATCGCACTCGTATGCTTTCTAACTAACGATACGTCGGCCTTGCATACTTCGCTCCAGTGAACTTTCGAACTGGCGTACATCGAGATCCTGTACTTTAGAACTAACATACGTCGACATTTCAAACTTCGACATTCAGTAGCGGAGTGGTTCATTACCTAGTGGAAATGGAGAATGAAATAATTATGAAGAACACGACACGTTTCCAACGATCAAAGTTAGTCATTACCACTGATAGGGACTACGAACACACTTGGATCTTAGCGCTTAGCGGTGCAAGGCAGGTGAACCATTATTTTTTTCCAAAAAAGTCTGTAAATCGGTGGTATGCTTCAGTAAGGTACTCATAGCAGGTTACCTGGAAATATGTTATCTCTTATTTACTATCCTAATACATACGCAGGCTTAATGAATTAATTTTTAAGAAGATTCAGATTAAACCATTCCTCGCAGCCAGAATTCTACTCATATAAATGCGAACCAATCTACTAATCGCTTTGTTAGAAAAGGATGACTTGGCATATTGCTTTCATTTTCACAAGCACTGCACCTGGCATCTCCCCGTGATGCTATGTTCATTACATTTATTTATACAATGTGGAGACATCGATACGACAATAAATGAAAACACTGGCAATATCTAATGGTTCATAGGAATATTTTGAAACTATTCCAATTCACAAAACACGTTAAAAAAAACTCAAACTAGTCAACTGCTTGGACTGCTTGGAATATTTCGTCAGAATAGTAGTCATTACTATTCTGACAAAATATTCCAAGCAGTCTGTTGCACTTAGTGACATCAACTTGTACTGTACAAGCTGCTTCATTAAAAGTAATTTGACCAAAAAATTATTACTTTTGTAAGCTTTGTAGAGCGTCATCTCTCTCGTTTAGGCTTTGTCAACTGTTGAATACTTACAGCGATCTTGTTGACGTGCATATTGACTCATTTGGTAAGCTCCACAAAATAACTATTATTATTAGATAGTATGCGTAAAATTAAAATTTAATTAAATTGTTCTCTGCTTCTTATATCACTGAATATGTACCTACCTGTCTCGTTCGATGACTCTTATGCCATAAAATGACGCTCGGGTAGGTACTGGGTGCCATTTTTACACCTAAACGTGTATAAATAAATAAATAAATAAAAATAATATAATAACACTACTTTATAAATAGATATGAGTATGCTTGATGTGTTTAATTTTTTCTAAACCTATCTTTAATAAAAGATCTTTAACTTATATGTAACAGTTTCATCTTATTTGATTTTTACAAGTACAGTCAACAAAGCTGCAAGTTGCATCTACTTTTAAACAATGTTGTAAGTGTGCGGTTAGACAATTATTGTACACCACACTCGTTAGTATGTCATAAGCTTAAAAAGTTATAATGCACGCATTATAAATAGATATTGGCAGTGCAGTGGAAAAATTAATATTTTTGCCTGTGTACCCAATAGCTTTGTTGACTGTACATAAAATAAAACAAGAGCTGTTATTTATGATGTGTTATAGTTTTAAATAAATATTCATCAATTAAAATGCAGTTCGTATAGACACAACAATAGAAAATACAAATACTTAAATAACTAGACTGTTATCGAATTTCTGAAATATTTCACCAAAATCTGTAGTGCGGCAATCACGGTGTCGTAGTTGCAGGCACCTTTGATTAATTTGATTGGATTATATTATTATTCCCACTGGAATGAATATGATGAGGCAGTATCACAGCCCACCATGTAACATTGACACAAATGAACAAAGAACCAGCAGTTTTCAAGTCACAATACTCGAAAGAAAAGTGAATTCATTTTGTATTTTATTATATTTAATATATTTTGGTCGTTGCAGGTTCAGTGACACTTGCCACGATTGACATTTGAGTCCAATTAAAAATACTACATAATCAAACAGAACTTATTATATAGTATACATGTAGTAATCATTCGAAATTAAAGGCTTTTCGTATAAATAATCGTCATAAGAATGGTTCATTTGTTTTATAATAACTTCATTATAAAAAACGGTTTAAAAATAACAATATTTTACTCGATTCAAGAAATCGATTTTAGTTTGCTGTAAAACTGTTATCGCTATTTCAATTGTCTGGCAACACAGAATACAAATGTCGATACTTCTTCGGTAGAATTTGGTAAAAATACTTATTAAATTCTTGCTTCTCCACTTAGAAACAGGACTTATTAGGCATTAACAAAAGCAAATTACGTTCGAATTAATCTTTTCTTTCATCTTCAACCTACATATACTGTCCCACTGTTGGGCAAAGGTCTCTTCTACAGCCTTCCAGTCTTCCCGGTGTGTTGCCGTCTCCGAGCTATAAGTCATGAACGTTCCAGGTCGTCACGCCAGCGTTTCCTAGGCCTTCTTCAGCAACGATGCTCGTCCTCTGTCTCCCCACTTCAGCCTGGCAGATTTGTTGCCCGCATCGGCGATCTCTGTTTTGGAACGAATTGTGGTATAATGTATTCGATCGCTGAACCTAACACCAAGAACGCTATACTCCATGGCCATTTGGCAAACCTTGAGTTTAAACCAGCGGTTCTTGACCTTTTTGGCGGGCGACCCAAAGTATAAATATGTCTGAAGCCCGCGACCCTAAAGTTTTATTTGTCTTCCAGTGATAATAAAATAATAGGATTAACTATAAGCCCGTATTTGCTAATACTGATGTCATTACAAAATATGAACAACACAACACAACAAAACACAATTTAAAAAAAAGGAGGAGGTTCTCAATTCGGTTGTAATTTTTTATTTATTACCTCATAACTCTATAAAATATTTTTACTGTGAAAGGATATACGTTCCGATTGGTCATAGAAATTTCATCAAAATCGGTTTAGTAGTTTGGTTTTTAAATCAAAATATGTAAACGTAATTTGGCGTGTTTTGCTTTCCTGTGACTTTCCAGTGATGTTGTTAGGTGTGGGGCTGTGGGGCACCACTAAAAAGTGAAAAATAAAAAAACTTTTTACAAAATAATACAACCGACTTCCAAAGAAAAGAAAACACTGCAAAGTATAAAATAACTTTAATTTAAGAAGTCGGTGTTAAATTACGAAGAAACAACCACAAACACCGACTTCTTAAATTAAAGTTATTTTATCCACCGATTTTTAACCCGAGATTAAGAAACGCTAGTTTAGACTTTTGAGACTTGATCAGGGACCAATTTTGCGCGCTGTAGGTTACGATGGGCAGAATGCACATGTCGATGAGATTGTACTTCAAGGATAAAGGTAGGTCACCCTTCAGCAGCGACTTCATGGACCAGTAACACTTTCAGGCGTTTTCGACACGTCGTTCGACTCCTCTTTTCTCCGGCTTTCCTGTTTTCCAAGGATAGATACTAGCTGGACCAAACTCATTGATATTACTTAATAATTTTGTTTGGTGAAATTAATTTTAATTGAGTATCGTTTATATGTCTGGATTGAAACGGAGCAAATCCTTTTGAGATCGGCACGAACAGGAAGTTGACAGCGACATGCCTGTAGAAAATACAATAATTATCCACTTAGTGATCTGTAAAACAGAATACATATGTCGTAGGATAATTTGATACTTCGAATCTTCGCGAAAATCCTAGGGGTTTTGCGAAAACGCGGATAATTAGACATAGGCGAAAAATTATCAAATCTTACTGGACAAAGTCAGGATTTTTGCGAAAATACTCGTTATTATAGCAATATTGCGAAACGAAACGCTGGCTGTTATGAAATAAGAACGCTGATTGGTCGGTCAGCGCGTTCAATAAGAGATCGTCTCTGATTGGTTGACGTCTTAAATGTCAATCATTTGTTGCCGCACGTTATTAACTAGGAACCAATTAGAAGTCAGCCAGCAAAATTGTAGCCAATCAGTGTTGAGCACATCAAATCTTACTATAGTAACGAGTATTTTCGCAAAAATCCTGACTTTGTCCAGTAAGATTTGATAATTTTTCGCCTATGTCTAATTATCCGCGTTTTCGCAAAACCCCTAGGATTTTCGCGAAGATTCGAAGTATCAAATTATCCTACGACACATACAACAGATAAACTCCGGTTACGAATGCCTGAAAGACATTGCATCACTTAAATACACTTAACTGAGAGTCCTGAAAACGTATTAGTATTCAACATTATGAAAATACTCGTAACTAATTGTAGTTACAATGGTACATGTTATCTAGGTATTCGTACCCACGTACCTAACTGTTTATGCGAAACTTTGTCACTAAAACCACGGACTCGTGTGGTATTTGTCCGGGCAGTAGGTACATAACCAGCCCAGTTTCAGATATCACTGTGTTATCCAGGTAGAGGCCACCTGAAACATTACTTATAGGTTTAGTAGGGCAACTAACTAGCTAAAGACCTTAGAAATAAAATAGGATTGTTGTACCTAATTCTCGATAGAGGTCGCCTCGTGTTTCCAAAATTAGCTTAGCATGGCCTAAATACTAAACAATAGAGAGAAACCACAGTTCACAGACGTAGTACAAATGTTTTTAACAAAATGAGATTCTCGTAAAGCTTAGTTTAGTACTTAGTAACTGGCCAACGTGCCTCCTTGAATATGAAAAAAAACCGGCTAAGTGTGAGTCGGACTCACGTGCAAAGGGTTCCGAACGAATTATATTTTTTAACCTGTTTCTTTAACATTACTTTAGCCTTTTATAGGTTTTTCTGTAATCTATTGGTAAAGACTTATTATCTGGATCTTTTTTCCACAATTTTAGGCTCCAAGGTTTTAGAGATAAGGAGGGGAATGGTCAATTTTCATCTTATTTCTTGAATAACTTCACAACATTTTTTTTTTTAATGAAAAGTATATAATTGAAACCTTCACAATAAGCCCTTTCATTTGATATGTCACACGGTACTATTCTTTTTTTTTGAATTTCTGTTTTGTCCCTCAAAAGTGACCCCTATACTCAAAAAATATTTATGTAGGTAACGTGTCCGTGTTTCGGTGACAGGAGTTCATATGTGTACCAAATTTCAACTAAACAGGTTCAGTAGATTCGGACAAAACGGCTGTGACAGACAGACAGACAGACTGACAACCGAGTGGTCCTATAAGAGTTCCGTTTATCCATACAGAGGCTCGGAACCCTAAAAAGAAGATATTGGCCTAGCCATTCATATTTAAAATAGGTGAAAAATTAATCACCCAGCCTCAGGCAACTAGAACTTACTGAGTTCTATCCCGGAGAAACCCACCCCACACAAGGCCTACCTAGGTATTGAGGTAGCTCATATATACCTACAACGAAGTAGGTAGGGTTTCATTATGTCAGTGTGAATGTTCATTTTAAATCATCTTGAGGTATTTCAGGTTTACCAACAAGGTGCAGGTAGTTGAAATACTAAGGTAACTGACTAGTTATATTAGAAGGGATTATTGTACTGAACCTGAGATCGGAATAGAAAATCAATAGTATCCTAAATGTATGTGGTCACGTGACCGTAAGTGTTAATTTTCAGGTCTTCAGTTATTACAACTACACCTTTTGTGGGAACACTATTATAGTTTTCTTTGCGGATTTGGTTATCCTGAGTTGATTGATCAATAAAATAGGATGTGTCTTTTCACAGAAAGTAACTCATAAATATCATTCGGAATCACATACCTACTAGATACAATCTGCGAATCAAACACATTCATTGAGAGATAGGAGGAAGGGCAGGACCAATCTATTTACCAATAGTATAAAATCATTTTAAAATACGACCTCTATATCAACTCTTAAATTAAATCAACATTCATTCTTCATTTTCCGATGAGCATCAAATTTATTTGTCACAAAAAATAATATCTCCGAATTTATAATCACTTCGTCAGAAATAACCCAAAAAATGTGATGAAGAGGCAACATCGCAATTATCTGAAACAAGATCATGGCTTCATGGCTAGGTGTGGCGACGTGGCGACGCGGCGAGGGGCTCAACAAGCACGATCGCTCGCGACGCGGTACGGTGCGACGCGGTGTGACGCGGTGCGGTGCGGCGGCGGCGCGACGACGTAATGCTCATTACCGCGTCGCTAACGAGCGACCGCCGCGCCGATACCCTCAATCACAGCCACAGGGTGCTGACAATATTCTTCTTTATTACGCAGCTTGGTAGGCAGGTACTACAAACTTTTATAGTTACACCAGCGGACTGAAACTATGATATGGGACAAACAGCTGTATCAATCACGTATATAATTTTATTATTCTCAGATTTTGTGCAGAATTTGTAGATGCACTGAGCTTCGGGCCTGTTACCAACATTTTCCATTTAGTTTTTGCTATTCCAAGGTTCACTTACATGAAATAAGAAAAAGCATCATTGTGATATTTGTCATTTATTCCTCACGGTGTTTCATACAAACTTTCAAGTCCTTCATCATAAATACTGGATCTTAGCTTGGTTTGTTCTTCAGTGTTATTGGCTTTTTAACCCAAAGGTTAACTGGTAGAGAATGTCTAGTTACATTAAGTCGCCTATGAACCACTTATTTAGGTACATGAAGTTTAAATAAATAAAATATTGAAAAAGAATTCAGCTAAAGATTAAATAAGCACGACAAAATCTTGCACACCCTGTATCCGATTCGGCATGAAAATTATCGGCAATACATTATGATATAAAATAATTTGTCGTCGCGTCGCGGTCGAACGTCACGATGTCACGCACCGCCCGACGCCGGCGCTACGCCACGCCGCGCTCACGCCACCCGGCGGCGTACGCCCGCGCCACGCCGCAGGGCTGCCTCTAATGACGCCGTGATCACCCCACTTTGTAGCGATGTGACACGGAGCGCCCAAATGTATCGGTGTGACTCACTGAGACAACGCGCTAATTATTACTTTATAGAGCTATTGAGAACTGATTTGAAGCGACTGTTGATGACTGGTTATTTAACTTGGCTATTTATTTAAGGTTAGTCTTCAAATATCGCCCAGATACCACAATAATGTCTTCACAGGCCCCTCGTTTCCGCTGGGCACTCTGGGCAAGTGCCTAGCTTTTGCCAGATCATCTACCGATGACTGATAAATATAAGGTCACATTAAAACAGGTGGACAAACTTTTATAAATCATTCAGACCACCAAAATCAGAACAATGGTAAAAAAAATAGAATAACGCATTAGATAGTGAAAAAAAATCAGCTAAAGAAAATACACTAAAAACTTTGGTTACCCAATGCATAAACACATCCAAGTATTTGTTATCTCATAATTCTGATACTACAAATGTGCAGGCACATGTGATCACGTCAATAACCTATCCATAATGGATGTGTTTATTCTAGTGTGCCGAAAAATGTATTATTTTATATCAAAATAAAATCACTTTAATCAGTGTTTTTTTTTGCTGGGATATCTTTGGTTAGACGTACTGAACGCTGTATTAAAATTTGTCCACCTATGTTAATGGGACTTAATATACCTATTACTTTTAAGAAAATCAAACATGACATAGTAGGTATTTTGTTTTTTTTTCCGTTTTAGCAAAATAGTCCCGGGCGCAAGGCCTGCAATAGGCAAGACAAGGCTCTGTGTCTTCATCACTACCAACCTGTACTAGAGGTACTGGTAACGTTGCATAATGTTCCAAACATGGACGAATATTAGCCTAGCCAATAATATCGAAGCTAGCAATGGATTAATTACATAAGCAACCGAAGACTCCCATGAAACTGCCTTACCAATATATAACCGCTGTTGTTACGACTGATCACACTGATGGCTGCCAATGATTTGACATGTTACACGAATGAGCAACTGATCTTGCACATCCTGATCATTATCAATACTGTTGGCAACCCTCGTAGCAAGAACCAAGTGTACAAAGTTTATGGCACAGCAATTTAATCGGTTCACTGAAACTACAAATAAATAGCCTGTCCATTGTCCAGGCAGCAACCCTGTGTCGAGGGCGAGGAATTAGTTTTTACAGCATCCAGCAGCGAGCGAGTCAATCGCGGCGGGCGATGCCGGTGTCAACTTATAACGAGTTTGGACAAGTTGCTAATGAGAGCCTACCCCTCCCCCTCCCCCTCCGCCCCTCCACCCCTCCAGCACCCCCGGCACTTTGTCATGCCCCCACTAATTGTCACTACAAGCGACTTCACGCCAGAAAATGGAACGTTAACGGTAAAATGAAAAGTTATGATCATTTAATTTTGTTCTGCGGCGATCGGACACTCGATCTGTCTATTATTATAAATTGCGTGGGACGAACAGAAGGATGGCGAAATTAAACTTAAAACTTTGAGGTGAAGAGGAATAAAGGGTTATGAACTCATGATATTAATGAAACAGTTTATACATTAAGAGGTGATCCCTTTCATGTCAATTCTTTAGAGATCGGTCCTCAAGCAGCCCATGTCCCAGTTCACTCCATACAGACAAATAAATCACTTTTCACCCATATCAAGTCCTCCTTGTTCGTCTCGCAGGTATTTTGACGATACTTTCAATCACATCAGTGATGAACTGAAAATAAAACACAATATTAGTCATTATTATTTACTAATAATAATCTCAATGTATTTAGGATGTTGATTTCTTCTATAGATAAGATATGACATCCGTAAGTAAAAACCGTACGTAGTAATTAACCTAAAGTCACATTAGGTAGTCCCCAAACCGAATCCCCACTTGTGACGGTTCCCATCATACCACTCAGACTAGACACGGTAGACACCCACCACACAGTCATAGACTTAATCACTTAATGAAGAGACGAAATAGACTTATTTCTAGAGTAAGTATTTCTTGTTTCCTTAGTTTCTTATTAAGTTGCATCCTACAGCAATCTACGAATAAATCATAGATACATAAAGATTAACTAATAAAGACAAAGACAATTAAAGACAATTTAAATAGTAAAGACAATTTTGAATCAAGCGGTTGCTTCTGTAATAAATCTGTACGTACTCGTTTGTTATGAAATGTACTAATAAAATAATATTTTAATCTCAAGAATAACGTTCAACATATTATACAATATTATACACACTAATTTTTCTAGTATGCGAATCGTGTTAATTCCCTATTACATTTGTTCGAAACTAACAATACATTAAAACCGGTAATTAACGACAATAACAAAGTTTTCTTCCGACATAACTTTTAAAATGAAACCGTGTCTAAAATTATGAAATGAGTATAAGAAGTTGTAAGATAATAATATAAGCTGCAAACAAGAAGGGGGGTCAGGAATAAGAAAACCTCCTACGATTCACAAATTGCTTTGCTAATTCAAAATTCATGCGTCAGTAAACATGAATAAACACAAGTTACTATACTATTTCATGGTAAAGGGTGGTGTGGAAACAATAGTAGATATCCATCGCTACTCCCAACTTTTCTCAGCTGTAGACATATCTCGATAGATATTGGTCTTACGTAAACCATGTTAAGAGGCATTTGGTGCATTAATTAATTCATCCCTTATACTTTTAATTTGAACCGAAACGTTTCTTGTAATAACATAATTTATCGTAAAATTGCCATTTTTTATTTTCTACACACTTTCTCTAAAGCTGGCTCTTATTCCACTACGTTTAGGTTCAGAATACAGAGTATTACACTCATGTTTTTTTGTGCTTTATTGAGTGCTTTATTTTCACCTCAGTTAACTGATACACTAAATCCAATGTGATCCAATTGTTACGGTCCGAAGTTAGCGTTTTATTTAAATATACATGCTTTTAAGGATTCATTAATTTATGATGGATAAATAAATATTATATTTTATTAAATTATTTAGATTCAACATATTAATATTACAAATTACTTGTATTCTAGATACACACATTCAATTTATTTATTTTTTTATTAGACTGTTTGACAGTTTTTTTCTCCCTCTCTTCGTGCCATTTCTCACAAATATTTTGTTGTGAAATTCCTTAATTGTTTATTTTTTTTCTTCCTTTCCTTTTCTTTCTACTATAATTGGACATGGAGCGCAATAAACCATCAAATAGTTTTATTATTTTGCCCTTATCACTATTTATTTGAGTGTGGCGCACCATCTAATAGTTTCATTATTTTGCCCTAATCACTATTTATTTGAGTTCGGCGCAACATACATATCTTGTTTTTGTTATAATTCTCTGTTACCGTTATCTCAATAGTCACCCCTTTTATAGGTACATATATCACCCTTCACATATTTCATCCAAAATTTCTGTTTTTCATACTCATACTTAAAACATTTTTTACTTAAGTCTACTCCAAACGAGAGATATGTATATATATATTTAAGTATTCAATATTTACAATAAATGTACATAAATATCGTAAAACTATTAATTTAAACTATTTACCTATACTAAACCTAAGTATGTATCTACATATACAAAAACAAAGTACACTCAGGCGTCGAAGTATTCCTCTGCATCGCTGTCATCCGGAACGTGCCAAGAAGCATTGCCACGTTGAATGGCAATGCTGCTCCAAAAGTATTTTAAACAAATTTTATCTTTATCTAGTAAATAAAGCTTTAGAAGTTATTTGTGCGTTTCATTTTTCAAATTAAAAGGTCATATGGGGTAGTACCAGGTAAGGCAAGGTATCTTTATATTTTTACCTGGACATAATGAAGAAGTCAAAGCACATTTTTAGGGAAGATAGTTTCGAAAAGCTAATACACGGTTTTTTAACCGACTTCAAAAAAGAAGGATATCAATTCAACCTGTGTGTATGTAATATTGTCAGAATTGCACAGTTTTTGTAGATATTAGTCTATACCAGTTTCTAAACGTGTGCCAAATTCATAAGTGTATGCAAGTACACGTTTGTCCACGCATATCATGAATTAGAAATAAAAGTGAATTAATAAAATTTCCATGAATGCAATAAAATCGATGTACTCGTCCAAACAATATGAAGTGGTCAGCAATAAAGACAAGCGGATTGTTTTGGTTTTTTTTTTAATTAAAAATGTTAAAAATATACAATCCTAATAACGAGTGTGACCTCCTCTTGCCAAAACTCAGCTTGCATATCTTTCTGGGCATGCTCTGCAAGATTTTTTAATAACGTTTTCTGGAATACGTTCCCACACTTCTGCAATTACTCTTGTGGAGCAGGTTGCACTGATGCTATCGGCCTTTTTAGGTTATCCCAGACATGCTCAATCTGATTGATGTCAGGACTTCGAGCCGGCACATCTAAACGACGGATCCCAACATCTTGTATATACGCTTCCAAGTCGCCAGAACGGTGAGCACGAGCATTGTCGTTGATAAAAATAGAATCTTCTCCAAGAGCAGTTAAAGTGGGTTGTGCATGTGGAATGAGGACTTCCGTTATGTACCGTGTGCATTTAATTTTCCATTTTCTATGAAAACTTACTCCGTAAGCTTCGTCGAATTAGTTGCTGCCCAAAACATAACGGAGCCTCCGCCATAAGGAGAGATTTAGCATAGCGCATAGCGTTCCCCTGGTCTTCGCTGCACTCGCCGGCATAATATGAAGATAATCACCATATAACGCAATTCTAGCTTCATTGGAAAACAAAACTTTGTTCCAGTTATCCAGAGTCCATGATGCACAATTTCGAGCAAACTGAAGTCGAGCAACTCGGTGCCCACGGAGTAATTTAGGGCTCCGGGCCGGGCGGTAACTGCTGATATCGGCAGACAAGAGCCTCCTCCTGACCGTCCACAAGCTAACTTCTACTCCTCATACTTCTTCAGGGCTTTTTCTTTAGGTCCACACTTCTTGACACCTTATGATTATAAAAAGAGGATTTGAATGTTAAAATAACAATTAAATTAATGAATTAGCATAAATTATCCAAAAAGTTTAAACATTTTAGTTATAAGCTAATAACAGTTTCAACAATTCGCCCAATTCGTAAAGCATGCATTAAATGGGTTTATTAAGGCTGACACCGACGTAACAACAATAGTTGGCATATTTACTTTATATCTCCCTTTTTAGGTATTAATTAAATAAATAACAGTTTGAAGTCGGTTTAATTTAAAAAAAGAGTCTCAATTCGGTTGTATTTTTTTATGTTTGTTATATGTTTGTTACTTCACAACTCCGTCATTTATGAACCGATTTGAAAAAATCTCATGTAAAAGGATATAGGTACGTTCCGAATTGGTCCTTTAGAAATTTTATCAAAATAGGTTCATTAGTTTGGTTTTTAAATCAAAATAGCTGGAGGAAATAGAAAATATCTCGTGTTTTACTTTCTTGTGATTTTCCAGTGATGTTGTTAGGTGTGGGTACCACTAAAAAGTGTAAAATACAAAAACTTTTTGTTTTTGATTGTTTTTTCGTATTTTAACACCGACTTTCAAAATTAAAGTAATTCCAGACTTTGTACTGTTTTTGTTATTTGGAAGTAGCTTTTATTTTTTTTTAATTTTTTAATTACTTTTTATTCAATTTAATTACCAAAGTTTCAAGGTACAACAAACGCAACTCAGTAAATATACAAGAGATACACAGGTTCACCGATCTGTGGTTCCGACAGTACCCACTGACGCAATTCTCACGTACCCTAATCTAGCGCGCCGGAGTTAGTTCGGAACTAGCGGCAGCACGTGAACTGACTTCGTAACTATTGGAACCACTCAGTGGATGTAACTGTGTCGCTATAGTTAGAGTACGGGTATAAGTTGAACTCTAATTTGAGGACATAAACTTGACATTTGTTTATTTTTTGAGTAACCAACGCTTTCTGACATGTTTATTGATTCCTTATTTCACATTTTATCTAGGTAGGTATATCACAAACACCGTAAGTTTGCAATAATCGCCGTAACATTGTTAACTCTTTATCTTCGATGAGACACAGGTATATTATAAACTATCAAATTTGCATGGGATTTACTGCATTCGAAGTGATCTACTCATAATATATAGAGAATTTATAATATAATCAAGATTTATTACAATCTGACGGTATTTGCAATAATTCGATGATATCTACACATACCTATTTAATTAACATAGGTACTAGCTAGACTAAAGAGACAGAAAAAATACGTATACAGGTTACCTACGTGTAGAGGTTACCTACGCTTATTTCGAAGGGAATCTTTTCTCTTCCAGCACACTGCAACAGTTTTTTTAGTAAGATGTGTCAAAAGGTTTATTTAGTCAATGATTCGATGGAACTTTCAACAAGACATACTCAGCGAGCGTGGCGCTGACAGCTATCAAACAGAAACATATATTATTGAGTAAGTAGTAGGTAGTGTAGGTACACATTAGAAGCAGCATGAGATTATTGCTGAAAGTGAAGTGAAAGAATTCCACTATTCACTTATTGTCCACAACGTAGTAGACAGAACTAGAAATAGATGAAATCACTGCCTGAATAGGTTCATGGTAAAACCTGCATTTAGATAGTTGTTGCAAAATATGTTCTGCAGAATCTTCAATGTTATATTAAAATTATGTTATTTGCTTTTCTTTGAAATCAGTACTTATCCAGAATTGGTTTACCAAAGTTTTTCAAAAGATTAATGACATTGTTTGAGGAATGATTATGAAGGAAAAGGTTAATGATGACCGTGACGGCTGACAGGAAATAATGTTAGAGACTTTTATAACTGACCTCATGCAGGGAACTAACTTTACTATCATAGATCAGTGACACGTTTGAGAAGATATAACAGTAAAGAAAAACACAATAAGAAAACATTTTATACTGTAGAATGTTAGTTCACTCACATGTATTAGGCAAATGGAAACTAGATTTTTCTTACAGCTCCGATGTTGTTTTCTGAATGAAGTCGGATCCAAGACAGGTGAATCGCTCTCCGGGACTCGTCGAGCTTCATTGCCTCTGCGATGCGCTAGTGGTGCCCTGTTGATACTGGCTTTCAGGGGTTACGCTGGTAGTTTCATCCCTAAATAAACGTTAACTGGTTAAGCCTTATAAACTATGACTATTCGTATGTGTGTAACGAAAATGTATTTTCTTTATTTTACAATAAAAACCGTGCTACTACCGCCATTACAGTAGCAGACCGGAATGTCATCAGCCTTTATTATATCTGTGGTCGTGTTAGCACAATCGAGAAAACTATTAAAGCTTAACACGAAATCGGAATTGATTTAAAAGCATTAAATGTCGTTTCTTTTATTACAGGTAAGGTTTTTATAGTTCATTTAAGGTTATAGTTTGTAATTAGAGTTAAATAAACATGTAAATAACAAACATTAATATTCTATTACAGAGAAACTCAATTGTATTTTGAAACAAATTAACATTATATATGTTTGAGTTTTAATTTCCCATGTCGATAATAAATATTCACATGAATAAATCAGTCATTCGTACTGACTGACATTCAAGCGTTTCATTCGTTTATTTTGTTGCGCGTTCTGCTAGTGACTAATGATCATTGTAAATCATTTACACATACTTAAATAGATTAGACCAACACCAGTTATTGGCATCGTATTAACCCAAAACTGTGTTTTGATTACGACAAAGTTTTACATAGATAAGTATACCTACCTACCTTGCAAAAATGTAACCCTTTTCTTTCTTTTTCAGAGAAAAGAAAAGGGTACTTACTAAGTACATACCTACATAATTGCCGTACCGATTGGTAACAGTCAGCCTGCGTTGTTCCACTGGTCCGCATGACTTGCCCCACTTCACTGGCAGAAGTAGTAATCCTTGAAACATACTTGTTAAAATTATAACGTCTGTATTTTACAATCACTTAAAACCAGTATACCTATCCGAACTAGGTCGGCCCGCTGTGTGTACAGTTGTACCCGCATCGATAGCTGAGGTGCGCACATCAAAAGCAATCCGCATCAATTCGCGATTGTTGTGGAGTGCCCTCCGGCTCCGGCCCAGTGGCTTTTACTTACCACCATCCACTTCCAGCACCCGCCAGTAATCCCGCTTCTTTTGCCGACTCTACACAAGATGGCGCCGAGTTTACTCCCCTCGCTCGACTCCAGACCCTCTATGTAAACATCAAAATAAAAATGCGCCATTACTATTTGCATTCATATCTAAAGAAAACATACATGCTAAATATTGAGAGCGAAAAATATACTTAACTCCTCCCAATCGAATATCAACCGTGCCTTCCCTAATACAAAGTCGAAAATCTCTTTTTATTCACACTAGTACTCATAAAATTGAATGCACAAAGTATTTGAATGCGTATTCCCCGTCTCTTTCCAGCGCATAGAGAGAGTGCAGCGGTCTCGCTCTCTCGGTAAGTAAAAGGTGGGATGATTGAGACGGTAACTGGCAACTGGCACTGCTCCATTATACCGGCGACGGTAAACACGGCTGTGCTGACCGCCGCGACCTGTCGATAGAGAGCGCGCCAGCGCTGCTGATGACAGCTGGTACCTACGACTGGAGTGGAGTACTGATTCAATGCATTGAAATAACATTTTGGTTTCGTTTACTAACTTCTCAGCGAATATTTAAAGGAACAGTTTAGACTTTAATATTTACAACTATATGTTAAAATATTATATGCTGCGTTTATTTACGTTTCTAATTCCGTCTTGAATACATTTTGGGTTTCAGTGAACAGCATAGAAAAATTAAATGGATGTTACTTTATAGGTACCTTCTTTAAATTGTAGGTAATAATGTAGGAATGATTCATTAGAGTTACTTTCAAACCGAATTTTGTAATATGTTCTTCAAGTTGACTTAAAACTAAAATCTTTATCAACTACTCTAAATATTTTGACTTATCGACTCATGAGCAATATCGACTAAGCGGCGCATCACTATTCCCGGAGCGCCGCTCACCCAACCATAACTAATAGTCGTGAATAAATCGGCGCGCGGCACAAAGCCACGTTTTTTCCCGCCGACGCCCACCAATCACGAGCCGGGGCGCCACCGCCCTCCGCCAATCAGCGCCCGCGACGCGCCAAAGAAACTCAACATTATGCTCGGCTCAATTCACCACTCGTGTTTTCACTTCAGCCTCTGGCTTTGGGTCGCGGTTTCTTTTTACAAGAGAAAATGCTAACCACACGTTGTAATGTACACCTTATTCCCCCGCAATACGGACTGTTATGTGGGCGCAGGGTCGCGCAAAGGTCGCCAGCACGCAGCACTGAGGAAGGGTGGTAGTAATTGTGATTGCGATTGCAAATGGCGGCGGTGTTGAGGGAACACGTACGGTTAATCAAATCACAAAATTGCTCGGAAGAGATTTTATACTACACCTGCTTGGAAAGTACCTTGATACTTTATCAAATTTACGGTAGAAAGTACGTCATTGCATATCGAACAAATATGCGGGGAGAAAACGCATCTGAGCGGGAGAGAAAAGTGTATGAAAATCCATTTCTTACGTGGTTTTTCTTTTTTAATTTTGGGTAAGACTATGCGCCGGTAACCTAAATATCAAAAGCCAAAAAGTTTTTACAGTGAGTTTTTATCTCCAAGTTCGCAAAATGACACTGGCCACTAGCTGTGTGTTGGATGGTGTCGGGCTGGCAGTGCGACCCTGCGGCGGCAGGATAAACAATTTGAAAAAAGAACATGTGAAAATTGCAGACGCCATTGGCGCCATTTCCAATTTGTGTGTTGTTTGAGGATTCAGTTTTAACTGCAACAATTTCAATATAAATTTCAATTAGTAAAGATTTCGTTTTTTATTTTCCTTGTAGGTGTAGTATAAAGCACTATGTATCACTCGAGAGAAACTGCGATTCCCGATCTTGGGTGTTTTAAAGCCCTCGCCTACGGCTCGGGCTTCAAACGACACCCTCGACGGTAATCGGTCACTTTCTCCTCTCGGTGAACAATGTACTATTTATTAGATTCTAAGGCATGTAGGTGTATCATTCCCTGCAACTACGTAGCACAATATTTAAGAAAATATTTTAGTAGAAAATCTATTACAATACCTTAACGAACATACTTTCCTCTGTAATCCACTGGATTCATCATTACCTATCACTTGCTCACCCGGGCAAGTAAAACAAAAGAAACAACGTTTACAGCCAAAACGAAAATATCTTTAAACTAGCTGTTGCCCGCTACTTCGTGCGCGCATATCCCGTTTTTTCCCGTTTCCGTAAGAATTTTCCGTTCCTAGCCTTCCTCGTTAATGTGGCTATCATATACAAGAATTTTCCAAATCGGACTGATAGTTCCAGAGATTAGCGCGTTCAAACAAACTCTTCAACTTTATTGTATTATCTAATATAGACCACTTTAACTTGTTGTTCTAACAAAACATAAAAATGTCTACCAGCCGATTCAGTTCGTCTACTGGGCCAAAGTCTAAGATGGGTTTAAAACAAGATTATGAAATAATAAACCCTTTAATCTTTTAACGATTCTTAAAGCCCAGTTATTGAAAAACATGTAATTTTACTATTGCTTCCCTAAAAAAGTATTATATTTCCTGATACTCTGAATAAAATTCCTAAAATTGTGCTATCTAATATTGTTACTTGTACATATAAAAAATGTAAATTTACCTTAAATAAATATTATATTAGAGGTGACATCACGTTTTAAGTAGGTATAAGTTTACCTATTTTAAGTACTTGTTGTGAGCGAGCTTCCTTTCTCCACTTTGTCACATAAACCTACAAAGGTTTTAGACAAGTGTTATGTTTCTAGCAGTAGTGTAAATTAATGTATTGAAAAAAAAAGAACCATTGATGACCGTTGATCTTCCGAGTCCCAACAAAACACAATCAATTGTCATTTGGAGTGCTATGAAAGTTATCTGATATTTTGATAAACTGAATAAACCTTTTAATTTCAATAGCAGTGTTTAGATGTGAACTCACCGACAAAAGTTTTTGTCACAACAATAGTAACTCAATAAAACCGTGCTTACTTGTCGCCGAAATAACATAATTCGATGCCATCAGCATCTCATTCACAAGATCTGTCTATTGATCTGTCGAACAACATTAAGAAAGAGGAATTTGATATTTTTTGCGAGAACACGCTGGACTACAATGGACATATCTCGAGTTCTATTATTGTCACATTAACGTCCGCACTTTAGAATCTGTCGCGTACAAAAAGGTTCATTGTGTCGGATGTAACAACAAATATGATGATGCTCACAGCTCGCCGGTCGGCGTGAGTCGGCACTATCCTACAGGCTCCGACAATACACAAAGGTACCTGCAGCTGCGCCATACTGACCGACATTATAATTGTATTAACACGAACACTCGATGCATTGTGTCCGCCATTGTCTGGCGTGATAGTTGTGACAGCTCGCTAATTGACAGGTGTCGGGACGTGAGAGACGATTCACTGATAAAACCACTAAATAGAACTTATAACACGTTACTGAATCGCAGTTATTGTGTTTATTAATTGGTTGGAATTTCTCTGCTACTATTTCTTACTTGCATATAAAACACATTATTGTTTAATTATGTAGGATAACATGAATATTTATTATTTATGGAGCTCCTGGCTAAATAATGACAGCCGCTCGAGTTGATCTTCGTGGTAAGGAGACACTTGCCGGGACTCCTCCGTGCCTATAGTAGGCGCCAGATAATCGTGGAATAACGGTCATTGACCCACCTACAATTATTGACATTTTTAATTTGAAAAACGGAATTAATGACACAAAGCTGTCCCGAATCATCATCTCTCGTGATCCTTAACATTGTCTAATAATGAAAAACGATTCATATTTAATTGTTCAGGTACCTATGAACAATTATTAGGGAAAGGTCAATATACTTTATTCCACATTTATCTGGCGCCTACTATAGCAAAGCACAATAAGCCGTTGGTCCCGGCTGACATTTGAAGAACATTGACAGTAGTTACGGATAGTCAATCCCAAAGCCAGGTCATCTCTCTCACAGCAGTCTTGCCAAAGGGTACCGTGTTGCCCAGTTACTGGGTGGTGAGTTCAGACAGGCTCACTCCGTGTAACATACTGGTGCTCAGCTGCATCCAGTTGGACTTGAAGCCGCCCACAATATAGTTGGGAACAGGCTCGGTAAGTTGATGTATCTCCGCTGCTATTTATTTCTTTTATATAAAATATACCATCATTCTATAATTTCTTTGTATCTATAAAATAAATAAAATCTTTTTATTGCAGCCATATTTGGTTCATAATATTGTTAGTAGATCTACTTAAAAACACTACTACTACTAGATTTAAAAAAAAAATTATGCCTAGCTAGTTAGTCAAATAACTTCTAGGTGGATAATTATAGGGGTATAACCCAGTGCTTGATTGTAAATTCATTTTATCATCACTGCCGTTTCGTTCATAACATTCCTCACACAATCGATCCGTCTTATCTTTCACCTTTCTCTCCATCTAGGCATTCATTATACGACCAACCGGATCGCAATTCAGAAACATTCAGATCAAAGCAATCTATAAAGAATAAAATAAAGTCATAATTTCATTATTATCAAACAAGACTTTTTTAGCAATAAACAAATAAAAAATGTCGTGTCTCTAAAATCCCGTCGAACGGTATTGATACGTCACTCGACACCGGCGGATCAGTGTTTTGTTTTGACTGATCGACGATTGATCCATTGAGCGATTAATTTCTTATTGATGTCTTTGATCACCTCTTGCCGGATACATTTCCGGCGTATCTTTGTTTTGGGGATATTTGAGAAAGCACGTATTGTTGTGCAAACAAACCGACAAATCAACTTTCTCTTCATTCACAAAACAAGTGAAACCCAGTGAATGAGTATTATTTAACTATCAATCGGGTTGTCTTAGCTCAAGTCTTGCTTCAATGCGTAGGCTCGTAGCAGCGTAGCACTTTCGTAGACCGCGTGCTACGAGACTCGTAACCCTTTCTTTCAGGTTCTACATAAAGTTCATCTTTGCTTTATATTATTGAATTCGCTTCATAACATCACGCCTGCTTTCACAAAAAAGGTAGGCAAAGGTGTACACAATCCGCTACTTCGAAGTTAGTGCTACTGCCGTGAATTACATGATTTGATTATGATTATGATAAAAGATTAGCAACATTTCAAAATATAACCGAATAAAATTAATATTTTAACCCACGGACTTATAAAGGAGTGATGGATGGGTTTGCTAACGGTTCACTATTAGCAGAATAACAATGAAAATAACAAGCTTATGTACTTTTGAATTCAATGCTGACATTCAAATCTGTTGAACAATCCCTTCAAAAAATTAGGCAAGAGTATTTTAACCAGCACACAATGACCTCCGTACTTATGTTCACACTCGATTATTATTCACGACATATTAATATTATTACTCGCATTATTTATTATATTCACGGCACAACAAAGCGGGACGTGACAGGGTGACTGCGATTATTATTAAAATGCTTATCTTGACTGGCTCTCCGACTAGTGTGGCGGCCATTACGTAAATAACTAAATATAATAATTTGTTGCCCTATTGTTGGAAACACAAAACATGTCACATGAGACGTAACAACAACAAACCGGGTGGATGTACATATGTTTGTATGTGTGTCGCCTCCCCCGCAACGCGACTCCGCGCTAACAACCCGTCAGATGCCGCGATAACGTCCATTATAAATAAATAAAAAGCAATTTAATGCACTAGTATAATTATGTTTTCGGTTATTTAACGTTCTTTGCGGCTTATCAGCCATCACCAGAGGCAGGCGTTCATAAACTGTGTGAAATCAATTACTTACACCTGGAGACAGACATCTTTATCAGTAACTAATCTGTCAGCTCCGAACTACTACATGACCGTTAAAGAGACTACAACTAAGAATAGAAGCTGTAATTTGTTTTGAGATTCGCGATTGGTTACTTTTTAGCAGTTTGAATATACAGAAGCGCACCTGGCTAAACCGCTAGCAGTAATACCTCAGTAACGAAGTAAGAAGTGCTGTAGTAGCCCGCCCCGTCCCAGTCGCCATGATTGTTCTAACATCTTCAACAATCGTCGTAATTTTTAAGCTAATTTTCACAAATCCATAATAAAATACACCTAAACTTGCCTCATGAATAACTACGTCCATCGATGAAATCTGTATGAAAATCCCATCGGTAGTTTTTGAGTTTATCGCGATCAAGTAGACCGATAGACGCGTCGGAGAGACTTTTACTTAATTGTGCCTAGTGAAATAACATTGTACCTAAATAACGTAAGTACTAGAACCTAGAATTTGTGATATATTTTCCTAAACTGCATCATTATTAACATTCTCTAACACATTACATGTTCCTCAGTCTCTCCAGTTCTGTGAATGTAGTACATAGAAACAAAGCTGTTTGAAGTGCCTCTAAACTCAAAAGCTCAAATAAAATCGCATTGGTGAATGTTTTTTCGCGACGCACTAGCCGGCGGCAGTGGGTGACGTAATTGAATCTTTCGCGGCGACAGATTGCCAATCAGCGCCGTGATTGAAATCACATACATTCCATATTTACAAGCAGCTACGCAATATTTCTTGTGAGCAAGGCCCCAGCGGCGCAGAAGCGCAGGACTAGCAGAGGACAAAGATCAAATAAAGAAATACAGTGATAGCTCAAGCGTTGGAGGTGGGTTTCAAGAAGTCGTTGCAGCATTTAAACATGTTCTACTTCGGTTGTTAAAGGTTTATTTCTTTGTAACTGTCGTGGTGGTGTTAGTAGGCAGTGGTGTCGCAAAATAATATATTTTCATGCTGAGATTAGTTTATCTACTACTCCTATAAAATATCGATAACGTCTTCAGTTGACTTAAATATTACGTGCAAAACGAGTATTTCCCGTTAAAAA
The DNA here is from genome assembly GCA_905163435.1 of Mamestra brassicae. Classification (NCBI taxonomy): domain Eukaryota; kingdom Metazoa; phylum Arthropoda; class Insecta; order Lepidoptera; family Noctuidae; genus Mamestra; species Mamestra brassicae. The sequence continues at coordinate 334,068 of LR990999.1, read as the reverse complement.
ATCACTCACTTCACATCTCTTTCTTTGCCTCAGATCTAAATCATGGACAAGTGGACCTGACCAGATAGTGCAAGCATTTGTCAGTCATCGTGCAGCTCAACTCAAAACTTTGAGGTGCTCAACGTTTCGACGAACAATACCAAAGTAAGGACATTTAGGTAGGCCGTATTGTATGCTCCACAGATTCTTTTCTTCACTTTAATGAGTTTGACCTACATGGAAATTATATTATATTTTATATTTGCCCATCGTAGTTCCCCTAATATTTTCAAGACTGAAACGTTGAATGTAACTTATTCATATGTTTAGTTCAGCTTGATATCTAAACTAATACAGTGAAGCTGAAGAGTTTGTTTGTTTGTTTGATCGCTCTAATCTCTGGAACTGCCAATCGGAGCTGGAAAATTCTAGGGCTGCTGGCTGTAAGCTATACCGGGAACGGGAAATTTCTACGGGAACGGGAAAAAACGGGATATGCGCGTACGAATTCGCGGGCAAAAGCTATCCTATAAAGTTGTCTCAGAAGAATCATCACTTAATCTTTGTAACGTGAGAGCCACGTATGCCACGACAGTAACAGTGAAGGGTGCGAGTGTCGCCGCAGATTGCCAATAATCAGTTTGATTACGTTACGAGGCTGTACCGGGCCCTCCCAGCCTCGTGCGACCCCTCAGGAACCTCTCTCTCTCGAAGAGTGCCGATCACGACATGCCTCCCTGGAACGCAATTTGTTAAACTGCGTTATTTATTTGATCGGGTGACGTGAACGCGTCCAATCAACGCGCTATTACATTAGTGTCCCTCGGCCGATGGATTTATTTGATATCATCAAATTGTAATGACGATTCCGAAAGGTTGAAATATATATTTGATAGAAATGTAATGAATTTAGAAGTATTAGGTATCCAAAGGTACATACCACTCGTTGTTTCAACAGTTTTTAAATAATCCACTGGATGGCTTCCTGAAGAAGTTGTACAAGAGACAGATTGTAACTACAATATACTAATAACTACAATATAAACAACTAGAATAATAATAAAAAAAGGAATTAATACAAAAATTTGTTATTAATCAAAATCCTTTGTTTCAAATAGACCAGTTACAGGCGCTTTTGAATTGTCAAGGTCTGTCAGTCAAATAGATGAAGCTAATTCGACTGCGCTAGCGACAAGAGCAGCTAGAATATTCCTCAGCGAAACACACTCAGCGACCCTATCTGTAGCGCGGCCAATAAATAGTAATTATGTGAAATAAAACAAAACAGATAGTAAAGGTAGGACAATTATAAATGACTTCAATGCTCTCCACATTATTAATTATTTACCATGAGTAACCGATTACATTACACGACCATGTATACGAGAAGTCAACCGTATGCGCCTACATTCGCAACCCTCCAACCAAAAAAAAAAGATATTCGTTATTCGTCTTTCCCTCCATCACATAACTGTATGTCTCAGCACCCCACTATCATTTACCTAAAAATGAAAGTGCAATCCTGTTACTACCCCTTACATTACAAACGTCTCCTGATGTGTTCACCGCAGGTATGTATCAGCAGACCCGCGCAGTCAGCGAGCAGTGGGATGGCGGGATGCGCCCACGCGTGAACAGTGCGAGCGGAGGATTGTGCTCCGTGCGCACTTCTCGCTTCACTGGCCTGTGGGATTAGTGTGAGTGTTATGTAAGGGTTGCTCATGAAATGGTTGCTGAACGAATACTTTTTGTTTGGGATTTGAAAAGCATTTTGAATTTTTTAGACGCTGCGCTGGATAGATCAGACCGATATATGGTAGGTTTGCTTACAATGCTATGTTGTGTTTCGCTTAGAAAGTAATTATCTAAATGTATTGGCGTACCTATAGTCCTTCTTGTCGATTTCAACAACGGTAGCCCCATGAAATTATCTTCTAGATTTATTTAACATGATTCAACAACATTTTTTTATTTAAATGCATAAATATCATATCGCTGAAATACAACGGAGAAATGTAAAACCAACAAACAAGCATGTTCAGCACTACGTTAGATATACTAAAAGAAAATTAGATTGTAGTGATTGATTACTAAACTTATATCTCTTTAAAACTTATTAACGAGACCTAATAGTTTCTTTAAATGCGAACCTTTTCTCCAATAACTGGGAAGTGCTCAAACAAAAGCTAGACTTTAAATCTAAATCGTTTCCCACTTTGTGCCTCAGTTTGTAACTGGCTCAATAAAGCCGTTGTTCGAAGAAGGCACGTCACAAGATGCGATTAAAGAAGTGCCCTCTATCCTCTCCAGCGGGTCTTCGAGAGGTGGAGTGGGAGCGAGGGGCGGGGGGTGCACGGTTACGTGGAGGGTGCTTCGTGTGAGCACTCTTTAGAAAATCGCAAATCGCCTGAACACCGCGCGCCGCCGCCGCCGCGCCGCCCCGCAACCCATATGCGAAGTTATTGGTTTTGAATATGACAACTGGTTCGTGTTTTAAAGGATGACGGCACTTACTTTGTTGAACAGTGGTGAGCTGATACTTTGAAGAATGATAAGCGGTGCCATTCTTGAACAAAAACTTTTTGCGAAGTATATGGGGGTCGGCTTGAAATCTCAATTCATGAACCGAAGCTGAGCCGCTTTAGTTACTGGTTATTCACGAAACCTACTGTCCAAGTGCATGGTTCAATGAAACCTACTGAACTCTGACAATAATGATGTTGCCTGGTTAAAAAAATATGATTCTATTTAGTCCGTCAGTTAGACGTCACACGAGTTTTCAACGCACTGTGTCGTCTTCATTTTTTATTTACGTGGAAATCTCTCTGATAGACAAATTAAATTTTTTTAGTCAAATACCCTATTTCAGTGAAAACTCAGATAACTCATGTCATGACTGTGTTACAAGAAATGAGTTCCTAGGATTGTAACATGGACATTTTTGTAACTTTATTATTATTATTATTATTATATACTTTATTGTACACCTCATTACAAACATAGTAAAAAACCCTTTCTACCCGTTCAAGAAATTATTGTCCAATTACCCCTTGGAACGGATACTACCTAGTGTTGAAAGTACAGACACGGAAAGATCTAATCTGTGGCAGATTTCATGAAACTGATTGTTGACATTTTCTGTCCGAGACTTTATTAAAATGATCTCATCTGATTTAATACTATTATGGGGATTCTAGCAAACGTGAGGCGGTACTTCACAAGCGCACAGCTGCTCAAACTTTATCAAGCGCAAGTTCGATGTATGGAGAACTGCTCTCATCTTTGGGACGGATCTGCCAGATACCAGCTTGATGCCCTTGAGTCAATTGAGAAACGAGCCAAGAGGATCATAGGCAATGATAGGCTCGTCGAATCGAATCAAGTCTTGAGCACCGACGCCGAGTTCCTGTCGGTTTTCTATCGGTTGCATTTTGGGGAGTGAGCGACGGCATTGCATAGTGTAATTCTGCCAGACCCGTTCCATCATCGGACCACAAGACATACGGCGATGCGCCACCGGTACGTGGTGGACATCCCACCCACACGCACAAAACGTTTTGGGAACACATTCATAGTGCGCACAGCTAACTAGTGGAATTCCCTGCCAGAGTCTGTGTTTCCTGATAGCTACAACCTGGGAGTCTTTAAGTCAAGATTGAATAGGTTACTTCTAGGCAAGCGTGCTCCATGTTCATCATCGCTTACCACCAGGTGAAATTTTGGTCAAACGCGTGCCTGCCAATAGTAAAATGATAAAAATTTATTAAAAGCAGCACAGAAAGCTCGCAGCTTTTGCAGGATATTATAGAAGTATTCATTTTCATATGTCTGATAGTTTGCGCCCTACATGTGGCCTATTCAAATTTCTTTAGTATAGTATTATGCCTCGAAGCGTTGAGTTCCTTAAAGTTTGACGAGTTATAGAGTTATTTTTATTCTAGTTGCAGAATAACCTATAATTTGAAAAAGTAGTTATATATAGCAATAAGCGTTATAATTGGAGAGATACATGAATAGTTTTCCCAGTTCACAAGTGAAGACTTTTCCTCAGAAAAGAACACAAAGGGTTCTAATTGAAAAGTTTTTATTTTGTCTGCGGCGGGCGCGAGCGGCGGCGGCGGCCATTAGGTGGCTGTCAACTGTCTAAGTGTCGCTACTGTGTGTGGAGCGGAGTGTGGGGGGAGCCGGGGGGAGGGAGGGGGGGGGGGCTGCAGCTGTACCACGAATCATTGGCTTTTAATTCACTAATGGAAAAACGATGGTATGACAGTTAATGCCTCTCTATAAGGGAATTGGTTTATTCAGATCCAAAACAATAGGTACCTGCCGTTACATAAACTCATATACTTAAATTTAAATTTATGAACTTAACTTGAGCTAGACTTGATTACTGTAAAAAGCAAGCTGTCAATAACTACCAACAATTTTGCTAATTGGCTGTCATATAATTCAACAGTGGTACATTAACAGGGAATCATTCCTTTCTGTGACTCACCATACCTACTCCTTTTTTTCAGCTCAAAATTTTGCCTTTACTGAATTAATTTATCAACTTAGAGAAACTATTCATCATTCGGGTTGGTTTTTTTGACACATTTCATGCAATACTTATCTACATTTAACTGAAATGTCAATGCACATATCTGTCCTATCTTATAAACAGCTTCATCTCAAGATCTCTATTTATCTTGTTACAACACAACATATTTGCGAGCACACACAGTGCACACTGCCCACATTACTGTCACAGTACAACACATGTCACTCTGACAACAATACGTGACAGTTGTCACAGTCGCGGTGTATTGTCACGTTGTGGTGACAGAACATAATGTAGTCCGTCGTGGGTGCGCAGGCGACGATGCTTTGTAAGAAGACACCTTTGTTTGTGGTAACTATGATGGACACAGGGGCGTGGCGGGGAAGCGAATGTACAATGTTATTGTATAGACATTTATTTTGGTATAGATGATTGTTGTTGATGTTTTTGGAACGAAGTTTCTTATTGCACGTTACACTCCAGACATGGCAAATGAGACCCAGATCGAAAGAGTATAAAACTTTTCGTGTCGCGACTCTTTCTAGTGTTATTCGCTCTTCTTAGTGTGTTGTGAAAGGATCTTGATTATATTCTCGTTCGTTTAAACATTTTGTGTTAATCTGCCTTATCAAGGTTTTTACTTGTAATATTAATCCTGTTATTTAATGTATATTACAGCCAACTGAAACTTTGTTCCAAAAGGGTGCCTCATGACACCTCTCATTTGATATTTATTTTGTATTTTTCTCTAGGGATAAGTGTGTGACTACGGAAAATTCTCACGATGGGGTTAATATGTAATATTATTTGAGTACCCAAACAACTACAGTATCGGTTCTAACACGAAGTTTCGTCACTAAGATGAAAAACGAATAGTTATTAACCCACACTACATATATGTACTAATATATTAAATGCGAAAGTCACTAGTAACTCCGCTGTCTGATATCTTTTCACGACTTAACAACTGCACGGATTTTGATGAAAATTGGCCAACACCCGACGTACTCGTTATGTCCCTAGAGATCTTTTCTTGGGAATATAACTTTGACGCGGGCGAAGTCGCTGGCTGAAATTAGTTCTTTATAAACAAGTCAACTTTTCTGTCGAACGTCAACAAGGTACCATCACACACACCCGCCTGCTCTGATTACACTGGCGGCCACAAAACTCTCCACCTCGTAACAAGGAGGTGATTAATGAGCAAGCTCCTTGTATTGTAATGAGGGCGTCTCCTACCCGAGTGGCGCCGCCGGTCACCACACTGCAGACAATGCCTTTGTGGCGCGATGAAATCTCGACGAGTACCTATCTACTCACTGCTGAAGACGGCATACACTGCGGGACGTGAAAATGCGGGCACGATGCGATTAAGCCAAAAATCGGCCAAGTACGAGTCCGACTCGTGTATTTTTATTATTTGTTGTGTTATAGCAGCAACAGAGAAGCTCTGAGGAATTTTCAACTATCTACCTATTACGGTTCATGAGATACAGCCCGCTGACAGACAGACGGTCGGGCAGACGGGCAGACGGATAGACGGACTTATGAACTTATTTATGACAAATTATATATGACAAAATCAGTAAATGAGAAGGTTTTTCACTTCCATATTTTTAGCGAATATAATCTGCCTACCCTTCGGAAAGGTGTAGTATTTCGTATTTCACACGTGACTCGCAGTAGACAGACGCGGTTGCGACCTCAAAATGTAATTAAAGATATTTCTCACAAATGTATTGTATAAAAGAGCTACGGAAACACAAACATTTCTCAGCATATATTCGAATACTGACATGTGTGTAAATTCTTGTATTTCATGTCGTAATTCGTAATATCCCGTTAAATCAGCTGATACGTCATAAGTCAAAATCTTGTCATGTATAGTACTACCTATTAAAAACCTATCAGGTAGAATAAAACATCTGGCATTCATTTTTCCTTTACCATCACGTAGGTACTCCACAATCAAAATAAATTTGAGAAAACAAACTGGAGTTGTCCTCATTGTGTCCTCGAGCACAGCATCGTGTCGTGGTCACAAAGCAGTATTGTTATCTGATTGGAGTGGATCAGTGTCGGCGGCGTCTGATGTTTTCTCATTTATTTCCATATTACTTTGTGGTGCCGCCCTCCGCAGCTAACGAAGGCGCCTCAAACGACAACTCGCACCGTTTTCATTGAAATGAGAGGTTTCTTTGAAAATTGGACGCCGTTATTATGTCCTTGTATAATCTATGTGCTTTTTATGTATTACACACAGACCTAAAGGTGGGTACAGGATTATTTTCTTATTTAGCCTTATGTATATTCGCGAGTACCGAGTTCTAGTTGATTCTACAATTAGGTGAAGTTAATTGTTTAAATAAGTTGTGTTAACATTTAAATATCTTGTTTACATGCACTGATTTGTATACTCCGCGCACTCTTGCGACGGTTCTTTCCCTGCAGCGTGCGTGCGTTGATGTCTTTTGTTCTCCGCTTGAAACAATGCCAAATTATGAAAATATACCTAATTAATAAATCACTATTCAACTGTAGGCATTTCAGTTATTTGCAGCTCTCAGTCATCAAAATATAGTAGGTAGGTACAAGCAGTACCTACTCCCATTTTTATTTCGAGAATCAATTTATCCTAAAAGGGGTGCTCTCCCCTTTCATCAGTCGTTCGTTTCTTATTTCATCAGCATATTTTATTTCGTTTCAACATTAATTTGATTACTCAGAAAGTAAAATCTCCTTCGTCAAATACATAACCGTGGAATCCAATGTATCACCTACTTTATATATAAATGTAAATAAGTGTCTGCGGTGTCGTCCAGGCGTGAGGGGGATGTCACAGACGTGCGGGGAGTTGTGGGAGGGGTGTAATGGGGGGGCTGTTGTGCCTCCCGTACAAATCACTTGAATAACTTCACGAACTCGATAACTTAGCGCTAACTTGTGTAGCGACTAGCGACTAGTGCGCGTCAATGGACCAGCTCGGAATATATGTTATGTTATCAACTTATCATACATTATGGAGACATGTTCATGTTTGTTGATGTTTTGATTTGTTTCCTTATTATGTATTGCTTATGTATTTATGGATGATGAGGTATTAAAGATGGAATATGTGAACATATAGAGGTTTGCGGTACAGAGATTAAAGTCCCGCATACCTCCACTGAAATGAGAGAATGAGGATGCTGACCAGGAATGCGTGTCCGCTGCATGCTGGTGGTCAGGATACCCGTAGAAACCGTAGGTACTAGCTGGTTGTATGACTCGCTGTTCGAGAGCTTGTCGTCAGGATGAGGAGTGATGATGATGACGTCACGCTGAAGCGGTTGCACGAAGGCTGCGCCGACGTTCAATGTCGAGGGTCACCAGTATAGAGGGTATGCGGAACAGAGAATAAAGTCCCGCATACCTCCGTTGAAATGGGAGGATCCTTCGACCAGACGATTACTGATTTGTGAGTCCTAAAGTCGTAATATTTGCACACCATCAGGTAACAGTACAGTGTATCTATCGAACATTATTTGTAACACCTTTATCAACCTGTATTACGCAAATTAAAGATTTGATTGATTGATTGATTGGCGGTTGTTGTGTCTGGTGGGCAACCGCCCGATAGTTTGCGCGATGCAGAATTTCGTTGGTGGTTCAGCGCTGACAGGATAGTTGGCGTTTCGGTTCTTTTTGTTGACGTACAAACTTCGCTTCTAAATTTTTCATGTGGTGGCATTGATTATGTATTGTATACATTATATATTTGTATACAATATATATTGTAATATCAAAGTCAACACACGTTCTGTGTATGTTAATATTATTTTGTCTAACAAAATCATTAACCACCACGCTTGCCAGGCCTGTTTTCCTCGACTCGCTAACAATACCTTCACATCCGTTGTTATTTCACATCATGCATAAACACTATCCTCTCAGGGGTTATACATAATACAAAACACAGTGCGATATCAACAATATCTTCGCTCAATCTCTTAGCAGATGTTACATTACGTCGTGACGGTACACGAGGACCCCCGCCGCGCCGCCATATTGTCATCAGAAGTGGGTGTATAAGAAGTATTTCGCTAATGTCATTGTGGGGGGAGGCGATGACGGCGCGTCATTACCGGGAGGACATCGTTACGGGCCGGAACTGCGTCGTTAGTCTGAGACAAAGCCTGCTGCTATGTACCCAGCCATTTTTGTGACGGATAGCACGGGAGCTGGCTCAGTCTTCTTATGTACAAGTTTTTAGACATTTATTTTGAAACGCCATGTATTTAATATTTCGAAGAATACACGCCTGACTGACTGACTTTGACTACTTAGGACGTCACGAATATCTGCAAATGTACCAATCTACGTGCATTAATTGTGAGTTAGCAATTGATTTGATTGATCCTTCATGCAACAGCTTATCACTGTCAGACCTCTGTAATGCTCTTAAGGCTTGCTGTTTCATACTCAATTTCTCATTTTTTTAATAAAGTTAAGGTTTTCATTTCAATGAAACGTTCGAGAGGCAAAAATCAATTTTCCAATAATTCCGCCAATAATTTACATATTTATTCGCTCATCATTTCTACAACAAACTCTATATTCTCAATTCTATGATAAATAAAATTTTACAAAAAAATATTTATTTAAAACGTATAATAACGTCTGAGCCAAACTTGAGATTTCTAGGTCCAAGTGTTTGGGCTGGGCGTTGATGATCAGTGAGTGAGGGAGCCAAGACTTTTCTTTCAATATCATCAACAGCTAACGAGTGGCATTCCCCGCGGAGGCTATGTTTACTGATAGCTACAAGCTGGGGATGTTTAAGTCAAGAGTGAACAGGTTATTAGGGTAGTGCTCTATTGTCCACCACACCACCGCTTACTATCAGGTCAAACGCGAGCCCATCAATAATATTAAAAATCTAAAATATAGTATAGTAGTGCCTCCCGGTGTACTCCCAGTAAGTACTGCGCGGGCGCGGCGTCTCGACGCTCGTTCGTTAGCGAATGCGTCCGTAATGAGCGTTAGCGCCAAATGAAAATATACCGAATGTAAAAATATATCAAATGCAGTATCAAGTAATGCGAAGCCTCCTCCCGGGGCCTGGCGGGGAATGTTCGCTAGCGGAGCTCGGCGAAACATTATGTTGCTTGTCGACCAGAAACTGTTATGTAAAAGGTATGATATATTTTACTGTAATAGCAAACATCCAGTGTTTAATCACTATCATACAACATAAATATTTAATTGACATCTCATTCAATTTATTAAGACTTTAACAACACCATTACTTATACTTAACAACCGTCGATAATAATATCTGCGTTCTACTGTACTGATGTGATCTCATATCAATTTATTTCTGTAAGTTTAAACAACATTTTCTTCGATTTTCGAGTATTCGCTATCGCTAGCTTCCCCGCCAGGCGTCAGCAAGCGTCATCACGATAATGAGCACAGCAATCACGCCTCGCACACACACACACACACACACACACACGTGTAGGCATACAGCACTATTATGTGAACATAACCTATGTGCTGATTACTGCAGGAGTGAACACGTCATCTTAATTATATGTTAGCGACGAGGAAATCATGAGAGGGATAAATGTACTGGAAATGTACGCGACTGACGTAGGGGAATAGTTTTTTGTTATTAAGTTCCCGCGTGACGTCGGTGAATGATGAGTGTGGTTTTGTTTTATTTACAAATGTACAAAAATGCACTTTAGATTTTCTTCTCTATCTTGAATTGTATTATCTATCTCTATCTTATCTTACATTGCATGGTATTTAAAGTATCCTGCCTGGAAAGCATACGTTCCTTTAAATGTTATATTAACAAAGAAAACTAATGATTACTGTAAAATTTCTTTTTGAATGGCGCGAGCTGTTGAAATTGTTACTTGCTTGTTACTAAAACTTTAAAACTTCTTGGATAATTTATGCTAATTGTTATTTTTACATTTAATGCCTCTTTTCACTACCTCTGTAGTTGATAATACGATAAGAGCCGGTAAAATTAAAGCACTACTTGAAGAAGGTTGTTCGCAAAATTACGTGTCTCAGCGGCCAAACGCGAGTCGTTTAACTGACCGAGAAAGAGATCGACGGTATTGAGAGACCGGTTAGGACAAAAGAAGACCAGCAGTTTGATTCTGTAAACATGTCCAAGTGAAGGCTTGGGTGATGTGATCACGAAGTGAGCTGTCAATCCGTATAATCAAGATGGAATAACAGCTCCCTTCGTGATCGCTTCACCCAAGCCCTCACTTCGACATATTTACAGAAACGATCGGCAGGTTCGGGAAATCAGCGATGCATAGAGCCACGAGATGACCGGTTTTTGATAAGTCAGGCGTTAATCGTGAGGTGTCAAGTGTGGACCTAAAGAAGAGCCCTGAAGTATACGAAGAGTAGAAGTTAGCTTGTGGACGGTCAGGAGGAGGCTCATGACTGCCGATATCTATAGTTACTGCCCGGCCCGGGTCTCTAAATTACTCCATGGGCACCAAGTTGCTCGACTTCAGTTTGCTCGAAATTGTAATTTTGGATGTTTGGAACAAAGTCTTGTTTTCCGATAAATCTAAAATCGCCATATATGATACTTATCGACACTAGCAAGTGCTACGAAGACCAGGGGAACACTATGCGGACGTGTGTTTTGAAGAAATCTCTCCTTATGGCGGAGGCTCCGTTTTGTTTTGGGCAGCAATTAATTCGACGGAGCGTACGGAGTAAGTTTTCATAGAAAATGGAACATTAAATGCACCGGTACATGACGGAAGTTCTCATTCCACAAGCAAAACCCACATTAACTGCTCTTGCAGAAGATTCCATTTTTATGGACGACAATGCTCATCGTTCTGGTGACGTGGAAGCTTATACCTACGCAAGAAGTTGAGATCCGACGTTTAGATTGGCTAGCTCTAAGTCCTGACCTCAATCTAATTGAGCATGTCTGGGATGTCCTTAAGAGACGGGTAACATCAGTGCAACCTGCTCCACATAATTTATTTATTTATTGTATACCAATTGAAGTGTGGAAGTCATTACGTGTAGATGGGTGGACGTGGTTAGCTTTATTCTTCAATAAGTTGTTGCCGGAAGAAGCCATACCTGATGCATGGTGCAACAGATCCTTGGTGTCCATCTTTAAAACAGAGGCGATGTGCTGGAGTGCAACAACTATAGAGGAATAAAGCTAATATCACATAGTATGAATGCTTGGGAGAAAGTTATTGAAAGGCGACTGAGAGAAGAGAGTAAAATCTCACAGAACCAGTTCGGTTTTATGCCTGGTCGGGGTACAACGGATGCCATTTTTGCTATCCGTCAGCTGGGTGAACAATACAGAGATGTGCATAAAAACTTGCACATGGTATTCGTTGACCTCGAAACCAAACGAAAAAACAATCACGAGGCACCCGGTCATATGCCTATATGACCGGGTGCCTCGTTAAAAAAAAAGTCTCATCAGTCGCGACGATGTGTCCCAGCTAAGTGTTGTTAATGTGAATACTATAACTCACCCTTGGTAAGATAAATACATTTATTTCTTTAAGACTAGTGATCCACCCATACTTCTGAAAAGCACAATCTACTATAAGTTGAATAAACGACGATAAAAACCGCAACAGAATCCAATGTGTTGTTTAAAAGAACTTTTTGGGTTTCCTGATTTATCTTTATGCATTTACTGAACAGTGATTTTCTAAAAAATACTCTGCCAATAAACAAGTATGTTTTGTAAAATGAACATGTTCCGTGTTGCCAGTTTATAAACATTATAATCACCTAAGTATTGTGATGGTGTTGTTCCAGTTTGAGATGAACTTACAGGTTTCATAGACAAACACCAAAATTTTACATCATCTATAGATATTATGTTTCTACGATAGTTTCGATAGGCTTCAAAATTAAGTCCTCAAGTCGTGGCTGCCAGATTAAAAGATACATCGCTCTTCGTAATCCGTTGATTTTCAAGTTTTCAAACACATACATATTTCTGGTTAAATTACCCATTAGTGCAATCAGTAGCACTTTTTCTGTTAGACATAGATCGCCGAACATCGACAAATAGAGACAATAATCTATGGTAGGTTACGTGTGTGTGTGTGTGTGTGTGTGTGTGTGAGTAGTGGCCGCCTGTTCGCTGATACGAGTCATTACTGTGAGTGCCAGCTACACTAACTGAGCGCGCACTTAGCCTATTGCGCTGTTACCCCTACACTTAGTTACTGCAGATGCGACCATATATTTTAATTTTATGCCTACAAGCAAGGGACAACACAGACAAAAAAACCGTAATACACTTACAATTATATACATATGTCTGGTATATGATGGTTGCTCACAGTTTTCTGTGATTTTCATACCTAGAGGCTGATGAATAGTGGTTCAATTAAACAACTGAACTCTTTAATCAAAACGAGTCATGACCCTGCGATTAATGCGCGACGTAACATGAACTGCTCCTCATATAATTATCGCGCACATTTCGATCCGTACCGTGACCTTGCCATGGCTCATACCCGTCACGATCTAGAATAAATCATTCCTAATTCATAGCGTTCTTTTTCATCTATAATTTAGGCAACTGTGGATGGCAGTCTCGCCAAGCGGTATCGTGTTACCGAGTTACTAAGTTGAGAAGGTCAGGCAGGCTGTCGCTCCATGAAACATTCTTGAACTCAGCTGCACAAACACAACAGACTGGAAGCCGTTACCAAAATGAAAGTTGTGAAAAGGATACGCAGATTAATTGACTAAAGCACCATCGTAACCTGCCTGTACCACACATTCATTTCTCCCCACGCTTGTCCTGTCTACGCTACCCTGCCTGCTCTATGTCGTATCGTATGTATCGGCCGCAGCTCCACTACCAATTACCGTAAAAGCCTTTCTAATAGTTACCTAAAGATCTATGAGTCGGCTCACAATGGCGATGTACGGCCACATTACTGAGATCAAACTGCACGTTTATTTGCTTTAAAAGCTTTAGCGGACCATTTTCTGAGTTCATTTGAACATATCAAGGTACTTCGATAAATTGCTATTTTTGTACATCAAATTAATTAACTTTTTTTAATACTAAGCGATCGACAATGCTTTGAAACATTTAATAAATATCATGACTAAAATAGTTCTGAACAAAGATATAGTTAGTATCATCTTTCTTCTGTAAAATCAATTTTCCTGGCTTCCAATGGACAAATTAAATACGCAAACAGTCTTCGTTTATTTCAATTTTTTTTTTCAATTTTTCAATTTAGTTTATTCATCAACAATTTCTGAGTTCGAAATTAGTCTATAAATAAATACCTAATAATAAAAAAAATATTATATTGTTTGGTTTGTTATTGAAAACCATCAAAACACGTTGCGTGGTCTAGATGTAGGTGTAGAAGTAAGCGGACGAACAGCCAGAGGCCGACAGCTAGAGGCCGACAGCCAGAGGCCGACAGCCAGAGGCCGACAACCAGAGGCCGACGTGGTTTATATTATTTAGAGAAGAGATTGGCCAGTTTACAATGAGAAGAAATGTGCATCCACCATCGGCCAAAAAGGAAGTTAGCCACATTTACAGGTTCGTTTAAAATGTAGACCTATGCACTAGATAATCATATGAACTACATCATAACTACATTGAATGTAAGGAGAGCGATTGATTCACATGTGCTTGCAGTGCACAGTGGACGGATTTATTTATGTGGCGACGAATTAACATTTTAGGAAAGGTTTGCAAGGTTCAAAGCTAATTTGACAATTGAACCTTGCAAACATTTCAAACACTGATTTTTCTCTTGAATCATGTATTTGATCTCAGTTCTTCTAATAAGAACAAAAAATAAACATTTTCCATAATCGTATCATGGTAAAAAAACGCGTTTATTTTAATAAAATTGCAAATAATATTAATTTTAAAAAACTTGTTATCATGTAAAGAATAGGTAAAACCAATCAATTTTTCAGAATTAAACATCTTGACTTTCGGAATTGCCCAAAAATTGTTTAGGTTTGTTTATCTTTTATAATGAAGTCAGACATGTCCTATAAATTAAAATTAATTAAACTCAATTTAATTCTGTTAAATTTTTGCCTGGATTGCTATTGCGAAGAAAACTGATTTTGATAAATTGCGCTTACAATTATTGTTTTACTTTGTTAGTTGACGTATTCAAATTTTTAATTAAGTAATTTTATGAGAAGAAAAATAAACTGATATTTAAAATAAAATCAAAAGTCATTTATTCAAACTAGGCTGAAGATCAGCACTTTTAACGTCAAAATTGACTTGAAGGCAGTCGTCCCCCAAATCGCCGCCCGTCACCTAGTGTTATAGCTGGGAAGAAGAAGTGGTGCAACAAAGTCCCCAGCAACACATCTGTCTGTTAAGTTTGAAGAACTTGAATTTATGCAGTGGTATAACTAAACATTTTATGATAGAACTACAAAATTATATTAAATTAAATGAAATGGCACATGTCAGCACACTATATTACACCAACAACTAAATCTGACACGAGGTAGAAATAAACACATATGTAATAGGCAAACTCAAGCATAGAAAAGCAATCCAAAATGATCCTCCAGGCATAAATGGCGTGCCGCTGGAATTTAACCATAAGTTGTGACCCAAAGTCACAAATGATAAACTGTGACCGTCGTAGTAAAATTAATAAACAGTTAACAGTTATGACAATAATAAACCACGGTCAGAAAGGCGACCAGTCACCAGGCCTGGATTATTTGAGTACTTGATATACCACACCCGCTACGGCGTAGCACCTCGTAGCACCACGTAGCAACGGGTAGCATGCGCCAAAAATACTGCACTATTTATAGCCTGTCATAAACAATTTCAGCCTTATTTATATTTTTTACCACATTCTTTTTTTGGACGGGTATTAACCACATGAATTGTTCAACTAATTATTGGCAGATTCTTAATTATATTCGAATTTTAGTAGCAGAAACCGAAAATTTGATCAGCAGAGAATGCCTAGGGGCCTATCTCTTCTTAACCTCACAATCTCACCTTCAATTTAAAGGTTCTTAATTCAAATTCTCTTTAAAGTATTTGAATTTTGAACTTTGGGTTCCAGAGCCGCAGTGACTCTTTCGAACAAATTCCGCAACCCTGGCAGGCTCTGGCCCTAGCGGGCTCCGTCTCCTATGCTGACGTATCTTTGAGGCGCGCGTGAAACACAACGCGCCATCGACCCGGGCCTAGTGGTGATCGGACAGCAAGCCACCCAACGCTCGCCGTCCGCAGGCCCGCGCCTACGGTGGCCGGGGATCGCCCTGCGACTCCCGACGCCCGGGGCGTCCCCGTCTATTTTACTGACATCTCTTTGAGGCCCGCGTGAAACACGACGCGCCGTCGAGTCTTAAACATTTGGTTAGATTTTTTAAGATTTAACCTATTCATTTTTATTGATTGGAAAAGGTATTGGGTCAATCTTAAGATGATTCATGAATTAACAGCGCAAACTGAAATAAATCGAGCGATAGAATACCTTACTTGGTTTCAAACACGATCGAGACACATTACAAGTTGCTCTGCTCACTTAGTAAACAATATATGGAATGAACTTTTAGAAGATATAAATAAATTGATTTTGAAGATGATTAAATTATGAAACAGATAGCAGTTTGCTACGAAACTTCGTAACACTCGCTGCTCGTTAATTACTCAATAATCATCGAATTTTAATTAAAACTTCTTCAATTTCAATACATAATGAACGAGTTATAATTTGTTACTTTGCTTAACAATATTCATCAAATCATAATTTTAATGATTATTTTAACAGCAAACGAGCCGACTTTGTCACAGGTTATATCGCGAATTTATAGGGATCCAAATAGGGATTTTAAATGTCATGGTCTTCCTTTTTTTTTAGATGCCATGTTATTTAGAAGAAGTTAATGTATATGATTGAGCCTTTCGATTTGTACAGTAAAATTACAGGTTATTTTTTTCACCTTTAGCGGGTTCGACTCCCGGTTCAGACAGGTGATTATTTGCAGTTCGTATTGATAAAAAAAAAAAATTAAGTCTTCATAAAATATTTTTTTCTATCTTCAGTATTTAAGGTACTTTCCCTCCATGTGGCAAAACTTGGGACGCCCTCTATATTATAAAAGGTCACGCTCACAATGACGGCGCGGCTGTAACGAGCCGAACTAAATTATTAATGTGGCGGCGCTCCTTGCAACGATTTGTTTGCTTTACATATCGACACGACTGTACTTACTGTGATATTAACACGCGTAGTGTGTAACTGCACAAGTGCACAGACGGTGAATGCTTTTCAAGATGTTGTTTGCATTTCTGTAATCAATTTTAGTTCTTTTAACAATTTATTATCTCAAGTTATGCAATGAAGTATATACCTAACGAAAACGAATTACATAAGGAATTTAACCGAACAAATAATGTAGGGAAACTAAAAAACTTAAATCTACTTGATTTAGTATTTTGTTATGTATAAACGCATGTTGAAAGATCTCATTTTGCTTCAAAGAATTATTCTCATCGCAGTTAGTGATGAACGTGCCCAGAACCCTGGCAGCAGCCACGTTGAGCGATGCTGATTCTGTGATAAAAATAACTTTTATTTCGGAAGTCGGTGTTAAAATACGAAGAAACAACCAAAAACACCGACTTCTGAACTTTGTAGTGTTTTTTTTATTTGAAAGTCGATTGTTTTTTTTGTAAAAAGTTTACTTTTTTTCGTTTACTTGGATGATATATTTTCTATTTCCGCCAGCTATTTTGATTGAAAATCCAAACAACTGAACCGATCTTTATAAAATTTCCTTGGGACCAATCGGAACGTATATCCTTTTACATGAAAATAATTTTTCAAATCTATTCATAAATGACGGAGTTATGAGGTAACAAACATTAAAAAAAAATACTACCGAATTGAGAACCTCCTTCTTTTTTTGAAGTTGGTTAAAAAACACAGCCCTCTTTCGCGTTTCTATGCATTTTTATTGGTATTGTTGTGTATTTGCATCTGTAGTCAATCACATTGTAAATAAACATTCAATATTTAGTTTGTTTCTCATTCCCACTAAACACGTTCCTGTACTGCGTGCCGGTGATTCAAATATTCAATGAAATTCCTCATCGTACCAGAAACTAAAAAGAAAAAAACAAATAGGAGCAGGTTAGTAACAGGTATAACTTCTATCCTCATCCCAATTAGTTGGGGACTCCGCAGCGTGTCCCCGCCATACGTTCATGTCTAGTGTCCGTATCATTTTTCACGCATCCACCCAGTGTTTCGGGTTTAGTAAACTAGATTTTGGTATTCATTGTATGTTCATTCATATTGGTAGAAATGTTTCAAGATGTTCGTACTTCGTCTTACGTAAGCATGGCTACGAGCTCCTAAATTCTTTACTCGACTAAAATGTCTATCCGTCTCCAAAGCTAACTTATTAAAGATAAATTTATCGTAGCGGAAAATGGATTATATTATGATCGTGTTAGTCATAATGTTATTTATAAATAACCTTATACAGCGACGAGGAGCGACGCAGTAATCGGCAAGCTCACAACATGGCGGCGCGAATTATCACATTACGCGAACAAGGAGCCCTAATACTGTAAGTGGGGCTCCCAGGGCTGCCACCGCGCCGACTCGTCGACGTCAGCCTCTAATCCTGTTACCTCGCCCTAGCCGCGTACAGGGGGCCATAAATACACAAACATAGGGCCGTATTTTATTCAATTAGAAAGGGAATTGGTTCTTTGTAAATGGACGGATTTAGTTTAAGTTTTGAACGATGGGCCTAAAAACTACCTGCAGCGGTAATTTATCATGTTTCTTATGACACTATGAACTTGAAAGAAGGTAAAATGAATTTTGCATCTCGATTACAGTTGTAACAAATGCAACAACATGTACTCACTCTTAACTGCAGAAAAGGACCCCCAGCATCAAAAGAAGATTCTTTTAGTTTTGTTTTTTGCAGAATACTTGAGTATTGTATATTTTTGTAAATAAATAGAACCCGACTCAACTTACTCTATGAGAGGCATCCCTGTCGCAAAAGTTAACAAGATCGGAAGCAATTTTCACTACTGACAGCCCTAACTGTTCGAAACAAGCACAAAATATTCAATCACTTTCCGTTGTCTCTACGTTGTTGTAATAAGGTTCATTTTCGTTTGTTATCGATGTGTCGCTGGTGTCAGATGAAAGCCAAGATGATTGCATTTGTAGAGATTACGGCGGATTATATGAAGAGAGTGGAGGGCGCCACTGCGCCTCAGTCAGGACTCGTCTAATGATGTTACATGGAGGCTCCTGCGCGTCGTGTCCGAATCTATCCGAAGATGGGTGACGTTGATGTGACCTGTGCAGGATTAGCTAAGGTTACGAGCAAAGTCGTAGTGTATGTGATCAAAATATTCGTTACACATAATTCAGATGGTCTTAATTTGAATGGGTAGCTTATAGACCCTGAAAAGGATGAAAAAATATTCAACCACGTTACACTCATACTAAGTAAAAAGATTTATCATTCGGCTTTCCACAAGATCCGCGTATTATTTCAGAATAAAATGTATGTTTATTTAACAGTTAAATAAATATACATACAAAGCCACACAGAGTGCCACATAGTGTGGCTTACAATCACTGAAAGAATATCAAAACAAAACTTCCAGAGATAACCTCATACGAACAACTAGATCGCTTTTATATTAAATTAGAAATAAGTAGATATAAGTCATCGTATACATGCCTCGGGCACATAGGAGCGGTTCCTCCGCACTCCACTCCACACAGGGTGTGCACAGTAATGTAAAGCGCTGTATAATGCCGTACCTGTGGACACGCGCGGAGGCTCCTCCCCGCGCCCAGTACCGACAGAAACTAAACTACTGCAGCCTTTTATGAAAAGTTTGTTTTGGCACTTTCATTGAACATATTATAGTTTATCATATCGACTGTACGGTTCACTGTACACAGTACACTGATTTAAATTTTAGAAAACTTATAATCCTAACTAATTTATTAATGCGAAAATGAGCTGGTCTGTTTGTTACGCTTTCACGCCTAAATTGCTAATCGGATTTTAATGAATTTTGGTATTGTCCATATATAATATCCATATATATTTCAGATAATTTTGAAATGGAGTTAATTTATTTGTTGTTATCTCTATATAAGAATTATGTACAAAAACCAACGTCAACTTCAACGATATGTATAACTAAATATGACATCAAAAAACAAAAGACATTCTTACAAAGACATTTGCACAGAACCCTAGAGTCCCTATGTAATACTCGGTCGACAAATTACATACAACTGTCGAGCCACAAATTAAAACAAAGCTCGAGTACATATGTTTATGTGGAGTGAATGCAGCACCTGCCTCGCGTAGTGCGTGGGTGCGTGCTACGCTCGCTCATTGTGTCCTTCACTCACTCATTCACCGGTCCCTCGCGTGTAATGATATGCGTGCACAGAAGTACAAGACTACATTATGTAGTTTGAGTATGTACCTTTGTGCTCTTGGGTTGTGTTCGTTTTTTGCAGGTAGTAAATATTTTGTAATTGCTGTGTGTCTATACAAGGACCAGGTTTATGTAATAGACGATTTTCCATGTTCATGTTTTAGTGTAAGGTCAAGGAAAGTTCCAAATTGCCAAAATTTTGAATGGAAATGATAATTCCAAAAGATAACATGTGTCAAGTGATGTGGTAAATGGATTATGTTCAAATTGCTAAACATTGTCGGCCTTGGGCCTTGGGCCTAGTCGTACTGGTTGTACCTTGAACAGGAACTGGTTCATTAATTTTAACAATTTAGATAATAAAAAATGTTTAATTTAGTTACGCAGTCACGTGTGTTAGAAATGACAATATTGAATGGATGATCAGACAGGGGATACTGAGGAAAAGTGTATACATTCCAAGTACCATGGGCTGAATGCAGAGATAGTCTCTATACAAGAAACATATATCTTCATTTTTCCGTGTCATGTTTTGTAAACTTAATTTGCATACTGCTGTATAAATTCAAGTTTTAAAACTTAACAGACAGATGTATTGCTGGGGAGTTTGTTGCGCCACTTCTTCTTCCCAGCTAGAACACTGTGAGAGTGGTGACGGGCGTTTTGCTGTCTTTATCTAACTTTGACCTAATTTGAATAAATGACTTTTGATTTTGATTTTTTCAGGGAGAGGTCAGCGCGGTCCACGCAGCACTGCACTAAGCTAGTGATGGTTTGGATAGTGGTGATCGTTATAAAGCGAATATTACTCGATCTTAATCAATTAAGTTATTCTATGCAAATCATTATCATCCATTTACACATCAAATTACTTGATCTTTGCATGGAGTCAGTACCAAACTAATGTTTACTGGGAGAAATCTCAATTTCGAGAGCTCGCCTTGGTACATGAACTTAAGTACATTGTACCATAAGTTGTATTGATAAAGATTTAAGCTTCTATTTCAACCAGCAAAGTTTCAATTCATAAAACCTGATAATTGGTTAGGCCTAAAGATAAACTCAGTCCTAAACCTAACCTTATAAAGTCCATCGCCGCTAAAGATAATGAAACAAACAAAAATAAACGCCGTCGCCATACAAACTGCTTACAGCTCTTGAACCGGTGGCTGTCCCGCAGCGGCTGCGACCGCAGCTGGCCTAGTGGACCTGTACGAGGATTTGATGGATACCTCTCTCATACATACTCCTCACTCTATGCACAACTTGTCACACGTCCAAGCAGTTACAACCATGACTTAATGCAAAGCTTTATAGAGCACATCAGCGATACGTAATGGTGCTCTGTAAAGGTTTTAACTTGAGTAATTTGACTCTTGATTTCAAATTGACTTGAGACAAACTATCATTATCTTTGCAGAAAGTCGTCGTCGCAGAAAGTCAAACACTACAAATATGGAGACATGTTACCATCTACATGAACCGATGAACTAGGCCCCGAGCCTGAATATCATGGCTACATATGACTTGATTTTTAATAAAGTAAACTGTAAGGTAATAGCGTTACTTCTGGGTTGCAGAGTTGAGAAGAGGCAAAGTGAGCTGTGAAACTAGGCCACGTTCAACAAGAAATCGTCAAAGTAGTGCCTGGAACCCAGCAGAATCTCCTGGAAAAATAAATAACTGAGATTAGTCTGTTGGGCGTTGATGCTTACTTTTCCATCATCAGGAAAGGACGGGCTGTGCTGAGCAGGCGTCGGTCTGGCACCAACTCTAGCAGAAAGTTAGCTGATGAGGCAGAAGGACATTCATTGGGTACGGGCAGGGGTACATCGGCGTGGAATTCATACTAATATAACCAGGTCGTCATAAGTACCTTATCATAATATTACGTAGGTACTCATAGGTACTACTTATTGACTAGCTACTAGCACCAATTTACATTTCCAATTACGTGTAAGTATGTGCAAAAAATCCACTAACATATTACGTATTCACGTGGTTTGTCTTTAATTAAATCAGCTTAACTACCTGTTTACGATGATTTTGTTCGAATAGTGACCTTTAGGATATGCTATCGAAATAAAAAAAATACTTGTTCTTAACTGTTGATAAACTAACTTAAACTAGCTTAGAAAATTACCTTAGCCATATTTACAAGTAGGTACTTGTTGGGTTCATTTAAAGATATCAAACACTATCTTACTCTCTCTAAGTATGACGAACATAACATATGAAATGAGTTGTTCAATTACCCACATTACGGATATCAGCACTCGAGACTAGGAATTGTGAATGATTGATTCGATTTTAACAAAAATAAATAATAAGCCGAAAGCAAGTGGTCGGCGGCTCGCGTGTTTGAGTTGTCAGAAGCGTCGGTAGGCAACCAAAGTACTTTTGTAAATCAGTATTGATTAACTTGATTCTACCTTGTGTGAAGTGCTTGTAATTTTAATACAATTTGTATTTTTATACTTATAACAAATCGAAGGACAGATTAATTTAGTTAACTTCATTTATCATTTTGAAATAATCGGAATCCTTTAGTTTGCCATATGTCATTACTTCCCAGAATTTGATCCTTAGAATGTACACTTTAGATTGGTGTAATAATACAGGGTATGTTTTTTTTTCAAATTCAACCGGTTCGATTGCTGGCTAGGAGTAGGAATAACAATTTTTCAAGAATCCAATGATGCAGTTTTAGTTTTTATCAAAATCCGGTTCGAGACTCCTCCGAGCGTTTTTCGCAATTCCTCATAGTTTTGGATTTGGCCATCCACACACACTTGAAAAATTCACCCTGTATATATATATCTCTGAATGAATGGGAAAAGAAAACCTATCCTACCCGAGGCGGCCATGCTCCTTACCATTCACCTTCAAGACTATAGATTTCTATTTTACAATTGGATTTTTCTAATGACATATCAAGGCAACTCGTTATCGGTTTATAGGTATATTCTTAAGGTTTATTTTAACAAGAAATAATAGGTACTGGAGGTTTTATCAGCTTTCTATAAAGCTGCAATTCAGAGTTTAACTCTGTGTCAATGTCAATCTGTAGCATGTCGCCTGTGAAACGAATGAATTGTCACCAACAATTCATTCGTTTTTTGACAAATTGTCGTAGATATAATTCTACAGTAATCTGTCTTGTTTTCCATTTTAACGATCACAACCTGCCAGGCGGTTGCCGACAGAAACAGACAAGGCATTTATATTTAGTAAATCTAGCTTCGGCATACAGTTATTTTTCTTTGACATAACTCAATGTGGTAAATTAAGAGGCGTTTATTCTCAAGCTTAAATTACCAATATTGAAACCATTAGCAAACTGCTTCGTTTTCGAGTTTCAGTACATAAGTCCAATCTACTATGAGCTTCCCCATAGGACTTTAACTAATGCGATGCTACTATTTCCAAGTCAACGCCTATTATCTCAGAACTGTAAATAAAAGCTAGTTATTTTTCATAACTTCATCTCTCAGAAGGTTACAAATAGTTGGGGAACAGTCTACAACTCTACAATATAGTTGAGACTTATTTACTTCATTCAAAGATTTGCAAAACTACCCATGTACATTTATAGTGGGCATAAAAAACCCAAAAGGCTCGATGAAATTTCCTCTTAGCTCTTGAGGTCGCTAGAAGCATTTCTTTTTTTAAATGGAAATATTCATAGCCTCGCGTTTGACCACTACCTCAGCTGATGGTAAGCCATGGTGTGGTCGACAATGGAGCACGCTTGCCAACAAGTTGCCTATTCATCATCGTCCTGCCCTAATCCCGTTACATGGGGTCGGCGTCGCGACACGCTATCACTGACTCTATTTTCTTTCATATCACTCCTCACACAATCCATCAATCTTTTCTTTGGCCTCCCTCCTAGAAGTTGCCTATTCACTCGTGAATGAAAGACACCCAGATTGTACCTATCAATGAACAGATTCCGACTGGGAATTCCACTCCTTAGCTGTACCTACGTACAATTTATTTGTTTTTTTTTTAATTGTACGTTCAGCTTAGGATTTTTTTTAATTAAACACAGTAACCCAAAACACTGATGGCAATAACAAGGAATTGCCGTTAGTGGCCTGTGAGAGATGTTCTGGCCGTAGACTATTTCCCTATCAATAGAATGCAGCACAAAATAAAACAAAATAATGCAGCCGCTGTCAATCAGAATTACATTTTACCCCTTTTGTGACAAAATACCTTACTATTTCTTTCGATTTCCCTTGCATATTATGAACATCAGACAACTAGCTTCACAGCTGGTGTCAGTCTATTTATTAACAAAAATTATCATTTGTATCACACATAATGAAATAACAACATCTCCAGATCCATCAACCAAAAATATGAAAGTAATATGGCGTTGAAATGAGAACAGCTCGAGTACATACATAGGTACTCGGCAGCGAGTACATAAGTAAGCAAGATGAAAAAGCAGCCCACTGCCACTGCGTCAGCGAGGCCGCGGACGCGGTATTATGATCCAAAGAGCCCGCATTACCGAGCGGGAGACACCACCCTCCCAGTGCCGTCCCGCTCGCACTCCTCGCTCCAGGTAAACCTCACCCGCTCGCACGCACTGCAAAAAGAAATCATTTATAGCAAGAAAGGTGTAGTATATCATTAACTTAAATAATTATGTAGGCGAACTCGCGGGAGTGTCGTAGTCGCCACCACCTCGCGCCGCGTTTACGTTACCTCCACCCCGGCAACTGCAGGCAGGTGTAACGTTAACGCGCGCGTTCGACTTGTTGCAGGGTTGCATGGTTAGGCTGTGTGGATAGTTTCATGATTACAGTTTCGCATAATGGAGAGCGGAGTGAAGTGACTCCGCAGCTTTAATCATTGGGGAAATATTCCGCGCCCGCGACTTAACGCACGAATTATTATTTTCTGTGGAGCTGTGAGTTCCCCCGCGTCTGCGGATATACTTCAGTATTACATAACAAACAGGATAAGTACATGACAATTAAAATTAATGTACGCTTTTTAACACAAAAGCTTCCTCTGTTGAGCGCTTGAAGCGGAAATGTTATGCAAATGAAGTGTTGAAAAGGATTTTGTAATTAATTTCCATAAACAATGTTTTGTGGGCTGTAATGTTTGCTTGTGCCACGGTGCACAGGGGAGATTGTGAAACAACTTATTTATTATTTGGACAATTGCGATAGCATTACCATCAGATAGGACCCTTCTGAACGCTAGCTAAACACAGTCAAACAATAACTTTTATTACCAATAAAAGTTACTGCACACAACACACAATTATAAAGAACTTAAATATGTATTTCATTATTCATGAATAAAGAACTAATGTGAATCTCTTTCACCATTATGAGAATGACTCATATTAACACACACATATGTTCACAATCACTAATGATAACTTCTCTCAAATCCGATCTATTCTGATCTCAGAGCTATTCGAAACTCTAATAACAATATAGAGCTTTATCATATGTAAGTTATACGGGGAGTCTATGGCCATCCACCGACCACACATTTGAACTGCTACGTTGAAATACGTATTGAAGCAACAACACTATGTCGGGCGAAGTCCTTCGCTCCTCAACTGCTCAAGTGTAAATTACATCTCAATTTTAAGATGTAATTTTCATGCGCTGTGAGTTATACTTTGATTAATAATAGATCTTAGCTGATCGATGTTTCATTAAAATGATACATAATCGCATATGAAACTAGACAAATATTACCCACCAGAACAAGCCGATGGCCGCCCTAGCTTTACAACAATTGACCACCTTCACAAAAAGTACTTAACGTCATATAATTAATGCCAACTGTACTGCCAACAGTTCTAAATGCAAGGTCGAGGTTGATGGGAATGAGATGCATCATGTAGATGAATATTGTATTATCCACATGAGCCAGTTGGTTTCTTCCGAAAAGAGGTAGGAAAGGGAAATTGATCGCCGCATCAATAATGCCTGGAAATACTCCTGGTCCATGAAATCTCTAATGAATGATGATCTTAGCCTCTAAACAATCATAAATCATAAATTTACTAAAACAAAGAATATTTAAAAACCAGTCTTTGGAAAACCAGTCTTTGGAAAAGTCTTTACAACTGCGATTTGCTAGTCAAGCATTAATGAAAACCATATTTTTACACCCTTTTGGTTAACATAAGCAGCAACTGTAACAGCAGCTGTAGTCAGTGACGTAGCAGCAGCTGTAGTCAGTGACGTAGCAGCGGCTGTAGTCAGTGACGTAGCAGCAGCTGTAGTCAGTGACGTAGCAGCAGCTGTAGTCAGTGACGTAGCAGCAGCTGTAGTCAGTGACGTAGCAGCAGCTGTAGTCAGTGACGTAGCAGCAGCTGTAGTCAGTGACGTAGCAGCAGCTGTAGTCAGTGACGTAGCAGCAGCTGTAGTCAGTGACGTAGCAGCAGCTGTAGTCAGTGACGAAGCAGCAGCTATAGTCAGTGACGTAGCAGCAGCTGTAGTCAGTGACGTAGCAGCAGCTGTGGTCAGTGACGGACGTAACAGGCAGCTGTAGTCAGTGACGAGCCAGTTTGGTCATTTAAGTCAACCGTCCACTGCCACGTAGGATGTGCACAAAGAGGACTGCCAAATCAGCGACGCGGTTCATCACGTATCGTGATCGCTGAGCAGTGAGCGAAGCCAGCTGTGTGTTCTTCAGTTTACCCATGGCTTTTACTCTTTAAGTATGTACCTACTTAATTGCCCCACCTATTGAGTGTGTAATCGAGGAGTGCGTCTCCTACCCCTCCCCCCCGGCTCAGCCCCCTCGTCCCAGCATTGCCACAATATATCAAGAAAGTGTCGATGAAGCTTCTCCACAGCCCCTTCCTGCCACCCAAGACGAGTAACGAGATACTGTTGCCGATTGACAATAATATCGTTATGGAAAGGTTCAGTCTGCGGGAAAACAGGAAAAAAGAGAGTTATATTATTAGAAGAATTATTTATTAAAATAAAAATCTTTTTAAGACAAGCTTTAAATGAACTAAAAACTTTGTAGGTACTTTTCGGCATCAGACTTTGTTCAAATATTCGTCCTTTCACCAGTAGTAGCCACATAGGTAATTTCCTGTATTTTTTTTATTAAGTGATTATCTCAAAAGTTCGGGTTAGTGCTATTGACCACTGAGGATATCCGTGCCGTGACCTCAACCTGACAATATGGTTATATTCCTACTTGGTGATAAGAGAGAACGAACTGTGTAACATTTGTAAACAAGAAGTAAGCTTTAAGAGTTGGTGGTATGCTCCCAGAACGCACGTGGTTTTTTTTTTTTTTACTCTTACCCTGAGCGGACCTGGCGTAGTACGGACTTTTAATAGAATAAGAGGCCAACTTATACTGGTTGTATTACTGTCTTGCCAATTACAAAACTAATTACATAAACTGCTGAATTTCTACATTAAAAAAAGTGTTAATAGACTTTCGTTGCTGACCGTACCACAGGGCGAGTATGTCTGTCTGTCACAGCCATTTATTTCAGGAACTTTTTATGCTGTAGACTTTGTACTTTGTGTGTACAAATAGAATTAAACATTACATTACAGATAATTATGGAAACTGAGTACTTAAATTCTAAATGAGATCATGAATCAGTCTAAAATTATTTACAATAATAAATGAGATAAAGTGAAGCAAATAAATATTACAATTCATCACTTATAAAATCGGTAACAGAGTAATAACATTTCTCTGTCAGCAACGATGACAAGAGTTTTTTGAATTTTGTTAAGGGCTGATCCTTAACACAGTTTGGAAATTTATAAATAATAGGTGCCATACCAATAATGTTTTTTTAAGCAGAGCAGTGTTATATGTACCAGTACACAATAGACCCTGATATTTTGAACTCATGCCAGTAGTTCGCAAGGAAAAGTTGATACTTTGTGTTTCTTAAAAAAAAGGAATGCAACTATATATCTGTAACCTTAAGATTAAAAATGGATCTTATGCACCGTTTTTGGGCTTTAAAAATAGACTCCCTTTCGGAACAGTTACCCCAAAATACTACACCAAAAATTAGAACAGAGACCACCAAACCGTGATATGCAACCATTAACGTATCAATGTTAACTTTCTTGGACAGATTGTAGAGAGCATACGCAGACGTGCTTAATCTTTTGCAAACTTCTTCAGGCTGCGGTTTCCAAGTTAATTGACTATCAATCAATATACCCAAGAGTTTTGACACGCTAACACCATCAATAGTTTGTCCCGCATAATTAATGTTTAGGTTTAAAGGAAGAATTTTTTGATAGAAATGCATTATATTTGTTTTATTGAGGTTTATGATAAGATTATTTTCGTTGAGCCAGTTTATTATTAATTGTAAAGAATTATTTTAGCATCTTCATAAAGCTCTTTGTTGAGGCAGTCTATTAGGACCGTACTGTCATCGGCAAATAACACACAAGGGTATGGAATGTGTCGTGGTAGATCATTTATATACAGAAGAAATAATAATGGCCCTAGAACACTGCCCTGCGTAACGCCATATTTAATTTCTCTAGGACCAGATAAATATTTAACCTCAAGTTTAGATTTGCATATTTTAGAGATTTCTGTATATTGAAGACGTCCACTTAGAACGATTTTATAAGACGTAGAGCATTCCCTCGTATACCTACTTATGGTGTTGATGTTAGAATGTGTGCTTGTGAGCACTCGTGCGCTGAGTGGACGAGCTGAGGTTAAGTACCCAATAGCGCTACCGTTTTCATGGTCATCAGTTGGCGCCGCTGGCGAGTTAGGTCTTCAAGCATAACATTAAAAGTTGTTATAACGCGCACGTGAGCAAAGTTAGAAGTAAAATAATGTATAATGCCGTAAATTCGCGATTTAATACAACATAGACTGTGAGGTAGTGTTGTTACGCGGACACATTTGTTCGTAAAAAAAGGACATATATATATTTCAGACAAAAAAAAAACTCAATGCAGTGGTCGGTAGAACTATAACTAAATTTGCCACAGTTAGGCGGTTTCAGTAAAATATTCTCAAAAATCACAACAAATGAGTAAATAAACTCGCGTCAAACACCAACCGACAGTAAAATTTGACATTCGGAATACCTCACGCTACACTAGCGCCTCAAGCGACGAATTGAAACGCGGTAGCTCCCCAGCGGGTCAGCATCAGAATAACAACTTCCGACACATTCAATCGGCCTTTCCACTATTATATCTTCTTCTCTTCCATATCGGCTTCCAGTGTACTCAGATGCAGCTGAATACCAGTATTTGACATCCAAACGCGGCAGCCTGCGACCAGCGGTGCCGCTGTGTTGAATCTTCAGTGCAATAGACTCTGCAACGGACGTTGAAGAGACACAGTAGGGATAACTAGGTGAGTGTGATTGAAAATGCATATTTTGCCGATTAGCAAATATGTTGTTATTTTCATTTGTTAGTATACCGGACTAATAATGAACAGTGGCTGTTTAAATAGTACTATCCCTTATTGAAAATGAAAAATCTGAAATAATACTAATATTGCAATTAATTTAATTGATTTCAGATAATATTAATAATAAAGGGACAACACTGAAACTGACCTGAAGTTTAACGTATGGGTTTGTAGAGCTAGGCCTTCTACAGTATATAAATTATACCTACACTTCGTTTTTCTCTAATACTAAATTATTAGCAGCGGACCAATTTGGACCTGCTGTAGGGCGTTATTTACGTCGTCAAGATTTGTCGAACGTGAAATCTTAAAAATTTAAATGTGGAATAGAGGATAAAAGTTTGTGGAAAAATTCTTATTCCTTGTGCCAATTTACTTGAAACTTGGTACGAATACTGCTAAAGTTTGTATGGAAGAATCTTATTCCTTGGGCCAATTAACTTGAAACTTGGTACGAATACTGCTAAAGTTTGTATGGAAAAATCTTATTCCTTGGGCCAATTAACTTGAAACTTGGCACGAATACTGCTAAAGTTTGTATGGAAAAATCTTATTCCTCTGGGCAATGTACTTGAAACTTGGAAAAAATACTGTCCAAAATTCTGGGTAAGATCAATCCATCGTCGACTTTGTCTGTCACCTCAGACCTCGACTAGAGTAAAGAGTTAGCCCATTACAAATAATAAAAAGTTTTCATTATTCATTTTACACAAGTGGCCCCAAAAGTTGTTTAAGTTGATTGTTACATTTAGTTTGAGGCAATCTTAATCCTTAGGCCAATGTACTTGACATTTGATACAAATACTGGAAACGGAGTGAAAACTTTTATTGACTACCGTACCTTTACTTCGGGTAAATAATAAAGGTTTTCACTATTCGTTCGTAACCCTTGGCCCTCGAAAGCTACAAGTTTATACAGAGGTGTCTTTTGTACCAGGACTATGAAACATTAT
This sequence comes from Mamestra brassicae, assembly GCA_905163435.1. NCBI lineage: Eukaryota > Metazoa > Arthropoda > Insecta > Lepidoptera > Noctuidae > Mamestra > Mamestra brassicae. The sequence continues at coordinate 303,680 of LR990999.1, read as the reverse complement.
TTCGACTTTTCGAATTTCAACCTGTAAAGGAGTGAAATGGAATGGCAAAGTTTGTATGGAATATTTTGGTTTGAGATCAGACTTACTTGAAACTAGATCTAAACGCCTTTCAAGGTAATTTCAATCAAACACCTATTTCAGCATTTTCTAAAATTCAACCCTTTAAAGAATAAAAAGGGGTGACAAAGTATGACGGAGACCAAGTCCTGAAACACACTGACAAAGGATACATTTTGATTTTATGCCAGGAATAAATTACCTTGGAATAATTTACAAACCACTCGCGGGAGAAACAATAAATAAAAAATTAACTTAGAGGCATTCATTTTATGAACCCTGAAGATGTCGTGGCTGCGTTTGAAAAAGGCGTGAGAGTCCATCGCATGCGACGGTGCTTAGAAAGGAACGGTACTACTTCGAAAAGCAATAAATATATTAATGTCAAGGTGAAAAACGTTTATAAGTGCCTTTTAATGGCCTAATTGAATTAGGCCATTAAAAGGCACTTTGAACGTCAACATTTACAGTTAAAAGAATATATTATATACCTATAATAAAAATACTCTACTGTCTATTCACAAAGTTAGATTCTTATGAAAAAAAACGGACAAGAAACTGTGAGTAATGACTCACTTCAAATAAAAGTTTTACAATATTTTGGTATACATTCATTATAATAATAATAATAATATCTTGGGACAACTCACACACGGTCATCCGATCCCAAACTAGGCAGAGCCTGTGCTATGGCAACCAGACACCTGATAAATAAGAATATATATAATAATAATAATATATATTTCTAAATACATACATATTATAGACAAATTACACCCAGACACAGAGCAAATGATCATGCTCATCAAAAAGATTTGTCCTGGGTGGGAATCGAACCCACGACCTCCGGTTTAGCAGTCAGGGTCACTAACCACTCGACCAACAGGCCAGTCAATAATTAATTAATTGTTATACATGAGCAGTGCCGGCCTTAGGGGGTGGCGAGCGGGGCAACCGCCCGGGGCCTCGCTCTTACAGGGGCCTGGCGCTACCCGAGTTCAAAAAACCATACATTTGAAATGTTTTACACTTTTAGCAATAAAATGAAGTTATTTCACAGTAAATTATTCATTAATATCAATAGTAATAAGTGACACAAGACAGGTTTTTCGTTTTGCTTTTTTTAAATATATTGTCTCATTCTGATTTTATTTTAAATTTTAGTCTTACGAAACGCCGCAAAAATAATCAGGAATACCTACTTTCATATGATTTTCATAAAGAACAAGAGCCTCGCAAACATCTGCCGCCCGGGGCCTCGCAGCGGTAAAGGCCGCCGCTGTACGTGAGGACGGTATACTATGTACTAGTTGTAATAAAAAATTAATTATAGTATACAACAGGTTTCTACATTATTCCGTTTTTAATTTTCTAAAAACTTTCAGTGTGACCCACGTATACTAAATACTACAATTTTTTGTGTGTTATGTTGCCAGTTGTCACCTTCAGTCGCGGCCACATACATATGACGTCACCTCTGATCGGAGAATGTTGTTTTGTCTATGATGTGACCGCGACAGTTACTCGTACTACTATGTCCGTCACTGACATAGGCAAGCTGATTCATGAAAAAATCCTATGGCTTTTTTGCGCCTTTTCCCACGCTGTATTTTTCTGTTTTCACAACGTCACACCCGCGTCCGTCGTACATCATGATCGTGTAAGACTTTATAGCATTAGGTACTTCTTCAAACGTTTTGATGAAAAGTGGCAACCCAGACACAGGTCTAATATTGGTGTCATTGCTGGTGCCGGATATAAAAAGTGGTATAACCTAACTGTATTTCATTATGTACGGAAAGACTCCTCGGTCCACACATAAATAAAATATTAAAGCCAAGTATGGTGCGATTGGGCACGCCACAATTGCGGCGGTAAGGCCCCTCTTTGAGGAGTGGCTGGAGAGGCGCCACGGCGTCCTCACCTTCCGCCTGACGCAGGTACTTACCGGACACGGCTGTTTCGGGAGGTACCTGTTTCGGATTAAGCGGGAGGACACGCCCGGGTGTCAGCACTGTGAGGATCGCCCGGAGGACACGGTGGAGCATACGGTGGAGGTCTGCCCTGCTTGGGCTGAGCACCGCCGTGTCCTCGTCGAGGCGATCGGCGGCGGCAACCTCTCGCGTCCGGCCCTGGTTGAATCCATGGTCCGGAGCGAGGAGGCTTGGGAAGCGGTCACCTCCTTCTGCGAAGCAGTAATGCTAGCGAAGGAGGAGGCGGGCCGCGCGAGGGAAAGGCAAGGCCTTCGTCCCAACCGCCGCTACAGGAGAAGACGCCCCGGGCGTCGGGAGTCGCAGGGCGATCCCCGGCCACCGTAGGCGCGGGCCTGCGGACGGCGAGCGTTGGGTGGCTCGCTGTCCGATCACCACCAGGCCCGGGTCGATGGCGCGTTGTGTTTCACGCGCGCCTCAAAGAGATGTCAGCAAAGAGGACGGGGCCCGCTAGGGCCAGAGCCTGCCAGGGTTGCGGAATTTGTTCGAAAGAGTCACCGCGGCCCTGGAACGCAAAGGGCTTTAGAAGGAACACGGATGGGTTTTAGTCAGTAAGAGTCTGACACGCCCTTCCGCTCCACCCAGAGCGGAAGAAGTCATTTTGATGATTTCCCATCCTTAAAAAAAAAAAAAAAAAAAGTATGGTGCGATGGTCTATGGACGTGCACACTTTGATGGACATTCCCCATTTGTCTTCGGTCAATTTGATTTAGATATTTAAATATGCCAAGCTTTTATGACTGTCATCATAGTGTTGATATGTTTGAAATGGAATTCAACAGTACATCCTGGAACGTTTGCTCTTAATAAAGCAATTGAGAGCTCGGGTGAAGAATTTAAAGCTTCAGTAGTTTTAGATGGTATATTATATACCTAGATATAAAAATGAAAATTTATTCAGCTACTTCTAAATTGGAGCTTATGGCCCTTTCTCCTTTTTTTGAAGACTGTTAATAAACCGTCCAAGTGCGAGTAGGAGTATCACACGAAGGTTTCCGTCACTGGGACTGGCCATTTGTTCGCTACCACGGCTTATTTAAACTGTTTGTGCTTTACTCTGAGAGCTTTTTACGTACACGTCTTTAGTTTCGACATTGTTCTCATCGATATGAAAGTATCATTTCTACGTAAATAGCATGTACTTACTTGGTTTATTTTATTTACCTATTGATTTTAAAGAATGTCCATGGAATTCCTGCACGTTCAACTTCCATCTAAAAACCTACGCTTGCGAATGTGCAATTAGCTTCATGTCTCTGACTGACTGACTCCTTGGTGATCCAAAAGTGCCTATTAATGGCTTGGTAGAAATAAATGCTTTGAGTGTGAGTACATAATTTAAATGTTTCTCAGGGGCACTATGTGTCCCAATAGGAATGAAAATAGGTATAATATCCGATTTTCATCAAGTATTCACTTGGACAGACGTTGTAGACCAGGCTGTGGGTAGCCGTATACTTTCACTTCATTATCACTTTAGAACGGCTCAATCTGCCAGCCTTTCAATGTCATGGCAAACACTTTCACTGCTGACTTTACAATCTTGAAAAATATCTAAACCGTACTAGTGCACATCTTCAACAAACAGCAATAATGTTGCTACTACAAGTCGAAGTTTAATTTTTATTTGTTGAAGTATTAGGTACGAGTTCATGCACACGACGGACTTCATGCGACCTAGTGAACCAAGGATGGTGAAATATGGTGATTTTTCTATTTTATTTCGCTGAATTGCCCACTGTTGTGTGTTTGCATCTTGAGCTGTGTCGGTATCTGATGAAAGGGATCCCAGAAAAAAAAATTATTTAGCGATATTTTCGCCAATTTAATTCTCAACCGATTTGGATGATTTTTTTTGTTTGGAAGGTTATTTTTCCGGACTGGGCCCATTTCAATTTGGAGAAGATCTGATGAAGAAATTAAAAGGTAGGCAATAGCATTATATCTCGGTTTATTGTTTACACCAGTTCATAACATAACACGCAGTGAAGGGGTACGCAGATGCATGCACAAGTCAACCTGAATTTCCATGTTTTTTGGGGTTATTCGTGCATAACTTTGTCGTTTATTAACCGACCTTGATATTTTTTTTTGCGATGGGTTATAATAATAATATTGCATTTGCATTGGACGTTAAACTTCAAAGTTAAACCAGTGTTCTCCTCAACTTAAAGTCAGTTAAATCAAGTAAAGTGAGATATTCTTAGTTTTGTGTCAATCCCAAAGCAAGGTAGATTTTTAACTATGATCTGGCCTGGACTTGGACAACGCAACCACTCATTATGAGAATAATGTCAATTTAGTTGTGGGTCAATCACCACAAAAAATTAAAAATAAAACTGACTTCCACATAAAAACCAGTCAAGTACATGTCGGGCTACGCGTAGTGTAGAGTTCCGTAGATGCACGTCACAATTACCGACTTAGAATGGTGCTTTTTGTTTGATTCTATGAATATATTAATTGGTCGACTATTGCTCGTTAACTTGTGAAGCCTACTTAGTTGTGATAGTTTTCCTTTTAAATTCGCTATATCTTACTAGCACTTTGCCCGCGACTTCGTCCGCGCGGATTTAGTAGGCACTGCAGAAAATTCAACGCCCCATTAAGGGATAGACTTTAACGCGTAGTTTTTGAAAATTAATCGAAAGAATTTATAACAATTAATTAGTCAGCCATTTATGCTGCTGATCCTGTGGTCTCAGGATCAGCATGACTATTGTGCCCTTCACCCTGTTTAGATAAGACAAGATAAGTTAAAAAAATAACTTACTAAAAATAGTCTAAAATACCATTTTTAGATTGTTCACAACAATTTCCCAGTAAATTGAAGCAAGCAATAATGCCATCCCTTAAAACTTCATCACCCTTTTCTAAGAGTTTATTTTCGGAAAATCAAAAAATATATGACTTATTCTTACTTTTTATCAAAATCATTATTGCCATGTTTCAACTTCATCGGACCAAGCATTAAGATCCTTCGAGCATGAAGATTGGTTACCTATTAAATTTTGGCGTTTAAAGAAATGCAATTATAATGAATAAAATATCATAAAATTTAAAGATTGTCTACGTAACTTATCATTTTCTGGTATTTATGAAACGAGTGACCCTAATGAAACTGTAACCGTATACGCAACATTGAAGCCATTGGGGATATCACGTGGGATCAAAACATGCTGTAAAAAGAAACGACAACTTTTGTGGATAAACAGACGAATCCCTAACGAAACAAATTAAATTAAATTGACTAAGTACTCTAAACTATTAAAGAGAATTCCAAAGCTAACACAATTTGCCCAAAATAAAAACATCAGACAGCAAATCCAAGACCAGTACAAAAATAAATTAATGATTATGCAAAACGTCCCTAGAAATCCTATAAAAAAATAAAACATGACAGTATCATTATAACAAATCCTCAAACAATTGCGGATGCTTTTAATAGCTATTTTATTGATGAAGTTATCCCAATACTAGAATCAAGACATAACGTTACCTCGCAATTTTTAAATAGAGAAAAATCGTTTTTCATGCCCCCGCTATTTGCCACAGGACGTATTAAAAATAATTGGAAAATACGAATAGTGTTGGTCATGACGGAATATCATGAAAAATTCTGAAAGCCGTTTCTGCAGAAATATGAATGCATCTAAGCCATCGCATTGATTTGACCATAAGCAGATTTAAAAAAAAATCTTTTCCGATGCTTTAAAAAAACTAAAGTTAAACCATTATTTAAAAAGGGAGATAACAAGACATTGAAAATGATAGACCAATCTCGATTATAAGTGTTATCTCCAAAATTTATGAAAAATTTGTATACAAAGAATTAAGCAAATATTTGATAGCAAATAATCTATTAGTGAAAGAGCAAAAAGGCTTTAGAGAAAATCATACTATTGATAAGGCATTTTATCATTTTTTGTATAGAGTTATATTTAATGTTGATAAGACCAACCCTGTTTACACAATATTCTGTGACATGGCCCAAGCATTTGATTACGATAGGCATGATATTCTCTTAGACAAACTGGAGGCATACGGTGTTAAAGTCATCGTTCTAAAACTATTTAAAGCATATTTAGACAGTAGAAAACAACTCACGGGAATCAATACAAAAAGCAATCGTGAAGAAATATTCCAATCACATGAACTTGTAATTAAATATGGAGTTTCTCAAGGCAGTCTGTTGGGCCCTCCACTATTCATATTGTATATAAATTACTTACCTAAATCTGTTGATCAACCCGGTTTAGTGTGGCCACTGGGGCGTGTCATCATGTCATCAAGATCTTCCCTGTCTGCGACGGAACCACAGGGGTAGTGGAGTTGAAGACGAAGAGAGGAACTGTGATGCGGGCTTACAACAACGTCTGCCCACTTCCTCTCACTTGAATGCTTCAACCCGGGGAGAATTTTTGGGAGCTTGCAATCTTCCTCTGCGTGAGGCGGCGAAAGTCGGCGGGCGGTGGCGAGAGGTGTGGCGTGCGGGACGTGGGCTATCGGACCACTTCACTACCGATCTATTTTTGCTAGCATCGATACTATTATACCTATTTGGATTATATATATATTAAGTTACAGTCCATTTTAGTTTAGTCCTTAGTTAGGTCCCTAACATGACAACCCTCTTTGCGGACGACAGTACCATAACAATTCAATGCGATACTAAAGACAAATATAATAGTGAAATTAATAATTCTCTTAAGTTAATAATAAAGTATTTGGATAATAATAATTTAAAAATAAATCTAGCTAAAACTAATATTATGCATTTCTGTCAACGCTTACCTAATAAAACACGCTTATCTTCCCTGAAAGGATGAGGGCATGGACAGGCGTAGACAATAGTATACCCAGCGTGGGTTCGATTCCCACCCAGGACAAATCTTTGTGTGATGAGCATGATCATTTGTTCTGTGTCTGGGTGTAATTTGTCTATAATATGTATGTATTTAGAAATATATAAGTATGTTTATCAGTTGTCTGGTTGCCAAAGCACAGGATCTGCGTAGTTTGGGATCTGATGAGCGTGTATGAGTTATCAAAAAAAAAAAAAAAATATATATATATAATGGGTTCGGAACCAGAACTCCAAGCTTATCAGCACTGCAATACAAATCTTTCAAAATAAGAGTAACACAAACAAACGTAAAGTTAATCATTCATATTTAGGAAGTACCGGTACCAGAACTGAGTTGTTCAGACACAACTGCCTCCACATGGCACCGTTACTTTGTAACTCGCTTCCTAAGAGAATAGTTGACTCACCCTATCGTAAATTTTGTATTTTCTTACAAAAGGCTAGGTAATACAAGAAAATTTGCGTCAATGAATTTCTAAAAAATACTCTTCGGATTCCTACCATTTTAGAAATGCATTGTGAGCTTTCACACTGTGGGTCCTTCGTGATCGTGGTTTACAAATGTTATATCCCTTTGTTTTACTGTTATTGTTTAACCTTTTAAAATTTTACTTAGTAAATACCTACCTAATTTATGTTATATGGTGATGTTGTTTTTTAAAGTGTTCTTGATTTGTTCTTTTGATAAATTGATGATGTGTGTAAACATCATTGCGAACTTTGTTACCCGTGATTTAGGAAGCTACAATGTATGTATAAATATTTGCAAACTGTTAGTTTTAATTTTATTTAATTTTTTGTTTGTTGTGCGAGTCCCAGTGGAATGCGGAATATGTCTTGCACCAAAATGTATGTAACTTCTTTTTACCACATTCCTTGCAAATAAAATTCACTTACAACACAACAAACAAAAGTTCTTTGTTACCTGTACCTAGGTACCGTTGTTTCTTTGTAGCGTAGGAGACGATTCCCTAGTAAAATTCAAACCCAATTAAACCTATTGATAGAAAACATCCGAATACTGTCGTTATCTTTACTTTGTTTATGAGCTTGTTGGCATGTGTCATGTGTCATGTGAACTCTGCATGTGATCTTCTGACAGGTCAGGAGCGGAGGTTTACTCATCAACCGGCGGTCACACAGACCATATAAATACAAACAAAACTGAACTGATAATGCTAGCGGGCGGCGTTCTGTACTTACTTTTTACCAACATTCATTTATTTACAAACACGACCATTAGGTAGGGTCGTGTTTGTAAATAAATTTACAACGCCGCTCCGATATACTACGTCTAAGCTACGACGCTGCTACATCAAAGCTACTACGGTGCTACGGCTAAACTACGACTACGATGAAACTGTCGTCATGCTACGTTAGCATCTACGTTTGGCGACCCTGGAACGCAAAGGGCTATAGAAGGAACACGGATGGGTTTTGGTCAGTAAGAGTCTGACACGCCCTTCCGCTCCACACAGAGCGGAAGAAGTCATTTGATGATTTCCTATAGGTACTCAATAAAAATAAAAAAAAAGGTTTGGCGACCAAGTTGCAAGTTTTCAAGTGGCCAAGTTCTAAGTTGCAAGTTTCAAGTCTCAGCAATCACACGTCTGTTTTCGGCTAGGCTTCTTCGGGTGCTTAATTGTTATGCAAGGATACGTCGAGTTACCAGTAACCCTGTATTGTATACTGTACTTGAGTCTTTATTGCTAAGTCAGTCAAGAGTCGGAAGTGCTTCAAACATTTATATATTTAGACTTCATGCACTTGCAGACAGGTACCTACTTAATTACTAACTAGGCTTTTTTACGAATCAAACCTGAGTGGTGATAGGTAACGTGTGGCGCATTAAAATGTTCCGGAAGATGCTTAAGATGTTTACTCCTCCTGAACATTTGGGCGTAGGACCTGAGTTCTGCGGTGCGTCTCCTGCGCTCCATGGATCTCTTGATATATTATGACAACAATGTCCAGTGCAGACTTTTTCTTAAGTGTACAAAGTCCTATCGCTACTCCTGCTTTCTATTCGCCTTAGTCCTATACCGCAGATTTCAATGCAGTAATGAATAATAAAATATGTTTCACGATGAATGATGTAATTTCCTCACAACAAACCATAAATTCATGCAAATCGCCTCGTCGGATCCTAAATGGAACTCAAAAGGACTTCATTAGGCGCAAAAATCTTGTCGCTGCCGTCGGAGGCAGTGCGGTGCGGTGCGGAGCGGAGCGGTGCGGAGCGACGCAGTGCTGCGTGTGCGAATTATGCAATTTCATTTCAAATTGCGACAGCAAAGAATTGGCGCACCCCGCGGGTGTGCGAGGGGGCGCAGCGCGGGGGTGCGGGGCTTGTCGGGAGGCTATTAAGGCGGCTGCACACACGACGCGCCGCACTTTTTTCGCCACCCTCCGCGACTCTCCACGCGACATTACACCCTAACACCACTACTTAGAATCGAATCGGCCGCGAGGGCGTGTTGATTAAATTATTTCTCCATTATTTGATTCGCCACCTCTTTCAATATGGCCGCAAAAAATCACGGTGACGTGGACGTGGGGACAACAACACGCTCTCACGTCTCACCTCTCACCCGCCACCGCGCGCCGCCAACCGACACGCGGGGTTCATTAATTAGCGAAATGTCAATTGTGTCTAAGTACGCACTTACTCTTAGTGCTTAAGACTGTTTGCAGGTGGACGTGTGGAGGTCACCCTGCCTGGCTTAGATGGGTGACGGAGCATGGCATGCATTTGTGTTAACTAATATCAAATATTTTTGACGTTAAGTGTTACTTTTTTTAATTCACATTCACCAGGTAGGTTATTCGACTCAATCATCATTAATATTCAGAAAATTTAAATCTCAGTAGGTACCTATGTATACTAGTTAGTTTACCCAAGTTATTCAATAGACTTAAAAATCCTAAATGCCCATAAGCACTATACAACTTATAATAAAGTAGGATTCAATGCTTTTATCAAGGCGAGGAAAGTTCTTGGTCGCAAAGTTTGCTTTGAAATCATACACATTAAAGCTATCTCATCACAGTTCAGTTGAAAATCCATGATATCTATCTCGGATATTCCTCATAAGGCTCGCGAGTTACAAATACAGTGGGTATTTGTAACTCGCGAGCCTCAAGTGCACATAGGTAGTGAAAAATAAAGGTGCCAACCTAAACTGGGATCACCTAAGAACAGATTATTGTTGGTCAAGTCCAACACAGTGCCCAGCTACTGTGTGTACAGTGGCGTCCACCTGGAAAACAGCAGACCAGGTGACACTTCAAGAGATGAATTAATCAACAGAACAGCGAAGGAGTAAGAACAAAACATTTAAGTCTGACTCTGAAAAAATAGTCCTTATTCGTCTTTGGGTACGTAAATTACCTAAACTGTATCATTTCAAGACTAGGTAGAAAGGGTCAGGCCCATTTTCAACTGGGCACTGAAGGCAGGTGCCCAGGGCCCCGCGATCTATTGGGGCCTGCTACATTCTACCACGTGACTGTTCAATATTATGTTATTAATTTTAAGAAAATCACAGGAACAAAATATGTTTATTTGACTCCACTCACTCCGATTTTTTGGCTGTATTAAAGTGTATCCGATACTTATCTTCTTCTTCGTCGTCACTCTTGGCAGAGTGGTCGTGGTCGGTACGTCCGGGGTGGAGGCAAGCTTCACAATCCGCATCTTATAACATCTATACAAATAAATTTAATTGAAGTGTCTGTTTGTAATATCAAAACAGATTTAATTAAACTAAATGCAAATGAAGAATACTCAGTTATTATAACAAAATAACATTGTTTTTCTGTCTGTTTGTACCGGCTAATCTCCGAAACGATCCGATTTTGACTGGCAGATGCAGATCTGATGTTATAGGGGATAACTTAAGCTATTTTTGTTTTTACCCACTTTTGAAAAATTATTTTCCTACTTCAGAAAAATAAAAGGAAATCCCATTTGTACTATTTCACGAGTTTGTCGCCGGCGAAGTCCCGCTCCGCAGGCAACAGCTACTTCTAAGTACAATAGGCGGCTTGTGAGTCTGTGCCCCGAGTGTTACTTACCTGTACATAATTAACAACGCTTACCGTGTCCCATGAGCGCCCACTACTGGTTCAACAAACAGCTATTTGCTGGATATCAGATGCGCTACATACACACGAACAGACATAAAGTACAACTAATGAAGGTTCTTCCACAATTTATTTAATGAATAACATTGCCATCCGTCTGTTTCCGTTATTTGTAGCATTTCATTAAATAAAGACGGAGAGAAGTTCTGGAAATGGTGGCGGCACCCGTCGGCACCCATCGGCACCCGTCGGCACTCCGGCAGGCTCTGGCTCGGCGAATGGAACGACAGAAAACGTTTACATTCGTAGGACTTACCTAGCTTTTAAAATAAAGCTTTTGATAAGAGAGAACCTTGAAGAAAGACTTCGTCTGCTAATAGGTAATATAGGTCTCTGTTCTTAAAGGCATTCACTGATAAATAATCGGTTTATTATCTTTATTTCATTGTCGTTTATTATAGATTTAGCAACTGGCCCATCACCGCGACCGGCCGAGTTCCTACCTATATAAAGTCAAAGTCAAAGTCAAAACGTTTATTTCAATTAGGCCATTAAACGGCACTTTTGAACGTCAGCATTTACAGTTCAGTAAAATAATAATATTACATTAATAAAGTGACTCTACTCATACTGTCCATTCGGAAAGGTAGATTCTTATGGAAAAGAACGGACAAGAAACTCCATAGTTACTCTTTTCAAATAATGATTTTACAAAATTTGGTATACAAAAATTTATTTAATATTATGTGAGGACGATACACCCAGAGTACCTATGTTACTTATAAGAACAAAGTATTACCAGCAGAGGTAAACTTATTCATTTTCTAAAGAAATTTAGGTAAATGGTACTCACATATTTACAGATAATCTTAATAACCATTAATTAAACAGAGAATAAAAACACAAAAAAGAAACAGTTTACCTATCTATAAAGTTAATACATAAATCAACCAGTTTGATTTTGTCTACACCCTTGATTGTCCTATGGAGCAGGACCAGCATGTTTCCAAGCATTCTTATCCTGAATGTAATCTTCTAATTTGTAATATGCTTGTTTACAAAGTGTACTTTTAACATAAATTTTAAGTCATTTTAATATAACCTATTTATTTATGAAACAACAGCTTCTGTGTACAGCTTATCTTGAAGATGGTAAAAATAAGCTAGTACAGATTAACCGGTATTCAGAAAGTTAAGTGATCTACATATACTAATGTTACAAGTGCGACAGTTCGGATGGATGGATGGCTGTTTGTTACTCAATCACGTCAGAACGACTGAACGGATCTTAATGAAATTTGGCACAGTGGTAGATTAAAGTCTGGAATAACAAAAATTCTTATACTCTTTATCCCGGGAGTATGTTCCTTTGGGATAATTTTCAACATAGCCGCGTGCAGCAGCTAGTAATACATAAACATTAAGTTAAAATACTTCTAACACTAATATTTCAAACAGATAAAGTCCAAGCTAACCTGACACGGTGCTCAGACCTGGTCGGTGGGCACTCAACGAATTACAAAGTTTCGCTGTGATTAGCCCTACGTAGTACCTACGTAGCACAGCATTCTGAGTGTAAGAAGAACGAACATAATAGACGTAGGCAAAAAGATGCCAGGCTCAAGTGGAATTGGGCGGAACACGTGAGCAGCATGTGTATGCGGTCAGTGTGTTCTGACCGCTGGGCAAGAGTCTCCATGCCGTGGGTTCCTGAAAATGGAAGGTGCCGTCGAGACCGGTCCAGAGAGAGAGATCATTTGGACGCTTATTTGAGGACGTTTAACACTTTTCTCAGATTTCAAATAAAAACGGTTTCTTAGTTTAAAAAAAAACAATAAAACCATTTAATAATTGATTTTGATAAAGGAATAACTTTTTCAAATAACCGAAGTTATCGTAGTTCAGAGTGGTGCATCCGTTTTCGTGTAATAGTAAACCTGTATACTTGGATGTCAGTGGTCTCTTCAGAGAAAACAAAGACCAATGAGGGGCCAACTTTCCAATTTAACTATCACACCAAAACAGATACATTGTGGACCAGAGAGCTGATTGGTCGCCAGTTTATGTCAGCCCACAATTTCTCGGAACGCACGGAGATTTTAGAGAAGATTTTGATTCGTATAATTGCAGAACAAATGTTCATTTCACAATTTATCGAGAGTTTACATTCTCTCAAGAAATGTTGTAATCTTACGTAGTTTGCAATTATCCGGTGACATGTACATCATAAGGAGAATATCTGTGCATAATTTCAACGTTTAGTTGGTAACAGCATCGGCATTAGTTACCTCCAAACAGCAGCTGCTGTCTCGTTATCCCTTTTCATGGTACCTACTCAAAAGAAGTGGTATTACCTTTGACAATTTTTAGTGCCGTGTCAATGATCATAATGCAGGTACAATCAATTTATCAATTCCTTAATTTCTCGACTCTTTGTATTCGTTTCGAATGACCTAAGGCTAGAATTCCCGGCTATCCTTATGACAAGAACTGAACAGACTACCAACTGGCAATTATGACTAGTTTACACAGTGCGAGCTAGCGTGCGAGTCAGCCTGCCGAGTAGCTGCCGAACAGTCGCATCGTTATATATACTAGGAGATATATGGACCTGCTTGTGACGTAGCCACCAACCATACCTTACACAAGTTGTCAAACATACCTACCCACGCACTGCCGGAATGCGAATGGAGTCACACAATACATTTTTTAATCGAGCCATACGGTCTACAAATTTCTTTTTCTTTCTATTAAAAATTGAAATGTCTACCACAACGGTAAGAATACAATACGACATGAGATACCCAAAACATTGAGCTATAATCCACTAATAGTTCCACTAAAAACGTTGTATTGTCCCAATAAAAGGCAGTGACAGGCATGTAGGCAGCGAGCCATCAGCTAAACAAACGAACAACCGCGAGAGAGGTGCTGTGCGGGAGGGGGGTGCGGGTGTTTGGACAGCGGCACAATGGCGGCGGATACGGACGCGAAAACGAACCATTATAAGCGCGATAAAGGAACTTAAACATCTTTAAAAGCATTGAGTCGAGGTGTCGCGTCCCGCCGCGCCCCTAATGACGTAAATCGAGCCCGCACTCTTTTGTTTTGTTTCCGATAACCGCCGCAATCCGCTCCTTATTGAGTTACCGCCTTTAATCATTGACGCGAGCTCGGTAACCGAGCGCCGAGGAGCCGCGGAGCCCTAACGACGCTCAATCAATACGCAGCCCCGCCCGCGCCCGCGCTGCTCAGCACGATTGTGTAATCAATACTCCTTTGATTCAACCAAATAAAAAAATGTAATTGAATCCTACTCCGAAGATTGCAAAAACTAGACGTGTTGCGCACTGAGGGGTCGTTTGAGATGATTATTTAGAAAGGATGCTGCTTTCTGTCGGAGCGGTGTACTTAGAGAGGTACCTAAAGCAGATTTGGAAATTCCTTAATTATCTAAACCGAAAATGGCGCAAATTTATTTATCAGAAGACTAAAGTTAACAGCCTCATTAAACAAGAAAGTGATGATTTTGACTGAGAAGATGGGTACAAAAGTTTATTTTGTAATATGATAGGAACAGGGTTTTGTAAGTCTCATCTACAGTGGCGTAAAGATAGGGTGGCACGGCAGGCCAAATGCCTTCAGTTTCCTCATCAAATCACCGCTAATAGCTAATTGTAGCGTCGCAGACTGGCCTGGAAAAAGAGTCAGCGAAATTACTTCAGGAACTTCAGGAGCTCCTAAACTTCAGACAGGTTGCAGAATAGGACTCTCATCGTTAGTGTCAAGCACTAACAGTTTGCACCCGTTCTCATTAGCCAAGGAGAGCAGAGGGAGGCCCTTGATCACCTCTACCACTTGTCGATAATTATTATTCCATCAAATCGACGAAGGTATGCCCATGTCGATTTGAGGGAATATTTATTTAATCTATTTAATTATAGGAGAAACAACTGCTACAACAGATGGATAACAATTGCATATGAGACTAGCACTGCTCCTGCGCTTCATCACCCCTTCTAACCCCTTTTAAAGGTTAGTTTTGGAAAATTAAGCACAGCAATTTTCATTAATTACCCAACCATTTCTGCTGCTGATTCTGTGGTCTCAGGATCAGCGCAACTATTCACCCCGTTCACCCCGTCAGGGTTTGATAATGCAAGAATTGTTAGATCTATTTCAAGCATCCCACTTTTAGTTTTTTCATACAAATTTCCACGTAAATTGAAGCAAGCAATAATGTCCACCCCTAAAAACTGCATCGCCCCTTTTCGCCCCTTTAGGGGTTTTATTTTCGAAAAATTCAAACATTTGTGAGTAGTTTTTGAGCCAAATCGTAACAAACAAACAAACAAATATTTCCTCTATAGTTTAGAAGACATAGAGCCAATTACAGGTTCAAGCAGGACAGAAAAGAATATACCTATTTGTCACCGGCAAATTGCAGAATCCGTAAGATTGTAACTAATCTTTGTTAGATATTTTTTTATTTTCCTAAAATATCGAGAAATTATAATTTCTCGATATTTTAGGAAAACAATCGTTATATGTGCATACGCTATGTTCAAACAACAATAACTCTTAAAGTATTAGACATACAGTTGTGAATTTTATGTTGTATTGTAGCTTAGCTCAAAATCTGTCGATCTAGTAAAAAAAATAAAAAAGTTGTCGGGTATGTTTTTGTAGTAATTAACAGTTATTGGTTGGATTGCATAATTTTTGTTTTTTTTTTCGACTTTCACATTTTTTTTTCAAAAGTTATGGAATTGTGAACACATTGCTTTGTATTGCAGATGGTCGACAATATTATTACCTTTCGAATAAGCCTATTTTTATCTCAGTATGACTAAAACTTCGAGATTTATGATTTTTTTTGTACTCGCATAGAGCATATTTCAACAAAAAAAACAAAATGGTTGCCACATAGCGGGGAAGTGTATTGGACCCAAGCCTAGAGTGTAATTGTACTTTAAAATAGTTTATATTTAAGTATTTAGAATGTCGCTAGTCCATGCCCGGACACACTGTATATCACCGGCAAATTGGCAAACGCCGTAAGATTGTAAAATATCGCGTGAAACTAACTATTTTTTTTAAATATATTTTACAATCTTACGGCGTTAGCAATTTTCCGGTGACGTAATTATATATTACTTAAGGTACAATAAGCACTGTGCACTTATAAAAAAGTCAGCGTTCAGCCGAGTGCGGGCTGAATAGGTTTAAGTGGTAAATGTGTCAAATGAATGAAAGTTCTTTACAAAGAATGTTAAAGTCCTTACTCGCTCGCACAGTGCGAGCGAGTTGCTGCATGCGAGATGCGTATGAGTTTCACCTGTAGTTAGAAGAAGAAAGAGGAATGAAGACAGGCGGATTAAATCTAACCGATCTCTGGGAGACATTAAAGCGCAGTTTGTGCAGGAGATCGGGACAGTCAATCTCGTTAGAGATACATTTTAATAGAAAAATGCAATCTGCTAGTGTTTCGTTTAAACGATTGTCTTCGCGGTAAACATACCTATTTATAACGTCTCCTGCGATATTCTTGAAACTTCGTCGCGAATATTTCGCAGTCTGTTAACGTATACTCTTGTTTTGAGAAAGTTTCATACAAAACTCGTGTCGTTTAAACGAGTGTAAGTATTCGTCTTCGCATTTACAATTATTTTCAAAAAATAAATCTGCGTTTCTGTATTTTATTTTGAAATAAAAACAATTCCGTAAAAGCTTTCCACATTTTTACAACTGCATTTAAAGTTGAAAAGACATTCGCGGAAACCCTATACATCAAAAACATCTTTTTTTTTTAAGTCAGTTTATAAAAGCCTCGACGTGACGATTTTATAATGTGTAACACCAAATTGTAGTTTTAAAAAAATAACTGGTCCCGGTCAAAAAACAACTAAAAAGTGCCAACAATCACTTTTCAAATAGTCTGATGCTGTTAGTGGCACCAAACCTGTGATTGAACTAAGCAAATACCACCGAATATATCAGCATATCGACCATGCAAGAGCGAGCAAGGTCGACTGGAAAATTTCCATACATCTTCGGATAGATTTTGTCTATTGATACGGCATGCAAGACTATTCTGGTAGCGAAGCAGTGCCAATAGTCGCCAATAGTAGTACAATAATCGATTTCTTTTATTTTATACCACAGAGGTTCCTTTTTCAGAGCCGAAGCTTTATTAACGGTCCCCGTCGGATTAACGCGCGTCGCAATTGCTGCCGCAAACAAACCAGCTGCGTCACATCCTAAACAGCAGAAAGGGGGAAACCCTTTCGAGGAATCTGATACAGCGCTGTCCAGTGAAGCAAGAGTGTGATGAGGATGGCTTCACCAAAGTACAGAAGAAGAAGAAGAAGCCAACTTGTCGCAATCAATGCGGTGCTGGACTGACAGGACCAAATATGCTGCTACGTCCAGCGAAACCTTCGACATTGCTCTATGTGTCCCGACTGCATCACTCCACGAAGGTTGAGGAGATCGTGGAGTACATGAAGGTGAAGACCAACTGGACCTTGAGGGTCGAGAAGTTGGAGCAGCGTCACAACACTCGAGGCCATCCGGCCAGTGCTCGACCTCTGGCTCGGGAGAAGGCACGGCTCCCTGTCGTTTCGTGCGACGCAGCTCCTCTCAGGGCATGGCTGCTTCGGGAGGTTCTTGTGTCGCATAGGCAGGGAGCCGGACGCTCGATATCACCACTGCGTCGACTGTCGGGAGGACACGGCGCGGCATACGCTGGCAGAGTGTGCCGCTTGGGAGGAGCCGCGCCGTGCCCTCATCTCTGTGGTAGGCGGTGACCTCTCGCTGCCGGCCGTAGTTCATGCTATGGTCGGCGGTGAGGAGTCCTGGGACGCGGTGGTCTCCTTCTGCGAGACAGTTATCGCGCAGAAGGAGGCTACGGAAAGGGAGAGGGAGATCACGACCGCTCTCCCAGCCCGCAGCAGGCGCATCGGGCGTCGGAGGAGGGTATACACTGCCCTCTTCCGGCCCCCCTAACTGGGTCCAGGGGCGGCGGACTTGGGGATGTCCGCCGCCCCCCATTCATCCGGACCCGAGGTGGCGGCGCGTGGTGTTCCCGTGCGCCCCTCTTTGACGTAGCGGGGGGAGTCAAACACCTCACTCCCCCCGCCGACGCGAGGTGGCACGAAGTGGTGGGGCGGCACCAGCCGGGGATTGCGGAAGTCGCATACGTTCCCGCGATCCCCGGCGTAGGTGGGAGATGGAACACCGGAGTGGTTTTAGTTAGTAAGAGTCTGACAGGACCCTCGACATCAAAAAAAAAAAAAAAAAAGCGTCACAACACCAACTTCAAGTCGTTTGTGGTGCGGGTTCCTAAAGGAGGAGTTTTAGCCGAAGAGAGTAGGCTACGCGCAGCGTAACTCGACGCCGTCACTGCGTGTGTCTTAGTTTATAAGTTAAGCAAGATTATTTAAGATAAGTGTTAGTTACTTTTTTTTTTGTATGTTTAATTTGCGTATTTTATCTATGGGCCTTAGTTGCCTGATAATATAGAATTATTATTATTATTCCATTTATTTATTTATACTACATATGAGTTATTTTTTTAAATATTTCTTTATAATTAAAAAAAAAACATTTCAAATATAAAAAATATTCCAAGCTGCCGGTGGTCAGGGCCCCTGAGAGAGGAACCTCCTAACTATGAGCGCCGTGTCCAGGAGTACTGCTTTCTGGATCATACTGTTTCTTCCTTGATCCAGCTGCTCAACGAGAGCCTCCTCAGATGTTGGTCGAGACTCTTAGAAATTATGCCATTGGCCGTCACGATTATCGGCACAATGACTGCTGTATTCATATCCCACATGTCAACAACCTCGCGAGCCAAGTTGAGATACTTAGTTTGTTTATCTTTCTCAGCCTTCACGAGGTTCGTCATGCGGGACTGCTATATCAACAATCATTGCGCGACACTCTAGTCAGTCTATCACCACTATGTCAGGCGTATTGGCAACAATAGTCCTGTCAGTCATGATAGACCGATCCCAATACAACGTGCAGTTGCCATTTTCGAGAACTGGGTCGGGCACATACCTATAGTACGGTACTTCCGTTTCTACAAGATTGTATTTAAGAGCAAGTTGCTAATAGATAATCCTGGCTACAAGGTTGCCAAATAGTCTCCGTTAGCCAGACTAGAACAACCGGAAATAATATGGCGGATGGATTCCCCGGGCCGGTGACATGCCCGACATATGTCAAGTATACCATCCTTCACAATGTATTTCCGGTAGTTGTTCGTCATCATAACTTCGTCCATAATCGCACAGACAAAACCTTCGGTTTCACCGAAGAGGTCACCAAAACGCAGCCAGGCTACGGACGCTAAAAAGTCTACATCGTGCCCATGTAGGACCCGATAAAAGCACCCGTGAAGCTCCTTGCTCTGCCATACCTCCCTGCGATCATTAGTATCTAATACTACAGGTTTGCGCCAGTTCTCGTTAGCCAAGGAGAGCGCGGTTAGGCTTTTGTCCACCGCTACCACATCTCGATGCAAACCCACGTCGGCCTCTAGGAAATACTAAGGCTGCATATCTCGCGGTTGTGCGGGGTCTTAGCATTTAAGAGGCCACGAACCCCGCACTTCCGTGGGATATACAGCCTCATCACCCGTCAACGATGACCGTGGGTGAAACTTTACATGAGCTACACGACATGCTGCTGTAGCCGCACAGTACAAGGTGGAGTGGGTATCGGTGAGGTCTTCGTCTTATTATTATTCTCTTTATTTATTTTCCTTACATGATAATTTACATTTTTAAATATTTCTTAAAAAACACACGTTAAAAAAAAAAACATTTAAAAATATAAAAGTAGTAGTCCGCTGGTGTCGGGAGTAGAGTCCAAGCTACCGGTGGTTAGGGTTCTAGAGAAAGGAACCTCCTCACAATACGAGCCGTATTGAGAAGTACTGCCTTCTATATCAGGCCCTTTACCCAACTGCGTAACGCCAGCTTCGACAGATGGTCGTCGATGCTTTTAGCCATTGGCCGTAACGACAATCGGCACAATGACAGCCGAGTCCACATTCAACATGTCGACAACCTCGTGTGCTAAGTGCGAGGTTCTCGTCATGCGGGATGGTAACATCGATTATCATTGTGCGGCCCGCTAATCGGTCTATCACCACGATATCCGGCTTATTGGCAACTTTAGTCCTATCAGTGATGATAGACCGATCCCAGTACAACGTGACATGGTCATTTTCGAGAACTGGATCGGGCACATACTTGTAATACGGTACCTCAGAATCCACAAGTTTGTATTTCAAAGCTACTTGCTGATGGATAATCCTGGCCACTTGGTTATGCATGTGCAAGTACTCGCTGTTAGCCAGATGGGAACAACCAGAGATAATATGTCTGATGGACTCACCCGGACGGTGGCATGCCGGACACATGTCCACCGTCCCGTCCTTCATAATATGCCTCCGGTAGTTATTCGTCAAGATAACTTCGTCCATAATCTCACAGACAACACCTTCGGTTTCCCCAAAGAGATCACCGAAACGTAACCAGGCCACGGACGCTGAGAAATCTACATCGGTTCCATGAAGAGCCCGATAGAAGCGCCCGTGGAGCTCCTTACCTTTCCATACCTCCTTGCGGTCATCTGTAGTAAGTATCACAGGTTTTCGCCAGTTCTCTTTCGCAGCACGGGGTGAGTCCCTTGTCCACTGCGACCACATCTTGGTGCATACCCACATCGGCTTTGAGAAAATATTCTCTGAGACTGCACATCTCGCGGTTATGGAGAGTCTTAGCATTTAAAAAGCCTCGACCTCCACACTTCCGCGGGATGTACAGTCTCATCACTGATGATCGTGGGTGATGCATCCGGTTTACGGTCAGCAGTGTACGGACCCTCCTATCCAGGGCGTCGAGTTCGGTTTAAGTCCATTTGAGTATGCCGAAAGTGTACATTAATACCGGCATGACCCAGTCGTTGAAGGCGCGCACCTTATTTCCGCCCGACAAAAGGCTGTTCAAAAACCTTTTTCAGGCGACCAAAGAAGCACTCCCTCAGCGATTTCTTCATGTCAGTACCGTTAATGCCCAACGCTTCCGACATACCCAAATACTTGTAGGTTTCGGTTGAGCTGAGGGATCTAATCTGTATGGAATCCGAGAGTTGAATTCCCTCAGATTCTATAATCTCCCCTTTCTTTACATGCGAGACCATTGGATAGCGAAAGACTGTTTTCCATTGCCTCATACATGACTCAAGGAAGGTGCGTAGAGTTTCATCTATTTTGTTCAACTCCAACACCTTCATGAGCCATGTATGTGGCACAAAATCATAGGCCTTCTTGTAATCTATCCAACATGTCGACAGATACTAAAAACCAGTAACAAGGCGACGACT
This sequence comes from Mamestra brassicae, assembly GCA_905163435.1. NCBI lineage: Eukaryota > Metazoa > Arthropoda > Insecta > Lepidoptera > Noctuidae > Mamestra > Mamestra brassicae. The sequence goes on along the minus strand of LR990999.1, from coordinate 282,281 downwards.
TTAATTGTAAAAACATCAATCACAGACGACTTTTTGGAAGATAACAAACCCAAACCTTTTAAAAAAAAGGCACATACATCTTCCCTTAATCTTTCAAGCGCCATCTCTGATATCGGAAACTGCAATTTCTCTATATTAGACACAATTTGCAATCCCAACCAAGCCACTAATGAATTCCTAAATATAATTTTCCCCATACTATTTAAAAATACCGTTTTTAGAACAATTCCATGTAAAGTAAGAATTATAAAGCCTTGGATAACCACAGGTCTCTTGAGATGCATACGTAATAGAGACAGAATGCACCATAAAACTAATAAAGAGCCCAAAAACCAGATTTTAAAATTAACCTACTTACGATATCGCAATTTCTGTAATAATTTATTTAAAAGGATAAAATCAGCATATGAAGAGATAGAACTCCACAACGCGAAATCCAACCCTAAAAAATGTGGGAAACCATCCGCAACATAACGACACTAAAAGCGTGCGCACGGCCCCGACCGAACTCCTAACTATCGAAAGCTAAGTCCGTCAACACAGTCAACACGTTCTTTGCAAATGTAGGAATAAATCTTGCAAACAATACAGCAAACCCAAATTCCCCGCAGACTTCCGACATCCACAAACAAAATAGAGGCGATTCAATGGCTCTTCTGGAAACAGATGAAGAAGAAGTTAGCTCAATTATTATCAACCTCCGGATTGACAGTGCTACGGGCTGGGATGGCATCCGACCCAAATTGCTAAATCACGCCAGCCACATTTTGGTTCCACCCGTATTTGCAACCTAGCAATATCTACCGGTATATTTCCCAGCGCTCTCAAAAAAGCCATCATTCACCTAATATACAAATCAGGCGACATAAACATGGATAAGAACTACCGCCCGATCTCAGTCCTTCCAACAATCTCCAAAATTCTGGAAAGAATACTATACAAACGCCTTAACAAGTTCCTTGACAAACACAAAACTATCTCCCATATCCAATTCGGTTTCAGACGAGGATTTTCCACGGAGGACGCGGTGACATCCCTACTAGTCTTGTAGTCGACAAAATTGACAACAAACTCAAATGTCTAGGAATCTTCCTAGACCTTTCGAAGGCGGTCGATACTGTGTCTATTCCTTTACTTCTTTCAAAACTTGAATCCATTGGAGTGCGACCTATTTAAAAACTTCCTTACTGATAGGAACAAGTGCGTCAGGATAGGAGAATACGTTAGCGAATCACGTCCCGTGGTTGTCGGAGTCCCACAAGGAACTTTGCTCAATCCTCTGCTTTTTCTAATCTACGTGAACGAACTCTGTCAGCTATCTCTCCCATCCACAAAAATAATAACCTTTGGGACGACATGGCAATTCTGGCTTATGGTCGTGATTGGGACTCGGCAAAGTGATGTCATGGCTGGAGCAAAAAAGTCTCACACTAAACCTTACGAAAACAAACTTCATCACCTTCGACACAAGAAGCTCCACCCTTTCATAGTACGGCTCAATACTTTTTAAAGCCCACAAATGTGCCGACCCTCGCTCCCATTGTACATGCCCCGTCGCCAGTAGAGCACACATCGTACGTTATCTCGGCCTTCAATTAGATGCATTGATCCTTGTCGTGGAAACTACACCTACAGACAGTGTCCGCACGCATACGTAAACTGATCTATCTATTTAAGAAGTTAAGGGCAAACACCGAAACCCTTTAGATTGTCTACTCGGCAATCGCCGAGTCAGTACTGAGCTATTGCCTAACTGCCTTGGGAGGAGCAGACCGACATTATACGAGTGGAACGAGCCCAAAGAGCTGTAATCAAAGTCATCCTTAAAAGGGTCTTTAGATTCCCATCGCGACAACTTTACTTTGACTTTAAAACACCAACGGTAGAGTAGAGTAGAGTAGGGACTCCATTTTCCGCACTTAGACTCCTATTCGGTCCGTTGTGCGTAGGTGTCCTGGCTACGTTAGCCAGCCTAACTCCACCCAGAAGCGCAGAAGTTTCCTGGGAGCTTCACAGGCTTCGCGGAGCGACCACACCGTTCCGAAGATTTGTTCACGTTGGGTAGCCACGGCTTCGCATTCCAGGATGACATGGGCGGCTGTTTCTTCGGCATCAAAGCAGCCTCTGCAGAGTGGGCTGTCTGTGGCGCCTATGTTAATGAGATGTTTGTTGAGGGGGGGCCCGTAATTGTCCCTATTATTGTTCTGAGGTTGAGTAGTTGTTTTGTTAGTTGTGGATGTACACTCGGCATTGCCATTTTTGACTGCCTGCAGTCTGTAGCCCGTGACCATTTGTTGTTATGTAGTTCAGTGGATCTCTGGCAAATACATGTACGTACGAAACTGTGAGAAAGGTAGGGGAAGGAGTGGGTACGGGCCTAGCACTGCCATCTCGGAACCTCTCTTTGCAAGTTCGTCTGCGGCGTCATTGCCTAGGGATCCACTGTGCCCCTTGATCCACTGGAGGATGATTCTGTTGAACAGCGATATACTCTCCGGGCCAGGTGACACTCAGAGATTAATTTGCTGTTTGTTTGTTTGTTTTCTAGGGCTTTGAGCACGGCAAGGCTGTCAGACACGAGTCTGATTGCGTAGTTGTGTAACCCTAGGTGCTTTAAGGCTGTTGCGGCTTGTGTTAGGGCGACACACTCGCATTGGAATATCGAGCTGTGTTCGGCAAGTGGTAGGTGGAAGTTTATGTTGAGGTCTAGGCAATGTACGCCAGCCCTTGAACCCATTGGAGTTTTTGAGCCATCTGTGTAGATGCGTACTTCATCTACTCCTGACTGATCCCTTTCTTCCTCTGTTGTTTGTATGTTGTAGCTTTTGTTGAACATGGGTTTATTTGGTGTTCTGTCACACAGGGCAGCTGCAGATGAGAGGTTGGTACTCAATCGCCCGGTCCAGAATGCCTGCGTGCGGGCTAGTATGGTTCTTACCCCATATGCCTAAGTGCATAAGCCTGATGGCTGCTAGTGCTGCCTCCTGCTGTATGTACAAGTCAAGGGGAGTTAATTGAAGGGCTATGTCCATTGCTGTAGTCGGGGTTGTCCTCATGCAGCCAGTGATAGCGGAACAGGCTAGCCTTTGGAACCGCTGGAGCCTAGAGACGGTGGTCGTGAGCTCAGTCCTCGTCCACCTAACCGATCACGGCTGTGTAAAGCCACAGCGTGATCTTTGGAGATAGCCCCTACATTTTTCCTAGCATTCTTTTGCATTGGTAGAATGCGATTGTGCTTTTATTAAGTTTGTAGTCAAGATTCTTGTTCCAGATCAATTTGCTATCAAGGATCACTCCTAAGTACTTGACTTCTTCTATAAGTGTTAGTTCGATGATGAAAGTTTAGGAAGTCTATGAGGTCCGAGGACTCTCTTGTTAGTAAACATTATTAGTTCTGTTTTGGACGGGTTGATCGTGTTTTGCCCACCAATTCTCGATTATTTTGAAAGCTTTCCTCATGAGATCGCATAAGACGCCTTCAAATTTCCCCGTGATTAAAATTGCTATGTCATCTGCATAACCCACCGAGTACAGACTGCTAGCGTTGAGCTACACCAACGGTTCGGCAACTATACATATTTCGAGCAGTCATGCGGAAACACAAGGGACACGTGTTTCCGCATGACTGCTCGAAATATGTATATTATATCATACAGTAAAAAAAACAACCCGTCAGTTAGAAGAAGACCCAATCCAGCTTGCCCTACAATCCACACCAAAACCACGCTAGCTAGACGTCACTACCCCTACTTAAGTGCCCTCATATACAATAAAATACATAAAAAAAATTACATAGATACATTCGCTAAACACTCACAATTGTAAAAAATAATAAAATATTTTCTTCTTACCCTAGATTACGAGAGTACAGAAGCACTGATGAAACCTTTATACAAATAATAAAAAAACTTGAGAGGTGTCAAGGGACACCCGGATGGAACGAAGGTCCAAATAAATATCATTTATCATTTAATATCTAAACTACTCATCGGGTTACCAACTCTTCTGCAGATTGAAAGCTTCAGTATCGCTGTGTCATAACTCATAGCACTCATTCTCGTAGCCTACTTGTTATCCTTGAAAAAACACCATCCCTGTTTTGTTTCTTGATAGAGAAGTGAAACCGCATGAAATAGCTAGTATTTAATCAATTAAAATATTTCACAACTAAAAAAATATAAAAGTTTTAAAATATTAGTATTGTTTTCAGCTTCAATTTGTTGCGTTCGAACGATCGCCAATTAAGTCTATTACGCTAAATAACTGATACGTTTCATAGTTTTAAAACTGTTTGTTCATAAAATAGAGCAGATATCATGCAATTTTTTTTTTGACTCGAATGTTTCTTTTGTAGTATTTGAAATTAATACCAACTTTCTATTCTGAATGGTGTGTACCTGAGAAGTTTTTGGGTACCTACTTACAATGACATATAAGTTACGAGACTCCTTTTTTCAAAATAGTCAATACTAATAAATTATTATAAACGATAAAATTCTTTGTTCCGTTCTACTGTACATACAGATCCGATTAAGAAAACTCATTCATGAAGAGGCTGTTTTTTGTCTTCGAAAAATCATCATATTCCAATAAAATCTTCTAGGATAGAATAAAAGGAGCTGAGCCGCGGGAAAAATTAGTGTCTAATCAATTACTTTTATCAAAATATTTGTATCTTATTTTTGGCGCTTTATTAAATTTCTAAATTAAAACCACATTCTTCATCGAAATTCAAACATAAAAGAAACAAAAGACAATCAAAAAAGAGTCGTTACAACTTTTCGTATGAATTTTTTCCGTCTAGCCACCTTTCACAACGCGCGATAAGGAACTTCGTTCTAATAATAAATAAATATATTAGGTTCATATCCACAGACACCCTTACTACCACGCGCTTACCTACTCATTATAGACACAGTTACACTCTTTAGCTTCTCTAATTTTCTGTATCACAAACCCAATTGGACGAACGTATGGCCCTGATAACACAGGATTGGCCCTGATAATACAGGATTTTCCTAGCGGGGTCATTATTCACAAAAATTGACCATAAATGTAAAATCTTTAGTATGTAGCTGGCATTGTATCCTTTCTGTCCGCAAAAAAAATTGTATTATTATTCTCTTTATTCATTTTCCTTACATACTAATTTACATTTTTAAATATTTCTTTAAAAAAACATTAAAAAATAAAATTAAAAAAACATTTAAAAATATAAAAAGTAGTAGTCCGCCGGTGTCGGGAGCAGAGTCCAAGCTACCGGTGGTTAGGGTTCCAGAGAAAGGAACCTCCTCACAATACGAGCCGTATCGAGGATTACTGCCTTCTGTATCAGGCCCTTTACCCAACTGCGTAACGCCAACTTCGACAGATGGTCGTCGAAGCTTTTGGCCATCAGGCCATTGGCCGTAACGACAATCGGCACAATGACAGCCGATTCCACATTCCACATGTCGACAACCTCGTGTGCCAAGTCGAGATACTTGATTTGTTTCTCTTTCTCAGCCTTCACGAGGTTCTCGTCATGTGGGATGGTAACATCGATTATCATTGTGCGGCGCGCTAATCGGTCTATCACCACGATATCCGGCTTATTGGCAACAATAGTCCTATCAGTGATGATAGACCGATCCCAGTACAACGTGACATGGTCATTTTCGAGAACTGGGTCGGGCACATACTTGTAATACGGTACCTCAGAATCCACAAGATTGTATTTCAAAGCAAGTTGCTGATGGATAATCCTGGCCACTTGGTTATGCCTGTGCAAGTACTCGCCGTTAGCCAGACGAGAACAACCAGAGATAATATGTCTGATGGACTCACCCGGACGGTGGCATGCCCGACACATGTCAACCGTCCCGTCCTTCATAATATGTCTCCGGTAGTTATTCGTCAAGATAACTTCGTCCATAATCGCACAGACAAAACCTTCGGTTTCCCCGAAGAGATCTCCGAAACGTAGCCAGGCCACGGACGCTGAGAAATCTACATCGGACCCATGAAGAGCCCGATAGAAGCGCCCGTGAAGCTCCTTACCTTTCCATACCTCCTTGCGGTCATCTGTAGTAAGTATCACAGGTGTGCGCCAGTTTTCTTTAGCCATGGACAACGGGGTGAGTCCCTTGTCCACTGCGACCACATCTCGGTGCATACCCACATCGGCTTTGAGAAAATATTCTCTGAGACTGCACATCTCGCGGTTGTGGAGAGTCTTAGCATTTAAAAAGCCTCGACCTCCACACTTCCGCGGGATGTACAGTCTCATCACCGACGATCGTGGGTGATGCATCCGGTTTGCGGTCAGCAGTGTACGGACCCTTCTATCCAGGGCGTCGAGTTCGGTTTGAGTCCATTTGAGTATGCCGAAAGTGTATAGTGTATAGTAGTATAGTGTATATATTAATACCGGCATGACCCAACCGTTGAAGGCGCGCACCTTATTTCCGCCCGACAAAAGGCTGTTTAAAACCTTTTTCAGGCGGCCAAAGAAGTGCTCCCTCAGCGATTGCTTCATGTCAGTACCGTTAATGCCCAACGCTTCCAACATACCCAAATACTTGTAGGTTTCGGTTGAGCTGAGGGATCTAACCTGTATGGAATCCGAGAGGTGAATTCCCTCAGATTCCATAATCTCCCCTTTCTTTACATGCATGACTGCACATTTGTCCACACCAAATTCCATCCTGATGGCACTACTGAAGGTTTCAGTTACCTTTAGTAGCTCCATCAGTCGCAAATTGTTGGGTGCAAAGAGTTTCAGATCATCCATGTAAAGAAGGTGAGATATGGCCTGACCACCTCTTCTCAACCGATAGCCTAGGCCTGAATCCTCCAGCAGTGTGCTTAGAGGATTCAGAGCTAAGCAAAACCTTATTATTATTATTATTATAAAAGAGACTCACAAATCAGTCTTTTAAATAATCAACTAGCACAAATTAGACTTCTTTGCTGATTTAAAAAATCCGAGCGTCAACAGCTTTGTCCGATAATCTGTTTCGGATTTTTGTAATAATGCCACCGGACAAGGAGAACACTCTCTAGTTTTCAACAGATGTCGGTTTAATTGTGTTTAAAGCTTTATACAGTAGTTCCAAACTTTCTGTACGGTTTCAGGTTGCTTCAAACAACTGAAACTCCTTTTTTAATGTTGCTCTTGTTTTTTTTCAGAATCTCGGGTACATTTTCTTGGATGTTTATAACGCATTTATTGTGTTGTGTACTCAGTAGTTATGTATGTAGTAGACCAAGTAATAATTAATTAAACTAACAGATGGCGCTAGGCTCCTTTAATTATTTGAAAAAATAAAAATGATTACATAACAATTTCGACAATCTTGTCTCGTCTCGAGTCTCGACCCGAAAGTCCCGGGACTCGAGACACCTAAGATTATGAAAAGTCCCGGGACTTCGAGACACGAGACGTCCCGAGACCCAAGCCCTAGTCGATACGCTGATACGCAAAATATTCGCGATGAAGTTTCAAGAATATCGAAGGAAACGTGCAATGAAATATAAAAAAAATACAACCGACTTACAAATAAAAAAGAACTATTTGGAAGTCGGCTGTATTTTTTTGTAAAAACGTTTTTTTATTTTACACTTTTTAGTGGACTTTCCAGTAGTATTGTTAGGTGTGGAGGCACATCTAACAACACCACTGGAAAGTCACAGGAAAGCAAAACACGCAATTTCGTTTACTTGGATGATATAATTTCTATTTCCTCCAGCTATTTTGATTTAAGGCGAATTCAAAGATACCTCATTTGTTGAAATCTATCTACTTAGTTGTTTAGGCTACAGAGCGTGCGTGTAAAGCAAAAATAAGAATTGGGGCGCAAAATTCGAATCTTGGTTAGGGCGCTCGGACCCTAGCTACGACACTGTATGTAAACCTTTAGTAGCTACGCCAAATGAGAAAAATACGTCTGTAAAATATTTCGTTTCTGAATGTACATTTACGTACAACATCTGAATCTGAATGTACATGTAAGTACGATCTACAGCTTTATGGTCAGGCAGGTGTTGACAAATTATCGGATGCGATTGAGGAACTCAACCGCGATTTGAGGTTGGTTAAGAGCTGGTCAGACCGATTCGGGGTGGCAGTTAACCCTTTAAAGTGTCAGGCTAACATAGTTGGAAGTCCCCATAGCTTGAGAAAGCTGAATGGCTTAACTGTAGGTACCACCCGTAATCTTTAACAACACAGTCATTCCGTTTGGTTCCAAGGTTAAGGATCTTGGTCTGCATGTCGACACCTGTCTTGACTGGCGAAAGCAGGACACGAGTGTCAGTCAGAAAGTTACCGCAACTTTGCGGTATCTGTATCGACTAAAAAAAAATCTTCCAGCTCACATAAAGTCAATGCTAGTACAGTCTTTAATTTCCCCCATGATTGACTTTTGTGATGTGTGCTACTACGACCTAAATGCAGATCTCCTCAATAAACTTGACCGCCTTTTAAATAATTGCATTCGATTTGTCTTTAATCTCCATAAGTATGATAATGTATCCGCGAATCGCTCACTATTAAAATGGTTACCCATTCGTCAGCGGCGCTGAGGGCCATGACTAGTCTGTTTTCTTGTCTTAATAATCCTTCGTGGGAGACTCTTATCTAACTTCACAAATTCAATTAATTTGTTCTGCCCACAGTAAAAATCTTCACTCTACCAATAATCGCCTTCTACGATGTCCCTCTCACCGCCCTGGGTTTATCCGCTCCTCTTTCTTTGTTCAAGCGATTTTCCTTTGGAATGACCTCCCTCTGAACATCAGGACGGCAAAAAGTAGGTCGTCCCTTAAGGTGAAGGCACGAGCACATTCACAAGAAGTTGGTAGAATCATCACAGCGTTAATTCGTTGGATTCGATATTTCGTACTTATATTTTTTTTTCTCTCTATTTGTTTTTCTATAAGTTGCACCAGCCATGTTGTCTCTGCACCACCCTAAAGTCGACTGGTAGAAAATGCCTTTGGTATTAAATAAATAAATTTCCATAAGTTTTCGAACGAGTGTTCAAAACGTCAATTTATATGTCACGGTGTGTCACAGTCAAAACTCTAACAGTCAGTGTCAATCAAAATAACCTCAATTCTCAGTGGTAAAGACGATTATTTTCCGCAAACATTAAAAGAAAATGTTTAAGTCTTTGGTAAGCAAGCTAAACCCAGCACAATTATCGCGAGGGTTCCATACCACCGCCTGTATGAATGAAGTGCGCCTGCTGAGTCGCCTAAGAGTGGTGGATAACTCGGAGATCGGCAAGCGAGCCATGGCCGAAGGCAAACCTCCTAAAGTTATCTGCGTCTATAATAAGAAACGTACGTACTCCTCACTTACACTGACCTGACTACTACTATCCCGTCATAAAAAAATCTAATTTCAAAATAGGTTTTTAAAGCTAGATTTTTTTGACGGGATGGGATGTGGGGACATTGCAGCCTGGGTGTGGGTATGGCACAACAACTATAATACAAAACATTACGCCTGTATTCCCCGTAACTTTAAGGAGAGATGTACCTATAATGCTAGTATGCAATGTCCAAATCTAACCTATGCCCGACTAGTTAGTTCTAAGAATATGCCACAAGCGAGTAAAATTTATGAATGTTATTTATATATTTCAGATGTTGGGTACATTGGTGACAGAGTTTTAGTGGCTATCAAGGGTCAGAAGAAAAAGGGTATCTTAGTGGGCATGAAACAGACACAAAGTGTCAAAGTGCCTAAGTTTGATAGCAACAATGTAGTGCTAATAGATGATAACGGAACTCCGCTGGGAAACCGCATCCATGTGCCAATCCCCACAATACTACGCACCATTCTCAAAGAGAAGACACACTCCAAAGGAGCTGACTACACCAAGTTATTAGCAATAGCCACAAGATTTGTTTAGTTACTAGAGTTATTTATAAGTAGGTTATTGTAGGTATTAAAAGTTGTTCATTACATTTTCTTTTTGATTTGTTGCAACTGATATACCTGTGACTAAAACCTTGATCCTCATGATGCTAAATGAACTAGATGCAGTAGGTTCATTAGTGTCATTAATTGCTTTAAAGAGAGCTGAGTGTACTCCTTTCATCTATGAAACAAAATTAAGCCAGTCTTTCTCATGACTGAAAATTTTGAAGTCACATCAAAATTGAAATTAAAAAAATGAGATGATATTTCTTTCTTATTAATTTTGTTTTAATTCATATGTGATTTAAAATTGATTATTTAAAGATTTACAGTATTACACTTTGTATATTTTCAGTATAGAACTGTTTGTTTAAGAAAAGTTTTTTTTTCTATAGAAATTTTAGAAAACAAGAAACAGTCAGAATTTGATATGGGTTTTACTAGTAGAAAGAGCTATGAGGAAGGTTTGTGTACCAATCTTATTTGCAACCACAGGAAGCTGGGTTGTTGGATGGCTAGTTTTAAATAATTTCTTAATGCTTTAGCTATTAAAAGTATACATGATTTTGTTTTGTAGCTCTATGTTACTAATTAGGAAACAGGCAGGACTGCAACAGTCACTGACATCACTGATCATTCATTAACCCAGTGATATTTAAATGTCCTGTAGTTCATTTGTGTTGTGTTCAGGGTTCGAAGAGGGAAAACATTAATCAAACAAGAGTTATCATTGAAATTTGAAAATTTAATAAAACTTATGTTCAGTTTCATTTAGAGTAGACTTAATTAAGACACGCTACCTACCGATGGAGACGAGTCATTCCCGCTCGTCCACACCCCGTAGTCCACACTGCGGACGACTAGGAATGTTGCGTTCTGTTCGTCTACACTGTGGACGAACAGAACGCATTATTCCCAGTCGTCCACACCCCGTCATCTCACGTCTAGTCTAAGAGTTAATAAAAAGAAAATATGATGATAGTATTTCCTTACATAATAAACATACTTTTAAAATATTATGTACTTAGCTGTATTACTTTAGTAAGGCAAATACTTAAAAAGTACATACCTAGTAAATCTAAAGCTTTTTTGCGTATTTTATACTAAATGTATAGCATGAGAATGTTTCACATTTTAATTTTACACATTGGGTATTGTATCAATATCAGTTTAAATGCAATTAATATGTAAAAAGTTTTAAACTAGACATGAAACGAGGTGCGGACGACTTGGAATTTCTGTTCGTCTACACTGTGAACGAATAGAACGCATCTTTCCCAGTCATCCGCAGTGTGGACGACGGGGTGTGCACGAACGGGAACAACCCATGGAGACGAGTAGACGACACGACAATAACATTGTTTACTCAGTGTTACTCCTAGTTCATCTCCTAGACGAGATTGCGCAGTCGCGGTACACGGGCGCGCGGGGGCTGCACACGCGCGGTACCCGGGCGCGCGGGGACAGCTCACGCGCGGCACCAGGACGCGCGCGGGCTGCGCACGCGCGGTACCCGGGCGCGCGGGCGCTGCACACGCGCGGTACCCGGGCGCGCGGGGGATGCGCACGCGCGGTACCCGGGCGCGCGGGCGCTGCACACGCGCGGTACCCGGGCGCGCGGGGACAGCTCACGCGCGGCACCAGGACGCGCGCGGGCTGCGCACGCGCGGCTCTGTGGTCGGTATTATTCTTAGGTACAGTGTACCTACTCTCGAATTACTTGTGTTTGTTGATTAATCTCGCAACCCATTCAACATCTTAACGTTTCTTGCGTCGTTTACGTTAAATCTATAAGATATAGCATTAGTACTATTAAAGACTTGACGCGAAACGCCACGATGTCGCGAGTGTCGTGCGCAGCGCACTGCGGCGCCCACTAGATGACTTTAGAATCGATATATTGCTAATGTAACATTAATTTGTTAAAGCTGTGGACGGTGAGTATGCACTGTCCGCACAGCACACAAGCGACTGGCGCCGCGCGTCGTCGCTCTCTAACGAGTAGGTAATCATATCGTCTGTATAATAATGCACAACAGCTGTGACTAGATATTAAGATTCACGTGCGTTCACTGCTACTAAAGTATCGTGAGGTGCCGCCGACGACTCGGTAACATGTAAAACGATCAATTATCTAATTATAAACAACACACGACTATAGGAAGTAACTATGCTAAATAATTAAAATCTTCATGATAGATAACTATGTATACGTCACGTCGAGCGAACAGACAGTCTCGAACGGATTAACGAACAAACATTCCTACATACAATATGTTACTAAAACCGGTATATATTAACACATAAAGTTAGTCGAATACATAAATATTTGTACATTCACTGTTACGACGGGACCGAGCTAGATTGGTACTGGGAGCGGACACGCGCGGTACTGCACGAGTGCACGCTGGCGCACGCGCGGTACTGCACGAGTGCACGCTGCACACGGAGTCACTTCAGGGCGGCGAGGACCTGTGGGAGGGGAGGGGAGGGGTAGGGGTAGAGGGGGTCAGGGGGTGGGGAGGAGGGGGAACTACTACACATTCATTACCCTCCACTCTTACTTTATACAAGTGTCGCTATAGATACGTCTAAACAGCTAATATCGTAAAACTTTAACTGTATAAAATTCGGATAAGGCGATAAGATCAGTGTATATAGTAAGAAGTACACGACGATTACGTGAGCCCCGCGGCCACTGGCGCTGCTGCCACAACTCTTGCTGTTACCCGCGCGAGGTGACACTCATTATTTCTCTTTCACTTTTCAGCTCTAGAAATCTATTAAGCTACTTGTGATTTAACCCACTAATGCAATAGCTTATAACAAACAATAAGTAAACACCAGTGTCAGTGGACAAGAGGCCTAAATAGTATGGCAACTTTAAAAATAAAGTAGATACGATTAAATCTTAACGTTTAAACATCTCACTGTGCGCGGCGTGCGTGACGTCACGTGCGCTCGGCATCACTCTCACAAGCGGTGTGTGCGCCGCGTGCGTGACGTCACGTGCGCTCGGCATCACTCTCACACGCGGAGTGTGCGCCGCATGCGTGACGTCACGTGCGCTCGGCATCACTCTCACACACGGTGCGTGCCTCGCGTGAGTGACGTCATGTGCCCTCGACATCACTGTCACACGCGTGGTGCGCCGCGTGCGTGACGTCACATGCGCTCAACATCTCTCACACACGGTGTGCGTACGTGACGTCACGTGCGCTCGGCATCACTCGGTGTGTATTGGCACTTACTGGGCGGGACGAAGCAACGACTGTCGTCACTGGCTGTGCTCGCATGGCAACGATAAATGATGCCAAGGTTAGGATCAATAATACATGTTGCCATTCTTGATAAAAACTTGTATTGGAATCGATTCAGTTGTGATTATACCCTAGGAGTGGTTGCTCGGCCCCACAGCCGCGCGCGAGTGACGTCACGCGTCTTGCTTCACTGTACTACGCGAAGCTACTTGATATGCCATTTAGCTACAAGACTGCCGGAGAGTCCTCGTCCCAAACTACCGTGATGGACTCGCGAACTCCGTCCAAATAAAATACTAAATAACAAAATAAACTAAAATTACTGCAACAAAAAACTACAATAAAAATCTACGTCCGATTCGACTACAATAAAGATCGTCTAATGATGTATAACTATAATATAATGTATGTATATCTTAAAGTTAAATAGATTTTTTTAAATGTATTACGATAGATCTAGCGCGGGTCGGTGGCGCCGCCCGCCGCCGCACTCGCGCTGTCGTACGGAGTGCTGAGTGCCGACTACTGACTGCTTACAAGACAACTTCGAAAATAAAAGTGTAGTAGCTACAGCTGCTAATACTATGTGGATGACGACACTGCGCGGCGTCGCTCCGGTCGCTACGTGCGGCCGGCTCTTCATACTGGTCGCCGCTATAATTAGCTCGCGAGCACCGCGTCCTGACATAATTATATCTGTTAATAGCAAGGCAATCTGCACCCGTTACGAGCGGAACTAGCGAGCTGAGTTCTCGGAGAAGTCATGACTTTACTGGTCGCGGCAGTCTTGACGAGGCAACTGGACACATTAGCGTTGTGCTAATAACATGCATTACTTCGAGCGTCGCGTGCGCGGACAACTCGCCGTTATTATACAGCGATTAACGACGACCTCATAGAATATAAAAATATAAGGCTTAGTTTATAGGACTAGTGTCGATCGTAAAAACAGTCTCAGTACGTACTCGAATAAGCACGTCGATAGCTTCAGCGCCGACATGTAGAAGCACAGCCACAGCTACGTCACGTCTCGCGAACGTGTCCGCGCGCGCGTGTGTCTTACGTACGTTCGTTCAACGCGGACACGGCTCACGAGATGCGACGCGAGTGCGGGGGAGGGGCGACCGACTCGCAATTTGAATAGTGTTCTAGCTAGAGCGGAGCGCGGGAGGGTGAGGGGGCGAGGTGCGGGCGGAGGCGGTGATGTCGCGCGCCTACACGTCCACCACCATCTTCTTGTGGATGTCGGTATTGCCCACCACGTTGCAGAACTCCTCGAAGGAGATCTTGCCGTCCTCGTCCTTGTCGGCGAACAGGATGGTCTTGTCCACGATCTGCTGCAGCTGCGTGTCCTTCAGGTTGTTGCCCACCATCATCTTCAGCACCTGCGATCACACAACGCGTCAGTGTCATTAACGATGCGAATCTTTCGCTAAATACACCACGAAATCATCGAATGATCGTATTATTTTTGTGTGTGAGTTGTAACTGGTGGCAAGAAGCCAAAAAAGTTGGTGGTAGGATGTCCAAGCCAGGATGGGAAGTCAATCCCTGTAAAATAATTGTACTCATTTGCATGCTATTAGACTGGAAATCGACCTCCGACATTTTTAGAAAAAAAAATGAGAATGAGGGGTGACATATTTGCTCTCATAAAGTGACAAGCCCGCGACTTCGTACGCACATGTCCCATTTTTTCCCGTTCCCGTATAGCTTTCCTCATGAATCTATCATATATAAGTATGTTTATCAGTTGTCTGGTTGCCATAATACAGGCTCTGCCTAGTTTGGGATCGGATGACCGTGTGTGAGTTGTCCCAAGTTATTATTAATGTTTAATGTTTTATTAATATACAAAAATGATTTTCCAAATCTGACTGGTATTCCAGAGATTAGCGCGTTTAAACAAACAATTGGAGTCTATTCTACATATCACATTTAATTGAAGCCGCCTACCAGTACCATAAGCTAATTTTAGAGAAAGTTAGCCGACCCATCATCGGACGACAAGCAAAACATATGGCGAAACGGCACCGGCACTTTTTATGGACTTCCTAACCTTACGCACCGAACGTTTTGCGTACAGTTTAGGAGTGGAATTCCCTGCCCTCAAAGACTGTGTCATCTTAAAACAACCTTAAATACTTCTAGGCAAGCGTGCTCCATCGTCCAGCAAATCATCGTATTTCATCAGGTGAGATTGTGGTCAGACGCAACCCCATCAATAATTTAAACTTTTTGTGCAAGTGCAAGACTTGGGGGCCGGCCGAGTCACCCGCGTCCGTAAGAGAGTACCTTTAGTCCCTACGCGTGGTCCCCGGGCGGTGCTAATCAGGCGACACTAACTGGTGGTTGGTTTCGACCGATGGCTTGTGACCGCCCACTGGGTAAAGATGAACCGCCAAGCGGCCTATCCGCGTTCCGGTACGATGCTTAGTGTAGTCAATTCAGAGGAGATGGGTCGAAATAGTTGTTTCCATGCAGGCAGACCAACCAGGCTCGCGCTGATATGGGCGTATCAGGAGACAGTCGCCGAGGGTAGCGGAATCCGAGGCACGGGGGCCCAAGCAGTGTGCTTGCCACACATGAAAGGCTGCCCCGTCTACTGTCGAAAAATCTTGGCGTTGGCGACCAAACGAGAGGGCCCGATAGACATTCCCGGGGGAGCTCGGGCGTCCCCGCAGTCTCCAAACTAGTACCCCAATGATGCCGTCTTGACAGAGCAGTTAGGCTAGCAGCATGGAACCTCATTCCACTTCCTGCTCCTCTCCCTCCTTCACTGACACTTGACAAGGAACAAAATAAAAAAAGGTGTACAGCGGCAGCACTCCCTCTCTCCCAAAGTGCACCTAAGTAACATACGAGGTCTGAACTCACAATCTCGCCGCAAGCCATCATTGAGAAACCAGTGCTCTTGTTCCTTTCCGAGACGCAGATCGGATGTCTGTCAGACGCGTACCTGACTTACCCAGGGTTTATTCGGGAAAGTCACCATTTTAAAACAAGCACGGGTATACCTATGTATTAGTGTCCGACCGAAAGTTCGGTTTCGGCCAAAAATCAAGTTTCGGTGGCAGTTTCGGTTTCGGCCTAAAAAGGCCGAAACTTTTGCCGAAACCGAAACCGATTTCGGAAGTAGTCGTGTAATTCTAAATGTAAGTATGACTGTCCTTCTAATTGTGATGTAGGTATATTTGTTAATTATAAATGTGTGATTTGATTATCTCTGTTGAAACTGAAACTAATACTGTAATAATAATTACTAATTTTAGTAATTATAATTTTTATATAAGAGGTACCGAAAAAAGATGATTCTTTTCAGTACAAATGCAAACCAAAGTATCTATTAATTAGTAAGGTTTCAAATTGCTAATACTTAGTATTTAATGAAACAGTAACAATTTGTGATTTGATTATTTATAACTGATAAACACCTGAGAACTTAATTTGAAAAATATTATTAATATTTTTTATAAATAAATAAATGATTACATCAAACTTAATATACTGTGTTTTAATTTCATGTCGTAATTAATGCAGCATAATGTGTAAAATGCATCAAATTTCAGTATTTTAAGGAATTTTATACTTGACCACATGAGTTTCGGTTTCGGTTTCGGCCGAAAC
This sequence comes from Mamestra brassicae, assembly GCA_905163435.1. NCBI lineage: Eukaryota > Metazoa > Arthropoda > Insecta > Lepidoptera > Noctuidae > Mamestra > Mamestra brassicae. Next base: position 265,484 of record LR990999.1, on the reverse strand, counting down.
TGAAGTCAGGGCCGAATATTCGGTTTCAGTTTCGGCCGGAAAACCAGTTTCGGTCGGACTCTACTATGTATATACCGCCCGGGACGACATCTGCTATCGGCGTCTCTGCAACCTTGAGGACTCCAGGTTCTTGGGTTCTAGTGGACACTAGCCTGGATAAAATCATCAACGCCTGTGTCTACCGTTCACATAGCGGTGATTTGGAGACAACTGGGCTCACAAAGCACCTCAGTGAGGCGGCGGATGTGGCTCAGTAGCGGTACCCTTCTGCCCAAATGGTGTTACTGGTAGCTTCAACGCCCACCGTCAGGAGTGGCTCTTCCCATACCAGTGCACAGACCATGCTGGACGAGAGACGCGATAGCTAGCGCTAGCGTTAAATCTCACTCAGCTGGTCCAGGGGGCAACGAGGGTACCGGATGTTGTTTCGCACACACCCATTGTTTGGACCTTCTGCTGACAAAAGATCCAGACCGGTATTGTGTCGATTTCCACACATTGAACAGTTTGAAATCTGTGACCGTCTACTCCCCGTTCGATCCTAGCCCTAGAGGCACCCGGCGGGTATGGCGATACAGGTCAGCAGATGGGGATGGCATTGGCTACTTGCTTTTCTTCGACTGATGCTTCGTCGTGCGCGGACGCCGTGACGGAGGTGTTGCGGCAGGGAATGGAGTACTACATTCCGTTCTCTGACGTAAAAATTTCTGACGAAGCTCGTCCATGGTTTGGTGCCGAGTGCAATCGCGCTGATGCATTTCAAAACGCGGCGTACATAACATGGGTCGACGCTATGATGCGCAAAGCAAATGGCATGAGTCAGAACAAAAGAGCTTTCAACAGGGCTGCCAAGTCCTTTAAAGAGTTGCGGAGGGCTTGGATTGATCACATTAGCCGAATTGGGAACAAACTCGCTCCATGCCCAGCAGGTAGTGAGGCGTTTTGGTCCCTGGCTAAGTCGGTTGAATCGAACTTCTGCCGCCCCTCACTCCCACCACTGCTGAGACCCGACGAGTTGCTGGCTCACTCCGCTGAGGAGAAAGCATACTTGTTTGCTTCTAAATATGTTTGCGGAATCTTAACGGCTTTTTTTTCTTTTTAAGGATGGGAAATCATCAAATGACTTCTTCCGCTATGGGTGAAGTGTAAGGCCGTGTCAGACTCTTACTGACTAAAACCCATTCGTGTTCCTTCTAAAGCCCTTTGCGTTTCAGGGCAGCGGGGACTCTTTCGAGCAAATTTCGCAACCCTGGCAGGGTTAACCTAGCGGGCCCCGTCTTCTATGCTGACATCTCTTTGAGACGCGCGTGAAATACAACGCGCCATCGACCCAGGCCTGGTGGTGATGGGAGAGCGAGCCACCCAACGCTCGTCGTCCATAGGCCCGCGACGCGGGGCGTCTTCTCCTGTAGCGGCGGTTGGGGCGAAGGCCTTGCCTTTCCCTCACGCGGCCCGCCTCCTCCTTCACTAGCATTACTGCTTCGAAGGAGGTGACCGCTTCCCAAGCCTCCTCGCTCTGGACCATGCATCCTCACAGTGCTGACACCCGGGGAATCTTCATGTCTGGATCCTGGTGGCGCGAGGCTCCCTGCATTCGTCAGAATATTCGCATTCATCAGAAGGACTGCGTAACCTAGACGTGAACAAGGCTATTAGGCTAGTAGCCTCTACGGGATACCGGCAATTGTACTAAAAACTTGTGCGCCTGAGTTTGAGACTGGAAAAGTGCAATGGCTTGGAAGCAAGCTAACGTCCAGCCCGTGCCCAAGAAGAGTAGTCGAGCTGACCCAACAAATTATAGACCCATCTCGGAACGCGTGCTGAATGGTAAGCTGGCATACCTAGAAGCTTACGATATCATTAGGGACTGACAATACGGCTTCCGCCGAAATCGGTCAATCGGGAGTTTTGTAGTGTATGCCATTCACATCTGAAGTGAGGCCATCGAGAAACACGGGCAGGTACTTTTGGTACAGGGTCTGGCACGATAGCTTTAAAAGTGGGCAGACAGAAGGAACTCCCGGATTGTGTGATTGGATTGCAGATTTCCTGAGAGATCGGTCTATCCGAGTGGTCATGGATGGCTGCTCGTCCGGACTGCTGGATATTAATGCCGGAGTTCCTCAGGGGTCGGTGCTCTCGGGAATATTGTTCTTGCTGCATATTAATAAAATCAGCTAAAACACGGTACCTTTTGGTATGCAGACGACAGCACTATTGCTTAGAGATACGTGTCCAACCTACAAGCAGGTGGGTCGCAGATCCGGTCTCTCCGAGAGGCTGAGCGCTTAGATTTGTCCTTACAGGCTGTCTCTGAATGGGGCAGTACCAATCTGGTCAAGTTCAATGCTGCTAAGACCCAGTCGTGCCTTTTTTTTGCACTAAAAGGAGCCAATTCTACCCAGCTCCATCATTCCGAGATGTAACCGTGCCGATAACCGACCAAGTTGAGCTTCTTGGTGTTACGTTAACACCTATCTTCAATTTTGGTCCTTTCATGGAAGCAAAAGCTCAAGTGGCTGTCAGAAAAATTAGGGATTCTAGCAAAGCAGACACGCTACTTCACGCCGGAATAGCTGCTCAAACTTTATCAAGCGCAAATTTGATCGTGTATGGAGTACTGCTCTCATCTTAGGGACGGATCTGCCAGATACCAGCTTGATGCCCTTCAGACAATGGAGAAACGAGCCTCTTGGTGTTTCTCAATTGTCTCGCTACGATCCTCTTGGATCGTCGGCAATGACAGGCTCGTCGAGTCGAAGCTCCAAAGTCTTGAGCATCGACGCCGAGTTGCTAGCCTGTCGGTTTTCTATCGGTTGCATTTTGGGGAGTGTGTGACGGAATTGCAGTTCAATTTCGCCAAGCTCGTTCCATCATCGAACCACAAGACGTACGGCGATACGCCACCGGTACATGGTGGACATCCCACCCACTCGCACAAAACGTTTTGGCAACACATTCATTGTGCGTATAGCTAGGGAGTGGAATTCCCTGCCAGAGTCTGTGTTTCCTTATAGCTACAACTAGAGTATTTAAGTCAAGAGTGGATAGGTTACTTCTAGGCAAGCGTGCTCCATCTTCGACCACATCATCGCTTATTATCAGGTGAGATAGTAGTCAAACGCGTTCCTATCAATGGTAAAAAAAGACAAGGTGATTTTAAATTGTTTCACCGTACTCGATACAAAATCGATTGATACTCCGAAGACATTACTTATGTATAACGTTGTCCTTGTAGAAACAGAACGGTGCTCCGGCTCTGTGCCGGTTATGAAGTCGGTTTAGCAGAGGGTGTCCAACCAGAGAAGACAGTGTGCTCTATTTTGCGTAGGTGTACTTTAAAATCTTCAGAAGCAATAGAGCACGCTAAAATATTATATTTATTTTGACTGCGTCTTTGAATCGCAACATTGAGAATTTTACTAAAAAAAAGTTCCTCTTTGCCGTTCAACGTAGTGAGCAACATGTGCATCATGTCGCGCGTCAAATGTCGTCACCGTAAATTTATAACACGCATCTACAGTAATAAAGTTGTAAAATTTCAGATACTAGCTTTAGAGAAAGAGGGTGTTCAAGGGAGTTTTATTTTTGAAACATTTGTGAAAAGTACTTTAGTTAGATTTCTTGGCTGCGTGTTAGTTTTCAGTGCTAAATTAATCTAATTAATATTTAAATAGAACTTATGTGTACAGTGAAACGAACGTAGAAGGAACCTAATTTACCCGATTATGCTATAGGTGGCATCAGATATCTTCCGGCATCATTCAATCTGCTAGCCAGACCTTGGTGCCTCTAATAACCCATGTGTGCAACCTTGTTATTGGTTCAGGTACTTTTCCGAAAGCGTTTAAAAGTGCACCCAATCCACAAAACTGGGAACATAGACGATGTCAGCAACTATAGACCAATATCGGTGCTATCGGCGATACCGAAGATCATTGAGCGTTGTCCTAGTTGGCTAACGATCGCACGACTTAATGATGCGATTTCGTCACACGACGAGACCAAACACACATATTTCTTTAGAGTGTCCTAATTGAAGCTTGTAAATCATCGCGCGAGCACTGGATCATTTTCACGATAATTTTCATCGTGCGACGAAATTGCAGTTTACTCTTACGATCGTTAGCCAATTAGGACGACGCCTATGAGCGGGTTTTTAATAATAGATTGGTAAAATACCAGCGAACCCAATCTTAGCTTCTAACCAATACGGATGTTAGTACCGAAGATGCAGTTAGGGACCTATTGATTGGTGCAGTTAGGACCTTGCATAGGAAAAAAAGGGCTTGGCAATATTTTTGGACCTTTCCAAGGCATTCGATACCGTCTTTGTTCCCATTTTGCTTAGGAAGATGGAAACTGCGGGAGTCAGAGCAACTCCGTTGAAAATTTTCAAGGATTACCTCACAGACCATACCCAGTCCGTTAAAATAGGTAATGTTATTAGCGGGGAGGTTGGTATGGAGTCCCACAAGGCAATATTCTTGAGCCCACCGTTCCTTATATATATTAACGAGCTATGCAAACTCAAAATCCCCAGTTGCAGCATTTATACATATGCAGATGACACCGCCTTTTTTATCCAGGGTGATAACCATGCTGAATCTGCGCTAACTGTCGTCATGACTTGGTTGAAAACTAATCTCCTTACCCTCAACATCGCTAAAACTCAAACACAGCTTTTTCAATTCTATCTAGTCAATTGCCACCTTTCCTTACGCATGTGGAGGCTGATAGTTGTTTTTAAAAAGCTGCGCACGTCTGCAGGTCCTGATGTTTAAAAAAAAAGTATACTATGCATTGTGCCATTGTGCTGTATGCATTGTGCTGAGGTGGCGCAGCTAAGACACATCTACTCCAAGTTGAGAGGGCGCAGTGAGCGGTCCTAAAGTTTATGCTACGTAAGCCGTTCACTCGTCGTCGTTCGTTCTGTCCAACTATACGCCGACTGTAACGTGCTGACTGTTAGACAACTAAACGTCCTTCAGTGTGTCCTACGTAAACATCGTGTATGCATATCCTGAGGTGCTAGAGGAGTGGAGAGGTATACCACGGCTATCAGGACCTAGACTAGAGTCAAGAGCAAACCCATATTAAATAAAAAAAATAAAAAAAAATACTACCAGCATCTTACTGGATTATAATTATATACTTCTCCCGAGCACATTTGCTATTGCGAATCTCCACTCAGACCGGCCGACTAAGGCAAGAAAGAGGTGGGAGCTCTGTTCCTCGTCATTGTTCACTCCGGCCAGCCAATTAAGGCAAGCCAGAGATGAGGAACAAGACTTCTCCCGGGAGATCTATTATTATTACTAGCACGTACTGTGCCACTGCTGGGCAAAGACCTCCCTCCATTCCTTCCAATGCTCACGGTGTTGTATAATTTAAATAAATGACTTTTGATTTTGATTCGTAAGAAAGACATCCAGGTCGTCCCACCATTTCCTTCGAGGCCTGCCGCGGCCTTGTTTCGCTGTTTCGGGGCTCTAATCCTGTATTTTACAGGCCAACAGCTTGTCCGGCATGCAGCAGACATGTCCTGCCCAGTCCCCTTTAAGTTGGACAGCCTTATGAGCCACACCGACAATTTGTGTTTTGGAGCGCAGTAAAGTGTTTCGAACGTGGTCTGTTAATTTAACACCCAGTATACTGCGCTCCATAGCACGTTGGCAAACCTTGAGTTTGGACTTTTGGATGTTAGTCAAAGACCAAGTATGTGCATCATAGGTCAAAATGGGGAGAATACACATGTCCATCAGCTTACGCTTCAGTGACATGGGCAAAGTGCCCTTAAATAGCTCCTTCATGGACCAGTAGCTCTTCCAGGCATTTTCCGTTCGTCTTGCAATTTCCTTGCCATGCCTGGAAAGAGACTACTTGGCCCAAGTAGATGTATTCTTGGACGTATTGTTTGTTCTCCTCACCAACGTGTATGCTCCTTTTGGAGCTGTTGGTCATGATTTTGGCCTTCAACATGTCCATCTTAAGTGCAACCTCAAGGCTCGCATCGCTAAGGTCTTGTAGCATTTGCTCTGCATTTGCCTGTGGCTGTGGGAGAGAAAAGGACAATAGCAACAGTGAAACGTAGATTAGTTAACCTCGCTTGACCGATGATAATACCGTTCTCTTCCCATTTGGCTGACAGTGTCTGAAATACTTCTTCCAGGGTACTGGTAAATAGCTTCGGGGACAGCGGGTCGCCCTGTTTGACTCCCTTAAGAATTTCAAACTTTGGACCTAATCTCTCTAGCTTGATGGCTGCTGTGCTATGGGTGTATTTGTTTCGCAGTAGTTGTATAAAGGTTGATTCTATGTGTTGTTCCGTAAGGGCATTGAATGTCGCAGAATGTGTTTTAAATAATCTACAAACGCAAAATACAGAGGATTTTTTAACTTCCGGATATTTTTCAACTATTTGGTTAATGGTGTGTAATTGATCAGTCCTCTACGGACACTCACATGTTCCAGGGGTTGCTTTTCGTCTTGTTGTCCAGCTATGCGTTTTTCAATGATTTTAATAAAGATTTTGTAAATATGGGAAATAAGGCTAATTGGTCTTTAATTATTTATATCGGACTTATCCCCTTCTTTGTGGAGAAGTATTATGTTGGCATAGCAGAAATTTTTTAGGAAGCTACCGGTACGAAGGATGTCGTTTAACAACCTTGTTAGGTAGAAGAGTAATGGTGGTTCACCCATTTTTAGAGCTTCGGAGCTCACACCATCTTCACCACACGATCAAGTGAATCAATAACCTCCACTTCAGCTATGGTGGATACATTATCGGAACATGAATAGCTAGATGCTGGTTGCGTATGAGGTGTATCGGAATAAAGGGTCTTAAAAGTTGTGCAAGTTTTGTCTAACATCGCTATTTGTTTAACATCGCTGCTGTCTTTAAGACATGTATTTACGATTTTTGTTGTTGATTCCTTGCTTTGCTATTTTTAGTGATCGGTTCCTTTCCAATTAGAGCTTTTTTGCTCTGAACATGTATGAATCGATTTTCACGAGCGAACGGTTGCGCGTGTTTGTGTTTCGAGATGCACCTACGTCACATCTAGTGAGTTACTATTGCTTCTCACGCTTTCGAGTTTATGATTTTTTTTTTAATTATTTGCAAACAAAAACATTTTAAGTTTAACTTTATGTTTCGATAGTACTACCGATGGCTAATCGTTCTGCCGCGAGAAAACAACCATTAAAATTTCAGCGTGTATATTTTCTTAAATTCAGACCTTTTTAAGTCGATGAGCAACCCTTTTACATAAGATAAGGGAGCTGAAATTTCAAAAAAATCATCTAAGTATTTATTTATAATTGGCTAACCAACAATTGTATATACTGTACAAATGTTTAAATAATGATTTTCTTTTTACTAAGGTTAGTATTACAATTTCTTATAGGTTAGCACCGCATGCCCCATAAAAGATAAAACTAAATTGCTGTAAGTTTCCATTTTGCTTTAAATTAATTTAAAAAAGGACTAGTAAACAAAAAAAAAATAATTTACAAACCTAATATAACAAAACAAATATTGCAAAATTAAAATTAAAAAATAGAAAGAAAGAAAAATAATAAAAAACTTAATACAAATTCTAAACATTGTTAATGGTAACTCTGTAGAACCTGCTAAACGAGTCAAAATGCACATCAACCAGATCGCTGAAGCTGTTAAATAGTTTGCTAAGTCGAGGGACGAAAGAGCTTGTGCCAAGTACTGTTCTACGGGGAGGGGGGTATAATGGAGTAATAGAAGCACGAGGGAGTCTAGCAGGAGCACGAAAGCGGAACCTGCCAAGTAGCTGGGGACAATCAATTTTCGATCGGAGTATTTTATAAAGAAAAATGGAATCAGCGATTCTTCTGCGCTTCTACAATGATATCATCTTAAAATGAGAAAGGTTGGCTTCATAAGACCGTTTTCTTTTGGCGATACCGCTAGCATAAGCTAAATGCCACAGAAATCTCTTTTGGATTCCCTCTAATCGTAAATTATGCGTGGCATAGTGAGGTCGCCAGATTATGCTGCAGTATTCCAAGATACTGCGTACAATACTATTTATTGTACAGCAAAATCTTGGTACCGCTGCGCTTGAAACTGGTAACGTTCCTGATTACGAGTCCCAGCATTCTAGAGGCCTTTTTAATAACACTTCGACATGAGGTACCAAAGTCAGGGCGTTATCGAAAATAACTCCCAAATCCCTTACTTGATGCACCTCCTGGATAACATTAGAGCCCACATGGTATACGCTAGCTGTTAATTCTTTTTCCGGGTGAATTTAATGTGGTAACACTTCTTGATGTTTAATGCCATTCCATTATCACTACACCATTGAACTAACGAGTCAACATCGCTCTGAAGCAATCCAGTATCATCGCTAGATTCGATAATTCAAGAGAACTTCAGATCGTCTGCATACATAAAAAATTCTGAGTGTGTGAGGCAGCGAGGGATGTCATTAGCAAATACATTAAAAAGAATCGGACCGACATGTGAGCCTTGAGGTACCCCCGAGGTGGTCTCGTAGGTGCCTGATTGGAAATCATTGACTGCGACAAAGAAGAATCGATTTTCGAGATATGATTTAAGCCAGGTATAAAGTGTACCAGTTATTCCGTATGAAGCAAACTTTGACAGAAGTATTTGGTAAGGAACACGGTCAACAGCTTTGCTGAAATCGGTGTAAATTACGTCGACCTGCTTGCCAGAGTCAATGGCCTCCGTTAGCATTTCTGTAAAGGTCGCAAGGTTAGTGTTAGTTGACCTAGAACCCACGAAACCATGCTAAGAATCGCTTAAGTATAGCTTAAAGTGTGACTGAATATAGGGACAAATGCCCTCATTTGTCCCTATATTCAGTCACACACTCAAAAATCTTAGCGAAAGATGACAAATAGAAATGGGTCTATAATTATTAATGTTGTCTTTTTCATCCGCTTTTATAAACCGGCACAACTTTTGTTATTTTTCCAGGTGTCTGGAAAAACACCTGAGGTGAGAGATTTGTTAAAAACAATTAATAATGGGTAAACCAAAGAGGGAGCGCATTTGGAAATAAAAATTGGCGGAATGCCATCAGGGCCAGCGCCTTTGCGAGTATCTAATCCCTTAAGTTTATTGAGTTAGCTCTCGCAATCTATCACGGGTGCTGTTAGTGGTAGGCTATTATTTTTCATATTCTGAAGAAAACTGGAGACATGTTCGTTTTGGGTCGCCTTTGCATTGCTGAAGGCCGAAGAGAAATGTGAAGCAAACATTTGACATATCTGTAGACCATCCGATGTTACCACGGTTCCGTTAGTCATTGTGGCGGGAAAAGTACGAGAGCCACCTCCTATCCTTAATGTACGCCCAGAAGCGATTTGGTTGGAACACCTTTTGCCCAATAATTTGAGTTCAAGCTCATCCCAAATAATGCGTTAGGTAGGTATGTGTAACAAAAAGACGGATTTTTTTCACCATACTTGCGTGAACCACCCTTCTCTTCATTTACCCTTTCTAAATCAGATATATACTCGAATTCTGTTGGCAACCCTAGTTCGGCAACAAGCTGGGTGAGGGAGAGTAGGTAAGCTGCGTCGGTCGCAGCTGCGCGAGGTCCTGGTGGCGGAATGGCGGGACAGGCTCTCGAGCCCTTCCGCCGGCCTCATCACCATCGAGGCCATCCGGCCAGTGCTTGACCTCTGGCTCGGGAGAAGGCACGGCTCCCTGTCGTTTCGTGCGACGCAGGTCCTCTCGGGGCATAGCTGCTTCGGGAGGTTCTTGTGTCGCATAGGCAGGGAGCCGGACGCTCGATGCCACCACTGCGTCCCTGCGCCCCCCATTCATCCGGACCCGAGGTGGCGGCGCGTGGTGTTCCCGTGCTTTGACGTAGCGAGGGGAGTCAAACACCTCACTCCCCTCGCCGACGCGAGGTGGCCCGCAGAGGCGGGCCGGCACCAGCCGGGGATTGCGGAAGTCGCATACGTTCCCGCGATCCCCGGCGTAGGTGGGAGATGGAACACCGGGGTGGTTTTAGTGAGTAAGAGTCTGACAGACCCGTCCACCCGCCCCAGGGAGATTTCCACGAGGATTTCCACCCGACACCAAAAAAAAAAAGGGAGAGTAGGTACCTGGAACAGCTCCCCGTTGGAGATGAAGCCGTCGTTGTCCATGTCGTAGATGCGGAAGGCGAAGCGCAGCTTGGACAGCTTGTCGCCCTTCACGCTGAACTGCGACACGCCCTGGATGAACTCCTTGAAGTCCACCTGCAACACACCACGCCACTCTTAACAATTACAGCGCTCGGTACAGAAGGACACATTTTTATAATATTCTTGACGATAAAATCAACACCGTCCTAAATTTATTAATGTAACGTTAAAATATTTATAGAAACAGAATTGAAACCGTCCATAGGTCATCGTTTCGTAGTGTTTGGTGGTGGGTACAACAGCTGCGATCAAACATAGAAATTTCTTCAGAAACGTATCCTGCCTTAAAATAGTTACTTAATAAAGTAACCTATTACTTACATGCGAAAGATAATTAAGTATTGCAGTCGTTAATCAAAACGCCATGCTACATATTATGTAAATATAATCAGTATTGCTGTGTATATGAGTTTATGTTTATAAACGCTAAAACGCACCCACGAAACAGGAGAAATTCCTAGTGTGAAAAGAAAGAAAGTATTAACTCGATACATTCGCGACTCCATGAGTCAACGTTATCGATATTAGCGATTACAACTGCACCATTATTTATCAACAAATTGTTATAATCTGCCGGTGACGAGTAGCGTGCTAGCGCGCTAGTGGGCGACGCGCGACGTCACTCCGATCCCACTGCCAGAGCTAACATTACTAATACAGTTATTATTCGGCTCGTGTTCGCCGGAACTTGCTTTACAATCGTGTGCCACATGATAATGTGGAATGTTTTCCGAGCATATTATCCTCTTTTGTTTGTATAACTAAGTCAACGGCTAGCTATTACGACTTTACGACTCTAAGGTCGAGTCGTACACTGAATGTAAGTATTTCACGACGACGCAACGTCATAAGTGGATACTGTTTAGCAACAATATATAAATAAGTGTGCCTTCGGAAGGGTAGGAGTCGGTCATAGGCGTATATATATGGAGGGTGAGCAGTGCCCCCCCACAATGGTCTGATGCTTACAACAGGATTTTGGGAAAGTTTGAAATTATATATCACCTACCGAGAAACCAGCAAACTTAGGTCGCAATAAATTGGACTGCCCTGATTTTTTAAGGATGTTGATAGCATAGATGCCAATATTGTAGACTGAATGGTGCTCGGAAAAGTTCAAAATTTTCGGTAGTTTTTCAAATTTTGGCTTCTCACTTTTAAACGATGCATTGTATGTAAAAAAATCCGTTAACTTGTAAAGTTTGAGATAGGAGATTTAATAGGTATTGAGTACAGCACTTCAACCCGGCGACCAGCCTGTGCTCCGGCTCTTACCGATGATATTTAATTATAACCTTCATTTAAAGTAGAAGATACTTCATTCTGGTTGAAAACTTTGTTTAAAGCTCGCTTTACTCGCTCGCATTCTGCATTTTCAAAGGGTTTGAGCTTCCTGCGTTACTCAAAAAAAGTTTCTTCAATTTAAGTATAAGCCAAAAGAAAAAGGCCAAAAGAAAAATCAAACTTAACTGAGTAGTACAGTGCAAAAATGATCAAACTCGCTTCGCTCGCTCTTAAATCCAATCTCTCGGAGCTTGACCTATCCGGTAGCTATAGTCAAAAAGTCACTTTTATTTACGTCTGAATAAACACATCCGAGACAGCGGCGGTTCTACCATACACGCTGTTAAGCCCGGCTTGTTATATAAATGTAAAGATCAATTAGAATTACTTACACTATTCACCGCGCAGTCATTGAACTCAATAATTCATAACAAAATATTAAAATAATTAAATGGCGCGCATTCCTGCCAATCTTGCCATAGATATCGAAGGGGCGAAATGCTCGCCGTGGCCAATCCGAGGACCAAGCGCGCCTACTCTCTCGCACACATTGGCTTTTCTGTTTAGCGTCTCGGACCTCTCAGTTTTTGCCTACAAATTGTCAATTATTGATTTGGTAAGTAGGTTCTAATACGACGATTTCTTTAAACATTAAAGCCAGGCGTAACTAATGAAGTTAGCCCAAATTCAAACCTGCGTGAAGCGAGTTATGAACTTGTATTGTGCAGTGCACGCAATGCGATGACGCAACGTTAAACAATATTTTGAGATGCTAAAGTTATGGTAGTATTCTTAATAAAATTATGTGAATGTGATACTAGTTACTGTTGCCGAATTTTCATTGTACATCTCCGATGAATCTACGAGTTTGTGAGTGATGAAAATGAAATACCTTAATGAATTCTTCCCGATTAACAAAACAAAATTATGTGAACTTAGAAGTAAACTGTCGTCTGTTCCTAATTGTTGGTCGAAAAGGTATGTACAATACAAACATTGAATTTATAGACTTTTACGAGTCTCCTTAAGTTTTTTCCGAGACAAGTATGTGTTTTGAATGAGCAAAACTACTGAAATGTCGCTTGCACCCCATACGTGCATACGTGCAAAAAACTCGAAAGATATTAACAAAACCTCATAATAGGTATACGTTGTTTCATATTAAGTTATGACAAACTTAGCTGGTGCCGAGGAACACGATCAAAACTTCTAGAATAATACACGTAATAATCATTATGATTTCATCTCATCCATCTGTAGTTTTTGTGAGCTCCAAATTAAATAATCTTATCTTGGAATAAAAAAAAAATACGTATAACGTTTGTAGTTCTTTGGTTAAGAAATTAGATAATTCTTTACAATTATGAAGTTAAAGCTTTGTAGCAGTAGTGTAGTAGCTTAACTAATATTATAATCTAAACTAATATTATAAAGTGGAAATATTTGTTTGTTTGTTTAGTACGATTTAACTCAAAAAATACTAGACCGATTTTTAAAATTCTTTTGCCGTTACAAAGCTACATCTTCACCGAGTAACAAAGGCTATATTTATTTCCAGAAATAATTAGGGATCCCTACTAAAACTTCAATAATGTAACCCAAGGTGTAAAAGGTCTGCGAAAACAATTGATGATACATAAAAATAATGTACTACTAAAAAACAGAATAAAATAAATATTTAAAGGGGCTCCCATACAACAAACGTGACTTTTTTGCTCGATATTGATAACGGCAACAGGTAGACGCTTGAAATAATCACAGAATATTTAGTTAGGTATATATCCACTTTAAAAATAAATAATTTAATTAAAATAAAATATTATGTAAGGGGGGCGGGCTCATACAACAAACGTGATTGTTTTGCCGTTTTTATAGATAATAGTATGGAACCCTTCGTGCGCGAGTCAAACTCTCACGGCCGGTTTTCAGTATTTGTTGTTATAGCGGCAACAGAAATACATCATCCGTGGAAATTTCAACTGCTGTAACTATCACGGTTCATGAGATACACCCTGGTGACAGACGGAAGCTGTCCGTCTGTCTGTCTCTCCGTCTGTCTGTTATAGGGTCCCGTTTTACCCTTTGGGTATGGAGCCCTAAAAATGCTCTAAGAAAAATGTTGCGGTTTGAGCGAACTGGGGAGAATTTTAATGCTTGGTCCGATGAAGTTGAAACACGGCATTAATGGTTTGAATAAGAATAACAACTATTTGGATTTTTCAAAAATAAACTCCTTAAAGGGCGAAAAGGGGTGATGAAGTTTCTAGGGGAGGACATTACTGCTTACTTTAATTTACGTGGAAATTGGAATGAACAAACTAAAAGTGAGATATTTGAAACAGATATAACAATTTTTACATAATCAACGGAACGGGGTGAATAGTAGGCTGGTCCTGAGACCGTTGAATGAATAGTGTAGTACTTAATTTTCCAAAACTTTCCATTTAAACGGGTTAGAGGGGGCGTTGAAGCATGTCCAGTACGTACTAAATCCGCGCGGACGAAGTCGCGGGCGAAGTGCTAGTTATATTTATAAACAAAACAACAAATTCGATAATTTTGAGGCCATCTACTAGTTTTCGATGAAACTAACGTGAATGAAGCGATCTCGTGGTAACTCCTTTTAGTACCTAGACTAGATGGCGCTTTTGTCAATTACGCGAAACAGATCTTGAAAAAGTTTTCGTTGATCTTAAGTTTTCTGCCAATTTGAAAGATTTTTCAGTGGTACAATTTTTTAGGCTTCTTTTTGTATAAAGCCTTCGCACGCCACTGATCCAAGGTGGAGTGCCAACATTTTTACCCCCCCCCCCTAAAAAATTGGCAACCCTACTGACAATATTATGATGAGATTTTATTATTATTTTGTCCGGCCGTATCGGTCAGTGATCTTTTACTATATATTTTTTACTTTTTTGACATAATCTACTCATTACAATTGTTTTTTAATGAGTTGTATTGCAACATATGTTGAACTAGTATTGTCCTATAGCTGTTTTATATTATTCTTGCCTGAATAATCGGCAGCAAGTTTTTCATGCTCCCTTGGATGTCACTGCTTGCGGTAGCGTCGGAGGTCGGGTTACCTCCTTCCCTCAAACATGGCGAGGGGGGTAATGGCTGATCTTTGCGTTATGCTCGTAAACGGGTGCTGCTTGTGGTGGCTGGTCGTTTTGCTGGTCATGGTTTTTTTTTATTTTCTATTATTAATTTTTTTTTTTCTTATTATTTTTAAATATTTCATAAAAATACAAAAATAAAAAACATTTAAAAATATAAAAATAGTAGCCCACCGGTATCGGGAACAGGGTCCAAGCTACCGGCGGTCAGGGCTCAAGAGAGAGGAACCTCCTAACAATACGAGCCGTGTCCAGAAGTACCGCTTTCTGAATCAGGCCCTTGATCCAGCTGCCCAACGAGAGCCTCCTGAGGTGCTGGTCGAGGCTCGTGGCTATTAAGCCATTGGCTGACACAACTATCGGTACAATGATTGCTGAGTCCACATCCCACATGTAGACAACCTCGCGAGCCAAGTCAATATATTTGATTTGTTTATCTTTCTCGGCTTTCACGAGATTCTCGTCATGCGGAACGGTTATGTCTACAATCATTGCACGCCTCTCGATTCGGTCCACCACCACTATATCAGGCTTATTGGCAACAATAGTCCTGTCAGTGATGATGGACCGATCCCAGTACAATGTGATATTGCCATTATCGAGAACTGGGTCGGGCGCATACCTGTAGTACGGCACCTCCGATTCCACAAGAGAGTATTTCAGAGCAAGTTGCTGATGGATAATCCTGGCTACAAGGTTGTGCCTATGCAAGTATTCTCCGTTAGCTAGACGAGAACAACCAGAGACAATGTGGCGAATCGATTCTCCCGGACGGTGACATGCCCGACATATGTCAACCGTGCCGTCCTTCACAATAAATCTCCGGTAGTTATTCGTCATGATAACTTCGTCCATAATTGCACAGACAAAACCTTCGGTTTCTCCAAAGAGATCACCGAATCGCAACCAGGCTACGGACGCTAATTGATCTACGTCGGGCCCATGTAGGGCCCGGAAATAGCGTCCGTGAAGTTAAACCTACAGTTTATAATAATAACTACGTTGGCTCTAGTTCATCACTTGTGGTTCCAGTCACAATCCTGTTGTTAGATTATACCATTGCACATGTAAGCGGGCACACCATTTATGCCTGAAGGCTTAATTAGTTTGATTTACTTGTTAATGGTTGAGTTTGTTTGTTTTTTTTTTTTTGATGGCATAATGGAGTGTGCTAGCTAACAAGTGTCAATTAATTTCATAGTATTTGATTTACATATCAGACATATAATTTTCTGTGTCATGTTTTGTAAACTTTGCATACTGCTGTATAAATTCAATTCAATTCAGACAGATGTGTTGCTGGGGAGTTTGTTGCGCCACTTCTTCCCAGCTAAAACACTAGGAAGTGGTGACGGGCGGGCGTTTTGGGGGACTGTCTTTATGTAGAACTTTGACGTTCAAAAAGTGCTGGCACTCAGCCTAATTTGAATAAATGACTTTTGATTTTGATGAATCATTTGTATAGTACGCGTCAAGCAACATTGCCGCTCTGAAGTTAGGTTTTGGTGACGACCGCGCAGGTGCAATCGCGTAAAAAAGTGTTACGTTCGTAGAAGCAGTTAGAGATTGTAAGATAAGTAGGTAGAAATGCATAAGAAGATAATAAGTACTACTATGTACTTGAAAATGCGGGACTGTGATCACACCAAATAAATGAAAGCTCAATTTAAAGGTACAAAAAATATGTACAGTTTAGTGTCTTTTTGTGAAACGATATTCCGTTTAGGCATATCGCATAAAAAAGTCACACAAAAAACCAAGCAACAAACACAACAAGTAACAATAAGAAGATAACAAAACAATAACAAACTAATTAAAAATAATAACAACGTGTAACACTTGTGGCATCAACAGTCTCATTGCATTGAGCAAGCGGGACACGACACGACTAAGCATCGAACGTATAGGAGCGACTGAGACGCCATTACTCGCGCCATCTTCCGCGATAACGCGCATGCGCGGTGTCATGATTGGTTGTGAAATTGACTACTGCGCTGTCAATTGTGACGAACTTCAAAGGGGCAAAGTTGTTTGACGCGTACGCGTATTGCGTCATTTTCCGATACTATCCCATCTATCATTATACCAGTTTGCCCGGCTCTTTCTGCAATTCTCTGCACTCCAGGGCAGCAGGTCCAGACCTTGTCTAATGTCCAAGGACTGGACCTGCTACCCTGAAGTAAATGCAGCTTTATTGAGATCGAAGAATCAAACAGACTAAAAAATAACATAATTGTTTAAAAATCGACTCCTTGAAAATCCAATAAAAACAAGTTTTGTTGTAAATTATTAATTTATGTTGAATCATATTTGGGCATCGTCGCATCTTACGTTAGGGGCCAGGCCCCCCTGGAAAAACACTAGCTACGCCAATGGAGTCTCTAGACAAGTGACATTCTGCCAGCGGCATGCGGCAGTGTGGCGAGGGCGATTGTCAAAACGTCAAAAATGTATGATATTGACAAACGCTGTCGAAATGTCACATGACCAGTGCCTTATATTTTAGCATTTCGACAATCGCATTCGCTGATTGAATGGCATTAACTATATATTAACTTTTGCTCCAAATCAGGGGTCTGGGTGAAAATTAAAAATAACCTTTTCCGGTAAAAGGAAAAGGTATTGTCTTACATTTTTACTTTGATTGGCTGAACTTAAAATTTTCAGTTTAAATTAAATAAAATCAACAGCACGAAGACAATTTTCTTTGACATCACGTTCGTGTAACATTTTTGAGGATTTAACATTGCCGTGAGCGACGGCGCGGGCACGGCTAGTTAGTAGAAACTTTTCACCGGATGATAATTATAATAAATTATAATATAATAAATAAATAAAAATAGAATATATATTATAATAAATTCATCCGGTGGGGTTTGCATAGGTGAACGTTTGAACGCACCTCTCCGTTCCCGTCGGCGTCGAAGATGTCGATGACGCGCTGCACCAGCGGGTTCTGCTGCAGCTCGGGCAGCGACATGAACTCGTCGATGGACAGCGCACCCGAGTTGTCCAGGTCCAGCTTGCGGAAGCGCTTGCCCAGGCGCCGGATCTCGTCCGCGTCAACTGCACACACAAACACTTTCACCGGAGCCGCCCTCGCGGCCCGCGGCCCGCGGCTCCGCCACACACAAGCTACGTGTATATGTACACCACAGTACACATCGCTCAACAACTCATACTTCATTCAGTCTGCGTGTCATATGGATCGACAGCTTTTCATAACCATGCCTTATTTATTACGAGTCTAAGGTATCATCGTAAGCATGCAGTGAGCGACCCTGCTGCGGGCTGCACAACTAAATCATTCTCATGACACCCAGACTAAATGTTCAACACTTTAAAGTTCGAAGGGCATTCCTGTTACATCTAAAACATGTACTTAGCGGAAGTTCTATGTCAGTACAGACACTAATAATTCATACAAAAAAAACGATTAATAGTAGCCCGGACGAGGTCATATGTGGCCTCGCTCCGCATCGATACTCCAGGCAAGTCAAACGTGTAGCGTTTAAGGCATGCAACGCAACACTGTCAAGATTTTGAAACAGATGCATTATAATACAACAATAATTATGAACATCTTCTACTGATAACATTCAATAATTAACAATCTCTGCATTGGAAATATTATAGCACACCTACACATTTACTTAGCAAGTTAGTTTGTAGGTCAAGTCGGTGGGTACTCATAGTGGCCCCGTGACGTCCGAGCGATGTGGTCTGTCTTCATGTGCTACAAAGACTTCACTAATGAGATGGACACAAGCTCGCTCAGATTGCTCTGCGCGAGCTCGATTGTTATGAAAAAATATACTTAATACCATCGTCAGGTTCATGAATATTCTAACGATGTCTTCTTATCGCACTGTGCGTCACATTACACACATTGTACACAGATATTTGCAGAGCCAGCGTTTACAGGCCGCTGTGAGCTGCAAAGACACACCGTGCGGCGGAGTGCGCGAGGAGACGCGCGCAGCCGGCGGCGGCGCCCGGCTCGGCGCGCACTCTCAGCTCTTGTATTACAACAAACGTGAACAAATGCTAACAGCAATACGTGAGCGCACACATTTTTTTTTTTCATCAAGCTTCGTTGCTGCGTGAACCATTCTATAAGTAAATAACATACAAAGCAATTCTAAGGATGCGCAATTATTTCACATTCCTTGGTAATTTACAGTAAGTTTTCAAATCTATCTATACATGTATGTATATTTTACAAGTCCCTAAAAATCAAAACGAACAACGAATTCGTTGACAAACAAGTCGCAGTTGTGCTACAAACAGACGGGGATTTGCGTCGAGGACAAACTAGCACGGGCGGGTGATTGTGGTATTATGAGGAAAGAGTCACATCCGTGAGCTAAACTAACATTTAAAATGATCGGGTGCGAGCCGAATCCCCGCATGTGTGCGACACAGACCGCGAGCGCTCGCCTCCCAAAGTCCCATACACACAACATTGACTAACACAAGCCACGAACAAGGTCAGCATTATCTTATGGCAACGCATACAGAGAATACTCTGAGCGCCGCACAACCGCTAATGGTTTAGCAATCTGCGACCGAGCAATAGACAAAAGGTCGCTGCACACGTAGCGAAGCGAAGCGTGGTGCCGCGCGCCGGCCGAGTGCCCAGCGCAGCGCCGCGGGTTATACAAGTCCTTGAGGGCGGCTGACGGGTCGCACGTTAACGGCTTACACGAGCGTTTACTATTGCCGTTAATATTTTATGACTCAAAAGCACACCGTCGCTGTGCGACCTGCCATCTTATAAATAGGCCACATCGATTTCAAACATCCTCAAGTCACTCAAGAGAGAGTGACTTATTGTATCCCTTTAGACTTTTGCATTGCATTACTTACAAAAAGTGTAGTCGAATTTTTCTTTTTAATTCTTAATAAATTCTTGAATTGCATCAAAGCGCAGTGACTTGAGGATGTTGTTCTGTACATGTAGCTGACCTCTCTCTCCAGCTTGCATAGATTCCTCGCACCTGAGTTACACGGTAGCATTCTAACATCCAGAGCTCAAAAATATCTAACTAGAGGCTGGCTGTGACGCGGATGCACTAACAAAACATAACTATGGATCTCATGTACTATCTCATCCAGAACAATTTTTTACATCAAGGTCGAGGAATTATGCAAAAAACAGCACAACACTCCTGCTTAGTATATCATTATAAATACTTTATAGGAAGCTTAAAAAGATTTAAATAAAGAAGAAAAATTTAGCAAATAAAAAGAAAAGAATTGAAAATAAAATAAAATATTTATTCAACTCAATAGTTAAATTATTTGAATTAAATCAAGTATTACTTTACTTTAATAATTGTTATTGCAAAATGAAAGGTAGTACAGAGCCTTGAACAAGTCAGTGGACATTGTTCTGAGTGATCTCATGGCTATGGTTCTCATGAGGGGCTGCATTCAACTTCCAACCAATAAAACATGGCAGTTCAGAAAAATTGTTCTGGACGCTAATGTGTGTGCGTGCGGTACTCTAACATGTAGATGAACATCGGACGCGAGTGACTCTACGACACTCACAGTTCTCCACCTTAAAATCAATGCAGTTTACACGCGCTGAAAACAAACCTCTTGTTATGCTTTATTTGCACACCCTACATGGTAGTGATAAATTAGTCGGGACACTGGTGGTCCTGTCGGCATTTGGGGTGAGCACATGTGTTAGCCACACATACATATTAGTATACATAGAAAGCATCTCATTAATACTATGATTGATGTGGAACAGATACCAAAATTTACTTTATTATCAACTTATGATTTTATTGTTAACTGGATTATTTATTTTCAAATAATATTTAAGCTACTTATAAATATCTCTAAAACACTTTAGGCAAGAACTAAGCAGTTGATTTAACAGTGTTAAATGAAATGATAAAAAGAGAATCAGAAAGAAGGGATTTCACAAAAGTGTGGCAAGTACAATACTCACAGTTTGAACATAGTTCCATGGGAATAGAATTCTCGTTACCCTGCAAGAAACAACATAGGCAGAGGGTTACTGGCTTGCTCAGAACGATAGTCTTATAACAGGCTCCATTCTACACAAAACTTAAATCGCCTTGTAAGTTAGAAATTAAATATATTGTGGGTGTTCAGAGTGCTGGCTCCATGAGCACCGGTCCCAGTCTCGGGATCAGGACCCTGTCCCATATAATTCTGCCTCACATCATCTTAGCGTGACGCGCACTAAACAAAAACATCGATACTAACCATTTCGTTTGTATTTAATTGTACTTTGTATTTATATCGAAATGAACCGACAACTATCGAAAATTTTGCAAATTCTAATCAGTTGTCGCAAATGAAAACTCACTGCACCTTCGCACCATCGATCTAAATAAACGCACAGATTATAAATGACCAATTGACCACAGATTCAACAGGAGCAAAAATATTTGGGACGATTTGGATTCGTAGTTTTTTCTAAAGGGTAAAAAAAAAAAAATTAATGTGTTACAAAAAACTAATTCCAGTCTGTTGTAATTTATTTATTTTAGGTTTACTGACAATTACTGTAGAAGAGTGCTGACTATGCGGTGTAGCGCCTCAAATAAAACTTATTTAAAGTCACCCAAAGAGCAATGGAGAGGGCAATGTTCGGAGTGTCCTTGCGTGATCGAATCAGGAATGACGATATCCGCAAGAGAACCAAGGTTACCGACATAACCCGAAGGATCGCCAAACTGAAGTGGCAGTGGGCAGGGCACATTGCTCGCAGAACAGGTTAGGCCGAAAAGTTCTGGAGTGGCGACCGTGTACCGGAAGACGCAGCGTTGGAAGGCCTCGTACAAGGTGGACCGATGACGGTGAGGGTTACGGGTAGCCGATGGATGCGAGACGCATAGGACCGGTTGCTGTGGCGACACTTGGGGGAGGCCTATGTCCAGCAGTGGACGTCCTTTGGCTGAAATGATGATGATAATTGTAAGCCTGCGAAACTCAATTTCAATAAAGGATCGTATATTGTTTTTATGATTTGTATGTAAGTAAGTATTTTTATTTTATGTACAGTAGATCTTGCTGGCAGATGCGACGTTTATAAATCTATGAAGAATTAACTAATTTTATTTATCTTATGCGTTGTAAATGTCTAAGGCAGTGGTCCGCAGTTTGAGTTTTAAACTATTGTTTGAAATTAATTGTCAACCACCACCCTCACATCCGTACGGTAGGTAGCCTCTGTCAGAACGATGCGTAAAAAGCAAGGCCCCTGTACTACTGTATAATCTATGGCAAGGTGAAAGGCCTTGACGCGATTTTTTTTAATTTTCTGAACGACCATCAAACTGCCAACCAAATGTCATTGTTATTGTCAAAGTCAGATAACCGGTCCCTCCCGCTCCGCTCTCTTCCCACCCTCTCTTTCAGAAGTTTCAACCATGGCGGCCGGGGTAGGTTAATACTTATCGTGAAAAATCTTGACAATCGAGTCGTTATTAATTCAGTTTCCTTCACAGAAACACAATTTATAATCATATATTGATGTAAGGTATCTTTATTTTTATAGGTACTTTACACATATCCAGAGAACTTCCGTGCTTACAAGGCGTTGATCGCCGCACAGTACTCCGGAGCTGATGTGAAAGTAGCTCCTAACTTTGTTTTCGGTGAAACCAACAAGTCAGCAGATTTTTTGAAAAAGTTCCCAGCCGGTAAAGTGAGTGCCTTTCTGATCGAATTAGTGATTATTTCCGGCCGGTTTCAGTGGTCATATTTTGTGAGGGTGACGTGTAAATTTTGCGATTATTTGTAGGTACCTGCGTACGAAAGTGCTGACGGAAAGGTTCTGCTGTCTGAGAGCAATGCCATCGCCTACTATGGTAAGTGTGCTCACTTATATTATCATTTAACTCGTCGAACAGCTGCTCGTAAATAACCTACAAATACAATTATCTTGTAAGGTCTGGTTATTGTAGCAGAATTCCTGAGTGTTTATTGGGCAACCTGCCAGAAACTACTTAAGGCGAAATATAGTGATTCGCCAATTCTCAGTTGTCCATGATTTACCCAGCATAGCTAGGAGATGTCTAATCTGTCTGGTAGTTTTTTTTGTTCTTAACTACCCTAAGGTTGAATCAAAAACTTAATCCTATACATGATATTTATTTTGTAAATTGGTTAAATACTCGGTTATTTATTTATTCAATAAATACTTTATTGTACACCAAAAGTAAAACAAAAAGGAAACTTAAAACTAAAACACATACATTGGGCGGCCTCATCGCATTCTGCGATCTCTTCCAGACAACCTGGGATGGACAGTAATTGTCCGGACATGAAATAGGGCCGTCATTGGTGTGACAAAAACCAATTTAATTATAATATACATTAATAGAAACACAGATACTGTGTATCTGTGGATTAGCATTTTTAGTCATAGGTTATCTGATGACCTCAGAAATTTAGTGTGGGAATCACAGAGAAACTGGAAATGTTTCTTAAGGTAAAGATGGGGGTCTAAGGGAAATATAACACTAGACAATGGAGTTTTCTAGCTGACTAGCTAACTAACTGACATAGTGAAGAATAAGTGTACCAGGATGTCAACAAGTGCAGCCTGCCACTGTACGTGTTTATGAGCTGCATCTGGTGACACGGATTGTTTTCAAACAAACTTGATTACTATTAGGTGTACTACAACACTGATTTAGCAGTGGAATTTTTTCAGAAAAGTATTTTAACAACATAATGGTCTATTGTTTTTAGGCCCCTTGGTCTTGTTACTACAATGTTTATTTTGAATTAGACATTTTTAAATTTCCTCATATTGTTCATTGTTCAAGTGGCAACAATGTAATTATATTATTGTCTAAGAATAGAGTTGAGATAAATAATAGAATCAATGATCCTTGTGTTACAGTGTCAAGTGCTGCCCTACGCGGTGCGGACGCAGCCACACAGGCACGTGTGTGGCAGTGGGCATCGTGGGCCGACAGTGAGCTGCTGCCCGCCTCCTGTGCCTGGGTGTTCCCCTACCTGGGCATCATGCAGTTCAACAAACAGGTGCACAATTTGCTCTCTCCTGGATAGCTTTACTTTTCTGTGTGTATACCAGCTGTCTATGTTTGATGAGCTGGGCAGTTATCCTACCCTTTGTAATAAAAAAAAAGCAAAGCTCGTTCAGGTACTAATTCTTATTCAACATCAAGACAGACATGTCTAGAGGCATTCTATCTTACCGAAAATTGAGGGCAATCCTTCTTATCTCATTGTCCTTTGTCGTTATTGTCAAATTACCATTCTTAGGCCGAAATTACCGAGACTTCTACGGATTTATTAAAATATTGACAACAGTGAAAATTAGGATTGTGTTTGAGGGTTGGAAAGTGACCGGCGCTGCGGTTCCCACATATAACAAAACAGAGCAAAGTGTCATTCAGAAGTTGACTAAAACCATAAATGCAGTGTTTAGAAATCGCCTATAAACCAAATCCCATCTAACAAGATTGAGAACTCGTTACACCATACACTAAATATACGTTTGAAAACTTGGAGTGACAGACAAAACTTCAAACAGATCAACTATTAAAAAAAAGAAGCACCTAATAAAGGCTGACACCCAGAAATGTTCACGTTTTTGAGTAAAAATATAAATAGCAGCTGTTGAGAATAGTACGTTCTAATACAGAGAAGGATATGTTTGGTACTACATATGAAAAACTAGTTTGGATTCTAATATTTTAGGAATATTAATATAGACAGTATTGTTATAAATTGAGAATGTTAACATGTATGAGATATGTTTGCAGAACGTAGAGCGCGCGAAGCAGGACCTGCTGGGCGCGCTGGCGCAGCTGGACGCTCACCTGCTGCCGCGCACGTTCCTGGTGGGCGAGCGCGTCACGCTGGCCGACATCGTCGTCTTCTGCACGCTCATACACGCCTTCCAGGTACACAACTACCTACCGCCCTCAGAATATGTTCAAAACTCATCTAAAACTATACTGTTGATATTCAATCAACTGCTTGAATAAGATATTTTTAATAAAATGTTAATATTTCAGGGTTTTTCTTTAAAATATGGTTATATCTGGTATAGTTGTTAATGTGATTGGTCCGTACCCGCAGCACGTCCTGGAGCCCAGCACGCGCGCGGGGCTGGTGAACGTGTCGCGCTGGTTCAGCACGCTGGCGGCGCAGGCGGCGGTGCGCGGCGTGGTGGGCGAGCTGGCGCTGTGCAGCGCTGCGCCCTCCTTCGACCCCAAGAAGTACGCCGAGCTCGCGGGCAACAAGAAGGTACCACCCATATTAACTAAGCTAATGAAAATACTCCGCACGAGTCGAAAGCAAGGCTGCTATGGAGTCTCGAAACTGCAAAAACAAAAGCGCTGCAGGCCTGGCACTAGCGCCGCTGTGCTCTTGGGCTTGGCCTGAGCTGTGGGGTACAAACCAGTTTTCAAGCAAATGTCTTCAAAAACACATTTTTACGGATATCTTAATAGAGCCCCATCTGCCAAGCCTAATCACACATTACAGAAGACTTTAAAACACCTGCTTCAAGATTAATTTCATATCATCAGCTTCATTCTTATAAAACTATCTTTATTACTATGGCGTGGGGCCCAACAAAAATCAACTCAAAAAAAACTCAAAGCAATTATTTCAATTAAATCATTTACAGGTCTTTTAAATCAACAAATTGTTACAAAATTTAACCACAACTTTGTAACAATTTGTAAAAAGACGTATTGTCCTTGTTGAAATTATTCATTTATGTGAGAATGATGTAGATAGACATACACGAGATTAAAGCGTCGGGAGTAGAAAAGAAGCAATTCAAAACAAAATAATTAAAATTAACCGTGGCAGTTGAGAGATGGTAAAAGTCCCAGCTGATGGAGCCAAATTTTCAAACACATGCGCCACCATTAGAGAGACTTGAGTGAGCTTGACTCTCCCAACCCCCAGGGCACATTCTAGTCAAAAACAAACCCAATATTAGTTAAATTTTATGTTATATATTGTAATTTTGTGCATTAACGGCACATGTGTGTACTCACACAATGACATGTGCCGTTTGCCGAATGCATGAAATTATACAATGCTAAATAGATTGAGAAATAGTTTCTTTTTAAAAGTACTATTGAACACGTTTTGTCCAACAAAAAAATTCTTTAATAAAATTTTACCAGTGTTTATTGTAAAGCCCTAACCACTTAACTTGCTGTTAAATTTATTTAATTTACCAAGTAATATTGATCTTATCATTATTATCAATGGACACGTTTCTGTGACGTCATCTCTCTCGTGTCAAATCAATGAATCAATATATTATGATATTTTATTGTAAAGCTATATCTCAAATAAGTGTCTTTTAACTAACAGGAAGCTGGTGACAAAAAGAAAGAAAAGAAAGCCGAAAAGAAGGAACAGCCCAAGAAGAAGGAACCTGAGCCAGAGCTCGCTGATGAGCTTGAGGAGAAACCTAAGGAATCCAAGGACCCCTTCGACTCCATGCCTAAAGGGTAATTAATTATCCACATACTCATACTCACTGCTCAACGTCACTATAGCAACTACTAACCATCACATTTAATAGTTAGATTATTATTGGAATAGTTGTTTAGTTTGGATGAAATAAATAAAATGAGGTTCCATCATAGATCCTAGAGGAAGTCCCAGAATAGTATTTGCATTATTCACCTATCCTTTGAAAGTCCCAACCTTTTTGTCTATATCATCAGGGCATGTATATTTATGTGAGTATTGTAAACATTGCAGAACTTTCAACATGGACGACTTCAAGCGTTGTTACTCAAATGAAGATGAAGCCAAGTCCATCCCATACTTCTGGGAGAAGTTCGACCCCGAGAACTACTCCATCTGGTACGCCGAATACAAATACCCCGAGGAGCTCGCCAAGGTGTTCATGAGCTGCAACCTCATCACTGGTACATACTTAACCTTCATTATTGCATTAGTCGATTGAGACACTAGGTATCGTGCGGTACATAACGCCGGGTGGTCGTTCTGTTGCAGGCATGTTCCAGCGCCTGGACAAGATGCGCAAGCAGGCCTTCGCGTCCGTGTGCCTGTTCGGCGCCGACAACGACTCCAGCATCTCGGGCGTGTGGGTGTGGCGCGGCCAGCAGCTCGCCTTCCCGCTGTCGCCCGACTGGACCATCGACTACGAGTCCTACGACTGGCGCAAGCTGGACCCGGCCAGCGCCGACACCAAGCAGCTCGTGCACGACTACTTCTCGTGGAGCGGCACGGACAAGCAAGGCCGCAAATTCAACCAGGGCAAGATCTTCAAGTGAACCGCCGCGCTATTTATAATAATAATATTGTATAAAGTACTTGCATTTATTTTGTATCGGACCGTGTCTGCCGACCGAAGACTCGCCGCGTAGCCCGATCAGGCACTTGAAATAAATTGTTTTTTATTTATGCAAGTGATTTTTCCTTCCTAGTTGTCTCATGCGCGCGAGCTGCGGCCGTCGCGAAACTCTATTCCTGACTAAACACTACATTGGTTTCTGATTGTCGTTGTGGCGAGGATACCATAAGCAAGTGAATGTTGTGAGAGTAGCATGAGTACAGGCATGGTCTCGTCATTATGACGAGGATACCATAAGCAAGTGAATGTTGTGAGAGTAGCATGAGTACAGGCATGGTCTCGTCATTATGACGAGGATACCATAAGCAAGTGAATGTTGTGAGAGTAGCATGAGTACAGGCATGGTCTCGTCATTATGACGAGGATACCATAAGCAAGTGAATGTTGTGAGAGTAGCATGAGTACAGGCATGGTCTCGTCATTATGACGACGATACCATAAGCAAGTGAATGTTGTGAGAGTAGCATGAGTACAGGCATGGTCTCGTCATTATGACGACGATACCATAAGCAAGTGAATGTTGTGAGAGTAGCATGAGTACAGGCATGGTCTCGTCATTATGACGAGGATACCATAAGCAAGTGAATGTTGTGAGAGTAGCATGAGTACAGGCATGGTCTCGTCATTATGACGAGGATACCATAAGCAAGCCAACGAAGTGATGCATTAGCAAACAAGGTGACGTTAATAACTTAAATTTCTAAAACTCTACTTAAAATAACGAATTCTACTAAGAATAATTTTATTTAAAGTAGAAGAAGAAATTTGGGAGATGACAAAATTAATTGATCAAACTAGCGTGAACATTGTGATACATAATTTTGTAAATATCTATAATCTATTTTTACACAATTTCCAGCTATTTTGCAGTCGATTGAATGAGATTGAAACTTCCGCCGTCACATTCATTAGGTAAATTAAAAATATTACACCAGTCTCTAAGAAAGTCTGATGAATGGTTCAAATCATTAAAATCCATAGAACGATCTAATAAACTTGTATACCTACCCAGTAAGCTATGATAACCTAGTTAAGTTGGAACAGTGTAGGTATTGAAATAAAAGCTTATTCTAAAGGAAGTCAAATAATATTCATTCTAGAAATACTATAATTTAATATGAAATATATAGGTGGGTAAATAAACTAAACGCATTAAAAAAAAAGTTTTTCATCATTGTTCCGTTATTTATAGATTTCAGTCATTTAAATCAAGAGCATATGGTGTCAATTATATCATATTTAAAGGCACCAATAATATTATGTCCGGGAATATTACGTATTTATAGAAAGTTAACAAAACACGCACCTAACATCATTTCCAACCTGATGAAAAATCGTATATGTAACTATAAATATCAAAATAACACCAAAACGAGTTGTAAGAGCCCGTTTTTTAAAATAACTATAGAGCGACTATAAAACAAAGATGCATTACTGCTAAACATTTTGAAAGTGAACTATAAAATTAAGTCTAAAATAAATTAATCATGAAATGTTACGATATTTTCATCATTTCCGTAAAAGTTCGTCAAACAGTATTTCTTTCTTTCTCTGTTGCACAAAGCACATGACGCCCCGCGCCCGCACCTTCCTCAGTTTCCAAACAGGCCGCCGAGTAAGTGGACGCGTGATCGCAGTGCAATTGGCGCTCAAAATTTATTGTTAAAAATTTACGAAAGACGATTGTCACGCATCACATCATTTCCAAAAGGACGCATTAAACTGTAAGTAACGAATACATTTATCTATTACTTTTTACATATATTCCGAATGTTCGCGTGTGTCATTTGAGATTATTATTGTTACGTTGGTGCTATATTTTGTGAGCAAGTTTCGACTTGAAATAAAATAAGTCATTTCCAGTAAGATCATCTCCAGTAAAATGTTAAAAACGGAAATGATTCGTGATTACCGGTAATGACTATTAACTTTGCTTCTTCTTACTTCCGTGTGGAATTATCTATAAGATAAACAACAGTAACACCAATTAGTGACAATTTATTCATTAATATGATATATATGAAGTAGTACAAGTCCCAGACGGATTGCAGCTCGTCTCGGACTTGTACCTTTAAGCAACATAGAAAATATTGTTCTAGGTTTGGTGATCATGAACAAGAAACCATCGACAGCCAATCTATCAGCCTACAAGCGTAAAAGGTACGCAGAACTAAAAAATGATCCAGAAATGTACGAAAGAGAAAAAGAAAAGGAACGACTACGGTATATCAAGAAGAAAGAAAAGGGACAAGTTATTCCTATTGATGAAAAATCACCAAGGGATCAAAGACAACAACGAAAAAAATGGCGCGAAGCATCAAAAAGGTACAGGGAAAATAAAAAAGGTAAGAAAAACGTAACTAAGTTACCAGAAGTAGTACAGCTTGAACATCAGGACCAAGAAGATATATTAGTTAAAAAGACAACACAAACGACTACAGTTATAGAAGATCCTTTAAATTCACAAGCTACAAAAATAAGACGCATAAGGTACATAGAACAAAAAAGACGTAAAATGTTAATTAATATTATACAAAATCTAAGAAAAGAAAATGAGAGTCTAAAGAAGAAGTTAAAAAAGATGTCCGTGGAAAAATCACAGTTGATTACAAAAAAGATAGAGAAACAGGGTAAAAAAGGAACAGCTCAAGAAACACGAACAAAGGAAAGATTATCAATACTAATTAAGAAGTTTTTTGAACAAGATTCAAACAGCGTAATTATTCCTGGCAAAAAGCAGTACATCACTCGAAATAAGGTTCAAAAACAAAAACGACAGTTAACATTACCATTAAAGCAATTACATAACAAATTTATATCAGAGCATGGAATTCCTGTTAGTTATGCCTTTTTCTGTAGACATCGCCCATTTTGGGTAATCTTTCCTAGCAAAGCACTCAGGGAAACTTGTGCCTGCATAATTCACAGTAATGTAGATTTGGCAGTTCTATGTCTGCATAAAGCAAATATAATAAAGGAGACTAATTTTGAACAGATTTTACAGTCCCTGTGTTGTTCTCAATACAACGATAAATGTTTAAAAAGAGACTGCCCTTTATGTAAGGATAATGTTTTATCCTATAACGAATTTTCAAATGATCAAAGTCTTACACTCAACCAGTGGGTACGTTGCAAAGAAACTGTTAAGACTAAAAAAGGTATGAAAACGCAATATATTACTACAAAAAAGGCAACTGAAATGACTCCACTACAAGTTATAGAAAAACTAGATTACCAGCTACCAAATTTTTTCAAACACGCATTTATTATAAACGTACAATACAACACTATGAGACACAAGAAGAATAATTTAATTGTAACAGAAGCAATTATACACATAGACTTTTCAGAAAATTTTGGACTCAAATACGGCAAAGAAGTGCAGAGTCTTCATTTTGGGCCAAGTCGTAAAGAGATTTGTTTGCATACTGGTGTCATATATACCTACGACTTCCACCGTAGTGCCATTGGCACTACCTGTGCATGCACAGTTAGCCAGTGCTTGAGACACGACGCTGCAGCCATCTGGGCGCACCTAATACCCATGATTAAACTGGCTATAGAGATAAATCCTTTTATAGATATCATCCATTTCCAATCTGATTCTCCAAGTTCCCAGTACCGCAATAAATATATCTTCTACATAATTTCGGTTCTTTGTAAGGATTTTCCACAACTCAAGGCAATAACCTGGAATTACAGTGAAGCTGGACATGGGAAGGGTGCCCCAGATGGGATTGGAGGAGTGCTAAAACGGACTGCAGACAATCTTGTGACTTTTGGTCAAGACGTCAGCACATTTAATCAGTTCATAGACATTGTAAAACAGAACATTGAAAATATTACCATAATGACTATCATTGAAGATGAGGTTTTAGCCAAAGAAGCTCTACTTCCCAAAAACTTGAAACCGTTCCAGGGCACGTTAAATGTTCACCAAGTCTTATGGAAACAAGATATATTTAATCTCGTATTCAGGAAAGCAAGCTGTTTTGACTGTGATTATTTTTGTGTTCACGATAAACATTTAGGATTTTCGAAAGTCCTCAACTTCTGTGCAACTGAAGAAGAACGCCCTGGGCCGAGTTCTGGAGACTCAAATACCCCTGAATACGTAGCACCTCTCGTTAGGACCAAGAAATCTCGCCGTATTCTTGCTAATGTAACAAATACATCCCCTAACATTAATATAATTTCTAGTACACCAAAAAATATTGTTATTTTGTCCAACAAAAAGGTTTCTTTTAATTTAAATAAATAAAAAGGTATTAATACTTTAAAACGTGGGTTGATTTGATGATGATAAAGAAATATTGTACCAATTTAAGTTTCAAAAATATCTAGTTTACCTATTATAACTATTTGACTATTATAATGATAAGTGTTGAGTATTGATATCCCTACTTGCTCGAGATTAAGTGTTGAAATCATATTTTTAATCATGTAAGCTTTTAGAAGTCCAAATATTGTTTAGAGATTATACGAAATTGACAAGACCTGATTATGTTTCTATGACTGATTTTACCAAAGAATTATTGAAATGTTTAAAGAAATAAAGCTTGTGTTAATTATAATGATATTTTATTCATAAACCCTGAGTTATTATCGATTAACCCTTTACATAACATTTGAATCAAGTCGGATACTTGATCTATTAACATATCGTTTGTAACAACAAATCATTACCAGTCATGTACTATCATTTCCAGAAATGAGAATATCATTTCCTTCCTACTATCGTCATTTCCAACACTGCCAGAAATTTAAAAATAAAATATCTCTTTAAAAAAACATCTAACAGGTGTGCCTTTTACATATAATTCACATTTTTATTTCTATAATTCATTAGACTTGGTCAAAAAATCGTTAGATACTACTTAACAAAATATATGAAAAAGAACACTGTAGAATCATTTTTAGTTTATTTACCCAGGTACATACTACAGGGCAATCCCAATACCTATTACAAATCATTTTAAGCAGACAACAATCATTATTCCTAAACACATCTACCTCTTAGTAAAAGGGTCCGGAATAGTTTCGTCTCCCAGCCTTGCAACGAACCCTACGAGGCGATGTTCCTGGGCGCCGCACACTGGTCCCAAATTAAAAAAAAGTGGACATTGATAGTAGACCGCTGATATTTTTTTTTATTGTTGATACAATGATAACAGATAAGGCAAAAAAATATTTTTGTCCTACTTCAAATACTTTTCTATAAAAAAAATATTTCTTTTTTTTTTGTATGGGAGCGATTACATTTTACTCAATTTCTCAAAAACTTTAAGCGATGTCGAGATGGCAATCACATATGTTAGAAAACTAATAATTCTGAGTATTTGGCTCGAAGAAACTTATTGCTTATCTCTGCGTACTTTCGAGATAATAGTGACACAAAATAACAATTTTTTTTAATGTTAATTGTTTGCTTTTTTTAATCATAGCCTTACTCATATCACAATAGGTCCGCTGGCCAGCAAAATGGAGCTTCGACGCGAGTTTGCCGGGATAACAAGATGGCCGCCTCTCATGACGTAACGTAATACGGTCACGAATCGCGCGCGTACACCTCAGTGTACAACTAAATGTGGTTGCGATAAGACGTGTCCTTATTTTTTCTGTGCGCTTGAAGAAATGCTTGTTGTTTGTTCGTTTTGTTATTGTTGTATTTTGAATCTTTGGATTTTAAAATCAAATAATTTTTGTTTGTCTTTCTTTCGTCGAATTTGTTTTCGTAATTTTTTTTGTTAAAATCAAAGTCACTTTGTCTTTGATATCTTTGATTCTAATTTGTTTTCAATTTTCCTTAAAATTATAATATGTCCGCATTTGTCACCAACTTAGACTTATACGTTGTTCTTAAATCAGGAGGTGGTTTTAAAAATGTCGAATTTTTATTTAATGCCCTTATTGAACGTATTGGTGTTGAATTGTCTTCCGAAGATTTGAGTAATATTAAATTATTTTGTCGTAATTTTTCAAGTAATATCTCAAAAAGATGGTCTGCTTCCAGTAGAGCTCAAAAGACCTTTCTTAACAAAAATTCAGACTGGTTACAATCCCAAATAGTTTGGCCAAAATGTCAAAATATCGATTTAAGCAGCATTTTTAAAGTTGCCGAGGAAGTAATTCCAAATTTCGAAACGCAAGTGGATACTCATCAATTAAGTTGTGGTACAAGTAAAAAACCATTTGTTGATATATCTGATAAACAGAAGAAAAGGCGTTCTCTAACACTTCTAGATCACACAGAGGAGGAATTAGTTTATGCTTTATGTGCCAAATTAAAAGAGTCTAAAAAAACAAAATTAGCAGCTATATTAAACGAACTCAGCCAAAACAAGGAAAAATGTGAGATGGTACATGATGTACTATTCGCTAAAAAGACTGACAAACCGTGTTTACCAGATGATAAAACGTTAGCGCTTTACACCTCAACAAATTTGTCAAAATGGCAATATCGAAATTTAAGAACTATTCTTGCTTCAGAGAAAATGTATGGTCTTCCATCCTATCAAAAGCTCCTGGAAGCTAAAAAAACTTGTTATCCTCCAGAGTCAGACATAACTGTAACTGAATCTGATGCTAAGATAAGACTTCAATCGCTTCTAGATTTGACAACCAATAGGATATTAAAAACAATTCAGCACAACTCTGCCGACAAAAAATCGCTAAAACTAATAAGCAAATGGGGTTTTGACGGGGCATCTTCTCAAAGTAATTATAAACAAAAGTCACACTCCGACGACACTAAAATTGACGATTCTTCAGTTTTCATGATTAGTTTGGTTCCGTTTCGTTTGGAAGAAGAGAGTGGTACTATCTTGTGGCAAAATCCTGCTCCCTCTTCAACAAACTATTGTCGTCCAATTGGCTTTATATTTGCAAAAGAAACAAATGAATTGATAAAGAAGGAAAGTGCATCCTTAGAGGAAGAAATTCGTAATCTTGATCCCACAATTGTAGATAATTTTGATATTAAACATGCTTTGTACATGACTATGATTGATGGGAAAATTTCTACTGTGATTTCCAATACTTCTTCTGCAGCTGTTTGTAATATTTGCAATACCCTACCTAGCAAAATGAATGACTTGGACTTTGTATCCAAAAGACTCATCAGAGAAGATATGTATAAATATGGTCTGTCTTCGCTTCATATGTGGATAAGATGTATGGAATGTATTTTACACATTTCGTACAACTTAGACTTCAAAAAGTGGGCTGCACGAAAAGAAGATAAATTGTTAAAAGAAATTAAAAAGAATTTGACACAAGAAGAATTCCGGGAAAGAACTGGTTTGTTAATTGACATAGTAAAACAGGGATATGGTACAACCAATGACGGTAACACGGCAAGAAGGTTTTTTGAAAATTATGAAGTATCTGCTGAAATAACGGGAATCCACCCTGATTTAATCAAGAGATTTGCAGTCATTTTACAAACAATTTCATCTGGTCAACTTATTAATACCAACTTGTTTAGGGAATATTGTAAAGAAACAGCAATGCTGTATGTAAACTTATATCCATGGTATTACATGCCTTCAAGTGTCCATAAATTGTTGATACACGGTGCTGATATTTGTGAAAATTTCTCCTTTATTCCGATAGGCATGCTTTCCGAAGAAGCTTCCGAAGCGAGGAATAAAGATTTCCGGAATGTTAGAATGGCACATACAAGAAAAATCGGTAGAGTTCAGACTAATTTAGACATTATCCACAGCTTTCTAATTAGCTCAGATCCTTACATCAGCCATATCAAACCAAAGTTTGCTCGTTTACATAAACAGTTGTTTCCAGAGGCTAGTGCTTTGATCTTGAACAATGAATTGCTTTCGTTGGAAAACGAGGAAATAGAGATTTCTCAAGAGAATATAGACCCAAATATTAATCTTTCACCATAATATTTTTACAGAATCGTTTGTGAACATATTCAACTTTATGTTTGCAGCTTTATTTGTCTTCATTTTGATTGTTTTTTAGAACTGATGAAAGTACTCCATCAGAAAGGTCATAGCTTTTCAGTCATTAGTGAGCCCCCATAACCTCTTTTACAGAGAAGTCTCTTTTTATTTATTTGACATTACGCATACATTATAATTATGTGCTAAAGTAAGGCTATGATTAAAAAAAAGCAAACAATTAACATTAAAAAAAATTGTTATTTTCTGTCACTATTATCTCGAAAGTACGCAGAGATAAGCAATAAGTTTCTTCGAGTCAAATACTCAGAATTATTAGTTTTCTAACATATGTGATTGCCATCTCGACATCGCTTAAA
This sequence comes from Mamestra brassicae, assembly GCA_905163435.1. NCBI lineage: Eukaryota > Metazoa > Arthropoda > Insecta > Lepidoptera > Noctuidae > Mamestra > Mamestra brassicae. The sequence continues at coordinate 230,212 of LR990999.1, read as the reverse complement.
GTTTTTGAGAAATTGAGTAAAATGTAATCGCTCCCATACAAAAAAAAAAGAAATATTTTTTTTACAGAAAAGTATTTGAAGTAGGACAATAATATTTTTTTGCCTTATCTGTTATCATTGTATCAACAATAAAAAAAAATATCAGCGGTCTACTATCAATGTCCACTTTTTTTTAATTTGGGACCAGTGTGCGCCGTGCCATTGCGTGCCGTTGTTTTGAAGTGAAAACTTTTTTAGCGGCGTTGTGCATTTTTTGGGATGGGTAAAAAATGTTAAACTCGCGTCAGGACACGTGACCTGATCGAAAATTCGTAACACGGAGGGAAAGTTCTGAAGTGTTAAATTTTTAATGTAATATAAATTGTCATGTTTGTGAACGATAGCGCAAAAAATGAATATTGTATTATACCACATAAATTATAGTAGGTACTTTTATACTGATAATTAAAGCAATTCGTGCGAAATTATTCCCTAACCATTCCAAAATATCAAAAATGCACAAGTTTTTACTTCTGCCGGCACTCCCGGAGTGCAACCCGTTGTTTTTTTTTATCTCAGACACGTATAATAGGTATGACATGTATCTTTCGCGACTTCACCCCCGATCTCTTTGATAAGTTGTCATTAGGTAGGGTAAGTACGGGCAAAGCGAATAAGTGAGGTAAAGCGAATAGTTGGTTTTTCTCAAAAAGTATAAAAGGTGGCGCTACTTGCACTAATGCTCAGCACTAATGCAGTTGACACTTGACATGTGCGACTACGTCATGACAGTTTAACCAAAACAACACAGCTTTAACGTTTGTTGTGAGGTTGAAAAAAAGTTTTCGTTGGATTTCTTACGATTTTTGATCAGGCATGTGATGTTTTCTTTTGTATTTAATGTAACCTATCCGAAAATAACCTTAGATCAAGCAATTGACCATGTTTTAAAGTATTATTTGCGATTTTAAAAATTCACCGGCATGTAGTGAAAGTATTTGCTAGATTCGTTAATTTGAAAAAGGTATCGGTTGGGCAAAACGGATAGGTGCCCGAGCACTTGTCTAAAATCTGAAGTATTAACCTCAACTCCTATTAAACTAGAAAAAGCTCTAAAATTTCAGAAAGTCAATGCTTTAAAAACTAAGATATCGGACTTAGGTCCCAGCACATCAAAAAAAGGAAGAGCAAAACAAATAAATAAGACGAAAAGTTTTAGAACAGACTTTTTTTGTCTGGTATGCCCCGAAAAATATATCGATCCACCAATGGAAGAGTGGATACAGTGCTCGCAGTGTTCCCAATGGGCGCACGAAAAATGCACATCGTATGGAGGACGAGGCAGTTATTTTTGCGATCAGTGTGAAGATTAGCTGTTTCCATTATTCCTTATCCTCTTTGCGCGGTTAATTGACTTCTTTTTATTTTCATATAGGTACTTTATAGAAGATGATTGTATTTTCGCATTTTGATTATGTACGTCCAAAGATACTTACATGTGCCATAAATAAGTAATAAATAAAGTTCCTATCCAGTTTAATTCTGTATTCTAAATTGAGTTTCCCTTAGATTGTCCGCTTTGCCCGTACCTCCCCTACAGTTTATTATTTGTATTGTAAACACAACTGTTGCGGCTTTACTTCTATCGTGGTTGGAGAGGAAGCGTAAATAAAGTCACCGTATTTAGGATAACGTTTATTAGTTGGTTATTACACCGGGCACAGAGATACTTCTTATAATATCTACGTAATAAGGAACACTAGTTAATGTCACGGCGTGGGGCAGACGACTGGCCGCTTTACTTTATATGCGGGGAGCGTTGCATTTTGACCTGCCAGCATATTTACATACATGTAGTCCCTACATACCTCCCCCCTTTAAAAAAATGAATATTTAACAATTAAAATATGAATAACCCATAAGTTTAACATTAAACACCGCATTTAATATGCATTAATCAATTTATCATTTCGGTCGTCTTGCTGACGTGTGTTTACATTACGAAGAATTGTTATCGACCACATTACATTAAATATAGTATGTTGTTTATACAAGTCAAAGTTTTTTATTTATATGTTCGGTGCTTGGTTTAAGTTAGTCTAAATCCCCTTATAGGTATAGTTACACAGCTTCACTTATTGATACACTTATTTTTATCCACTTAATTTCTATACACATTTATTAATATCTCTACTGGTCTTTTATTTCACTGTAATCACTGTGCCGTATTTTGCATCTCTACTACTGTTGGTTGTTATGCATATGACGCCTGTGGTATGGTCGGCTGCTGGGTCGCTGTGACTGTAGATCCTGCAGGCCATACCGTTGTCAGTTCCTTTCTTATCCATTTCTTAGTACTGGCACAACATTGCCTTCCGCATAGACACGTACACAATATCACTAGGGCAATACCGATCACTAAAATGATTATGCCAAAGCCTCTATGTCTCCGACATGTTTTGCGTTATTTGCTCCTTGCTGAGCAATGATAACCTCCTCGTTTTTAGTGTTGTAATTTCCCATTTTATTTAAGTAATTTGAATGCGATGGTTACGGTACTCCCTTACTTCTCTTAAAATTGTTTGTCCGAAAATCATTATCCATAACACCTTTGCTATAAACTTCAGTAACCATAATGTTCAAAATCCCGAAATTTTGTTTGACAGAATTATCTTTAGTTCTAAAAGTATTCTGTCATAATATCGAGTACTATAATAATTGAATCTCCTAATTTTACATGAGCTAAAGTCATATGTCCTAAGTATTGTGTTAAATAACGTGTATTATTCCGAATGTTCATTTATAATATTTTTTTTAGTCCTAAAACATTTGCTAATAAATAGGTTTTAGTGACAGAAACGAATCGCTGTAAATCCGATTCCACGCAGTCTTGTCTGCCCTACCCCTAGAGTGTAATTTAAAATTGCGTAGGCGCGAAGGGGCGAGGCGGGCCGCGAGTTGAGGAGCAGGTGGTTGTAACACTCGCCGCTGGTGAGCTTTACAATCAATCTGCGACGATAAACTCGCGTGGGACCGCCGGAGCCCCGCAGCGCCGGAGCCGTGACAGAAAACATGCCTGCTGCATGTTGCATGCTTGCTTGCATGCTGCATGCTTGCTTGCTTGCATACTGCATGCTTGATTTCATGCTTGCTTGCTTGCATACTGCATGCTTGCTTTCATGCTTGCTTGTTTAGAAAAACCACATGTTCACAATCAACTGCTTTATGAAAACAGTTTTATGTCTCTTGTATATTATTGATTGTAATTTTTATGACAAACGAATTTAGGACATATAATATTTAGGGATTTCAATGTTATGGCATGTGATATTAAGTTCGGGTAAGTTATCATTCGGACAAATGATGATTAGGACAAAAAAAGTTATGGCACTTTAAATTATGGATAAAAAAGTTAGGTGACACAATAGAGAACCGATGGTTACAACTGGTACCTACTTAGTATGTTGTTTCGATTACTAACGAAATTCACGAAATTTGGCACTGTAATTATATTATAATTTACTTATACATTCCACAGTTCAAGTTTCAATTAGCTACGGTAGCAAAAATCGCACAGGTAGCTTTACACGCCGACCACTGCGTGTGGTATGACCTATAAGCGGAAGCGATTTATCCTCAATGTTTTCGTTCTCATTATTTTCTATACATTTCTGTACACAATCCGTGTCACTAGTCTGCTCGTTGTCTTGTAACATATACGCTGGTTTTAGTCTGTCTATGGATAAATCGCTTTCTCTATTTGGTAACTTAACTTCAAAAACTTTATCATTTCTACTTATTTATTTATTTAAACTTTTTGTACAATAGTGGTACATGGGCGGACTTAATGCATCAAGGCATTCTCTACCAGTCAACCTTTGGGTTATAAAGACTATACTGTGGTAGGTGTACAATAAATAAAAATAAGATTCAAAATTGAATTTTAACAATTCGGAAAGAATATACAGATAATATATATAATACTAATAAAATACATATATAAGCTAAAATAACAAACTAATAAATATGATATATAATAATCATACCGATTAAGAGAATTCATAGTAATCATGACGAAGAACAACTAAAAATGACAAGCTTTTAAGTAGTGTTTTCGGATTTTACGCTTAAAGGAAAATTTTGACTTATAACTCTATTTGGGCCATCATAGGTAGGACAAAGTGACTTTTTCATTATATCATTCCTTACGAAAACGTGTGTGCACGTCTTTAAATCTTTACTTACAAAAATGTTACGTGAATCGCTAATTGCTCTTGACGGAGGTCGCAACTTATTTATTGCTTGACGAAGCTGTCCTACAAATTCGCTTGGATGGTTGATCTGTTTGTTTTCCACGTGGAAAAAATCGCCTGGCAACCTAATAGTTTCGCGAAGTCCTAACATAACCGTTTGCAGTTCGTTTACCCAGGCCATACTACCTGCCAAACGTGCGGTTAATGCGTTCTTCAATGATCGATGCCACCTCTCTACTAGCCCGTTGCTCTGAGGGTGGTAAGGGGTTGTTCTAACTCTTTGTACGCCTAAAAATCTCATTAGACTATTAAAAAGGTCGCTTTCGAATTGCCTGCCTTGGTCCGTCGTTATCTTACTTGGACAACCAAACCTGCATATCCAATGCTCGTAAATAACTTTGGAGACCGTATCAGCTGTAATGTCTGAAACTGGTATTGCTTCAGGCCAACGCGTAAAACGATCAATTATAGTTATACAATAACGCTGTCCGTGCTGTGACGTGGGCAAAGGGCCTACAATATCAGTATGGTTATGATCAAACCTGGTACATGGCGGAAAACTAGCTAATTTTGACATTGTGTGCCGATTAACTTTTGCTTTTTGACATTGAATACATGCTCTTGTCCATTCGTTAATGTCTTTGTTCATTCCCGGCCTGAAATACCTTTGTACTATCTGTCATCTTACGCGTAGTACGAACACCAGGATGATTGATATTATGAATTGTCTCGTACACTATTTTTCTAAAATTGCCTGTAAGATAAGGCCTGGCACTACCCGTTGATATTTCACAATATATCTGCTTATCACCGCCCGGCATAACTACGTGTTTAAATTTCAACTTACTGCTAACGTCACGTCCTGCTGTAACCCGCTCGTGCACCTGCGCTAGAGCCAACTCGTTGAAATCGAGCACCGTGGGACAAACAATAGACTCTACCCGTGATAACGCGTCAGCTACGGTATTTTCTGGGCCCTTTATATATTGTATGTCGCTCGTGAATTCGCTAATGTATAATAATTGTCTGGCCCTTCTTGGAATTTCTTTATCGTTACCTACTTTTGTAAACGCGTATGTTAAAGGTTTATGATCTGTGTAAATGGTAATTTGTCGTCCCTCTATCATATTACGAAAATGAACGATGGCCATGTAAATCGCAATTAACTCTTTATCATACGTACTGTACTTCTTCTGTGCCTCTGCCAATTGTTTCGAAAAGTATCCGACTGGTTTCCAAGTACCACTTAGCTTTTGCTGTAGTACTGCTCCTACGCATGTGTCCGATGCGTCCGTCATAATAGATAAAGGTGCGTTCACACTTGGGTGAGTCAATGTAGTAGCTTCTCGCAAGCTGACTTCACATTGCTCGAAAGCCGCGATACTTTTGCTATCCCAGGGTATTTTTGACTTATCCTTTTTCTTTGCATTGTGTAAAAATTTATTAAGTTCTGCCTGATGCACCACCGCTTGAGGTAAATGGGCCCTATAAAAATTAACCATACCTAAAAAACGACGGAGCTGCTCTACTGTATCCGGTCTTGGATAGTCTGTAATCGCCTTAACTTTGTCTGTTAATGGTTTGATTCCATTCTGAGTGACTTGAAATCCTAAAAATTCTATTTTATTTTGACCAAATTGACTTTTGTTTAGATTTATAGTTATACCAACCTTTAAACAGCCTACGAAGATGCTCCTTATGTATGATTTCGTTGTCAGAAGCCAAAATGACGTCGTCGATGTAACAAAATAGTGCTGACTTACCGTTTGCGTTCTCTATGCGCTCTATACCTCTGAGTACCTGTTGATGCATGAACCTCTGAAAGGTTTGAGCTGCATTCCTTAATCCGAACGTCATGCGTGGAAACTCCCAGAGACAAAATGGAGTTGCTATAGCGGTTTTTTCAATATCATCCTCTGCAACTGCTATATTATGGTAGGCTCTATTTAAATCGAGTCGTGAATACCAAGTCTTACCGGATAAAATATATGTGAAATCGCTTACTCTAGGGATGGGGTAACGGTCTGGCTTCGTTATCGCATTTAATGCTCTGTAATCTCCGCACGGGCGCAGTTGCCCATCTTTTTTGGGAACTACGTGCAACGGACTAGACCACTCTCCTTGCGATGGCCTACATATCCCTAATTCATGCATTAGGTGAAATTCATCCTTTACCTTATTATAACGGCCTGGCGGTAGCGGCCTTGGACGCGCGTGTACCAGTGGACCATTTGTTATGATGTGATGCACTACCGCGTGTGCTGGCGGTTCTTTAAACGACATCGGTTTTGTGATTTCTGCGAATTCCTCTAACAATTCACGATAAGGATTATCCTCCTGTATACTTTTAACTGACGCTTCGTCATATCGTATGATGGACCCATGCGACCTTAAATTAGTTACACTATCTATTAACCTCTTATTATGTAAGTCTACAATCAATTTGTGCGACTCAATAAAGTCTGCACCTAAAATTGCTTGCTTGACGTCACTTACTATAAATGTCCATTTGAATGCTCTGCGTAAGCCTAAATTAAGTTCTAAGGATTTTACACCGTATGTTTTTATTTCTGTATTATTTGCAGCGTACATCTTATAACCGCTTTCAGAACGCACACAATTTTTTACACTACGCACTGGTAAAACTGAAACATTCGCACCTGTGTCTACGAGAAAACTGATCCTTGACTTTCGGTCTATTACGCACAAACGATGGTTCCCTGTTGGGCTGACGCAGTCTCCCACCGAACAAGACTGCACCTCACTCAGTTTCCCGATGCTGGGCTCTCCTTCCAATTGCACGGTTTCGTACATCTCCTTGCCTCCTTTCCATACGCGTAATGGTAGCTGCATAACCAATCTGGACTCTCTGGAGTGCGGCGTGGTCCTCTTGACCTTGACTGCGATCTTCGCCAGTTTCCACGGTTTCCACGCCCCCTACTGCGTCCACGTATTTCATTCACTTCTCGCCGCAGTTCCTTCAATTCGGTAGTTAACCCGGAAATCAAAGTCGCTACTTCTGAAGTTGACGATGACGCTGCCGAGGATATGGCGGCTACCTCTCCACTGTTTAAATTTTCCATAACTTTGTCTGCCATTTCTGCGAGTTTTTCTAATTTTTGGTCCTGGCAGACGGAAAGAACGGCTTTTAAGGATCCTGGTAGGCGTGAAATCCACAAACGTTGTAAGGCATCCGCTGAAATCTCTGTGTTTTGCGCCAGTTCTGACATACGTCGTAGCATGTGACGGGCGTTGGGAGCCTAGGTCCATTTCTCCCACAATTTTTTTAAAATTGCCTTTCGGCGCTCTCCTCATAGGCTGTCAATAGCCTGTGTTTCAATGTGCCATACTTATTTTCGGGAGGGGGCTTAAAAATTAAATCGCTGACCTGATGTAACGCATCTCTGGTCAGCCTTGATATCACCAAATGATATTTACTTGAATCCCCTTGCTTCTGCGGTTCTATGGCGGACTCGAACTGTGCGAACCACATCCGAGGCATGTCAGTCCAAAACATCGGAATCCTGTCAGCAACATTGATACTGGACACATGAGCTGTCGGTGGTGGTGGTGGCTGACTCATGATGTTCCTTCGATGTTCCCGCAGATAGGTTCTGAGTCCACGGGGAGTCGTCTGCTGCGCGCGCACACACTAAAACTTCCTGATTATTGTTCGTTTACTTTAACGCACTGTCTGTATCTTATTTCTCAACAACCACGTTTTTTTTTAAAAGATCACGTCGGGGTCACCAATGTTGCGGCTTTACTTCTATCGTGGTTGGAGAGGAAGCGTAAATAAAGTCACCGTATTTAGGATAACGTTTATTAGTTGGTTATTACACCGGGCACAGAGATACTTCTTATAATACGTAATAAGGAACACTAGTTAATGTCACGGCGTGGGGCAGACGACTGGCCGCTTTACTTTATATGCGGGGAGCGTTGCATTTTGCCCTGCCAGCATATTTACATACATGTAGTCCCTACAACAACTTTCAGCAAAAATATTCAAAGTTGTGTTTAAAAGATCTGAATCATAATACTTACCGTATTTACAGTGATTACATTCGTATTGATAGGTAGGTAGATGTGCTTACGGAACTGGACTATTTACACTATTTCTTGGACCGACTTTCATCAATGTTTCAAAATGAACACCGCCTTGTTTTATGCACTTATTAGCACGCTTTCTTATACCTACATATTGTATTTTAATTTTGTAAGCACTTCAGTGTCTCTTTTCCCCATCCTTGTTTATCCTTGAGTTCCTCGACACTTCTTGACAGAGTGACGTACCTACACGAGCGATTTTATGCGACCCCACAAATTCTTCCATTCGATTCGTGAGTCGACGTCTAACTCAAATCTGCGCGCGCAGTGGACATAATAACCTGTTAATTTTAATATTTGAGTTTAACATCGGTAGAAAGCGAAATAATTTAATGGAATTATTTATTTATTATATACTTTATTGTACACTTCATAATAAGAACAGGACAATCAAGCATAAAATAAGAGTACAATGGGCGGTCTTATCGCACAAGGCAATCTCTTCCAGACAACCTTTGGATGGATTGAACCCCTACCTATGCCTATATACTATGACTGCAATGAAAACAATAAGTGTAGGTACCAAGTTAAACCCCTGGGAAAACAGTTTCACTAGTTCAACGATTGAACTAACCAGTTGAACTAGCAGTATACTTTTACTATTTTTTAATTAATCCACCTTAGTCTACTAATATTATTAACTAGCTGTTGCCCGCAGCTCCACCCGCGTTAATGTCGAAAACTATCCCAAGGGAACATAATTATTCCCTGGATAAAAAGTATCCTATGTGTTATTCCAGAAAATAATCTACCTCTGTGCCAAAATTCATCAAGATCCGTTCAGTAGTTTTTGCGTGAAAGAGTAACAAACATACATACATACATATAAACTATCGCGTTTATAATGTTAGTAGGATTATGTTATATATGAGATATGAAAGTTTGTATGTTTGTACCTCAAGCACACAAAAAAACGCTGAAGGGATTTGGATGAAATTTAGCACACTTACGGTTCATATCCTAGAATACATAGGCTGCTATTTATCCCGGTAAATGGCATGGCTTAATGGGGAAGAGGAAGTGGATATTCAGAGCCACTGCTGCTTTAACACTACAGATTCACAAGTACCAGGAGACCAGAAACATGTCGAAGTATTTCCAGGGCTGGAAATGCAAGTAGTAAAGACTCAAAAACCACCAGGACACGAGAATCATGAAGATGCATTTCCGGAGGTAAAAATATGAGCAGTAAAGACTTTATTACCAACTACCGGGGTACCAGCTTCATAAAGAGGTACATATTTCCAGGGCTGGTAGTACGAGCGGTAGATACTCTCCAAACTACCAGGATACCAGAATCATGAAGATGTATTTCCGGGGCTATAATAAATATTTAAAATCACGCTAGGACATTTTTTAGGATGGGAAATCATCAAATGACTTCTTCCGCTCTGGGTGAAGCGGAAGCGCATGTCAGACTCTAACTGACTAAAAACTCATCCGTGTTCCTCCAAGCCCTTTGCGTTCCGTCCGATCACCATGTATGGCAAGCCGATCCCCTGGGAGAAGCAAGCCAAATACCTGGGGGTCATCCTGGACAGCCACCTCACCTTTGCTGAGCACATAAGGCAGGCCCGTTCTCGCGCCGCCTTCGCTCAGGGAAGGCTTCATTATATCACGACCGCCCGTAGCAAATTGTCACTCAAGTGCAAATTGCGACTCTTCACCGCGGTCATCCGTCCCATCATGACGTACGCTTGCGCCGACTTTGCACACGTAAAGCTACGTCATCTCCACAGGATGCAGACGCTCCAAAACCGTTTCCTGCGCAAAATCACGGGTGCCTTCTACGTCCGAAATGAGACTCTACATGTAGATCTCAAATTGCCCACCATACAGCAGTTCATGAAACGCATAGCCAAACGTTTCTTCGACACTGCTGTAAAACATCGAAACCCCCGTATCGCATCGGCCGCCCGATACGAACCCTCCTGCATCTCCAAGGTACGCCGACCGAGGCATACCCTCGTCACGCCCGACGACTCTACCACTCTCCTCCAAGAGAGTCGCAAAGAGACCAGCACTCTTCGCAAACCACGACCGCCGTCCTTCCGCCCTCGCCGCCGAGGCCCGCCGCGACGTCCCCGTCAAAATCCGCCCCGACCCTTGCTCGAGCCGACCCGCGCCGCTGAGCCTGTAGTCTTAAATTCGCCCCTTAATAATAATTCCAGTTCGATCCAGCCCGTCCCTAGCTGTCCTCTACCCAGCGACGCCCTAAGCCGAGGCCCGTACCCCACAGGGGGTGCCCTTAGCGTGTAGTCGCTTAGTTTGTAAGGTTTTTATAAGCCCTGGCTGGAGGCTTTAATATTATATTAATTAATACAGGCAAGCCCGGTTAAGCAGTCGACAACCTTTTAGGTTGAACTGCGAGAAGCCACTCATAAAAAAAAAAAAAAAAAACCTTTGCGTTCCAGGGCCGCGGTGACACTTTCGAACAATTTCCGCAACCCTGGCAGGCTCTGGCCCTAACAGCCCCGTCTTCTATGCTGACATCTCTTTGCACGCGTGGAACACAACGAGCCACCCAACTTGCCGTCCGCAGGCCCGCGCCCACGGTGGCCGGAGATCACCCTGCGACTCACAACGCCCGGGGGTTCTTCTTCTGTTGCGGCGGTTGGGGCCTAGCGCTTATCTTTCCCTCACGCCGACCGCCTCCTTCGCTAGCATTACTGCTTTGCAGAAGGCGGCGACAACCAAGGCCATGCGCGAGAGATCGCCGCCGCTGATCGCCTTACGAGGACACGGCGGTGCTCCGAGACCTCCACTGTTTGGCTCCACCGTCTCCTCCGCGCGATTCTCACAGTGCTGACACCCGGGCGTGTCCTTCTGCTGAATCCGAAACAGGTATCTCCCGAAACAGCCGTGTCCGGTGAGTACCTGCGTCAGGCGGAAGTTGAGGACGCCGTGTTGCCTCTCCAGCCACTCCTAAAAGAGGGGACAATTCCAGCCCCAGGTTTCTGCTCTCTTGGTATTTGTGAATCATTACCGCTCACAATTTTATTCCCAAAAATAATTTGACAGCTTACACACACAAGAAGCTAAAAAGTTTAGACTGCAACAAATGTGCTGGTCCATACGGCATACCACCAATATTCTTAAATGAGTGTACAAAAGAGCTGGTCACGCCTCTGTTGCTTATTTTTACTAAATCCTTGTCTAATGGAGTCTTCCCTTCAAAGTGGAAGGAAGCAAAGGTCGTCCCCACCCATAAATCCGACAATGAGGACTTAGTTTCGAACTATAGACCATTTCAATTTTATCAACCCTAGGTAAAATCTTTGAGTTAAGTGATTGTTACACTCTATTCTGATATGTTGCTCCTGTTTCATTTGCTTATAGCAGTGTTAACAATTGTTGGTTCACCAATAACTGTTTAAACACAAGATGGGGAGGGGAAGGGGGAGTTTAAACACAAGATGGCACCAAATTTTAATGTAGCTAAGCATTGCTCCGGGTACCAAGCAGTAGAATTGTTTAATAGGTTACCAACTAATTTAAAGTTATTAATTTATAGCCCTCACCTATTCAAAACCAAACTAAAAGCCTTCTTGTTGGAAAAGTGTTTATACTCAGTATCAGATTTTATGTCAAATGATAAAAAATAATTGATTATAATAATAATGATAACATTGATGACATCCCTGACATGATAACATCCCTTCCGTCCGATACCGTGTTCGAGAGAAGACGTGTTTCTTGGTTCAAATTAAAGATATTAATTAGCAAGTACGCGACTCTAACCCGTAAATAACAAGACAAAGTGCCTAAACTCATATCCTCTTCTTGAGCACATTCACGGCAGCGCTCACCGCGGGTCCTCGCCCCGCACGCGTCACCTTCACCTCCGCGGGAGCAGAACAGTGGTCATAATTGCTGTCTCGCCTCCACATAGACACCACATCGTCGCATGCGCCGACTGATAAGGATTGTCGGTGTCCCTACGAGCTACGAGCCCATTAAGACATAGTTAACTGTGAGTACTCCGAACGAATATACGTCACCTTACCGTTCACGATGCCTCGCGTACAGCGCTCGCCACCCGCGCCGCAACCAAACGTCAATATTACTCAGTCTGTGTCCGACTCAGATATTCCCCAAATGATACTGAGCGACCCGTATGATGACATAAACATCACCACGCGTCATATGAATAAGCGTCCGCGGACGAGCTGCTCTCCGGGTGCCGAGCTAAAAGATTTCAAAAGGGAAATACAAGAGATGCTGAAGAACTGGAAAACGGACCAAGAGGCTTACCTCACTAAAGTGTGTATCGATCAAAGCTCTTCTCTAAATAAACTGGCAGCTGATATGAGGGAGCTTAAAAGCCAAAACCTGGCTATTCAGAAATCGAACGCCGAAATTGAAAAAAGCGTTTCTTTTATCACCAAACAATATGATGACATTTTAAAACAAGTTCAATTGCTCCAAAAAGAAAACCTTACGTACAAAAACAGTATTTTAAACATGGAAACCAAAATACAAGATCTACAGCGCTTATCCCGGCCCTCGACTATTGAAATCCGTAACGTGCCATATGTGACGAATGAAAAAGCATCAGATCTCACATCCATAATCACCAAAGTGGGTTCAGTTCTGGATTTGCAGATAGCAAAATCTGATTTGCGCGATGTGTACCGCCTCCCGGGTAAACCAGATACCATTAGGCCGATTGTAGCCGAATTATCTAGCGTCCAAACAAAAAATCAAATAATAACCGCAACCCGGAACTTTAACAAATCGCATAAAGAAGATGATCGCTTAAGTACCCGGAGCATTGGCCTGACGGGTGATTGGCGACCGATTTTTATATCAGAACATCTTCCTGCCAGCTCCAGAAAACTGTTTTTCACCGCCAAAGAATTTGCAAAACGGAACAAGTACGACTTCTGTTGGAGCTCAAACGGCAACATCTTCTTGAGGAAAGTCACAGGAGACAAACAAATACTTGTTAAATCGGATCAAACCCTTAGAGACTTGGAACAGCAAGCGAATCAATGACTAGTTCATTCAATCACGTACTTACTGCTGCCAAACCTTAAAAATAGTCGCCTAGTTTTAAAAAACCCTCCCTTTACTTCAATACTAATTATAATATATACAATTAACTCTTTTGTATACCATAAACACACCAAACAATTTCTATTTCACACGGAAATAAGTAAACGTAAACATTTTTGTCAACACACACTCTTCACACAAAATAAAAACATACACACCACTTTCATAACCGGCCTTTCTCACTCAAACAGTAATAGCATACGCATAACACTTAATCATTTGTTTTTAAGCTCAAAATCACAGTCACAGCCACACTTGCCTATTAGTTTGCCTATTCATTTGTTACACGGACGTATTAATCCTTATAACAATAAAGATGCCACCTTTTTGGGTTCGCTTCAATACCATGCTCCGCCGCCAATTAGTAACACTTTCTGGATTAACAATTATAATCAATGGCGTCCATAAATGACATCAACATCGAATTGGACAGTATCAATGTCTCATCTTCCTTCTCATGTACCCCGGATAAATGCACTGATTATTTAAATTCCCCTTTCGCACTAAACATCTTTCACCTCAACATTAGAAGTTTAAACAAAAACTTCAACGAGCTAAACTGTCTACTTGCGTCAATTAAAATAAAATGCGATGTTATAATCTTAACAGAGTGTTGGCTAAAGAAGAATGCGACAGTCCCAAGCTTACATGGTTATTCTGCATTTCAAACCAATAAACTCATTAATCAGAACGATGGCGTGGTGATCTATATAAACAAAACGCTCGATTTTTGCATTTCCGAACCGGAATTATCTGACGCCAGCTGCTTAGTTTGCACAATCCAAAGCAGTATTTCTATAATAGCAATATATAGACCGCCCTCACAAAAGAACATAGACAACTTCTTGGACAGCATGGATGACTTGTTGACCAACTATAGACAGTGGAATAATGTAACAATAATAGGAGACATCAATATAAACATTGCCCCCAACAATCAAGACCTCCGTTCCTGTCAATACCTAAATCTAGTCGCCTCCCACGGTCTCCTCCCCGCCCATGTTCTCCCAACTCGTCTTACCAATTGTTTGGACCATGTGTTACTTAAGACAAATTATGTGGCAACTACGTTAGTTGTGGAATCATCAATTACAGACCACTCCGCTGTTCTATTGAACATAGAAATGAATCCCCCAAAACGCAGCTCAAACAGTCGCACCTCTGCCCGCCTAAACCTTTCTAGCGCTATCACTGACATCGAGAGCTACGATTTTTCAATTATTTTACAACTAAATGACCCTGACCTCGCTATGAATAAGTTTTATGAAATACTTACACCCATAATTATCAAGAACACTATATATAAAACTATCCCCTGTAAACTTAAAATAATTAAACCTTGGATAACCGTTGGTTTACTGAGATGCATTCGCAATCGCGATAACATGCACAAGAAAACCAACAAAGAACCTGAAAACTCAATTTTAAAATTAACATACTTGCGCTACCGAAATTTTTGTAACAATTTGCTTAAAAAACTTAAAACCATATATGAGAAACAAACCTATTCTGATGCCAAAAATAACCCAAAAAAGATGTGGGGGGCCGTACGTAATGTTCTAGATTTAAATAAAAATAATTCAGTACCGGTTGACCTTCTAAAAATAGGAACTGACCCAGTACTGACAGTAAATTCTGTGAATCGGTTCTTCGCTGATGTTGGCAGAAACCTGGCTAACAAAATCCCACAAAACCTAAGCAAAGCCCAATGTGTCCCGCCCCGTCCAGCTCCGATTCTGAACTCAATAGTCTTACTGGAAACAGATGAGGAACAGGTTGAAGCTATTGTTACGCGCCAGAATTAATGTCGGGTACATTAAGTTACTACTAGCGCCATCTAGTATCGAGTAGCAGAACTAGTAGAGTCAAGTACCTTCTAGACATTTCTTTGCTAGAACATTCTACACTTCTCGGTATCTGGTCAGTCGGCAGCGGTAGTTACGAGTACTTTCCAGATGTTTCGAGAATGGAAGTTTCTAGAATAAACTGACCTATAAAAGGAGCGCGTATTCCGCGACCGAGTCAGTATTGGATTAGCGATACAAGCGAATACTTCGAAAGCGAACTTCAAGTGCGAATAAAGTGATCAGTGGTGAAGTTGTGTGTTATAATTAGTGAGTTTAAAGTTGTAATTAGTGTTTTTAAATTAAAGTGTCATTTTGGTTATTTAATCGGCTGTTTTTATTGTCACGAACCTCAAGCTCGTAACAATTGGTGTCAGAAGAGTGGATATTTAAACCATGCCGATTCTACCAAAGGACGACACGGAGGGTATCCGTACCCGGAGTCAACGTCAGCAGGAGACGGACCAGAGGCGTTTTGGAGGTACAACACCGCAGACGTCGGAGGGCCAGTTGCCGATTATGGAGGCCGGTCCATCCACAGCAGCTCCAGCATCTGCAGCACCAGACTTTGCTGCTCTGATGCTGATGCTGCAGGAACAGGCCCGCCGTCAGGAGGAGCAGGCCCGCCGGTTAGAAGAACAGCTGCAGCGTGACAAGGAGGAGCAGGCGCGCCGCCAGGAAGAACAGATGCTCCTTATGAAGGACCTTCACGCTACCTTTGGAAAAGACATGAAGGAGGTGAAGGATAAGGTTGCTCAGCATGACAACCGCCTGTCAAAAGCTGAAACCCAGATCAGCAAGTTTAATTACGTCATTGCTGATGTTAAGAAAGAGTTGGGCAACCTTAAGGTTGGAGATGGGATGGCAGTTTCCGTAGCTACTACACCTTCTCAACGTGGATTCAAAGTGCCGCCGTTCGATGGGACATCTTCCTGGTCAGCCTACAAAAGACAGTTTGAAGCTGTTATGAAGGCGAATGGGTGGAGTAAAAATCAGGCCATGACTGCTCTCACCCTAGGCCTGCGCGACCAGGCCTTAACTGTCCTGGAAGCTCTCGATAAGGAAGTGACTTATGAGCAACTCCTTGAGGCGTTGGAAGCTAGATATGGCGACGCTCATCTGGAACACGTGTTTCGTGCGCAGCTCAAGGATCGCGTGCAACGCAGCGGTGAAAACCTGCAGCAGTGGGCCCTTGAAGTGGAGAAGCTGGTTCGAAAAGCTTACCAGTCCATACCTGCGCTCATCGAAGGGAACCTGGTGCAGGCATTCACCGATGGAATCCGCGATCTTGAAGTTAGAGCTGCTGTGAGGCTCGGGCACCACGGGACGCTTAAGGACGCTTTGGCTCATGCACTGGAGGTGGAAGCTGTACGGCAGGATCATCGTTCCCATCGCGTCAGGGAGGTTGCTGCGGTTACAGCTCGCGACCGTTTTGAAGGATACAGCCCTAGGTGCTACGGCTGTGGTGAAAGGGGCCACCTTCGATCTAGTTGCCGTAAGAGAACAATGGAAAGGGAAGCTGTGTGTCAGGATAGTCGTTCCCATCGCGGCAGGGAGGTTGCAGCAGCTACAGTTCGCGACCGATTTAAAGGGTACCGTCCTAGATGCTACGGTTGTGGTGAAAGGGGCCACGTTCGATCTAGTTGCCCTAAGCGAACTGCGGAAAGGGAAGATAGCCGATCTCCAGAAGGTAGAGTGGTTAACAACAGCGCCAAGCGGCCGCAGGAATACGACTTTGTGATTGAACATCGCAGCGGAAGATCTCATGGCAACGCCGACGCATTGTCAAGAAGACCTTGCCCTGAAGACTGCAAGCATTGTACTAGGCAAGAGGGTAAAGAAGTCGTACCTGTGAGGATGCTCAAGACAGACCTCAGCAGCGAGTGGAAGGAAAGCCTACAATGTGCACAGCAGGAAGATTCGGACATCAAGCCGATTCTGGAGTGGATGAAGGCCAGTGCTCCTAAGCCCACGTGGAGTGACGTCTCAGCGATGAGTTCGATCACAAAAAGTTATTGGGCCCAATGGGACAGCTTAGTGATTCAGGATGGAGTCCTGTGCCGTAAATGGGAAAATGCTCGGGGAGACAGCTGTCATTTGCAAATGGTTGTCCCTAAAGCAAAAGTACCGAATGTCCTACAGCTGTACCATAATGGTTCTTCAGGAGGCCATATGGGAGTAAAACGGACTCTACTGAAGATAAGAGAACGGTTTTACTGGGTCCACTGTCGTGACGATGTCGAGGACTGGTGTCGCAAATGTACAAGTTGTGCGGCTGTAAAAGGACCTCAGACTCGCAGTAGAGGTGCATTAAAATTGTACAACGTCGGTGCACCATGGGAAAGGATAGCCCTAGATGTTGCGGGACCTTTTCCGGAAAGTGAAAGTGGTAACAAGTATTTCATGGTTGTAATGGATTACTTCACTAAGTGGCCGGAAGTCTTCGCCATTCCAAATCAAGAAGCCTCAACAGTTGCAGATAAACTAGTTCATGAAGTCTTCTGTCGTTTTGGAGTACCCTTGGAGATTCACAGCGATCAAGGAAGGAATTTTGAGTCCCAAATATTCCAGGAAACTTGTCGAGTTATGGGTACTCATAAAACGAGAACAACTTCTTACCACCCACAATCGGATGGAATGGTGGAACGATTTAATCAGACATTGGAGAGATACCTGGCAAAAGTCGTGGAAAACCGGCAACGCGATTGGGACAAGCATATACAACCGTTTTTGCTGTCATACCGAAGTGCTGTTCACGAAAGTACATCGGTGACACCAGCCTTCGCCAACTTCGGAAGAGAATTGCGGCTGCCTGCAGATCTGATCACCGGAATACCACCTGATGCCCCACGCAATATAACCGATTATGCGAATGACTTGCGGAACAAAATGAATGACATTTATGAGCACGTCAGACAATCGGGCCAGCAAATGTCTGAAAAGATGAAAACCCGTTATGACCGCAAAATGAACAATAAAGGGTTCGACGAAGGTTCACTAGTGTGGTTGCACAATCCAGTTCGCAGTAAAGGGAAATCTCCTAAGCTTCAAGCTAAATGGGACGGGCCGTACCGGATTGTGACAAAAATTAACGACGTGACCTACCGTATACAGAAAGGTACAAGAAGTGCTCCCAAGATCGTCCATGTGGATCGACTGGCGCGTTATTATGGGACCGATAATGCTCGGGACGAGCATGTCTTAGGAGGGGGCAGTGTTACGCGCCAGAATTAATGTCGGGTACATTAAGTTACTACTAGCGCCATCTAGTATCGAGTAGCAGAACTAGTAGAGTCAAGTACCTTCTAGACATTTCTTTGCTAGAACATTCTACACTTCTCGGTATCTGGTCAGTCGGCAGCGGTAGTTACGAGTACTTTCCAGATGTTTCGAGAATGGAAGTTTCTAGAATAAACTGACCTATAAAAGGAGCGCGTATTCCGCGACCGAGTCAGTATTGGATTAGCGATACAAGCGAATACTTCGAAAGCGAACTTCAAGTGCGAATAAAGTGATCAGTGGTGAAGTTGTGTGTTATAATTAGTGAGTTTAAAGTTGTAATTAGTGTTTTTAAATTAAAGTGTCATTTTGGTTATTTAATCGGCTGTTTTTATTGTCACGAACCTCAAGCTCGTAACACTATCATAAAACACCTCCGCATAGACAGTGCCTCCGGCTGGGACGGTATATGCCCTAAATTGCTAAAACTTGCCAGTCACAAACTAGTAGCACCGTTAACACACATTTGCAATCTCGCCCTAACCACTGGCACTTTCCCTAAGCCCCTTAAAAAAGCCATCGTTCATCCGATCTATAAGGCCGGTGATAGAGGCAGTGTCAACAATTATCGCCCAATCTCGGTACTTCCAGCAATTTCAAAAATACTGGAAAGAATCATTCACAGGAGTCTTCTCAAGTATCTGGACAAATATAAAATCATTGCAGAAAATCAGTACGGCTTCAGAAAAGGTGTATCAACGGAAGATGCCGTGTCATCACTATTGGGCTCTGTTGTCAATAAAATCGACAACAAATACAAATGTATCGGTATTTTTTTGGACCTATCTAAGGCGTTCGACACTGTCTCTATCCCCATTTTACTCGGAAAACTGGAAAGAATTGGTATACGTGGCACAGCCTTCAAATTGCTGAAGAGCTTTCTTTTGGACCGGACCCAGTGTGTTAAAATAGGCGAATACATCAGTGGTGAACAACCACTGGACTTCGGTGTGCCCCAAGGGAGTTTGCTCAGCCCTCTCCTCTTCCAAATCTATGTCAATGATCTCTGTCTTCTCACGCTCCCATCTACTCACATCATAGCATACGCTGATGATACTGTTTTACTGTCTAGTGGATCCGACTGGGTATCGACTAGGGAGGCCGCAGAAAACTCCTTGAGTCGTGTCATGATCTGGCTTGCTACTAATAGTCTAACTTTGAATGTTGACAAAACCAACTTCATCACCTTTGGTTCTAAACCCTCTGCTCTTCCATCATATCTTTCACTACAAATTAAAGCCCACGTATGTAATGACAGTGTTCGAAATAATCCCTGCTCGTGTCGGATAGTGACGAGAGTCTCGTCTGTCAAGTATCTCGGTCTTTACCTTGATTCCTATCTCAGCTGGAAAACCCACATCGAATCCCTGTCTGCACGCTCCAGGAAATTGCTTTACATCTTTAAAAAGCTAAGAACTTCTGCACACAAGGACATCCTGAAAATGGTATACACCGCCTTATGTGAATCAATACTCAGCTACTGTATCGTTGCGTGGGGTGGTGCAGCTAAAACAATTCTCATACAAGCTGAAAGAGCCCAACGAGCGGTTATAAAGGTCCTCCTTAGTAAACCGTTTAGGTATCCCTCCAAGCAACTGTATTCCGATTTTAGGGTACTAACGGTCCGGCAAATGTATATACTTCGAACTATCTTAAGATCTCATAAAATTACTCCTCCCGATAAAAATAAAAGCCCTACGATCAGAAGAAGACCCAAACCAGTTTGTCCCAGAATCTGTACTAATACTACCTTCGCACGACGGCATAACCGTTACTTAAGTGCTTTAATGTACAATAAACTCCACAATAAACTAGATATACAAAAGTTAAATACATTTCAATGCAAATCCAAGGTAAAAGAATATCTGCTCAGCCTGAATTATGACGAAACGGAAGAACTACTCAAATAACACCTACACACCTACATACATACACTCACACACTACAATCACACATCACACTCGACACACAAAATATAACTTATTCTTATTCTTTAAATTTAAATTCACTTTAAATTCAATTTAGTTTAGTTTTTTTTTTTTTTTTATCTTTAAATTTTTTATCTTTAATTTTCCCCTTCCCCAATCTTCAAATTGTACTAACCTAATCCTAGTTTATTCTCAATTTATAAAGTGCACATTACCAAACGGTTCCACCAATTTATTCATGCACGGATGGATGACTCCCGTAACACAGGTTTTCCTAGCATGGGGGTCATTGATTTTGTTTTTGTACCTCGTCGTTTTTGTTTCCCTAAATTAAGTGTCCCTTGTAATTGTGTACCTACTTTTTGTCAAATAAATTATTATTATTATATTATTATTATTATTATTATTATTGAACAAGCTTTTAATTGAATTAATTTTTGACTTCTACACTTTGACTTTGACTAATCATCTGACATAGCGTACATTTGACATTATATCTGACACACTTTCTGACATTTATTTATTTATAGACATCTTTTAATTAATTGACTTGATGTTTTTACAATTTATACACTAAATTGTTTTGCTTGTGACAATTTTATTGTAATTATTACCTATGTACCTAGCGAATATTCTACACAATGTTTATTGTTTGAACAAATAAAATGAAATGAAATCAAATCAAATAAATAAATGTTTCTGGTCTCATGGTAATTGTGATTTTTTATCGCTTTTAATCCCAGGTCCGTAAATACTCTCTTGATTTTATGGATTGACAGCTCAACTCATGATCACTTCACCCAAGCCTTCACTTCAACATGTTTACGGAATCGACCGGCTGATAGGTACTTGATGTTTCTGGTCTCCTGGTACTTGTGAATTTGTAGTAACTACTAAGGCAGCGACAGCTCTAAATTTCCACTTCCTCGATAAATGGGCTCCATCCAACACTAAAATAATTTTTCAATTCGAACCAGCTTAGTTTGTAGCAGCAGCAATACCGCCACATAAAAAACTAAGAAGCGAAATTTGTACGGCAACAATAGAACCGCAGCGCCATCTACAACGAACTAAGTACGAACGAAGGAACGAACTAACTTACGAGTTTGTAGGGCAAACTACGATGTTTGGTCGTACATTCAAATACGCCTTATTCGTTGGAGATGAGGTTTGAATTGATAATATTACGTGTGTGTATTACGAGCTATGAGTGGCCTACAAATAATGTCTTGCGTTTAAGTAGGCTTTATTCCTCTTGACTTAAAGTTTCAATTTCGTTGAATTAAGGATTGTATTCACTTGCTGGACACGGCTTTTGTTTCAAAACTTTGATTACTTATATGTTAACTTAAATACTACAGCATAAGTGACGGATAACAATATCACAGTGGATGGCGGAGCAGAACCCAGTTCCGCGCTAGGCTTTAACCTGTGTTACGGACACTAGGGACCGCTCCATCACCTCACTACAAAACGTTACTTAACCGTCCGTAGTAAAAAACATATTGAGTTACTGGATTCCCAAATTTAATGCCGGAGGGAATCCAACTAAAATTAAGTAGGTACTAAAATACAAAAGTATGAGTGTGCCACATTCACGACGTGCAAGGATTGTTTGTGAGATAGTGAGTGCCGGTGAGGGTGTGGAGATAATATGAGTGTGTTTGTGTTACGTTACGTATGATGAAAGACGATTGAACAAATTAGGCTATTATTGAAGGTAAAGGACGAGATTTTATTGTATTAAATTTACTTCTTTATTATTTTTTATCTGTGCTGATTAAGGAGGTTCTCATGTACTTAACTGCGTAAATTAATGTTTTTGAAGCCAACATTTATTTTTCTTTTTGACTCCATTTTTCTCAAGGGGTACAGGTTTAAAATTTTGTTAATTTTATTGTATAGGAAACCACTCATAACTTTGTAATGTCGTTTAGCCATTGTCGTTCTATTTAAGTTATTTAAAAATGAACACCTATTTTTAATGACGGGAATCGATTCAGAAGCCGATTCTGAACCAACTACATTCAGGAATTGTGTATGTCCTAGTGTTCCCACAGCAGTTAACTCGCCGAAGTACTTGTGTGCACTGCGCTCCGCTGACGACCAGCTGTACCTAGAGCCTAGAGCTCGAATGAAATAACAGCTCACTTCACCTAACTTTTCACGGTGTGTTCTTTTCTAGAATCGACCAGCTGTGGCGCTGGCGAAGCGGACGTCTGGCCAAGTTATTACCTACTCCAATGGGCAATGGTATCTTGTTTATAGGTAAGTAGGTACTACACACATGGGGTAGATCAATAAAAGACAGGTAATGGAAAGCAAAATTCATATTTTCACGTCTCAGACTTTTGCCTAACTGATAGATTTTCTTTAACATTATTACATACATTTCTTACATATTATTGCGTTAATGAAATCAACTAGGTAACATTACGATAAAATTGCTAAAGTAAAAGTCGCAGGTAGGTACAAACGTGAAGCGGACAGACGGTACAACTGCGGCGAGACATTCAACAGATAGAAGTGAAAACATTAAGATTAAAGTACACAATCATAATAGTATAAATGCAATAGTTGCGCGTGGACTAGCCCCGTCCCTGCTCACATACAACGCTGCCTGCGCGCTGTTCCACATTGTATTGCTAGCTACTCTTCGCGTCACAGATATCGTAACTGAGGGCCTGGCACTATTGTTTTGACGTTTAGTAATGTCACAGTATCGTTAACCCCATACTATTTTATGCGACACACAAAAAAAAACTCAAATATACAAACACATAAAATAAATACATAAACAGATAAATATTAAGTGATTATTATTAGATAATTATTAAATTTTACGTTACGTCACTATCAGTCAAAAACAATTGTGCTAGGCCCTCGTATAGATAGATCAACTTCCTCGGTTTGTGTCTTATAACAAAATTATTTTATGCACATTTCGTGTAAGCTCCCAAAAAGCTCAATTTGCAAAAAACATTGAAGACTGAGTGTAGATAGAGCGTACCATGAGTGAGATATGTCTTTTTGAACATTGAATTGAAGTTTATCTAGTCGTCTTGGAATTATGATTCAGCAATATCTACTTCTGGGTGGACCTGGTTCCACTAAACTAGACCTATTACATAAAGTTATACAAGCTTATTGGTCCATATGTTGCGTTAAACTTACTGCGCAACTTATCACAGCTAACGTAGCTATTTCTACACACGCTGAGCCGCTAAATAATTACACACATTGCAGAGTTTGGACCGTCTTCAACAATTATGTAAGTATGCCAGAACCGTACTTGCGTCAAAGTAGGTACTCACACTGGCTTGCTTTCATGATAAATTGTCCTTAGTTTTCGCTTAGAGAGCTTTTTGGTGTTTGACTAAAGAAGCAAACACATAGGTACATAAGAAGTACGTATCTATTATAAATAGATTAACAGCAGCAGTCGTTCGAAGGGGCGGCGAGGAGCGCAGCAGGCTGCACGCTCCTAGCTTGCCCCGGTAACTCACAACACGGCATGGCCCGGGCAAACGCGTGCGACTGCGCGCCATCTTGTGGTGCTCATCGTCGCCCTCACACTCACTTACATTATTCTACTTACATTTTTGATCTCAATTTCGAGTGTTATAGTTGTAACTGACTTTAACTCGAAGATAGTGAAGTAGTGCGAGCCTGCGGACTGAAGGTATCGAGTCAGTGTTTCGGAGCGAAGTCAGACGCCCGCTGTGACCGTGTGGCGGCGCGGGCGCCCGCTCGGCGGTAAGGCAGTGTGCAGACACAACTCGTCCCGAGTCAAACTGTCGTCACTATCGTACATTACACATACGACTATCTACCGTATTGTAAAAACACAATGTAGGTACTTGTACACTTCGAACAATTCAATAAACATCAAAAATGCAAAGATCAACGGTGGCTAATAGGAGAGATATAAACGACGCTATAAATATACATTATATTATATCCTAATGAACCGGGTAAATTTACATCTCAAAAATGATAACATCTCCTTCCAGTCAATAGAGAATATAATTTATAAAACGTTAAAGTTGTAAAGTGTCGATAGCGGCGCAGCGCTGGCCTAGGGCGGCACGGGCTCCGCGGGCAGGTCGGCCGTGAAGGGCGCGCACGGCCCACGCAGCTCCGCGCGCGCCTCCTCCAAGCCCTCCGGTGACGACGAGCTGCACACACAATCACGTAGATACAGTCACTGCCAGAGCAGACAACACTTAGGTGGCCCATCACATACACGAATAACAGGGAATGATATCCTCAGGGTATAGCTGGCAGCTTCGGCCAAATACAATAGATATTAATTGCCGCCCTTTATGATGACAACAACAAGGAGGTTAATGTTTCTGGGCCGGGGCTAGGGTTGCCACCTGTATCTACTATAATAATATTATGTAGTATTGTGCTATTTTTTACTCAATTGTAGGTACTTGGATTATTATACTTAGAGAAATATTATAGTACGAATAATACTATATTTCAACGCTTACTCAAATACCGAGGAGTATTAAGGCCGAAATATTATCTAGTAAAGGGCAAGTAACCTAGGTCTTCGGCCGGTTTCAATAACTGATCTACCTTTAACTAACTGACAAATTAGCCACCAACAGTAGCTGAGACGTCATATTTGACTTTGTAACATGACGTTTCCGCCACTGTTGTTAGCTCATTTGACAGTTGGTTACAGGTAGATACGTTATTGAAACCGGCCGTTAATCTACAACGTGTAACAGAATAAACAGCTCGAAATCGCGAAAAAACGAAATGAGCTGTTCAGTACATTTTGTTGAGTTTGAAATTTATGGGGTCGATTCTTTTGCGCGATTTCAGTGTTGGTCCCATAGTGAATGTTGTTCATTATGATGAGTACAATGACCCCTTAAGAGCGTTTATTCTGTTACACGTTGTATATTCTATGTCTATACAACGTATATTAGTTTTTGTTTTATCGCAATCGGTTCTCTCTATCAAAAGATACGAATACGAAATTAAAGTGTAAAAGAAGTAAAATATTATGACATGCAATTCACATACTCGCAACGCCATCTGAAGTCTAAAAACCTTTATTACAAAAAAAAAACAACCTACTTCCAAATGTCGATGTTTTTTGTTGTTTTTTCGTTTTTAATTTCAAAATCAAAATCAAAAAGTCATTTATTCAAATTAGGCTGAGTGCCAGCACTTTTTGAACGTCAAAGTTCTACATAAAGACAGTCCCCCAAAACGCCCGCCCATCACCACTTCCTAGTGTTGTAGCTGGGAAGAAGAAGTGGCGCAACAAACTCCCCAGCAACACATCTGTCTGTTAAGTTTTAAAAATTTGAATTTATACAGTGGTATGCAAAGTATTTACATTACATGACACAGAAAATAAAATATTCAAACTGTAAATCAAATTATATGAAATTAATTGACACTTGGTAGCTAGCACACTCCATTAAGCCATCAGAAATAGACAAACTCAAGCATTAACAAGTAAAGCAAACTAATTATGCCTCCGGGCATAAATGGTGTGCCCGCTTACCTACACGTGCAATAGTACAATCTAACAACAGGATTGTGACTGGAACCACAAGTGATGAACTAGAGCCAACATAATACTAATAATAAACAGTAGTTTAACGTTATAACAACAATAATAATAAAAAAAAACTATGACCAGCAAGACGACCAGTCACCACAAGCAGCACTCGTTCACGAGCATAACGCAAAGATCAGCCATTACCCCCCTCGCGATGTTTGAGGGAAGGAGGTAACCCGACCCCCGACGCTACCGCAAGCAGTGACATCTAGGGGAGCATGACGAACTTGCCGGTTGATCAGGCAAAAATAATAATATAAAACAGCTATGGACAACAGTAGTTCATCATATGTTGCAATAAGTACAACTGATACATAAAAACAATAATGTAACGAGTAGATTATGTCAAAAAAGAAAAAGTAAAAGAAAACTGATCAGTACGGTCAGAGAAAAGAAATAATAATATATATATATGTTTTATATGAACTCATATAACCTGTTATAAGCTAAATCATATAGAAAGAACATTCAGTCGTGTCGCGTACGCGTTGTCGCACGGACGCTTGAGACCAACCATGGCCTCTAAATTGTTAAAATGTTCGAGTTGCAATATAGTTATCAACGAGGTGCTAGCATTTGTTTGTAATAAAATTGATGTGATGAACGAGGAGAGCATTAGTCACATTTGTGTGAGTGCATTTTCTGACGAGGACATTCACAGTGCTAAAAATCTTCTGTGCGAATCGTTACCTACAGAGAAACGTAAGAAGGCAAGGAAGAGAGACGAGAAGAAGCTTCGTGAAATAGATGACATCATCTGCATGCTGAAGGAGACCGACCCTGAGGTCTTACCGGTGTTTGTGGCCCGTGATCTACACAAGCTGCCGCCGGTACTTTTCGATCATGATGACGTCACTCGGATTTTAAAGGATTTGGTGCGTATGCAGCAGGAGTTGAATCAGGTCAAAGAGCTATATGTGACTAAGGAAAACTTAGATGCTGTTAAGACTGGTTCACCCTTGTTTGATAGAACAACGTTTGATATAATATTACTAAATCGAACAACGTTTAAGAAAATCATCACTTTGTATAATATCGTTTGACAGAATTTTCAGTTCATCGAATATTTATTTGCTATAACAACATTTGCGCTAATGATCAAAAGGTATAATGTTCATTTCAGATGGTATAACCATGTATTTAACACTTAACCAAACCTTAAAATATTCTATGCATGGTCGAGGGTGGGCTTGGTCGACGGAGCCCCGCTTTGCGGGGCTCCTACTTCTGGGTGGTTTATAAAAAAAATAACCACGAAGGGGATGGCGGAAGGGGATCCCCTTCTAACCTAACCTATCCGAGGCGGGGTGCCCTAAAGTCCAGATTGCATCCAGTTTCTCCTGGTAACAATAGTTGAGGGTGGCAGGTGTATAGGGTATAAAGAATAAAATTAGTGCATTTGAAAATTCGGCGAAATGAAATTAGTTCAAATGAAATTAGTTCAAATAAATAATTACGCTAAATAAAAATTTACCAATGAATTATTCGGTCAAATGAATAATTCTTCGAAATGACTTTATTGCAACTAAAATTCGATTTAGTAATATTATATCAAACGTTGTTATATCAAACAAGGGTGAACCGTTAAGACTGATGTTGAAAACCTAAAAAAGGCATCTATATAGTGAACAACTGTGGAAGTACCGCCAGAAACGTAAACATTAAACGGGGTGGTTTTTTGCTGGATAGTCACGATGACTACTGCAGCGGTCCTAGGGGAATTGCATACATGGACGCAGAACATGAAACACCATGCAAAAAACCTAGCGAGGTAC
The DNA here is from genome assembly GCA_905163435.1 of Mamestra brassicae. NCBI lineage: Eukaryota > Metazoa > Arthropoda > Insecta > Lepidoptera > Noctuidae > Mamestra > Mamestra brassicae. The sequence continues at coordinate 202,396 of LR990999.1, read as the reverse complement.
GCTCAGATACCAGTTATCGGGATATCACGCAATCATTTTCCATATGAAGGTAGTCGAAAAATTTGTGCTGAGACTAACGTATTTAATGGTGACGAGCCCGAGCCGATGATTCACGCGCAATCAGCTGTGATCGACGTACCCAGCGAGCCGAGACACACGGCGGCTCCGAACATAAACAGTAACGTATACGGCAAAAAGAAATCGTTGGCTGATGTTTTGCGCGTTGGCGAGTGGAAAATACCCAAAGAAGACACAGAATGGACCTTAGTACAGAGGAGACGTCTAAGGAATCGCTTTGTTGCAAACAGAGGGAAGGCAGTTTTGAGCCCGACCCCGAATGCAAACTTCAAAGCTGCGGATATAAAAAATCCCATTTATATTTATAATGGTGCAAAGGACGTGCCTGTGTGTGACATTATAAGTTATATTGCGGGTAAAACTGATGTTGCGGTACACATAGAAAAGATGACTATGAAACTACCAAAACAGTATGATGCGTACAAAGTACTGGTACCAAAACAAAAATTGGATATGTTTCTCAATGATGAGTTTTGGCCAGAAGGCGTCGCGTATCGTCGCTTTGTGAACTTCAAGACAAAACCCAATGGAACAAGTGGATAGTATGTCAATAAAACTTATTAGTTTCAATTGTAAGAATGTCATTAGATCGGCGGATTGCATACGGAAGTTGTGCAGAACAACCAACAATTGCTCTGAAAGAAACTTGGTTGTTGCTGCATGACGTACCTTTTCTTGGTACTATCGACGACGGGTTTGCTTTCACGGGCACCTCGGCCGTGGCTACAACTGCTGGGGTGTTAAGGGGCAGGCCGTACGGTGGTGTGGCCCTGCCCTGGAGGAAGTCTGCGTTCCCGTGCGTTACAGTGATACCGTGTGATAATGTGCGTATTACGGCCATTAAGGTAGTGCTCAGTGACAGGTCAATTATGGTCGTGTCAGTGTACGTGCCTACTGCGAGTGTCGATAATTTAATCGAATTCACTCATTATTGTCTTACTGAAATTAATGCGTTGATTAAAAATAGTGCCGTGGAGTCTGTTTTTGTACTTGGGGACTTTAATGCACACCCAGATGAGTTATTCTCAAGTGAACTTATTAATTTTTGTAGCGATCAATCATGGTCGTGCGTAGATATGGACTTGCTACCTATAGACACATATACGTTTGTAAGTGAGGCACACGGCTGCTTGCGTTGGCTTGATCACTGTGTGACGACCAGTGCGGCGCGGCGGTGAGAGGCTCAGTACGTAAAGTGTCCGTGTTACATGATACTTACTGGTCTGATCACTGTCCCTTGTTGGTTGAATGTGACTTGAAATTGATAAGGCCGAAAATTATTGCGACTGATAACAAATGTAATAAAGTAATTTGGGGAGAAAGAAACAGTGAATAGATCAGAAAGTTTTTTGAAAGTTGTCACTCGCAACTGAGAAATATTAATTTTCCTGAAGAATTTATACACTGCGCCGATCACTGTTGTTATAATGAGGATCACAAGAGTATTTTAAAACAAAATGTATAGTGATATTATTGTGCAAATACTTAGTAAGGCGGCGGCAGACAGCTATATTGGTCCTGTGTTCAGGAAACATAGAAATATGCCAGGGTGGAATAAGCAAGTCAGTGGTGCTCACAGAGAAGCTCGATTATGTTATCATAACTGGTTATTGAACGGGAAACAAAAAAGCGGGCCTATTTACGATAGCATGTGTCAAACGAGGCGAATTTTTAAATCTCGTGTAAAATTTTGTCAAGATAATGAGAAACAAATCAAGTTAGATATAATTGCTCAACATCATTCGAAGAAACAATTTGGTAAATTCTGGAAAAAGACCAATAAATTCAACCCAAAATCGAGTGTACCTGTGAGCGTTGCGGGCGTGCATGTGCCTCGTGACATATCCAACCTGTTCCAGCGCCATTTTAGGGTGGAATCTCCGCCTGTAGACTTGACTGACCTGACACGGGGTGCTGAGATCGTGGCAGGGGATGTTGCTGTTCGCTTTTGTGCCAAGGAAGTTGCCTCCGTAATTCATAAAATGGTGCGAGGTAGGTCCCCTGGTCATGATGGTCTCAGCATTGAGCATTTGAAATATGCTGGTTTCCATTTGTCTCGAGTACTTGCTGTGTTTTTCAGCTTATGTGTGAGTCATTGTCCCCTTCCCCTCGGACCTCCACTGTGCACGGACGTGTTAACCAACTTAGTTTATTTAAAAAATATTTTTTTTAATTCAAAAATTTTAATAAATAAAACAATTAATACTCAAGAAGTACCAGGCGAGCAAAGTGCTGCAAGAGATCGAGTCCTGTGGCGAGCGCGGCGATAGAGCAAGACGGTGTCCACCGTGTCCACACTACCCATCTCTGTCTACTGCACGTGAGTCATTAACACCCGACTCCGCTCACTAATGTGACGGTTACAAACGCCTAGCAAAACACACCGTGCAACGCGCATCAACTCGTATACGCTTGTCAATTGCAGGCGTCAGGACTTCAAGAACATAACATATTTTATTTCGATATGTTAAGGCGGACGCCTCCCAAATCTAGCGGTGAACCTTTGCTTCTCCATAGTTCCGAGCCCGATTTGACATCACCAATAACGGAGCAAACATCGGACAGAATTACCATACGGCAAAAGCGCAAACATGATTCCGAACAATCGTCTGAGCTGAAATCTCTCCGTGAGGATATAATGTTATCAATTGCAACTCTGAGAAAAGAACAGCAAGAAAAATTTTGTATAATGGGGTGTAATTTAGACCAAATAAAAGCTCAAAATGTAGAATTGAAAACGACGGTTGAATTCTTGAGTGATAAATATGACGATCTGGTGATTAAATTGGCCCATTTTGAGAAAGAAAAGAAGAGTGCATCTGAGTATATTAGATCTTTAGAGGAAAAAGTCGAGAGCATGGAACGGAACGCAAAATCCTCACATCTAGAAATTCGTAACGTGCCTAAAAAACCCAATGAGTCTAAGGATGACCTTATAAACATTGTCAAACATCTTGGGATCGCTGTTAACACCGAAATACAAGCAAGTGAGATCAGAGATGTGTATCGTTTTAATAGCAATAAAAGACCCCAAACCGATGGGCCAATAACCGCTGAATTTACGTCCACCATAACAAAGGATAAGCTCCTTACAAACATTAAAAGGTATAATCGTGACCACAAGACCAACCGACTTAGCAGCTCACACATTAATATGGCGGGCAATAGTCCTATATTTGTCTCTGAGAGTCTTACCACTACAGCCCGGAAGCTGTTCTATCAGGCACGAGAGTTAACCAAACTAAACGCCTACGCATATCACTGGACATCGCATGGCAAAGTTTTTATAAAAAAAGAGGACGGAGCGCCGGCAAAGAGGATAACACAGGAATCCGACTTTGAAGGTCTGAAACAACAAGCAAAATGACTAGAGACGCTGATTAATTCGCATCAACGTGTCCTAGCTGAAAAGTTGATGTTTAACCTGAAAATTGTTTATCTTTTAAACCCTCTTGTATTTAGGATAGTTTTAATATTTTGTTTATTGTTTTTTGTATTTTTTAACGTGCATGCCAACAAACTAAAATCCAAGTACATTACGTCCCTATATACACAATACACACAATCATTACACATGACAACAACTAATAACAATCACAGTACATTGAATTCATCAAAACATGTTATTTATATACACATTTACATTGATCTTATTGCATTTTCTACTTCATCATTCCTACTCGGTAATGTCACTGCATATCCACTTACTTTGCTTGAGTTACTTGATGTCGCTGTCCCTTGTGTCGCTGTAATCCATTCTTAAAATTCGATCACAATGATAATATAAATATAACGGAACAAGTAGACGCGGCTGATCCAATTGAATGTATATCTATTAGTGATACCAGGCTTTGTCCGAAACTATTCGAAATTGATCTTCTAAATCAAAGTGCAATATCTATAATAAGTATTAACATTAGAAGTATTAATTGTAATTTTGACCTTCTGGTGGCTTTTGTTTCCACACTAAATATCCGTATTGATATTATTGTTCTGTCTGAGTGTTGGACAAATTTGAATAATCCGCCTCCAAATATGAATGATTATAGCAAACATTGGACTGAAACTAGTCTAAATCAAAATGATGGTGTGGTAGTATATGTGCGCACTGATATTGTGGCAAGTGTCTATGAGCCCAAAATTAGTGAAGGAAATTGCCTTGTTGTCACTATTAAGCCTGACTACACAGTAATTTGCTCATATAGGTCACCGAGCTTTAAAAATCCTCATGCTTATCTGGAATCACTAGACAATATTCTCTGTGAATCTAAAACAAAAAACGTCATTTTTACCGGAGATATAAATATCGATATTTTAACCCAAAACGCCTCTAGTGCCACCGAAGAGTATCTGAATCTGATGGCCATGCATGGTCTACGACCAGGCATAGACAAACCAACACGCATCAAGACATGTATTGATCATTTTATGATTAAGTGCTCACATCGCTGGAAAACAGCTGTTTTTGAACAACCTTTGACAGACCATTGTCCGATACTTCTTTATATTAATAGTTCTACAATACAAAAAAAAAGTGTGATGCACGAGAAAATAACAATAGATTATAGTACAATAAAAAATATTCTAACTGACGAGTCTTGGGATAATCTATATAGAACTACTGATGCCAATACTGCAGCGGAAATAGTGACGTCAAGACTGATAAACATCATTGTGAATAATACCAGTATTGCAAAAAAATCAAATAGATACAGACCACTTAAGCCGTGGATAACGAAGGGAATAGTGAAATGTATAAGAAAGAGAGACAGGTTACATAAAGCCGCTGTGAAGACGTCGGACAATGCTCTGCTACAAAATAAGTATCAAAAATATAGGAATACGTGTAACTTTATTATAAAAAGCTTGAAAAAACAATATTATCAAGAAAAGCTTACAATGAGCAAAGGAAACATAAAGAAAACCTGGGAAGTTATAAAAGACATTTGTGACATGAAAAAAAACACAGAACCCAACGTTGAACTTTTGGATATTGACGAGTCACCAATACAGTCTCTGGATAAGGTTAATAACTTTTTTACTGGAATTGGAGAAACACTAGCAAATGAGTTGCTGGTTAGGATGAACACATCTGAACAGGAACTATCGCGAGAAGCTGCTAAAGATACTTCACCACCAAATTCCATGTCTCTCACGCCTACAGATCCATACGAAGTGAGGGGCATTATTCTAGGGCTAAGATCGCACGCCGCACCAGGGTGGGATAGAATTACGACCGAAATTTTAAAACAAAATATTGTCTCCATCACACCACCAATCACATATATGTGCAATCTGAGTCTGGAAACCGGCAAGTTTCCATCTGTATTTAAAAAGGCAGTCGTTTGTCCTATTTTTAAGTCTGGGAACAAAGTTGAGCCAAGTAACTATCGCCCCATATCTATTCTATCAACGCTATCTAAGATCCTAGAAAAAATTGTGAACAAGAGAGTTATTAAATACTTAGAAAATAACAAACTGCTGATTAACTCTCAATTCGGGTTCCGACAGAAGAAATCAACTGAAGATGCAGTCTTAACATTAACTTCAACTCTTTTTTCTTATCTAGACAGGGGGGACAAATGTTTGGGGGTCTTTCTAAACCTCCAAAAAGCATTTGATACCGTTTCTGTCAAAATATTAATAACAAGGTTGGAGAACGTTGGTATAAGGGGGCTGGCTTTGGACTGGTTTAAAGATTACTTAACGGGCAGGTCTCAACGCGTTAGAGTAGCTGGCTATGAAAGTACCGACTCTAGATGCAAGTATGGCGTTCCCCAGGGTAGCACGCTGGGACCTACATTATTCCTCATTTATATTAATAATCTATGCAAGATAGCTGCTACCCTGCCACACTTGGATTTACTAATGTTTGCTGACGACACGGTGCTGATCTTTCATGGTCACACTTGGGACATGGTATTTAAACTGGCTGAAACTGGATTGGCAAGGGTAACCTCCTGGCTGGAGAACAGTCTTCTATCGCTGAACACCAGTAAAACGAAATATGTCTGCTTCAGTAAAACGACTGTAGGAAAACCAGCTGCATCGCACGTTCTGAAAATACATACCTTTCCGTGCAATAGAGGAGAGTTCCACACCGGCTGTGACTGTGCGTCGCTTTCCCAAGTCGCCTCTATAAAGTATTTGGGTGTAACGTTAGATAACCTACTTACCTGGACTGTGCATCTTTCGTTGACTATAGGTAGAATACGAAAATTAGTATATATTTTCAAAAACTTACGGACAGTAGCGAGTGGTAATCTGCTTGTACAAACTTACCGAGCATTGTGCGAATGCATTATTAGGTACTGCATTTGCGCATGGGGAGGTGCGGCAAAAACTCATATAATTGGAGTCGAGCGGGCACAGCGTATGGCTCTCAAAGTACTTTTATACTTACCGTATCGACATCCTACATCCTCAGTGTACGAACTGGCAGGAGTATTATCTGTGAGAAAAATATTTGTGTACGAAATGCTACGAAGGTACCACAGACGAGTTACTCCTAACCTGACCATATCACGAAAGCGCGTAGAACGCTGCCCTGTGCCTCGAACTAGAACAGCATTTGCTAGAAGACACTATAGTTTTCTAGCTCCAAAGACTTATAATAAATGTAACGAAATCCAAAAAATGTACAATATGAATAATAATGAATTAAAAAAAGTTGTATATGAATGGCTAAATACAATGGACTATATTGAAGTAGAAAATCTTTTAAAAACATAATCAATCCACATTCGCGCACTCAACACACAAGTATACACACCACACCCATCACACACACACACACGCACACGCACACGCACACACACACACAACCACACACACACACATGGCAACACGTTTGTTAACTCTTTTTTAATTTATATTTTTTTTCTCTAAAAGCTTAAATTTTATTTTATTTTCAATTTCATTTTATAATTTATTCTGTACGGACGTAAGATAATTGTCATATGATTAAGGGGAAGACACTAACACCTGCAACACAGTTTTTACTAGTGCAGATGTTAGAGAACCCTATATTGTAATTGTTCACTTATGTCAATAAAGAATATTGACATATTATTATTATTATTATTCTCTTTATTCATTTCACTTACATACTAATTTATATTTTTAAATATTTCTTAAAAAACACACACACACACACATTAAAAAAAAAAAAAAAAAACATTTAAAAATATAAAAAGCAGTAGTCCGCCGGTGTCGGGAGCAAGGTCCAAGCTACCGGTGGTCAGGGCTCCAGAGAAAGGAACCTCCTCACAATACGAGCCGTATCGAGGAGTACTGCCTTCTGTATCAGGCCCTTTATCCAACCACGTAACGCCAGCTTCGACAGATGGTCGTCGAAGCTTTTGGCCATCAGGCCATTGGCCGTAACGACAATCGGCACAATGACAGCCGAGTCCACATTCCACATGTCGACAACCTCGTGTGCTAAGTCGAGATACTTGATTTGCTTCTCTTTCTCAGCCTTCACGAGGTTCTCGTCATGCGGGATGGTAACATCGATTATCATTGTGCGGCGCGCTAATCGGTCTATCACCACTATGTCAGGCTTATTGGCAACAATAGTCCTATCAGTGATGATAGACCGATCCCAGTACAACGTGACATGGTCATTTTCGAGAACTGGGTCGGGCACATACTTGTAATACGGTACTTCGGAATCTACAAGTTTGTATTTTAAAGCAAGTTGCTGGTGGATAATCCTGGCCACTTGGTTATGCCTGTGCAAGTACTCGCCGTTAGCAAGACGAGAACAACCAGAGATAATATGCCTGATGGACTCACCCGGACGGTGGCATGCCCGACACACGTCAACCGTCCCGTCCTTCATAATATGCTTCCGGTAGTTGTTCGTCAAGATAACTTCGTCCATAATCGCACAGACAAAACCTTCGGTTTCCCCGAAGAGATCACCGAAACGTAGCCAGGCCACGGACGCTGAGAAATCTACATCGGACCCATAAAGAGCCCGATAGAAGCGCCCGTGAAGCTCCTTGCCTTTCCATACCTCCTTGCGGTCATCTGTAGTAAGTATCACAGGTTTGCGCCAGTTCTCTTTAGCCATGGACAACGGAGTGAGTCCCTTGTCCACTGCGACCACATCTTGGTGCATACCCACATCGGCTTTGAGAAAATATTCTCTGAGACTGCACATCTCACGGTTGTGGAGAGTCTTAGCATTTAAAAAGCCTCGACCTCCACACTTCCGTGGGATGTACAGTCTCATCACCGACGATCGTGGGTGATGCATCCGGTTTGCGGTCAGCAGTGTGCGGACCCTCCTATCCAGGGCGTCGAGTTCGGTTTGAGTCCATTTGAGTATGCCGAAAGTGTACATTAATACCGGCATGACCCAACCGTTGAAGGCGCGCACCTTATTTCCGCCCGACAAAAGGCTGTTTAAAACCTTTTTCAGGCGGCCAAAGAAGCGCTCCCTCAGCGATTGCTTCATGTCAGTACCGTTAATGCCCAACGCCTGCGCCATACCCAAATACTTGTAGGATTCGGTTGAGCTGAGGGATCTAACCTGTATGGAATCCGAGAGTTGAATTCCCTCAGATTCCATAATCTCCCCTTTCTTTACATGCATGACTGCACATTTGTCCACACCAAATTCCATCCTGATGGCACTACTGAAGGTTTCAGTTACCTTTAGTAGCTCCATCAGTCGCAAATTGTTGGGGGCAAAGAGTTTCAGATCATCCATGTAAAGAAGGTGAGATATGGCCTGACCACCTCTTCTCAACCGATAGCCTAGGCCTGAATCCTCCAGCAGTGTGCTTAGAGGATTCAGAGCTAAGCAAAACCAAAGTGGACTCAAACTGTCGCCCTGAAATATTCCCCGTTTAATCCAAACAGGCTCATCACTCCCTTGGATCGGTTGACATCCTGGATAGCGAAGGACTGTTTTCCATTGCCTCATACATGACTCAAGGAAGGTGCGTAGGGTTGCATCTATTTTGTATAACTCCAACACCTTCATGAGCCATGTATGTGGCACAGAATCATAGGCCTTCTTGTAATCTATCCAACATGTCGACAGATCATTATTATTATTATTATTCTCTTTATTCATTTCACTTACATACTAATTTATATTTTTAAATATTTCTTAAAAAAACACACACACATTAAAAAAAAAACATTTAAAAATATAAAAAGCAGTAGTCCGCCGGTGTCGGGAGCAAGGTCCAAGCTACCGGTGGTTAGGGCTCCAGAGAAAGGAACCTCCTCACAATACGAGCCGTATCGAGGAGTACTGCCTTCTGTATCAGGCCCTTTATCCAACCGCGTAACGCCAGCTTCGACAGATGGTCGTCGAAGCTTTTGGCCATCAGGCCATTGGCCGTAATGACAATCGGCACAATGACAGCCGAGTCCACATTCCACATGTCGACAACCTCGTGTGCTAAGTCGAGATACTTGATTTGCTTCTCTTTCTCAGCCTTCACGAGGTTCTCGTCATGCGGGATGGTAACATCGATTATCATTGTGCGGCGCGCTAATCGGTCTATCACCACTATGTCAGGCTTATTGGCAACAATAGTCCTATCAGTGATGATAGACCGATCCCAGTACAACGTGACATGGTCATTTTCGAGAACTGGGTCGGGCACATACTTGTAATACGGTACTTCGGAATCTACAAGTTTGTATTTTAAAGCAAGTTGCTGGTGGATAATCCTGGCCACTTGGTTATGCCTGTGCAAGTACTCGCCGTTAGCAAGACGAGAACAACCAGAGATAATATGTCTGATGGACTCACCCGGACGGTGGCATGCCCGACACACGTCAACCGTCCCGTCCTTCATAATATGCTTCCGGTAGTTGTTCGTCAAGATAACTTCGTCCATAATCGCACAGACAAAACCTTCGGTTTCCCCGAAGAGATCACCGAAACGTAGCCAGGCCACGGACGCTGAGAAATCTACATCGGACCCATAAAGAGCCCGATAGAAGCGCCCGTGAAGCTCCTTGCCTTTCCATACCTCCTTGCGGTCATCTGTAGTAAGTATCACAGGTTTGCGCCAGTTCTCTTTAGCCATGGACAACGGAGTGAGTCCCTTGTCCACTGCGACCACATCTCGGTGCATACCCACATCGGCTTTGAGAAAATATTCTCTGAGACTGCACATCTTCACATTCATTGTGGAGAGTCTTAGCATTTAAAAAGCCTCGACCTCCACACTTCCGTGGGATGTACAGTCTCATCACCGACGATCGTGGGTGATGCATCCGGTTTGCGGTCAGCAGTGTGCGGACCCTCCTATCCAGGGCATCGAGTTCGGTTTGAGTCCATTTGAGTATGCCGAAAGTGTACATTAATACCGGCATGACCCAACCGTTGAAGGCGCGCACCTTATTTCCACCCGACAAAAGGCTGTTTAAAACCTTTTTCAGGCAGCCAAAGAAGCGCTCCCTCAGCGATTGCTTCATGTCAGTACCGTTAATGCCCAACGCCTCCGACATACCCAAATACTTGTAGGATTCGGTTGAGCTGAGGGATCTAACCTGTATGGAATCCGAGAGTTGAATTCCCTCAGATTCCATAATCTCCCCTTTCTTTACATGCATGACTGCACATTTGTCCACACCAAATTCCATCCTGATGGCACTACTGAAGGTTTCAGTTACCTTTAGTAGCTCCATCAGTCGCAAATTGTTGGGGGCAAAGAGTTTCAGATCATCCATGTAAAGAAGGTGAGATATGGCCTGACCACCTCTTCTCAACCGATAGCCTAGGCCTGAATCCTCCAGCAGTGTGCTTAGAGGATTCAGAGCTAAGCAAAACCAAAGTGGACTCAAACTGTCGCCCTGAAATATTCCCCGTTTAATCCAAACAGGCTCATCACTCCCTTGGATCGGTTGACATCCTGGATAGCGAAGGACTGTTTTCCATTGCCTCATACATGATTCAAGGAAGGTGCGTAGGGTTGCATCTATTTTGTACAACTCCAACACCTTCATGAGCCATGTATGTGGCACAGAATCATAGGCCTTCTTGTAATCTATCCAACATGTCGACAGATCCTTGCGGGATCGACGAACCTGTTGGCTTATGGCCATGTCTATGAGGAGTAGCTCCTTAGTACCGCGGGACCCCTTCCTACATCCATTCTGAGAGGCGGACATAATTGAGTTACTCTCAATGTGCTCATTAATTTTCGCTCTCAGGATAGATGTAAGAAGTTTATAGACCGTCGACAAACAAGTAATCGGTCTATAATTCTTGGGTTCCGCGGGACTACCTGTCTTATGGAGCAGGTGGGTAATGCCAGTTGTTAGAAACTGTGGTAGCGACCCAGACTCTAAGGATGACTGGAATTGAGATGCCAGGAGCGCGTGTGAGCTGCTATACCACTTCAGCCAGAAGTTGTGCAGTCCGTCCGGTCCAGGAGATTTCCAATTCGGTAACGGACGGACTGCTTTGGCTATATCCAGTGTGGTTATAGTAATTTTTTCCATTTGTGGTATAGCTTCGCACACGCGCTCGACATCGCGCATCCAGCCACCCTCAGCGTGACAGATGGGCACCGACCAGATGCTGCGCCAGAATGTACTCGTGGCGACATCATCCGGGCGGTAAACGTCTGTCACACTTTGTTCAGGTCGCTCCCAAGCTCTGTATACCCACCTCTCATCGCTCTGGAACATGCGGTTTTGCGAGTATCGGTCAACCCGCCGCTTATACCGCCGAATACGGTTTGCCCATGCACAAACTTTCTGCTTCAGGAAGTCGATGCGCTCTGTGACACGGAACGTGTATTCTCGGGAGCTGATTCCAGTCCCCGAAAACGCCCGCCTCACAAAGCGCATCACACGTGGTCGTGTGTTGCCCTCCCTGAAGCAGTATAGTTTGCCGATGAGTGCCCTAGCCTCATCGATACGCCGCTCGATCCTGCACTGCCAGGCTGGTGCAGCAGGCTTCGGTCGTATAGCTTCGTCACAACTAGGAAACTTTACGTTTGCTATACGACATGCCGCAACAGCCCCGCAAAACAGGATTGAGTGCGTATCAACGAGGCTCTCGCTGCTTTCAAAGATGTTCTGCAGCAGCGAGTCCAAAGCACACACCAACGCCCTATTCTTTTTGTGCATAGGTAAACGTGGTAGTCGGGGCCTAAGTTCGGTCGGTGTCAATCTATACTCGCGAAGCGCATCCTCCAGTGCGCTCCTCAGTCTATCGTTGCACTGGCTACTTACCGTGACAACCCTATCATCTACCTCATCACTACCGTTGTTGGGCCGCGGTGTGATTGCGCCACTGGCTGGCGCCTGTACCACGGTCTGTGTTGGGGTCGAGATGATAAGGTTGCTCAGTACCTCTGAGCGCAGCCTTTCAAGTGCGGCATCGTCCAACCTGCAATTATGTTGGATGACCCGCACCTGATCCGACAATCGTTGGGCCGAGACGTTCACAGTTGGTTCCAGGTCCTGAAACAGAGACAGCATCCTGACACGATACGCAGTGAGGTTAGTTCCCCCCTCTGTAGACCCGTAATATGCGCGCATGACGTTCTCGTTCATGGACTGAGTCCATCGCATGCGCTGCACACAACCACCGGCAGCGGGGACCCGGCTCAGGGCCGGTTGGCCCCTAGATCCCAAGCTTCTCGGTGGCCGGCCTCTCCCCTGCCGACGCACAGGTGTTGGCGACGTCGGCGGGGAGAAATACTCGTCGCTCGAGCTCGACGCAACTGCAACCACCGGTGACACTTGTGATCCGATGTCCGGCGTTGGCGAGGCGGAGCTGAGCGACGAGCCCGGGGGTGGAGGATGTGCGCGTCGGGCAGCTGCTCTTGTTATCATACTCCAAGTTTCATTCCATCATTCCTCGTAGTACGTACGTTAAACGTAGGTATCTAGGTAGTCATAGTCATTCAATTTTCATAATGACATATGTCATCAGTCTGTACTGCATATTTTCTTCTATTGTGGCCATTTTATTGGCTTTATGATGTAATAAAGTTTGTATTGTAAATAATCTGTTTGTTTTTGGAGGTTTTGGGCGAAAGAAATGTGCATAAATACAATCAAAAACTGTTATTTTAAATTTAAATTAGCTTGTACGGAAATAAAACTTGTGTTGACATCGGGAGTTGCCAGTTATTATTATTATTATTATTGTTACCTACCGGATGAACTTATACATACTGTGGTTGTTCCGGTCATAAAAAACAAGACCGGGGATGTCTCAGACCTGGCAAACTACAGACCCATCTCGCTAGCTACTGTGATAGCAAAAGTGCTGGACAGTCTGCTTGACAAACACCTGGATAGGCACATAGAACTTCATGATGCTCAATTTGGTTTTAGACCTGGCCATTCGACTGAGAGTGCCATCCTGTGCCTCAAGCAGACTGTGCAGTATTATACAGCCACAGGACGTGTATGGGTTGGATTTCGGGGTGAAGCAAGGGGGGGGTTAACTTCGCCTCGTCTCTTTAACTTATACATGAACGAGCTGATCGGCGAGCTCAGCAGAACCAGCATAGGGTGCCATATAGATGGACAGTGCGTCAATAATATCAGCTACGCGGATGACATGGTCCTGCTGAGCCCGTCGATCAGTGCCATGCGCAGACTGCTGGATATTTGTGAAAAGTATGCACGAACCCACGGACTCAGATATAATGTGAGGAAGAGTGAAGTGATGGTGTTTAAGGCTGGTAACAAATCATTCGCTAATGTGCCTCCCTTGTATCTTTGCGGTGCCAGCTTAAACAGAGTGTCTAATTTTAAATATCTGGGTCACTGGGTCTCAGAGGATATGTGTGACAACACTGATTTAGAGAGGGAGCGCAGGGCGCTGTCTGTGCGCTGTAACATGCTGGCCCGCAGGTTTGCACGATGTACCGAGCAAGTCAAAGTGACATTATTTAAAGCCTTCTGTCAATCTTTTTACACCTGCAGCCTGTGGACTAAGTACACACAGCGTACATATAGTGCTCTGCGAGTACAATATAATAACGCGTTCAGGGTGCTGTTCGGTTCAATGTTTGCGGTGGAAAGCGTGGATGGTTTTCATGCCATCATGCGGAAGCGCTGTGCATCTGTCATGAAGCGCATGCGGGCCAGCTCGAACAGCCTTCTGAGCGTGTTCGTGGGCCGATGGGACTCGCCGATGTGGCGGCACTGGATGCGACTACACACTGAGGGTGGTCGCGTCCAGGGCTTGGCATGATCTAGTGTTCCTGTGCAGTGCCTCTTTGTGATTATGTTTTTCTTTCTGTGGTTTATGTATGTACTAACAATAGCTTTATAAGGTATTTTGTGTTACTAACAGTATATGGTCTATGTCTGAAATAAATGGTCTTATTATTATTATTATTATTAAGTATAACAAACATCTTGCGTTCAACTCTGCGACCAACATTTCTTATCGTCTAAATAGTCATTGATAGAATAGTATGCCTTCTATTAGAACAAAGGTTAGATTTAACTCTAGTTTTAAATGCATTAAAAGGCAAGGCAAGAAAAGAAAGGGGTAGTTTATTGTAAACACGGATTCCGAGCCCCACAAACGAGCCCTGGATCTTACGGAGACGGTGGGAAGGAGCATGTAGTTTGTGCTTGTTTCTGGTGTTGAAATTGTGGATATCGCTGGTTTTAGTATATAAATGTATATTTTGCCTAATATATAAAATGTTTGTAAAAATGAATTGAGATGCCACCGTGATGATACCAATCTCTTTAAAAAGTTCTCTTAATGAAACCCTTGACCCTAGCTGGTATATTGCTTGTACAGCACGCTTTTGCAAAACGAATATATTCTGTATGTCAGCAGCCCTACCCCACAGCAGGATACCACATATATATATTTCCACTTTTTAGTGGTGATACCCCACAACTTAGTGACATTATACCCATAATGAGTGGTCGTACTATTTGCCGTTAAGGCGTTATTTTGTGTTCCTTTTCAGTCCAAGTCTTGACCAGCTCATGGTCAAGTAAATAT
Source organism: Mamestra brassicae (assembly GCA_905163435.1). NCBI lineage: Eukaryota > Metazoa > Arthropoda > Insecta > Lepidoptera > Noctuidae > Mamestra > Mamestra brassicae. The sequence goes on along the minus strand of LR990999.1, from coordinate 187,344 downwards.
CTACATTGTTTTAGTACTTGATTTGATTAATTTTAAGTTGAGGAGGTCACTGGTTTATCTTTGAAGTTCACCGTCCAATGCAAATGCAATATAGCTATAACTAAACCCAACGCAAAAAGAATCATCAAGATTGGTTTATAAACAATAAAGTTATGCCCTAATAGATAACCTCCAATAACAAGTTAATTCAGATTTACCTGTTTGCATCTGCGTACCTAAGTAAGATCATGAAAATAGGTTTAAAAAACAAAACATAAAAATAATTAAAAAATTCTTAACTTACGTTGTCGTATTTTTTGAAAATTGAGATCTTTAAATCAACTTATACTTAAAAGAAATATAAAGTAAATAAGACAAGAATCACTTTTTCAAAAAAGATCGCTCTTCTTGATAATGTGTTCTCAAACATATTATCTGAGAGCGAACTTCGTAGGCGGTTACAAAAGTACCCGGCACACGAAAATACTCTTTCACTCTCAACACTTGTAGGAAGAACACCTAAAATATAATTGTATTGCGCTGCACTAGCGCCGCTGACTGGTTGGCGAAATGGCGAACGAACGAAACGCAAGCGTCGATGGCGGCGATTTCAATTTAAACTTCGCGCGCGGTACGGTTCATTTCGCAAGAGAGAACAAATATCCAAATTTTATTATTGTGGTAACTTATCTTACAAATAATTATATGAGTATCGGATTGCGATATTTACTTCAGTTCCGGAATTGCAATATTGCAAAAAAAACATCCGAAATTCCGGAGTTACGAAATCTCGGAATTCCATCATCAGCTCAGCAAGATAAGATGTTGATTACTAGGCACAATTTTATTATCTGAATTGCGTTAATAAGAATATGAAAAACATTGTATGTGCCTTTAAAATTTGAAGGTGTCCCTCGACTTCCCTGGGATCCCATCATCAAATTCTGACTTGGTGCCAATATGACCGCCTCAGGAGTATAGGGTTTCGAATAAAAAAAATATCAAAATCCATTCATAATTGACGGAATGATCGCATAACAAACATACAAAAAAAAAACAACAATTGGATTGAGAACCTCCTCCTGAAGTCGATTAATGAATAAGTCTTGATTGTTTGATTGGTTCTGTCGTTCAAAGTTGGTCGAAAAAAGTTGTTTTGTTTAGGTAAATTGGTGTTGGTTTGGCCTTCGGTTTGAAGTACGAAGTAAAGATTCTACTTGAATTTGGATCACGTACCTAGTTTTATTTACTTTGTAGTTTGAATAGTGTCATTCGTTCGAAAGTTTGTCTTTGCTTTGAAGTACGAAGTACAGATTCATGAGGAAGGCCATACGGGAATGGGAAAAAACGGGATATGCGCGTAGAAAGTCGCTGGCAAAAGCCAGTATATTATATAATTACAAAATCTCTAATATTTACAAGATATAACAACTGACTCTATAATTTTATTTGATATAATGATCAGTTAATATTATAAACGATTGATATAATTTGAAAATAACTATTTTTTATAAGCACAAAAAAGCTAAAAAAAACCTATCAAATAACTTTACATGATATGAGACGCCCCAACGCACCGTACTTCAGATAAACCTCAAAACACTAACGTTGCTTCTGCATCGTCTCCGGCGCTGCACAAAGCACCCATGCTCACCTCCGCAGTTGCGGCTTGCTCAGCTGCTAAGGTTCGCACGGGCGCTTAGCTAGTTTTGATCAAGCATCTTTGCCTCTCTGAAGTTAGGAGTTTATGACGACCGCGCAGGTGCAATCGTGTAAAAATAATTTTGTTTCAAACGTATCATATTATGTATGTTCTTGAATAGTGTTTTTTTTACTCACTTGAATAAAGTTGTAGAAGCAGTTTGTGATTGTAAGATAAGTAAGTAAGTAGAAATGCATAAAGAGGTAATAAGTATAGGTAATTGAAAGTGAGGGATTGTGTTCGCACCAAATAAATGAAAGCTAAATTTAAAGGGACATGCACTCACATGAAGTATAGCCAGCTAACTCGTTGTCGCAGGACGAAGGTGGCATTAACCCGAACTAGTTCAATATAAAGTTTATTACAATATAAAGTCTTTTTGTATTTACTCAGTCACTATCGCTCAAAATTTCCGAAACTCCTTCCATAAATAAATTTGTGGGGCCATTAAACAGGCACAAAAACAACTACTTAATTAAAAATAATAACAATGTGTAACACTTATTGAGCAAGCGAGACACGAGTAAGCATTGAACATACCTATACGAGCGACTGAGACGCCACTACACGTGCCTGCTTCCGCGAGACCGCGCATGCGCGGTGTTATGAACTTCACATTGGCAAAGTTTTTTGATGCGTACTATACGTAAGGGTGAAGGGGTTGGACTTCCCGCAGTGTCGGAGATGTTGCAGAAGCAACTTTAGTTGCTCTCTCCGGGGTTGCTCTCCCTTCGCGCCTCCAGTTTTTAAATACACTCTAGGAGTTGTAGCCAAAAGACTAGGTACGTGAAGTTGGGGTGCAATTTGGTTTTGGAACAAATTCGACCTCAAATTCAAAAGTGCATTATAGAAAATGTTAAAGTATCAAAATATATTTTAAACGATAGACCTAATGATTTTCGATTAAATAAACGTTATACGAAATAAGTTTTAGAGTATATAAATGTTAAGTAGGTATATGTAAAGAAATTATACCAACAGTTGATATATCTCACGTTTATTACATCATGTAAATGTTATTGAAATGAAAATATACCAAATCACTAATAGTATAAAACAAAGTCGCTTCCCGCTGTCAGTCTGTCCCTATGTATGGTTAGATCTTTAAAACTACGCAACGGATTTTGATGCGGTTATATACATGCATAAAATAGTAGAGAAACACTGATAATTAAGAGGATAATTAGGAGAGATTTCTAATGTGATGTCGTAAATAAACACATTTTTTGCGCTTACATTGCAAACGCTGACTGAACTCTACGAGATAGATCAAAATAATGTACCTACCTACCTAAAGTATTGTACACCTTTAAAAGGTCTACACAAAAGTCCGCGATGTCTATCTCTTAGGGATAACCCACATGGCTCGCTGTCCGATCATTAACAGGCCCGGGTCTATGGCGCGTTGTGTTTCACGCGCGCTTCAAAGAGATGTCAGCATAGAAGACGGGGCCCGCTAAGGCCAGAGCCTGCCAGGGTTGCGGAATTGGTTCGAAAGAATCACCGCGGCCCTGGAAAGCAAAGGGCTTTAGAAGGAACACGGATGGGTTTTAGTCAGTAAGAGTCTGACACGCCTTTCCGCTCCACCCAGAGCGGGTGAAGTCATTTGATGATTTACCATACCTAAAAACAAGCACCGCAACTATTCACCCCGCTCACCCCGTCAGGGGTTGATTATGTAAAAATGTTTAGATCTGATTCAATTATCACACTTTTAGTTGGTTCATACCAATTTCTACGTAAATTCAAGCAGCGTTTAGTTCTGTCCTAAAAAATTTCTTCACCCCTTTTCGTCCCTTTTGGAGTTTATTTTCGAAAAATCCAAACATTTTTAGTTCCTTTTCTTATCGAAATCATGAATATGGTGTTTCAACTTCATCAAAGCATTAAGGTTCTACCAGTTCGTTCAAACCGGAACATTTTTCTTACTTAGAAAATTCAAAATTCAAAAGTCATTTATTCAAATTAGGCTGAGTGCCAGCACTTTTTGAACGACAAAGTTCTACATAAAGACAGTCCCCGAAAACGCCCGCCCGTTACCACTTCCTAGTAATCGTAGCTGGGAAGAAGTGGCGCAAAAAACTCCGCAGCAACACCACCCCAGCACTAGAGCATTTTAATGCCCGACGTTACTTTTAAACAAAAGGTCCGATCTGAATAATTAAAAGTGTAATTTACATATCAACCTTAATTATCAAACTAAAAGGATAAGGATTAATATCATGATACCAAAATCACCACTCCTCCATTCCACCCGAAGTTTGATTGAATAATTTAAACAAGAAGCGGTAATTCTGACTTTTAACCATAATAGTATAAGACATATACTCTTGCGAACTTTTTTATAGGTTTTTATTTTTTATGTAAGTATCATCAATAGTTTTCTCAGCGCACGCCAAATAATGAATTTATTTACTACTACTTTGGGTTACATTATTTTCGTGGATATCATTACTTTTTTCGAAAATAAAATAATATATGGCCTATGTTTAAAGTTAATGGTGAAAGAACTTTTAAAATAGTTAGAGTAGTTTTTGAGCTAAATCGTAACAAACAAACAAACAAATATTTCCTCTTTATTAATAGATTAGAAAATAATAAGTGATTAAAGCAATTATAATGAAGAAAATTTAGTTTGTATATCCCTCATAATATCATACTAATATAATAAAGCTGAAGAGTTTGTTTGTTTGTTTGTTTCAACGCTTTTATCTCTGGAACTACCACATTCAAGAGTAAGGCTCAAAGCTATAATTACGGGAACATGAAAAACACGGGATATTTGAAAAAGTCTAACCACCATCCCTCTCGTCGCGGCCGTAAGACAGACAGCGATGAGGGGTTTGGCGATCTACGCCGTAGTGTAGGTACTTACAGCGATTTGAGGAGGGAGCAATAACTTCCTAGTCGCCACCCGGTGGCAACTTCGGGAATTTTACATCGGGAATTTTATGCTCGATTGCCACCGGGTGGCTATCCAGGGCGACTGGGAATAATAATAATAATAATAATTTGGGATGGGCACGAACATACGCCCAGCCTCCACCGCACTCATCGACGGCTCAGTGCATAGTCGTCGTCCATGAAGTACAACAACCAGCGAAACAAGTATGAGCTGCCCCCCCTAGCTCAAATTCTGGGTACGCCCTTGTCTGAGCATATAATGAACAGGATAAAAAGCACTTTTAGACCATATGGGTGTCATTGCTATTGGTTGCTCAATCTTTTTCAACTCATCTAATAATGTCTGATTTCACTCATTCACCTGCATATTCCAAAACTAGGGCACAACTGCCCTTAGCTTTATATACATACAATAAAGTAAATGCTGCACGACATTGCTGCTGGTTTCTTAGATCTTCTTAATTCTTGTTTTTTTTTCGCAGTTATAAATTAACTCCAATATTTCAGAACTGGGATAAAATCGATTGTAGCTTTCATAACGTAAAATATAGTACTTATGAAAGCCTTTCAGTAAGTGTTATCTTTAGGTATTGCTGTCGGTTATGCAGTTCGCTCTTTTTTTTTTTTTTTGATGTCGAGGGGAAATCCTCATGGAAATCCTCCACCCTGGGGCGGGTGGAGGGGTCTGTCAGACTCTTACTGACTAAAACCACCCCTGGTGTTCCATCTCCCACCTACGCCGGGGATCTCGGGAACAGATGCGACTTCCGCAATCCCCGGCTGGTGCCGCCACTGCGGGCCACCTCGCGTCGGCGAGAGGAGTGAGGTGTTTGACTCCCCTCGCTACGTCAAAGAGGGGCGCATGGGAACACCACGCGCTGCCACCTCGGGTCCGGATGAATGGGGGGCGACGGACATCCCCAAGTCAGCCGCCCCTGGACCCAGTTAGGGGGGCCGGAAGAGGGCGACGACGCCCGATGCGCCTGCTGCGGGCCGGGAGAGCGGTCGAGATCTCCCTATCTCTTTCCGCAGCCTCCTTCTGCGCGATAACTGTCTCGCAGCATGGACTACGGCCGGCAGCGAGAGGTCACCGACTACCACAGAGATGATGGCACGGGCGGCTCCTCCCAAGCGGCACACTCTGCCAGCGTATGCCGCGCCGTGTCCTCCCGACAGTCGACGCAGTGGTGACATCGAGCGTCCGGCTCCCTGCCTATGCGACACAGGAACCTCCCGAAGCAGCCATGCCCCGAGAGGACCTGCGTCGCACGAAACGACAGGGAGCCGTGCCTTCTCCCGAGCCAGAGGTTTTTTTTAATTTTTATTTTTGAGTAGATTGAATGAAAGGTAAATTGCGGTTTACGATACTTATTAAAAAAAACTTTTTCTTTTTTCGTTCAAACCAATTTTCGGTGGAAGTTTGCACAAGTATGGTAATGTACATCATATATTTTTTTTAGTGTTATCATTCTCTTATTTTAAAAGTTACGGAGGGTAGTGGTAAAATGTGTCCTTCCCGCCCCCCCCCCCCCCGGGGGGGCGGGAAGGACACATTTTACCACTTTGGAAGTGTCTCTGGCGCAAAGTTCAGTTTAGAAAAAAATGATATTAGAAACCTCAATATCATTTTTGAAGACCTATCCATAGATACCCTACACGTATGGGTTTGATGAAAAACATTTTTTCAGTTTCAGTTCTAAGTATAGGGAATCCCCAAAATTCATTGTTTTTTTTCTATTTTTGAGTGAAAATCTTAATGCGATTAGAATAGAATAGAATAGTTCTCTATTTACTTTGAAAGTAGTTCATAAAAATAAGTTGTTCAATTATATTATAGGATCCATGTACATTCTGCCTAAATATAGCATGCAAATGAAATACACGGTAGAGAATAATAAAGACGACTACTACTACATTACAAAAACTCATCAATTAAGAAAGCCTACACAGAATAATAAAATTTGTTTACTAGTAATACTGTGAACGTTTTTTAAATTTTTGCAACGGTAAGTTTTTAATTTGGTCAGGTATTTTATTAAAGATAACAGAAGCCATGCAAATCACATTTCTTTTTAATAAACTAGTTATTCTGGTATTGAGATCTCATAGCCGTACTTCGTTTTCTAGTTTCTATTAAAGTTGCAAAGAGGCATCGGTTTGTTATTACAAATATTGCTAATTCAAGGATGGCATGGGAAGGTTAACAATTTATGAGACTTAAATATAGGTACACAACTGTCTGTCACTTTAAGACCAAATATAGTTCTCAGGCAGCGCTTTTGGGCTTTGAAAATGCTTTCTCGTTCACTACAGTGACCCTAAAATATTATACCAAATCTTAAGGTGGAAATCACTAGACCATGGTAAGCCACTAATGTAGTCGGTAAATTTTCTTGTTTTGCTAGATTATGCAACATAAACGCGGCTGTGCTTAAACGTTTACATATACATATCTTCTGCTTGCGGCTTCCAAGTTAACTGGCTGTCAATTATGATTCCTAAAAATTTTGTACTGTCTACTTGTCTATACTTTGACCATTGTAGATTATATCCAAGTCGCCTGCAGATATTCGTTGGTAAAAGTGCATGATTTTAGTTTTTTGGAGATAAATAGCTAAATTATTATTGCGGTTCACAGAATACATCTACTTACCAAGTTTCAACGAAACTAAAAAGTGGCTGTGACATACGGACGGACAGACAGACAGACATGACGAATACATAAGGGTTCCGTTTTTTCCCATTTGGTTACGGAACCCTAAAAAGGGCCCCCATACAAGAAACATGTTTTTTTCGGCTTATGGTACGCATCCCTTCGTGTGCAAGTCCAATTTGCACTTGGCCGGTTTTTATGTTTCGAATAGACCCCAAATAGGCCCGAGGACGAGGACGCTGTGCCGCCCCGGGCGTCGCGCGTCGGCTCGCCTAGCTAGCTATGACCGCAGCTCGTCGTCTCAGTATGCTTTGTTAGTGTGATACCTGACGCGCGGCTGGTCGTCATGCAGCAGCGGCAGCTGGTCGTCGTCGCGCGCGGCGGCGTGGCACTCGCAGCGGCAGTGCTCGGGCTCCACGTAGCTGAACACCACGCCGCCCGCGCCCGCGCCCGCCGCCACGCCAGCTGCCGCCGGCAGCGTCTGGATGCGCTTCGGCTGTTTCCTCCGCTCCGGTACCTCCTCGAAGTCTATCCAATCGGTTTTCGGTCGCGAGTCGAAACCTGATGTGATAACGGGAAGAATATCTATTTTAGTTACTTGAAACTTTATTAGATACGGGTAACTTTGTGTACGGGTGTACGGGTAACTTTATTAGATTTATACTACGAGTACCACAAGGTAGTAGAGTCACTTTAAATTATTTGAGCTGTAAATGATGACGTTCAAAAGTGCTGTTTAATGTCCTAATTGAAATAAACACTCTGACTTTATTATAAATGCGAAAGTTTGAATGGATGTTTATTACTAATCGTAATGAACGGCTGAACGGATCTGGATGGGCACAGAGATGGACTATAGCCTGGAATAGCACGTCGGTATGCCTATATATCTTTTTATCCCGGGAGTAGGTATATATTCCTTTGGAATCATATGAGACGTCACTCGGCCAGTCGGTGCTTGCGCGTCAGGGGACGGGTTACCTCCTTCCCTCAAATATGGCGGCTGATCGTTATGAATAGAATATAATAATAATAGTATTAATTCAGTTTTTTTTTTTTGCTTAACATAATGTTTCCTTAACTCTAGTCTGTTTGCCCTTTGGCAAAGGCCTCTCCCAATAGAAGAATAGAATAGAATAGAAAACATTTATTCGGCACAGACACAAAACATACAGCAACAAAGACAGAAACACAGACAGAAACACAGACATAATACAGTAGTAGCAGGCGCAGAATTTCGCTGAGCGTGCCCATACCGAAAGGGTTATCATCTCAGCATTTGCTGGGCGTCAGACACCCAGCGCTGCGTTTTCAGTGTGCACCCTGCAGTGACACACAGACGAAGGTAAATACAATATATCATCTAAATTTCTAATTAAATGCGCACCTTCCATTGCTCTACCCATCTCAATTTTGGTTTCTAAGTCTTTGACTCAAGGTGTTGTCACCAAAGTATGGAAATCTGTGCGTGTATTACAGCCGTATATAAGAAGGGGTCTAAAACCGAGATTACTTATTTAAGGCCTAAATCCAAGTTGTGCATTATAGCTAAAATATTTAAACAGTTATATCCCGCCCTTGCTAGCTCGCTCAGCTCCTTTCAGCACGGAAGGACGTTAAAGGACGGTCTACCACTTCTAATCGCCAAATTGAAATGGGGCTTTGGAACATACTCCTCCAAACAAAAAATAATCATCCAAATCGGTTGACAATTGGCAAAAAACAATCGCTGAACAAACATTTTCCTGGGATCCCAGCATCAGATCCTGACTTATACCATCCATTGTCAGCTCAGCAAGATGAAATGTTCAAAATCAAAATCAAAAATCATTTATTCAAATTAGGCTGAGTGCCAGCACTTTTTGAACGTCAAAGTTCTACATAAAGACAGTCCCCCAAAACGCCCGCCCGTCACCACTTCCTAGTGTTTTAGCCGGGAAGAAGTGGCGCAACAAACTCCCCAGCAACACATCTGTCTGTTAAGTTATAAAAACTTGAATTTATACAGCAGTATGCAAATTTTACAAAACATGACACCGAAAATTATATGTCTATTAGACATATAATTTTCGGTGTCATGTTTTGTAAAATTTGCATTATATAAATCAAATTTTATGACACTTTATGATAAATTAATTGACACTTGTTAGCTAGCACACTCCATTATGCCATCAAAAAAAAAAAACAAACTCAACCATTAACAAGTAAATCAAACTAATTAAGCCTTCAGGCATAAATGGTGTGCCCGCTTACATGTGCAATGGTATAATCTAACAACAGGATTGTGACTGGAACCACAAGTGATGAACTAGAGCCAACGTAGTTATTATTATAAACTGTAGGTTTATCGTCATAACAATAATAAAAAATAAAAAAAACCATGACCAGCAAGGCGACCAGCCACCACAAGCAGCATCCGTTCACGAGCATAATGCAAAGATCAGCCATTACCCCCCTCGCCATGTTTGAGGGAAGGAGGTAACTTAACCTCCGACGCTACCGCAAGCAGTGACATCCAAGGGAGCATGACGAACTTGCTGCCGGTTGTTCAGTCAAGAATAATATAAAACAGCTATAAGACAATACTAGTTCATCATTATGTTGCAATACAACTCATTAAAAAACAATTGAAATGACTAGATTATGTCAAAAAAAAAAAAAATGTAAAAAATATAAAATATAAATAAATAAAGATAATATAAAAAATAATAAATATAAAAAATGAAATGTTAATTAGCAGGCACAATTATCTGATTTGCTTTCGAAAGTATATGAAAAACATTAAATGTACCTTTAAAATTTGAGGGTTGCTCTCGATTTCCCTAGGATCACATCATCAAATTCTGACTTGGTGCCAATGGGACCACCTCAGAAGTGGACCATCAAAATCAATTCATAATTGACGGAATGATCGCATAACAAACATACAAAAAAAAAAACATTCCGAGTCCGAGATTCGCACCGGCGCCAGTGCAAGCGCAGTCATCTGCTGCTCCTCTCAGTGAACACGGTATGACACAGACACAGATGTGACCGCGCGGATGGCCGTACCTAAACACGGGTCATGCTGGCTGCCACCGCACGCGGCGCTCTCGGTTACGCAGAGTACCATTACCTGATAAATAACGCTAGCTGGAACCATCACACGTTCGAAATGGTATGTGCGACGGTATTAAGACAAAATATTTTTCTCTTTTTGTGTTGTGTTGCGTACATTCCACCAAAAACTATTGAAAGGGAATATATGTATAATGTTCCATTTACTGGAGCAGTTATGTGTTAACTATGACATAGTTGTTTTAGTGGCTGCTTCAAATATCTATTCAACAAATTAAGATGTACAATGTTATTATGAATATTTTGTCACCTTCTGTGGGTTCCGCCAATGTTATAATAACATTCGGAATTGTAACAATCGTTCTCTAGATTTAGTCCTTACTACTTTGCCCGAAGACGATATTGTCGTAAGCGAGGAACGTAAGGAGCTTTTATTTTGTATAGACCCACAGCTTCCGCCACTGCGAATAAGTATAAGTCGTGCCCGAGTCCCTTCCATCCCTGGCGGCCCGGTACCGCAGGCATCTACCTCCCTACCGCGATGGAATTATAGCAAGGTGGACTTCCACTCGTTATACTTAGCACTTGTCTACCCCTGGGTAGACTGGAGCGCCCTATATGAAACGAGTAATGCCGACGAAGCATATAAGATTTTTTATGACATATTTTACAGGATTTTAGATGGTAGCACTCCAAGAAAGAGCTTCAGGCGTGATTGCTCTCGTTATCATTACCTAGAATGGTTCACTGCTGACATAATTAGTCATATTAAATAGAAGGCTTTTTGGCATAAGTCTTTTAAGAAAAGGTCGGACTGAGACTATATTAACTTTTCTTACCTTCGTTCTGTTGTCAAAGTTATGCGGTACTGATCCGCATACCGAGAATATCAAAACCGTATTGAGCAACAATTTGTAAAAGAACCGAGTCTTTGTGGGGTTTCATTGGGAGCAAGCGTTCGAAATGTAGCCAAGTAAAGATAAAGTCAAAGCATTTATTTCAAATAAACCATTATCAGGTACTTTTGAATTGTCAAAGTCAGTCCGTCAAAAACATGAAGCTATTTGCACGTTCGCAAGCGTAGATCTCTATGGAGAAGAACGTGCAAGAAACTCCACGGACACTCTTTTAAATCATTTTATGTTTACAAAAATCCTGGTTACATACACCTTGTTGCTTCTATATATGAGAACAATGTAAAGAAAGAAAAAAAACAATTTATAATATGAAATATTAAAATGAGCCAGTGGCAACCAAGGGATGACCAGTCTCCACTGACGGCGCCCGTTCACGAACATGACGCGTGCATCAGCACCATTCAGCTCAACCATTTTGAAGGGAACTGAATGATCCGATACACGCGCCACCATCAGCGAGACATTGGAGTGAGCATGACACACCCTCAACTGCCCCTGCTATTTCATGTCAAACAAGGAAACTATCTATTAACATAATGGTCCAGGGTTCTCACATTTACAGAACTTGAAATAAAAATTGCTTCTAAATTATATAAAACTATGAATATCAATCTGAAAAGACAGAAAAAGAAAAGTTTATTCCAAACATAATATAAGATTATGCGGAATAGTATTATTATTAGACATAAAAGAGGGTGAGCATCTCTTCCAAATAAAAAACCTAACTAGTGGAACCAAGCGGCTGAGGCTGTGGAGCAGGACCGGCATTTAGCCAAGCATTTTTATCAAGGATATAATCTTCCAATTTATAATATGCCTGTCTACATAGAGTGCGTTTTATGCATGTTTTAAATTTTTTCTCATTCAGTTCGAGAATCTCACGTGGTATTTTATTATAAAACTTAATACAATATCCCATAAAAGAAGTGTGTACTTCTTTTATGCCAAGCGTCTTATAAGCCAATCTGAATCGGGGTTGATCTAATTTATTCCTATTTCTAGTATTAAAATTATGCCTATCACTAATCTTATTAAAAAGATGAATATTTTTCCGAACATACATAATGTTTTCGTATATGTATTGACAAGGTACCGTCATGATGTTAATATCCTTAAACAGTTCCCTTAGGGAATCGCACCGACCAAGATGGTATATGGCTCTGATGGCTCTTTTCTGCAGAATAAATATAGACTCGATGTCTGCTGCTCGTCCCCATAATAAGATACCGTAAGACATTATACTATGAAAGTAACTAAAATAAACCAGCCTCGCGGTATCTATATCAGTAAATTGACGGATTTTTCTGACAGCATATGCTGCTGAACTTAGCCGTCCTGCAAGAGATGTTAAATGAGGACCCCATTGTAGCTTTGAGTCAAGCGTTATCCCTAGGAAAACCGTGTCTTCGACGAATTCAAGTTATAGCTAGCTAGGAATGGTAAGTCATGATTGTGCCCAGGCGTTCGCGGACTACTTCCATTCGGGTTATACCTATCTACCTATCATTAGGACCTATCATTTCGAGCTCATGTCGTGCAAGTGTGTAAAAAGGCCTTAAAAAATCTTGGGTTTGTCATACGAGAAACCCGGGATTTCACTAACATGGCAGCAGAGAAATACCTTTATAACGCGTTGGTGCGAAGCAACTTGGAAACTAGTGCTATATAACTGGAATCCTTATGAAACCAAATATTCTCAGATGGTGGAAAAGATGCAGAACTAGTTTACACGATCCTTATATATGAGGCAATTTGGCGGCTACCCGTTTTATCCGCTTATGTACCCAACTCTCTTTGTGATAGGGATGGTTGGATACTATACATAAGTTGGAAGTAAGGCGCAATCTTGCCCTGGTGAAATATTTTTTATGGTATTTCATGGGATGCTTAACAATCCGCAAATTTTGGAATCGTTAGGATTACTTGTTCCAAATAGTAGGCTGCGGCTAGAGCCGAGGGAAAGTCTGTTTAAAACTCCGGTAGCCCGTACTAACCTATTAAACTTCGCACCCGTGTGTGGGGCAGTTAAAATTATTAATAGCATCTCTCAGCGCTTCCTGCTCATTGGCGGAATTCCAGAGATTGTCAGTTAGTGTATTGTCCTCAGTGAAACTTGTCCGGCGCACGGAGCCGTTTCTTGGGACTAGTCAATCTTGGACGCGAGTAGGTGTGTGATCAGTTTTTGAGGGGCGTCTCTGGGTGTTTGACTACTTTTATTACCTTGGGTTCTGCCTGTAAAAATAATTGTATGTGTAAATTAATAAATAAATCAATTAAATGATATGATAAATAATAAATTAATTTTCAAATATTTTACTGAATATTAAACGATTTATCAAAATTGACATGATTAAATTCGATTTGTGAATTCAAAATGAATTTCTTAAGTTTTGCCTTAAAAGTGTTTATATTTGTTAGGTCCCTAATTTGGAGGCCGCGTAACGAAAACTTCCTCGGAACGCTGCAGTACAGTGATGCGGGGTAGCCAGCTGCTGAGCACGACGCCTGGCCTTGCGTTGCAGGTGACTATTTACCCATGCACGCAGCTTCGAGTAAAGGTATGGCGGACATTTATACTGTATGACGCCGAAAAGAAGACAGGCTAAGTGCAACTTCCGACGTGATATTTTTTTAAAAATATTATGCTTGTTTAGAATTAATACGGCTACAAGGCTACAATTTAAATGCGTACCAAGTTAAATATGTTAACTTCAAATAAAATAAAGCCACTCTATACCGAGGTGCCTAAGAACAACGTTTTTAGTTCCAAAATAATATACGCTCATCAGAGTAGTTGTACGTTTCATCTCTTTCTAACCCAACCTATCCGAGTCGGGGTGCCCCAAGTCTCTTGCTTCCAAGTTCTCCTAGTAACAGAAGTAACATCGCATTTCTGGAAAACAAGATTTGGTGAGCATTTATCCATTCTGGCAGGTATTTCGAATTGTTTGGTAGTAAAATAGGCACTTTTCTGGCAGGCGTTTAAACTCCGTATCACCTACGGAATTACGATTAGTTCCGAACCCGAACTAAGAATGAATGACAACACGATTTGACAGTCACTGTCAAATTGCGAGGCCCAATTTAACTAAAACTTTTCTTTTAGACGGAATAAGCAGTTTCTTACACAGTTTGCAATATGGGCCTCAAACCGTAATTCTTGGTCCATGATCAAACCCAAATTTCTTGCTTCGTAAACTCGATCAATACATTGGCCCATGATGATCACGTTTGCAGGATTTGAATTTAATTTACTCAGTTTATTTTTAGCCCCTCTTATGCTCGTGAATGAGTGCTACTTGAGATGCAGCCTGGTCTTGCTGGCCATGGTTTTGTTTTATTGTTACAATTAACTGTTCATAGACCTTTCTGAGGTGAGTCTAATATGTCAAATTGTGACTTCGAGTCAGTTCTATGGTTAGATTCCACCCGTGGATTCCACCGTTGCATGTGCAAGCGCGTATACCTGCCTAGAGACATTTGGTAAATAATGTGGATAAAAGTGGATCGGTCGTTTTGAGGACTGTCTTAATGTAAAACATTTGTTCAAAAAGTGCTGGATGGCAGTCTAATTTGAATAAATTACTTTTGATTTTACCCTGCTGTAAAATATCTGCTTTATATGTATTTCGGCTCATAGTGTGATAAACTATATTTAACTGTCTGGACTTACTGTCACTACCACTGCGCGTGCGCGGGCGATCAGGGCGGCGTGGCGCCGCGACTGTGCTGGGCCGGCGCGGCAGGCGGATGCGCAGCTTGTCCTGCGGTGCCAGCGGCGGCGCCGACAGAGGCGCGGGGCGCGGCACGCGCGGCGCTGGCGGTGCGGGCGCGGCGGGCGGCGCAGCGCGCGGCCGCGACACGCTCGACACTAGCACGCCACCACGCTCGCGCACCGGCACCATGGGCAGCGCCACCGAGCGTTCCTGTGGCAGCGTGGTGGGCACGTACGGCAGCTCCTCCTCGAACGACTGCTGCACCACCAGGCCGCGCTTCTCCACCTCGTCGCCGGCGGGTGGCGGCGCCGACTCCGAGCTCGGCTCCGACTCGGACGAGTCGCGCACGGGCTCCGCCGGCGACACGGGGCTTGGCGCTGCGGCCGAGCCGCCCGACAGGCGCGCGTCCGGCGACGCCGGGCTGCCGTTGGCGGCGGGGACGACGTCCCGTATCGTCGTCGTCTTCAGTTCCTCGCCATCAACGAAGCTCGGGAATGAACCTGATATCTCACTCGTCACGCTTGGAGTCTTGGTGATGCTGAATTGAGTGCTGAACACCTGTTCGCGGCTGCCGACGTGTGTCGTGAAGACGAAGCGCTCCTTGCGCCGTCTGCGGCCGTCGTCCTGCGGGGGCGCGGGCTCGACGCGCTCTGTGTCCGGCGGGGGCGTGGCGGCGCTTTCTTCCTGGAGAGGAGTGGGCGCGCTGTGGGCGGGCACGCCGGCGGTGGCGACGCTCGGCGTCTCCACCGCGACGGGTTGGCTCGGCATTGGTGGCGGTGAGACTACTGCCGGTGGACTTGGCAGACGAGCGTCGGGCGGTCGCTCCGTTGGAGAGCGAAGAGGTATTATAATGCTTCCGTCAGGTAGAACTGTTCGATGCATAGGTTTCTGAGACACGGGTGGCGCAAATTCGCGTTCGGAAACAGGCCGAGATTGCGGAGCAGAAGCTGGGCGAGGAGACTCGCGATGTGCCACTACCTCCGCAGTGCTCTGTCCGGGCTCCGGCTCGCGACGCGCGCCGCTCGAGCCGGCTCGTTCGTCTGGTGGTGTTCTCAGTGGGATGTGAATGATTCCATCCTTCGTGTCCTCGTAGTACTTGAGCTTGTCGACGCGACGCGCCGCGGCCGGCTGCGACGGCACCGTAGCGATCTGTCGCTGCGGCTGGACTACCGGGGAACCTTCGCGAGAACTCGGCGAAGGCGACGCAGCGCTCTTCCGTGGAGTTCGAAACAGCGACAGTACTGAGCCTCTAATCTTTCCCGCCGAGGTGGGGGTCGCGGAGCGGTCGCGGCTTTTGCTCCGCGACCGTCCCTCTGTGAGACTTCTCTTACGGCGGAGCGCGTCTGACGGTGAGTCGGGGGATGCGATAGTCTCGCGCGACTTGAACAGCGAGCAAAAGGAAGACTTCCGCGAGACGGCCACCCCGGCGGGCGAGGGCGTGCGACTGTCGCGCGTGGGGCGGCGGGTGCCGGGCGAGGTGCAGGCAGGCGGTGGCTCGGCGCGGCCCAGCAGCTCGGTGGGCCGCACGGCGCGCTCCGCGGGACCCACCAGCTCCAAGCTGGCAGGCTTGCGCACCCCCTCAGCGCTCACCTCTGCGCCGACCTCCGCGGCTTTCGTCCTCGTATTTTGATCTCCCTCTTCCTTGTAGTCGTCGTCGGGTTTCAGTTTAATTCGAATGATGTCTTTAGAACGATTAGCGCTCTTGTAAACTTCGGGTTCGGACGGTTCCCGGCGCACGCGAGGTCGCGCGCGCCTCTCTTGAGCTCGGGCGCGGTTTTGTGTTTCTTTTAGAAGTTTGTCATCGTCAGGTGCAACGGTCACGGCCGGTGCAGAAGTCGATGCCGGTGCTGGACTCAATACTGGCTTCGAAGTTGTTGCAGGTGCTGTAGTCAGTACTGAGGTAGGAGCCAGTGTTGCGGCAGGAACAGGTACTGGAGGCACTATCGAAGGTGAAGGGGCTGGCGCGGCGACGGGCGGGGTAGGCGCGGGCAGCGGGGAAGGTGGAGGCGCGCGCGTTACGCGCTCCACCGTGGCCTCCGTGCGAACCTCGCGCCGGTCGCGTGCGTCCAGCGGTGGCGGCGCGCCCGGACCGCCCGGGGCGCCCGGAGGGGAAGCGGCGGTCAACTTCGCGATCTCCAGTAGTCGCTCCTCCACGGCGGCCGCGCAGATCTCCGGATCGGTCTCGATAGGTTTCGGGCCGCAGAAAGACGTCTCGAGTAGCATCCTGTGTGGCGAGGGAGACCGCGAGACGCCCGACACGACCGAAAGGCGGCCGACCGAGTGGCGACTTTGGTGACTGAAGGCCGAAAGCGCCGAGTGCGCCGAGCACTGCGAGCCGACGCTGGATAGGCGGCTGGTGCGGCCGGACACGGCCAGCAGCGCCGCCTCCGAGCCCTGCGAGTCCTTGCGCGAGTGGCGGCGCGAGGCGGCCGGCGGCGGCACGGCGGACCTCGGCTCGCCCGGCGCGCCCTCGAGGAAGGCCAGCTCCTCGGTGGATGAGCGTAGCTCTAGCGCGCCGTCCTCGCGGAAGCCGAGGTCCAGGCGCGCGCGCGTGTCGTCGGCGCCCGCAAACAGAGCCAGCTCGGGCGAGCTGTCGCGCGAGTCGTGGTGGCTGGAGCTGGAGGCGCGCGAGATGTCAATGCGTGGCGCGGCCGGCGTGTGCAGCCCGGCCGCCGGCGTCGAGTGCGAGCGCGCGCGCGGCTCGGGCGGCGCCAGCGCACCCGCCGCTGGCGCCGCTTGAGCCGCACTCGCCGCGGGGTCCTCGCGGATCTCTGGGAGCCGAAATGTTTGCTTCGTTTCCGGACTCGACTGTAAAAAGTACGAGGTTTTTAGTGTCGAGGTGGAACGTGCCACTTCCAAAGCACCAAAGCATCCAAAGAACCGAGATGCCCGTTCGGTCCCGCACTGACTTCGGTTACTAGTGGTTCGGAATACCGACGTGCACCTCGGACACACAGCGAAAGATAAAGCAGGAAGAGGAAGAACGTGAGAGATACATACGGGCGGTCTCACCTCGTCAGAGACGTCGTGGTCGAAGGAGGCGATGGGTGCGGGCCCGCGGCGCAGCTGGCGCACGGGCGCGCCGCTGGCCGCCATCGGCCGCTCGCGCGCGCTCACTGCATGCCAGCGCGCGCCGGCCGCCCAGCGCGCTCAGCGGTCAGCGCGGCGCGAGGCGTGCGCAGCTCTTGTCACAACATAATAATATTAACGTCTGAGTACGAATATATGTATATTATGACTTCCTTTTCGGGTTTGCTAAGATCAAATGAGGAGTACCTATTTGTTGGCAGCGTAGGTAATATTTTCTGATTGAAATAATATGTTTCTAGTCTTTTTTGTAGTAAGTAGTTATTTATTTTATTTTTTTACACATGAATATCCGACAAAATTTGCGAGTTGTATTTTTGCGGATTTGTTTTGTACACTATAAAGTTAGCTATGTTGAATTACTTTGGATTCATCAATCCGGATGCAAGTAGTGATAGGTTCATTTCAAGACACGTATATTTCCGAGACACATGAAACATTCGGAGTGGGTCCGTGCGGTCACTGGCGGCGCGCTGGCTCGCTCGATACGTGGCGCGGCTCGGGCCGGCGGCGGGCTCGGCGCGAGCGGGCTGGCGGCGCGGCGGAGCGTGGCGCGGCCGAGCGAGTTGCTACAGCCGCGGCGCGGTGGCCATCGAGCGCGGCGCCGCGCATGCGCCTCGCTCGCGCACGCGCGCTCCGCGCCCTACTTGCGGTGCACGGCGGCGGCGGCGCGACGTCACTCGGCGGTCACACCTGCGATCTGTTGCACCGCGTTACGTAAAGTCCTGCCCTTATTCTACTTGTTGTTGGTTGGGGTCGGGCGGTCGCCGCTCGGCGCACACTAACCTTCTCTTGTTAGATCGATTGCTCGTCGCTCGACCCTCATAAATATCGTAAAGAATCTTCCTCATGAATTAGGGTGAAATCGATTCATAATATCTTCGTGACCTGCTTTGATCAACAATACTCACTCCAATACGAACTTCCTAACATCTGTTTTTTACCTACAGGTATCTATTACTTTGGATCATGTCATGCGTAGGTAAATCAAATATGTGCGTGTGAACTCAGGGACCACACACTGGTATTTCGCAAAATAAAAATCGTAGGATTTAGTAGTAGACTTAAAACAATTGTAGAACAAATCTGGGAATTTTTAAACAAATATATTAAAAAACTACAGCCCTTAAAGTGCGGTCAGTCCTCACAGACCCTAAACCAGATCTCGAAGAATTAAGGTATTCCAACAACAGACATTTAGTAAAGAATTTATAAAGATAATTACTAAATAACAGACCACAAAGCACCAAAGATAAAAAACCTATAATGACTAAACTGGTCTCTCATTCCACACAAGAAAGAAAATCATTTTAGTGAATATTACCGAATCAAATAAATAAAATCTTTCGTTTTCTACATAAAGTTTTAGTACGAGACTTAAAACATTTTGTAAAAAAGAAATGAAAATTAGATAATATCGACGCAATTTGAAGATAGCGATTATTAAAACTGGTCCCTCAAACTTCACCTACACTGACGTATGTGCATGTACTAGCTGCTAGACGAGAGGAATATCAGAAAGTCTAGTGTTCTTAACTTTTTGCAAAAAGTTTCTAAGTACTAAATAATAGGTGTCTAAAATTATATATTTCTTATCTCAGATATGAGATAATACTACATTTTTAATCCTATTAAAAATAGACAGAGTAGTGTATTTATTCATTTATTTTTTTTATTTATTTATTGCACACAATTTACAGACAGTTACAGACTTAACTAAACTTTGTGAATACATTACCTTGTTAGGGCGCAGCAATCAACTTATAGCTAATCATAAAATAATCATCTTTAACAAAATAATAATCTTTATGTAATAACAACAAAAAGAATACACAACACTGACATTATTATTAAGAACTATAGCTGTCAATAGGTACCTGTAGGTTTTTAATTAAAAAACTACACTACACACTACACTATAGGTAATATGCTCTATTTTAAGGTAGTATCATCAAAAAATTCTTTATTGCAATAATAACTTTTTTCTAAGAGTATTGATTTAAGTCTGGCTTTAAATATGCATGGTAATAATTTCAAAACAATTAGGTATAATGTGTGCCCCGCGACTGCGCCAAATAGGTCCAGTTCAGCAAAATGCCAGACAACTAGTAGTTCCCTGACCCTGATTTTCAACTGAACCTTATGTTGAAGTGTACGGATGTAAATCAGTATTTTTAAGGTGTTAAATATACAGGTATAAAGATAAATGATATAGTAAACGATTTAAATATATTCAATTTCAATTCAATTCAATTTATTTATTACCAAGTGTGACCACACAATGAAACAAAATGTCGACAGTACCTACTGTTTTACTTCATGTAGCATTAGACGAAACGACAACAAGGGCGTACGGTGACTTTAATGTAACCGTACAACCTTGTTGACATGACATGTATTTGATTTAATATAAAGTAGATTACAAAATTGACTAAACTTATTATATTTCACGGTCACGGACGTCATATTGAATCCCGAACGCAATGAAAGATTCGGGAGTTTAAATCACGAGCGAGGCGAGGGAGTTAACAAGAATCCTGAATGCAGTGAGGGATTTAAGCTAGCCCAAGGCAAAGACACCTTTATCCCCGAATAGGATACTCTACTTTTCACACCTACTGTGAGAAAATAAGAAGCCATAGTACTAAAATAGTAAAAAACGTCGAAAGCGCCACGAATTTCATGTAACTTACGCGTTTACGTAGGTAACGTGTGACGACTAGGAATCTCTATAGAATTTGCAACGCAGAAGAGACAGCTTTTTACCACTCATTCTCAAAAGAAGAATGGTTATTTCTGACCCAGAGTCTGACAGAATTTAAATTTACCGTAGTTGTTATGTCGTGTGAAGTAGAGTAAGAATTCGTTTCTTTTGTTTTTCGTCTTCAGACAAAGTTTCGAAAAGTTATTTTTCATCCATTCTCACAAGACTTGTATGCCGGTTGTGTTTGAAATCATTTGAATTCTCCCGATAAGTATTATGCATTGTTAATAACAAGGGTCTGATGATGAACAGCAGAAAGGTGGAAAGTGGTAAAACGCGATAGTCACCATTTCTGACCCAGAGAATTGAGACCTATCGTATTTTTTTGTCATTTGAAGTAGAGCAAGATTCAGTACATCAAAAGTGTCTAAGGATCGAGTACGTTTTAGAGTATCACCGCAATTTAGGATTAATATTTTAACTTTTAATCGTTATTGATTCTTTTTAGTAAATTTCACAATTTGAATAAAAAAAAACCTTAAATTTTGATTAAAAATAGAACATTAACTGGCAATTAGGATTCCTATTAAATTGTGTAATAGCGTATTTACAAAACCATTACAATTTCTGCAAAAAAACTGAAAAAAAAAATTGCATCGAAATGGAGCGACATCATTTGACACGAGAAGAGATGATGAGAGCCGTCGGAATGTTTCAGGAAACGTACTGTGGCTGTCGCACTGTGTCTGTCACAGCTCTTCAGGCTTGCTGATAAGCAACCAAATCATCTGTATTCGTTTACGTGAAGTGAGTCTGCGTTTCCGAAGGCCGCTGAGAGTTCCACCTATAGCACCCTGAAATCGCAGGGCCCGTTTACAATGGGCTCACGAACACACAAATTGGGACAAAGAAGACTGGCATTGGGTTTGCTTTTCCGATGAATGTCGTTTCGGTATGAGGCCGGAAACAAGACGTACTCTAGTTTGGAGGACATCTGGACGTCAAGAACGTTTGAAATTTTGGCAGAAAGTTCATTCATATGGAGGGTGAACAATAATAGATTGGGCCGGTATTTGGATCGGTGGAAGAACCGATCTCATTTGGATCAGGGGCAACCTCAATGCTCAGATTGATGCAGAGACTATTGTTTCAGATTTGTTCATCCCTTTGCGAAGCCGGTTGGGTGATTCGTTTCGACTAATGCATGACAATACACGTCCACACACGGCTAGAGTAGTCACACGCACTCTTGCAATGCTCGCATCAACGTTCTGCCGTGACCTGTTCAATCGCCAGACCTCAACCCAATTGAGCACGCAAGGGATATGCTCCAAAGAAGAGCTCTGCCGAGTATGGATGCCGTGAAAACCCCACAACAACTTTTTGACTAGTTAGAAAGAACGTGGGCGACCATTCCTCAAAGTGATTTTGATGAACTGATTTTAAGCATGCCAGATCGCTGTGATTGTGTGATTCGTGTCAACGGTTGAAACACATTATATTTTTTATCTTTACAATAAAAAAAATAAAATATTCTCATATTAGCCTTTTGGCCATTTAATTGAAGACATTAACTTAATTTCCCACAATTTCAAAAATTTCAATTTTTCTTAATTTTTACAAAACTTAGGGATAAGTTACTAACATAAATATAGGAATTTAAGTCAGAAGCCAGTGTGGAACACTAGATTTGATAAATTTTAATTAGATAAAAATTTGCTTGATCCCTAGACACTTTTGACGTGTTTAATTATTTTTTCAATACATTTGCAATACGTTTGTCTCACTTTAATACTAAAGAGAAAATGTTTGAAAAAAACAAAAAGTTTGTTTCATTACGTATTATACTATTTTCTCGCAAATGTGTTGAAAACGTTGTATGACACACGTGCTGAAATTGGTTTATACAAACTCGTGACTATGGTAAGCCCTCGACAACTCCCGGGCTTGCATATGTACGTCTACTCGTTTGTAAAAACCAACTTACCGCACTAGTATCATAAATAACAGTACATTAGGTAGGTACCAAAGCAAACTTTTTGTTTTAGATATCAGTCGGAAAGTAAAAATCTTTGACGTTCGTTTGATGTTTGAATATAGCGCGAATTTGCAAATGGCGCCACGTGCGGGTGGTGAAATTTAGAACTACATCTTTCTTTTATTTTTGCCGAGCATAATCTCAGAAAAAACTGAAGTGTAATTATTATAGTTTAAAATTATCTCCGTATTTACCTAGTTTTTAGTAGTTGTTTTCTTATTTTTTTTTTTAAATATGATTTTAAATTAAGTAAGAGCATTATGTACCGCATTTTACGCAAAATAAAAATATTATTTCTTCAGTACCTTTTGTGCAATACATTAAGACGATGCATATGTTAGGTTACCCTAAGATTAATGTATTAACTGGCGACAATAAAGACATTTTTATTATTATTTTATTCTATTCTATTCGTCTCATTTCCTCTTTAGTAACAAAGTGAGACAAACGTATTGAGCAAAAGCGCTTCCAACGAGGTTTGATCATTCAGCTTATTTATTCTAGTAATTTGAAACTCCTTGGTAGAATTCTCATATTTTTTTATGGTAATAAAAAAAAATCGTAAAGGATACGCACGGCACTATACAACGAGAAGTGCGGTACTGATGGGTGCCATTCACTGTAGTTGGTAACAAGGGTCTGATGATGGAAATATTAAGATTAGTAGTGACTCTTAGTTGGCTACTCCTATACCTATCGTGTTTGGGCTCATATGAATCGTACGTAATATAACATTAAAGTAACCGTACAACCTTGTTGTCGTTTTGTCTAATGCTATATTAAATGAAGTAAAACAGTACTGTCGCCATTTTGTTTCATTGTGTGGTCACACTCATCTGTCTATTTTCTTAGGATTAAAAAAGTAGCATTATCTCAGACTAGCACTTTGCCCGCGACTTCGTCCGCGCGGATTTAGTTGGTAGGTACTCCGCAAACTTCAACGCTCCCTCTAACCCTTTTTTAAGGTTGGTTATGGAAAATTAAGCACTACGATATTCATTTAACGGTCTCAGAATCAACCTACTATTCACCCCGTTCACCCCGTCAAGGGTTGCTTAAAAAATTGTTAGATCTGATTCAAATATCTCACTTTTAGTTTGTTCGTTCCAATTTCCACGTGAATTGAAGTAAGCTTTACTGTCCTCCCCTAAAAACTTCATCACCCCTTTTCGCCCATTTAGGGTTTTTTTTTTCGAAAAATCTTATTCTTCTTTTTTTTCCAAATATTTAATGCCGTGTTTCAACTTCATCGGACCGTATTAAGATTCTCCCGAGTTCGCAACATTTTTCTAACTTAGAGCATTTTTATACCCGTCGTAACTTTTAAATGAAAGGCCCGATTTGAATAGTCAAAAGCGTAATTTACATGTCGGTTCATAATCATTCTAAACATCAAACCATTTCAATGGATAAGGATTAATATCATGATACTAATATCAACACTATTTGAGTCCATCCGTATTTGAACTTAAAAATTTAAACTAAGACTGTTATTGTGGCGTAATAGTTAGACATAATTATGCCATCGCGGAATTATTTATGAGCAATTATGAGTAGGTACCTACTATTATTATATAAGAACACTATTTTATAGATATATAGTCAATAGTTCTCGCACTGCACGCAAAATAATGACTTTTAAAGGCAACATTTTGATACCTTGGGTTACATTGTTCCAATTTAGGTAGGGATCTCTTTGATTTTTGAAAATATAAAATAACCTATGTTACTCGGTAAATATGTAGCTAGTAGCAGTGTAATGGTGAGTGTTTTTTTAAAATCAGTTAAGTAGTTTTTGAGCCAAATCGTAACAATCAAACAAAAAATCTTTCCTCTTTATAATATTAGTTTAGATATGAGCTAAGAAATATACAATTTTAGACACCTATTATTTAGTAGAAACTTTTTGCTAAAAGTTAAGAACACTAGACTTTCTGATATTCCTCTCGTCTAGCAGCTAGTAGGTACCTACATGCGCATACGTCAGTGTAGGTGAGGTTTGAGGGACCAGTTTTAATAATCGCTATCTTCAAATTGCATCGATATTAATTTTCATTTCTTTTTTACAAAATGTTTTAAGTCTCGTACTAAAACTTTATGTAGAAAACGAAGATTTTATTTATTTGATTCGG
Organism: Mamestra brassicae; assembly: GCA_905163435.1. Lineage (NCBI taxonomy): Eukaryota > Metazoa > Arthropoda > Insecta > Lepidoptera > Noctuidae > Mamestra > Mamestra brassicae. Next base: position 162,455 of record LR990999.1, on the reverse strand, counting down.
TAATATTCACTAAAATGATTTTCTTTCTTGTGTGGAATGAGAGACCAGTTTAGTCATTGTTTTGTGGTCTGTTATTTAGTAATTATCTTTATAAATTCTTTACTAAATGTCTGTTGTTGGAATACCTTAATTTTTCAGATACTTTAGTGTGATCCCTCAGTTCACACGCACATAAATTTAAATCTCATATAAGTCAACACTGTATCATGTTCTTATGAGAAATAAGATTCTTTAAACCTAAAACCTAAAACTGAGCCTGGCACCGATCCTTGAGGGATCAAGGATCGGTGCCAGGCTCAGTTTTAGGTACCACGAAGTACTGTCAAGAGGTTACAGTTAAATATTTTTTCTTCTCCATCCACTACAGACTTTCTATAAATATCTTAATATAAATTGACGTCTGTTTTTTGAATAAGATCTAAAAAGCTTTAAAACCTTCTCCCGTATTCCAAAGTGTTCCAGCTTGGCTAGCAGAATGTCATGATCCACTGTGTCGAAGGCGGAATAAGGTCTAGGAAAATATCTGCTTTTGTGACCTTCAATAACTTACGACGCAGACACAAAATTTTAAGAGACCTTTGACACAACACTTAGTCCCAAATGAAGATGTAAGTATACGAGTTCCAGCTAATTCATCTTTCATTCCGAGGTTGACCCCGGACGCATAACGTTCACAAATGAATTCTGACTACGGTCACTTTTGGGGGATAAACTAGAAAATGAAAAAAAAAGTATTTCAAACTGTAGGTACCGTGGGACATATCAAATGAAAGGATTTAATGTTTATTTCGTAATTTTAAAATATATAGTGTTGAAGTTATTCAAGAAATTAGACGAAAAATATCTCCGAAACTACTGAGTCTAAAATTTTGAAAAAAAAGGAGAAAATAGTTCTTTAGCTCCAGATTCCAGGAAAACCTAAGAGAAGCCTAGTGTTTTGGCCATGAAGACAAGGGGCTGGCAGGGGCTTCTTCAATGAGACTCGTTATTGAAAACAAATTAAATATATTGTCGGTTTTTACAATGTTTACGTAGTTATGAATGTGCACACGATCCTGCTTATTATAACACACTGGCGGGAGCGCTTGATTGAATCACCTTTTTGAACCCGACACGAGCGAGCCGTCTTCTCTAACGGATAGATGGCGTTGCTTGACCCAACATACCGGCCGCCTTGGAAGATCCGTCTTCCAACTACACAGGAGTCTTGCTGGCTTCGTTTGTGGAAACCGGCAGCGGGCAGACTTTCGAAGAAGCACGCTTGATTGTGCCCGTTGATGTGCGGATTTCTGCAACTCTTGAGACTCCATCCTTCCCTGGAAACAGACTAATAATCCTACCCATTCTCCACTTGAATGGTGGCAGGTTGTCTTCTTTGATGACCACAAGACTATCTTTAATTATGTCATCTTTATTATGTGCCCACTTCGTTCTGCGTTGTAGCTCCGACACATATTCCTTGGACCACCTTTCCCAAAAATGTTGTCGCAGCTGTTCCAACCGATGGTAGCGACAGGCAGGCGTAGTTGTCGCCATGAAGTCCTCACTGGCAGGCGCAGTCAACGGCCGGCCGATTAGGAAATGAGCAGGTGTGAGTGGAAGGTAATCATTTGGATCTGCGGACATAGGTGACATAGGACGGGAGTTCAGGACGGCCTCAACCTGAGTCAATACCGTACCAAACTCCTCGTATGTTAGTTTAGCATTACCTACGATACGTCTCAAGTGATACTTGCACGACTTCACTCCTGCTTCCCATAAACCACCAAAGTGAGGAGCATAAGGCGGAATGAAACTAAATTTAATATTATTACTACTAGCAAAATCAATTATTTCGTTTGATTTTTCAAATATAACTGAAAGCTCTCTTTCAGCTCCAACAAAATTCCTACCATTATCGGAAAAAACTTGACATGGCTTACCGCGTCGTGATATGAATCGTTTGAATGCCAATAAATAGTCCTGAGTCGACAATGAACCAACTAATTCTAAATGCACAGCTCTGGTTGCAAAACATATAAATAAACAAATATACCCTTTAATTAGTTGTGAGCCTCTGCCTTTCCGGTTCAATATAGATATTGGTCCGGCATAATCAACACCACATCGCATGAATGGAAATCCAGCTTCTAAACGTTCAGCGGGGAGATCACCCATGTTCGGAGTTAACGTATTTCCTTTCATGCGAGTGCAGGTTACACATTTGTGAACAACTTGCCTCGCTAAATTCCGTGCCCCCAGCACCCACCATCTATCCCGCATGGCGGACACGAGGAGCTGAGGTCCAGCATGGAGTAAACGTTTGTGTTCATAGGAACACAATAACCATGTAAACCGATGTTTGCGACACAATAACACTGGATGTTTCTTATCGTAATCAAATTTAGAATTACTAAGTCTGCCGCCAACACGAATTATATCATCCTTATCTAAGAATATACCTAAACCTAAAGTTTTATTGCTAGACTTATTGTTCAAATGCACCTTTTCTTTAAGGCTATGATATTCCATACTGAATGATTGTGATTGAACTAAACGTGTCAACACAACTAACGAACTATTAATCTCGCTCACGGTCAATGAACCAGTTTTGCGACCTTGACCGACACGCGATGCACGTAAGTTAAAAATGTACCGTAAGACATACGCGACTGTTCTTTGCAAACGATTAAAACAAGAAAACCTTTCGAAATCAACCATGGTATTATTAGTTTCTACATTTAGAAAATTTGTAGTTTTAGGACATTTTAATTCCGGTAACTTAATTTTAATTAACTCATCTTCATTAGTTTTCGTTGTCAACCAACATGAAGTTGGTTCACGAAGAAAGCTCGGACCACACCACCACAAACTATTGTTGTCGCTCTTTAATGAATTAAAGAGAACGCCGCGTGATAAGGTATCAGCAGGATTCTCCTTACCTTTAACATGCAGCCAAGTAGTGTTGCTTGTTAATTCGTTAATTTGCACAATCCTATTCTGAACAAATGTTTTTAACAAGTGTGGTGATGTCCGAAGCCAGCCTTGAACTATAGTGGAGTCTGTCCAGAAATAAACCTTATCGAATTGTAGCCTAAGAGAATTTATAATTTTATTATAAAGTTTAGCTCCAACTAAAGCTCCACATAGTTCAAGCCGTGGAATACTTAACGCCTTAATTGGTGCGACTTTACTCTTAGCACATAATAATCGACTAGTAACTTGCGACTCATCAATATTATTATATGAACGTATGTATGCGCACGCACCGTATGCAGACTGAGAAGCGTCGGTAAAAATATGTAACTCTTTATTTACAGCATTATTACACATGACACAACGCGGCACTAATATTTCGGACAAATATTGTAACGAATTAATAAAATTATACCAAACACATGCAATTTCACCTGGGACTTCATCATCCCAACTTATTTTTGCAAGCCATAGTTTTTGTAATAAGATCTTAGCCGTGGTAATAGCTGGTGCTAGTAATCCTAGTGGGTCGTAAATTTGTGCAATGACTGACATAATTAAACGTTTAGTTATCTTCGTATCAATATAATTTTTATCTACACTAGTTGAAAAAGTAAATAAATCGTTCTTGTTAGACCAACCAACACCCAGGGTTTTAGACTGACAATATTCACCAATACATAAATCCTTAGTACTTTCTGAAGTAACATCAAAATTAAAAGTCCATTTCCTTAAGGGAAAGCAACCGCTCTGTAGCACGGCAGACGTTTTATTGCAAATGTCTAACAACATGTCGCGCTGATCATGCCCCGTCAAAAGGTCATCAACGTAAAAGTCGTCATTGATAACGCTAGCGATGACGTCATCCTCACATTCCTTTGCCAATTGTTTCAAGCAACGATTGCTAAGGTACGGTGCTGATGCAGTGCCATACGTCACTGTGTTGAGACGATAAACTTGTATGGGTAAGTTGTTATCAGTTCGCCATAATATTAGTTGTAAGTTACGTTGTTCGGGATGAATTAAGGTTTGTCTAAAGAATTTTTCGATATCTGCGCAAGCAACATATTGATACTGTCGGAAACGAAGCAATATTGAGAAGATATCATTTTGTAACCTAGGGCCCACGCATTGAATATCATTCAACGAATTATTATTAGAAGTGGTCGCGCTTGCATCGAAAACGACACGTAATTTGGTTGTCACGCTACTTTCACGATATACCCCATGGTGTGGTATAATATAATACGGCTTATTTAAATTATTGAAATCCTCAACATGCGTCATGTGACCTAATTGCTCGTACTCGTGCATAAATTCACAATACATTTGTTTATACTGTGGCAAACGATCTAGTTTCCTCTCCAAAGATAAAAAACGCTGTTTAACAGAGTTATATGAGTCACCTAAACAATCAGGTGATTGTTTTAATGGCATTCTTACAGAAAATCTACCGTGCTGATCGCGTTCAGTAGTCTGCGAGAACAACTTTTCACAAAAACGATCTTCCTCAGTAATTACGGAAGGAATAAGTACTTCTTCGATTTCCCAAAACTTTCGTAATTGAGAATCAACTAGCGTCAAATTACATTGAACTTCTGTCATGCTAGCCGCTAATAAACGATTATTATTATAAACTGGACCGGATAAAATCCAACCTAACATAGAATCTTGTAGGTATGTACCGGTGTGATGTTTTATTTTATTTTCTCTTAGCAAATCCCAAAAGACATCGGCGCCTATTAATAAATCTATGTCACTCGGTACATAAAATGTGGGATCTGCAAGTAGAATATTGCTAGGTATACTTATAGCATCACGATTAACGTGTGTCGAAGGCAACTTCGAAATGATACTAGGTAACACTAAACAATGTAAGGTTGTATTAAAATCATACACCTTAGAACGAATATTAACATCGCATTTATGACTGGACTGTGAAACAGTTTGTCCAACACCACAAACACGTATAGTGGACTGTATGATAGGTATTTTCAAACGTTTACATAAGCTTTGAGCTATAAAACAATTTTGACTGCCGCTGTCAAGCAGAGCGCGAACTGTATGATAACAATTATCACTATCAGCAATCTCAACTAACGCCGTAGTCAGCAAAACAGTCTGTAACGATTTAGTATCCGTGAATGCGTCCCCGCTACGATTATCAATATTGTCAGCTGTTTTACTAACGGAGTGTAATATAGAAGACTGTGGCAACGTATTATTGATAACGGAACTTTGTGGTGACGTATTTGGGATAACGCTATTATCAACATGAATTAACGCATTATGTTTTTGTTGACATAATTTGCAAGGACCGAAATTACAATTTTCAAGTGTGTGAGTGTTTGTACGTAAACAGTTTAGACAAACGCCTTTTGACTGAACTACAATTAATCTTTCTTGTACCGACATATTTAAAAACTTAACACATGAATATAACGCATGTTTACCATTACATAGCGGACATATCAAGTGATGTTTATTTATTTTACCTTTAGTGCTTGGTGAGACCTTATTATTATTATTCGAACTCGCATAGCTAAGTGTAGTTTGAGAATTAGATTGCCTTTTATGATCAGCAGATTGTTTAGCTTCATGTTTACTTTGTGAACGTGACTGATTATTTTGTTGTTACCCGAATTAATCATGTCTAACATGTCAGACCTATTGTTTAGAAACGTTAATAAGTCTTCAAGTTTTACAGGTTTAGAGGTTTTGTTCGAATCAGAAATAAGTGAGCTTCTGTAGTTCTCCCACTCGCGTTCAGTAGCAGAGTCAAGTTTACTGACAACTAAGTAAATGATAAGCATATCCTCGAGTGAAGATTCCGGTTCTTTAAGAGAATTTAGGGCTCGCAAATTACGTAAAACGCAATCTACCAACGTTCTGATCTGTGCCGGACATTCCTTACCCAGTAAAGGTGCCGCAAACAAAGCCTTTACATGGTTGTGTATCAATAGTCTATTATTTTGATACCTTGCTTCAAGCAGGTCCCACGCGTTATGATAGTTAGCTGCTGTAAACTCTAACGAACTGATAACATGTAACGCAGATCCATTGAGAGACGATTTTAGGTATTGAAATTTCTGTATAGGATCTAAGTCGTCGCGGTCATGTATCATAGAAACATATGAGTTCCTAAATTCTAACCATTTATCGAAGGAACCGTCAAAGGCGGGTAATTTTATTTGCGGTAATTTAATGGACACAGATTTACCAGAAATGCACTGAGAATTATTTGATCCGTTTTGGTCACAGTCGCCTATCATGTGCTTTGCTATAGCTACAATTGAATAATATTGGCACTCAAACGAATCTCTGTAATCTAAATGTGGCAGTAATTCTTTTTCATCCACAATTTTTTCTATTATAGATTGCACATCGTTAAACTCAGCAAAGAAAATGGTTGCCGAATTAATACGCATTTGCACTTGAGTTTTAGTCACAGAATCTAAACATGATCTATCTAATTTATTAATATAATTTGCGAACAATGTCAATCTACCTTTAATTACACCTCGTTGTTTTTTAAGGTCAGTTAACTGACTATATATACGAGAAATAGTTTCATCATCATCACTCATTTTGGTAGTTTAAGAAAGTAGGTACTCACAGTTTTGCGTCAGTCGTGTTTTCTCACCTGAAGACGGCTCCAGCAATGCCAGCAGATCTGATATCGATCAGTTCTGAAAAACGTTTTGGTACGATATTAACACAAGGCGAAGACACTAGGGAAGGAGGGAAAAGGGTAACTGGATAACCTGACCGTTGTTGGCTGCTGCATCAATAGCTTCTGACCAGTAAACTGTGGCTGGGTTTCCAAATCTCCTCAACGTACTTCTACTTCGAAGTTCCACTCGCTTCCTTACTTCTTCAAACCAGATCGTAACTTGGCTGATATCTTCAATCCGGCTCGAAGGACCAATGTTTTGGCCATGAAGACAAGGGGCTGGCAGGGGCTTCTTCAATGAGACTCGTTATTGAAAACAAATTAAATATATTGTCGGTTTTTACAATGTTTACGTAGTTATGAATGTGCACACGATCCTGCTTATTATAACACACTGGCGGGAGCGCTTGATTGAATCACCTTTTTGAACCCGACACGAGCGAGCCGTCTTCTCTAACGGATAGATGGCGTTGCTTGACCCAACACCTAGTGTTAAAAAAAATAATCATCAAAATCCATTCATAATTGACGGAATGATTGCATAACAAACATACAAAAAAAGACATACAGCAGAATTGAGCACCTCCTCCTGAGCCCTACGCACGCGACTTGAACAGTTTTCTTTTTGTTTGAATGGCTGCATTATCTGTAATTCTGCACAAGGCCCACACCAGTCCTCAAAAACTAAAGTTACAAGCTCCGCTGTTATTTTAAGTAATTTTTCTGTAAATGTGCTTTATTTATCATAATTATAGTGTAAAACGACACATCTCTGATCATCTGATTACGAAGTGTACGTGTTATCTACAAAAGAAAACAAATATTAGTGAAAAACAAAAACTCAACTGTTAAAAGTGTAAACAGTAACAACAACCTTGTGATTCAGTGCAGTACACCCAAAATAAAGTGAACCTTCAAGGGTTCACTTTATTTTGTGACTAAAATAAAATTGAAAATTTGGTGCAAAAAAAAACTAAAAACCGGGGAACAAACATATTTCTTATGACTCAGTTATAACGACTTTGTTTATTTAAAAATATAACACGAAGAAACGGGTGCCTAATTTCATTTGATGACTTAACACATCAAGTAGTCGAGAGACTAACAAGTGGACCATGGAGATATGAGGTCGTAAGTTCGCGCCCAGCATCGGTCAAACAGTTTTTGGATTTTATAAAACAAAACTTCATAAAAATTCTGTTATTCAATTTGACTCGTTCCGAAACGGAACTGTAACGTTATTACGATGGAGAATGAACAAGGTGATAACATCACTTTCAGAAAACCACAACGCTCGAGTTCGCTGTGCGACTTGTCTTCGAATTCGAACCAATCATCCCTGTTTGACACAACAATGATGGGTCTACCGAATACATCTATCAATGAGTCACAAAACTACAAAGAACTGAGTGATAAAATTAATCAACTTCAAGAAAAACTACTTACAGCGAACCAGGAGGTAACAAACTTAAACTTAGAAAACACGACTTTACAGCAAGAATTAGAAAAATATAAACTAATCCCAACTAATATTATAAATGCGAAAGTAACTCTGTCTGTCTGTCTGTCTGTTACGCTTTCCCGCTGAAACCCCGCAACCGATTTTGATGAAATTTGGTACAGACAATCTTTAGACCCTGAGACAAAACATAGGCTACTTTTTATTTAAAAAAAAGGGATGAAGGGGTTGAAATAGGGGTTGAAAGTTTGTATGGGAATTTTTAATTTTAAAAGATAAAACCATGAAACTTTATATTTAAGCACTTGATATGAAATCATTAAACATTTGTTCCAGCATTTTTGAAATTTCGACCAGCTAGGGGGTGAAATAAGGGTTGAAAGTTAGTATGCAAGGTCGTCAAATATCACGTTATAAGAAACAAAAAATCGTTTGTTCTAGCATATTTACCAGTGTGGGGGTGAAATAGGGGTTGAATTGAAGATAAGACCACGAATCTTGGTACCTAGGTCTCATAGGATGTGCAGAGTTTTTCTACAAACGGAATTCCCGAAATTCGAACGGAACGGATTCGGAACGAGAACTACAAATCCAAACTTTTTGTATACGAAATCTTAACCACTGAATCTAGGAACATGTAATTTAGTAAGTTTTGGGTGTATCAAGTTACAAAAAAGTTCGCTTTTAACGGCATGATTACATTAAATCAAGAATTTTGTAATGCTGTCCACAACTTGGAAGATCTTAAAAACAACGTCTATCCCGGTTTAGAACATAACATGAGGAATAGAGAATGGCTGTGTGAAAGGGCAATATTAGCACCGACCAATGAAATCGTGGGACAGATCAATGAACGAATGATGTCACATGTGCAAGGCGATGTTGTCGAATATTTGTCGGTAGATATTGTCATGGACAGTGAACAGGTGACGTCTTATCCTACCGAGTTTCTAAACTCTTTAGAGCTGTCAGGAGTGCCGTCTCAAAAGCTGAGACCGAAAGTTGGGGTTCCAGTTTTATTAATGAGAAATCTCGAAGCGCCGAGACTATGCAACGGGACTCGATTGCAAATTACGCAGCTAGGACGCAACATTATTATAGCAATTATAATGACAGGTATAGCGAAAGATGAAGAAGTTTTGATTCCACGCATACCCATGATCCCTACAGATTTACCGTTTCAGTTTAAAAGAATCCAGTTTCCCCTCAAACCAGCCTTCGCAATGACCATTAACAAAGCGCAAGGGCAAACACTTAAAGTAGCGGGTGTCCATTTAGAGAAAAACTGTTTTTCGCATGGCCAACTTTACGTGGCCTGCTCGCGAGTGTCGAGTCCAAACAATCTCCACATTTTAACAAATGATAACAAAACAGCAAACGTTGTGTACAAAAATATTTTTGCACACAACGTGAGGCTGGCCCCTGTAAGAGTCTCTTAGACATAAGGAACCAGAATTGACAAAAACTAATTTCACGCGGGCGAAGCCGCGGGCGGAAGCTAGTTATAAATAATTGCAAAAAAGTCTGCACAGCTGAAACCCCTATTCGTACATCAAAACCTAAATCTGGCAAAAATAAATTGGTTTCACTGACTCCGAAGTCTTTTTTCACACCACCAAGACCACAGCCTGTGACCGGTGAACATCCATTAAAGCAACAAGAATGTTCAACATCACAAGAAAAAATGGTAAATCAAGAAAAGAAAACTACAATCAAAAATTGAAACCAAATCATTTATCTAAACAATATAAAAATTTAATACCACAGCTTCAGACGAGGAAATAGAACCTTTGAATAAAATGGCCAAAAGAAGAAAACTATGCGTACTCAGCAACTGCACACAACGAGGTATGCTACAAGCTATTCAAGAAAATTTTGAAAGTGACTTTAATTATTGTAATTGTCCATCACCAAACTGTAGCATTACACAACTTTTAGGGGGTTAAAATCCAAGTTAAGATATTTTAATATGAATGATTATTGTATAATTGTACTGGGAGAAACAGACATTAGAACCAACGGTAACCTTATTAACTTGGTTAAAGTGATTAATTAATGTTTAATTATTGTAAGACATACAAATACAATAATATGCGCACCCACATATATCCGGGGGGCACTCATTTATAATTATAAGGTAGAATGATTTAATAACTTACTCTGTATGGATGTCCAAAATAATAACTAAGCATATTTCTTTGATTCCAACTACGGATTAACATTTGACATGTTTTCGAATTTTTCAGGCAAATTAAACAAAGATGGGATGCGATGTATATTTAGAGACATTATGTATAGAATTAAAATTGACATGGAATTATTCCCTTATGACTCAACTAATGACACCGACGGACAAAATTCACAGTTTTTTATTTAATAATAATATACGCATTCTACACCAGAACATAGCAGGTCTCATAAACAAATCTGACATCCTGACGGTACATTTAGAAGAATTAAGTTTAGTATTAGTTATCAGTATTAAAATTTTTAGTAAAATTAAAAGAAAAATGTTATGGCAGTATAGGGCTAATCCAACGAAAACTAATAAAAACGCCTTTAAAATACGCAGCGAGGTTAAAAAAGTAATAAGACTAATCCAAAACAATTATTACATAAGTACATCTCAGAACAAGTCAAAAGCAACTTGGTCGGTCATAAACAAGTCTAGATTTAACTTTCCCAAAGAGCCTATTACAGAAGTAATTAAAGATAACACCAAGATTACAGATCCTAAATCTATTGCAAATAATGTTAACGAATCCTTTATTGACCAAGCCTCAAAATCAGAGCACAAAAATAGTCCCCAAATAAAACCAAGATGCAAGACACCACCAACCTTAGCAAAGGCAAGACAGTGCACCCTGTGACAGACACAAAATTTCTAGGAATTTATATTGATAATAAACTATCATGTAGAATGCATTTAGAGCATGTCTGTAAGAAAGTTAATAAATCCTCGTTTAATCTCTACAAACTCTCGAAGATTGTCAACACAGAAAGTATTTTAGCCGCCTATCATGGACTTGTTGCACCTATTCTAAGATATGGTGTAATATCCTGGGGTAACCCGGTTGAAAAGGAATCGGCTTTTAAAGCTCAAAAGAAATGTATCCGCGCAATTTGCAATCTCGACTTTAATACAAGCTGTAAACCATACTTTAAAAACTTAAAAATTTTGACACTACCTTCATTATATGTATATTTACGAATTGAATCTGTTTGTGAAATCAAATCCTAAATATTTCAAGACTGCTTTTAAAAGCCATTATAGACAGTTACGTGACCAAAAAAGATTAGAAATAGTAATACCGTATGGGAAAACAGCCTTGGTCAATAAGAGTGTTCTTTGTATGGCATCTCTGATATATAACAAATTGCCTGACGATTTAAAAAAGTTACCCATTCCACAGTTGAAGTCAAAATTACACAAATTCCTAATTGACAGATGTAATCTGGTGTTAAGTATTTTAATCGATGTTGCTTATAGTGTATAACAATAATTTATTCAATTATAATTATGTGTGACATCCTATAACAATTTATTATGACCTGTATTTAATCAATTTGACATTTAGTATAACATCTTATGATAATTTAAAATGACCTGTATGTTATGAATCTGACATAACGTCATTCCATGATAATTCAATATGACCTTGTATGTATACTAAATCTGACATTTTAATTTGTTATTTAGATGGTGTTATATAGCTTTGATTTATTATAACATTACTGAAATTATTGATTTGTGAGTCTTTTAAAGTCTTAATAATTTCGAACATTATTTGTAACACCTTTATCAACCTGTATTATGCAAATAAAATATTTGATTGATTGATTGTGATTGATTGATCAGTTGCAGTTTACGAGCTACGCTACGAACCGTATCAAACGCTTTACGCTACTGTACTAGCTCCAGATCGTAGCAAAAGCTTCGCTACATGCTACGGATCGTAGCAAGCGCTGGGAGCTACGAGCCGTAGCAATGCTACGAGATAGCGCAGTTTGCAGTATTGTCAGTACTGTTACTTGGTGGTGGCGCTGATCTGCCTCTGCAGGCTGGCCTGCTGCCTGCTGTTGGCTGTGGGTGCGAGGGTTCACAATAAGAAGCAACGCTTACGCTCATATTTAAACTTTATTCACAACAGAACATAGGGTCCGCGATGAGGTCGGCAGGTACTAAGTACTTACAACACTTCTCAAACAGCGCCTAGAACACCTTTATAATATCCATGTTTATCGCACAATATAACATTATGTTGATTTGTGTATAATGCGACTAGCAGTTAGGAGTAAGTACATAAATATCATTTATATAACTTTTTACATTGCGCTCTAAATAGTGTCAGTATGAGTAAGGAGTAGTCGACACATGCGCCCGCGCCGACCCGCGCCGCCACGCGCGCTCAGGCGCGCACTAATGCGAGAGAGCACGAGAACATACAGTGATCTAACAGCATAACATCTAACTACTCTGTATACATGTTTCAAGTAAATATCGCCACAACTACAGCAAACATTATATTCACAAGATATCCGTTATATGGAATAATACATTTACATCAATTTATTGTTGCATTTGTCTAAAACAATAAGAGATCGACGAACATTAAGCTACCCGTCAGCGCGCTTGCGTCACCCATCCGGCACCCCGGGCGCCCCCGACGACACTCGCCCGGCGCCCGGGGCGCCGCACGCGGCTCTGGCTCATTATTGCTTACTGGTCTAGTACACACATGCCGGGGCCCCAAGCAACACATTTCAAGGCCTCATTTTATTTAGGAGTGCACATTAACACCTTGCTTAGCTTTCGCTTTGTTTCCATCGCAAGCGTCGTCTCCAGCCCTGGCAGCACGCCTGCTCCGCTGCGGCTGCGGTCTCCCTGCGTCACTCCTCTACATTAACTTACACAACGACGGTGGGGTTGCGTCCGCAGTCGTTTACGACTCTAACCTAATCCTTTATCACATTATATACAATAGATATGAACCTTCTCCTCCGCTCCCTGCTCCCCACTCCCCACTCCCCGCTCCCCGCTCCCCGCTTGCCACGCCGGGGAGCTCAACAGCGCCGGCGCGCTGGCACACACTCACGTCTGCTCGTAGCCTTCTACGTATATTTTATAAATATGAGTAATATGGAATGTACGATGACATTGTTAAATATTAATACATATTATTATTATTATTTCTTTAACATTTGTTTAATACATTAATAGTTCGAGTGCACAGGTAACGTCCCGGCGACATCGTCCAGTGCTCGCCTGTTCACACACCCGACACTCCCGGTCACTTCCTCATACTATCATATAATATTCCCAGGTTCCTACAGTGGACTTCGAGGGAGAACGCGTACTAACAATATATAAACGCGTAAAACAGCAATGTACTACAGAAAGAGATTCTTGAATCGCGTACCACGCGGCTCGTTTAGAATCACCCAAGCTGCCGCTTGCGAGCATGTTTTCATGAGTTTGCAGTAAAATACGGGAATAAGCTTATCCCGTATTAGTTATATATACTTAAGGTAGAACCTTGAATAAGTATAACTCATAGTCTACTGGGCAGTCTCATGACCGCCTTGCTGTCTGCTGGTCTGCGCTGAGCGCGCAGGTCGCTGCTCGCGCGGCAGTGGCGTGCGAGCGCGCGAGGGGTGCGGCGTCGTCTAGTCGGAGTCGGAGTCGCTGGAGGGCGGCTGCGGCAGCGGCGCGGCTTGGGGCGCGGGGGGCGCCGCGGCCACGTCGCTGTTCCGCCCCGCTGTGGCCAGCGCGTACGCCGGCGTCGACTGCCCCGACGTGCGCTCGATGCCCACGCTGTAACACACGCGCAGTGAGCCAGGCGCCTATGTGTGTGCGTGTGTGTGTGTGTGGGGGGTACTCACATGTACTCGTGGCGCGCCAGGTAGCGCACGTACTTCTCGGGCGGGTCGGCGTCGTGCTCCTGCAGCGACACGGAGCGCACCGTCATGTGCGACACCTGCGTGGCCGGCATCGTGAACTCTACGAAGGCGTGGCTGGCGAGCTCGGCCGGCACCTGGTCGTACGACGTGAGCGCCATGCGGCACACCAGGTTGTGCGTGGTGTAGGCGCCCTGGCCCTCCTTGGGCAGGCGCGGCATGCGCCACACGATGGCGCGGTGCTGGTGCTCGTACTTGGCTTGGCCGGACGTCACCTCGATGAGCGACTCCTGCAGTGTGTCCACGGCGCCCAGGAACCGCTCGATACCCTTGATCTTGCCCGTGCGCCTGCCGGTCGCGGTGATAAGGGCTTAAGTTAACTCTTGAAGTAGGTGACAGTGAACTCAACAGTTCCAGTATTAGCCAGTAAAACGCTATACAACGTGTTACATAATAAACGCAATACCTCTTGAGGTGTCATCATTATGAACAACTTTCACTTTGGGACCAACACTCAAATCGCGAAAAAAAGTTATGTACGCATAACTCGAGAAAATGTACTGAACAGGGTATTTTTGGAGTTTACTCCTTAAGAAATAATTTTCCTATTTAGCCCGCGGTATGAAAATTTTATGAGGAGTAAAATCGAGTGTTGACTATAAGTGAGGCGTTACGTTCCTTTGCGCAACGTACTTTGCGCACCTTTCACTCAGCTTATTTAAGATGCTTTCATTTACCCTCTTTTTTAACCGACTTCAAAAAAAGGAGGAGGTTCTGAATTCGTCAGAATCTTTTTTTACTAATGTATTTTCCCCGTTTACTCGAAGATGGCTGGACCGGTTTGTATTTTTTTTTGTTTGAATGGTCTTCCCAGGTGGTCTCATGATCATCAAGTCAGGATCTAATGATGGGATCCTGGAGAAATAGAGATACCTCTTCGGAACTTCGGAGATAGGCAACGGAACTTCTCAATAAATGATAGCAAATGGACTGGAATTGCTGAAATCTCATGTCTGTCTATTGTTTAGACCAGTTCATAACATAACATCACGCCGGTACGCTGTGACATGTAAACCATTAAAAAGTGAAAAAAAAACTTTTAACATAAAAAAAATATCGACTTCCAAATAAAAAACACTACAAAGTATAAAATAACTTTAATTTCGGAAGTCGGTGTCAAAAAATAAAGAAACAACAAAAGAGGCATTGCGCTTATTCTGTTACACGTTGTATATGTCACCGGAAAGTTGCAGACTCCGTAAGATTGTAATAAATCTCTATTAGATTATTATTTCTCGATATATTATGCAAGATCGTTTTGTTTACAATAAATCCCGTCCAAATTCAATAGTTTCCATTGTATCCGTGTCTTATTTAGAAAAAATAGTTTACAATTTCACACGATAATTTACAATCTTACGGCGTTTGCCATTTTCCGGTGACATATACATATATCAGGAGGGGTATCCAAGGATATATGCGAGTCAAGGATCCAAGTTACAATGTCCCCAACTTACACAACTGAGACATAGGATCAGTAAGATCTGCTCCCAGAGAGAGAGTGGGCTACAGTGCGCACCTGTGAGCGGACTTGACAGATCCGTATCGGAAGTGCTTCTCGACGCGGAACAGGTAGATCCAGCAGTCGGGGATGGGGAAGCGAATGGCCACGTCCTCGCACGGCACCTGGCCCAGCTTGCGCGACGCGAAGCCCGGCACCAGCACGTCGGCGCGCAGCTCCACCTGCGCACATAGCGGTCAGCACGGCCTGCACACTCGCGCACAAGCACGCACAGGGCGGGTTCACACTCACGCACCTTGTTCCCCGTGACGCACCACACGGCCTTCAGCTGCAGCGGCAGCTCGCGGTTCTTGGGGGGCCGCACGCGGAACCGCATCAGCTCGATGTAACACGCGTCCGGCGGTTTGAATCTGCGACACACTTGCTCATACCACCGCTATTCTTACGAGTATCTTACATAATGCATCGTTAAGCTTGAGATAAAAAAACAAAGAATAATGTGGTATCATGTATAAAATGATGTGATCTCGAACATCGAAAGACAAAAACATTAACTCTTAGGATAAATAATGAATGAACATGTGAATGTTTCGTTGCTGCAGGTAGTAAAGCTTGTGCTTGAGTAAGTACTTGATGATCTGCGTGGCGGCGAACTCCTCGGGCTGCACGCAGGCGTGGAACTCGGCGTCCTCGACGCGGATCCACTCCTCCGTGACGACGGGGATGATGTCGTGGCGCCCCACCACCTCCTTGCCCTGGCGCCGCAGGTCGTTGACCCCCAGCTCCACGTCCGGCATGCCTGCACACAAGGGGTGTCAGTCGGCTCAGGGCGCGCCACTCGAGCAGCTGCGGTGAGGAGAGGAGACATACCACTGAGGAAGCCGAGGAAGAACAGGCGCACGCGCGCGATCTGCTTCAGCACCGAGCCCTCTGCGTCCTGCTCCACGTACAGCTCGTCCACCGCCGTGATTTGTACCTGACACACAGTAACACAGTAACAGGATTAGCGGACATACATGCAACATTGATGGTTGACTCCACCGCTTCGTTCAACAACACTCTCCAGACAAAACAACCATTTTTAGATTAGCTAAAGTCCACACTTCTTTCATGGGGTATTGTGTTAAATGTTACAACAAAATACCTTCTGACATATTAGAACTAAATGAAAGAAAATTTAAAACTTATGTTAAAAGTACACTTTGTAAACAAGCATATTACAAATTAGAAGATTACATTCAGGATAAGAATGCTTGGAAACATGCTGGTCCTGCTCCATAGGACAATCAAGGGTGTAGATAAAATCAAACTGGTTGATTCATGAATTAACTTTATAGATAGGTATACTGTTTCTTTTTTGTGTTTTTATTTTCTGTTTAATTAATGGTTATTAAGATTATCTGTAAATATGTGAACTAACTGATGTGACAGTTGGTTAAAGGTAGATAGATTATTACCGGCCGTTAAAGGCAAGATTGATTGAGAAAGGCAAGGTTGATTTATGTATTAACTTTATAGATATACTGTTTCTTCTTTGGGTTTTTATTTTTCTGTTAACTCACAAACTGTTTAATTAATGGTTCCAATATTTGTAAATATGTGAGTATCATTTACCTATTTTTTTTTTAGAAAATGAATAAGTTTACCTCTGCTGGTAATACTTTGTTCTTATAAGTAGCATACTCTGGGTGTATCGTCCTCACATAATATTAAATTTATTTTTGTATACCAAATTTTGTAAAATCATTATTTGAAAAGAGTAACTATGGAGTTTCTTGTCCGTTCTTCTCCATAAGAATCTACCTTTCCGAATGGACAGTAGAGTCACTTTATTAATGTACTATTATTATTTTACTGAACTGTAAATGCTGACGTTCAAAAGTGCCGTTTAATGGCGTAATTGAAATAAACGTTTTGACTTTGACTTTGAAAAACCGTGATAATCTCTTCCTTATTTTTTTTGCCCAACAGGTGAAAACATAATCTCTCTATGATCACTCGTGTGTCTGTCTGATCGTCTGTCACATACAATTTGCGTCGAATCTAAAGGATTAAAGACCAATTTTGTTGAAAGGGGATAACACCTTTTTAACATAGCTACCCGGTCGCCATTTTGTTTTTTCCTCATAATCGAACCGAACGATATATGTTTATGGGTAGAAGAACATCAAAAACAAAAAAAAAAACGAAACATGGTAAAGTGTCACTTAGCCGAGATATTTCGAGGTAAAGTCGCCATGTGATAATCATGACTATGTTCCTTACACTTTTTGTTTGTTTAAGTGTATTTTACCCATATATATATATTTTTAAACTTTGCCCCACACTAGGAATTTCTCATGTATCGTGGGTGCCTGTACGCCATACACATGTTTGTTCCATGCGGGAATCGAACCCTCGACACGCAGCACAGCAGCCAATCACTCAACCACTGCGCCAATCGTGTCGTCACACGATCACGTCTTATATGTTTAATTCGCCGCAGCTTTGAAAACAAAATGGCGTCGCGGGGGTTATGCCACAAAGGTTCTATCCCTTTTAAGAACGTTCTTTAATTCTTTATTGTACACCATAACAGCTTATATTAATTCACATTTAAAAATAGTTCATGTACAAAGGCGAGCTTAACTCAAAAATGACGTTTCCGTATTTTCCAAGACAAAGATATTATTAAACAGAAGTTTTAATAAAAAAATAAAATGATTCAATTAAAGACTATATTGGTACAATGGTTAGTAAAAAAAATATCATCTAATGGTTCGTAAAATTAAAATTTAATTATAATTATTCAAATTGCTGACCTATTCTATTCCATTAGCACCCTTATTTGATGCTTAAGAATAGGGCAGTCAAACTTATCAGCCATAACCGCCAGAATGCCAGTGCCGCTAGCACGAATCCTGCTTATTAAGGAGGCGAAATTTTTGCGCAAAATGGCTGCGAACCCGTCTGTACGAGCCTTCAAAAACATGCCAGATGCGCTGCAGAAACGTGGTAGCCGCAATAGCATCCTAAAGGCGTTATTATATTGGACACACAAGGTGTTGAGGGTTTTTCGAGAATATATTGTCCATAAGCTGCTGCCATAGTAGTTTTGGCATGCCTTAAACAGCGTTATCTGAACCTGCTCTGATCAAGCCACAAATCTTCTGACAAATAGATATATTTGCTCTTACCGTCAACGCCCTGTGTTCCGTCACCGTTGTCAATAAACGAAAAAACACCGACTTCCGAAATTTAAAGTTATTTATACTTTGTAGTGTTTTTTATTTGGAAGTCGGCTGTATTTTTTGTAAAAAAGTTTTTTTGATATCAAGATATTAATCCTTATCTATTTAAATGGTTTGATAATAAGGTTGATTATGTACAGTCAACAAAGTTATTTGGTATACCTACAATAATTGTTTTCTCAGCACACTCACAACATCGCATCGTTTTAAAGTAGTTGCAATTTAGCTGCCTGCTTACCAAATAGCTTCTATTTTATTAAGCATTTTTATATTTACATGTTCCTTGGTCCGATGAAGTTTAAGCACGGGTGAAAATTAATGATTTGGATAAAATGATTTGGATAAAAAAATAAGAATAACAAATATTTGGATTTTTCGAAAATAAACCCTTTAAGGGGCGAAAAGAAGTGATGAAGTTTTTAGAGGAGGACATTATTGCTTACTTCAGTTTCCGTGGAAATTGAAACAGATCTAACAATTTTACCCCTGAAGTGGTGAACAGGGTGAATAGTAGGCTGATCCTGAGACCGTTGAACGGATATCGTAGTGCTTAATTTTCCAAAATTTACTTTTCAAAACACTTAAAATATAAAATAACTTTAATTTCGGCAGTCGGTGTTTTTGGTTGCTTTTTCGTTTTTGACACCGACGGCCGAAATTAAAGTTATTTTATACTTTGTAGTGTTTTATATTTGGAAGTCGGTTGTATTTTTTTGTAAAAGTTTTTTTGACACTTTTTTGTGGTTCACAGCGTACCGGCGTGATGTTATGTTATGAACTGGTGTAAACAATAGACAGACATGAGATTTTAGCAATCCCAGTCCATTTGCTATAATTTATTGAGGAGTTCCGTTGCCTATCTCCGAAGTTCTTCATCAGATCTTCACCAAATTGAAATGGAACCACTCCGAGAAAGTACTCTTCCAAAAACTACCCAAATCGCTTCTGGTGTGCCTATAAAATTTGAAAAGTTTTTTCTATTTCTCCAGGATCCCATCATCAGATCCTGATTTGATGATTATGGGACCACCTGGGAAGTATACGCTTTCAAACAAAAAAGAATAATCCAAATCAGTCCAGCAATCTTCGAGTAATCTGGGAACATACATTAAAAAAAAAATGTTCCGACGAATTGAGAACCTCCTCCTTTTTTTGAAGTCGGTTAAAAAAGGGTTACAGGGGGCGTTGAAGTTTATTCAAAAGTCAAGTCAAAAGTCATTTATTCAAATTAGGCTGAGTGCCAGCACTTTTTGAACGTAAAAGTTCTACATAAAGACAGTCCCCCAAAACGCCTGCCCGTCACCACTTCCTAGTGTTTTAGCTGGGAAGAAGAAGTGGCGCAACAAACTCCCCAGCAACACATCTGTCTGTTGAGTTATAACAACTATCACTTATACAAAGGTATGTAAGTAGTCAGGATTCTTACAAAGAAAACAATACCACAAAGGTAACACGTAAAAACATAAAACTTAATAATTCGCTACTTGTAAGCTAGCACACTCCATTATGCCAGCATAAACAGACAAACTCAAGCATAAAAACAATATCAAATCAAACTAAATAAGAGAAACATGAAGGGCGTGCCCGCTTACACGTGCAGAGGGTAGAATTTAATAAAAAGATCTGTGACTCGACGCCACAAGTGATAAACTAGGGCCATCAAAATTAAATCAAAATTGTTGAGTAGGTACCTACTAAATCCGCGCGGCGAAGTCGCGGGCAAAGTGCTATTTCATAATGATAAAAAAACATACTCTTTCTCTACTTCAGATCCCAATAAAACTACGGTCTCGATTCTGTCGGAGTATGAGTGAGAAATGACCATTCTTCTATCCACGCAACGGGTCACATGAAGGTATTCTAGGTAGGTACTATATAATGCCTGAATTCACAAAGATCTGTGTATTTGAATGTACGACGTGAGAGCCTACCTCCTCCATCTTGTAGGTCAGCGCGCGGTCGCGGTGCGCCGACAGCCGGAACAGCGACTCCTCCACGCAGTAACTGAACTGCTTGACGTCTTCGTACGTCAGCGAGCCAATCTTGAAGAGCTGCGACACCTGCGCACACATCGCACACCTTAATCGCTTCTCCATCATCAAGCTTTAAGCATGAAGCATGTCAAATAAACGGGAATAAGAACGCATGATTAGTCACCTGATTTCTATATCTAAAGTAGGAACAGAAGACTGATTATAGCAAAAAAAAATTTTCAATAGTTTGTGTGAAGCACTGACCTGCGGCGCGTGCTCGACGGGCAGGCCGAGTTTGCGCAGGTCGCTGCCGAACTCCTTGACGCCTTGGTAGTCGCCCTGGATGGCGTACGCCGCGAACTGCGACAGCTTGTTGGTGATACGCTCAGCCTTCGTCACCTGGCCCGGCCTGCGAAGCGAATTCACCACATGTCACTGAGCAATAACTTCATGCGACCAACAAGCTTCCATTAGGATTTATGACTGCAGCAAGTTTCTTTTCGATTAAACTAAAACCAACCTGACTCCAGGGCGCTCCTTATAGAAGACGTACTGCAGCTTGACGGTAAAGATCTTGCCGAACTGGTCGAACTGCTGCGCGCCGATGTCGGACACGGAGTAACACGCCTGCAGCGGTAGCTCCTGGAAGGGCTCCTTGTCGCCTGCCGCGTTCAGCAGCTGCACCACCGGGTTGTCGCCCGCCAGCGCCACGCGCACCCAGATCTTCTTCCAGAATCTGCACACCCAAGCGCCTCGTCAACACTTACACAGAGTCTACTGCACACCTCTGTCTCAATCAAAACATATTCGTTAATATAATAACATCTACATTTATATTTCGAGTAGAACCTACAGCTATAGAGGGTATGTGGAACAGAGTGTTAAGTCCCGCAAACCTCCATAGAAATGGGAGAATCCTACGACCAGACGGTTGTTGTGTCTGTTGGGCAACTGCCCGACAGTTGTTATTCGGACTGTTGTATATGTTCAAATCACACGGAAAACTCTAATATCGCCATGTAATATTTCGTTAGTAGTTCGTCACTAGCGGGATAGACGGCGTTGCGTTTTTTTTTGATGCGGTACAAATTTCACTTTGTTAGTTTTTCTCAACAGTGTATGTAGGTACCTACCTAAGATCTGTACAAATTTTCAGCACTATACGAATTATTGTAAACTTCCCCTATTTTTATTTGCACTATTTATAAATAGAGTAGCAGTATTCCATAAATGATGTGTGGCGTGACATGTTGAAGTGTGATACTTGCCTCTGTCCGGTGATTTTCTTTTTGTTCGGCTGTCGCAAATGCATCTCCCAGCCAGGGCCCGTGTACTTGGTGCGCGGGAAGTCCTCCAGCGGCTGCGATACGTCGTCGTCGAACAGCGGCGTAGGCGGGCTTTCGCCGCCGCTGCCCGCATCGCCGTCGCCGCGCTCTGCCACCACACGACACTATAAGTACACGAGGGAGGCGCCAGACACGCAAGCAAGTGCTTGACTTGCAGACTCTTACCGAACTGCGGCTCCGGACGCGTTTGCTCGAAGCCACTCTTGTCGAAAGGGTTGAGGCGTGGCGAGTCGGGCAGCGCCTGCGGCCGCGGCGGCGGCGCCAGCACCGGCACAGCCGCCTCCTGACCGCAGGTCTCGCTGTCTTTCGGTCTATGTCAACAAGTCAATAAAAGAGGTTTCAACAATCCATAACTTGTTTTTTTCTCTTTGAGCAAGAATTGTTGGTTAATTTTGAAGGGTAATCATCATTATGGTTCGAATCGCAAAAGATCAAGACTTTGGAACTATAAATAAATGAGATAACCTAATGAAGACGGAGAAGGTGTCGTCCGTGGAGTCTCGCGAGCCCTGGTGGTCGAGGCGCGGCGTGGCGGCGGGCGGCGGCGGCGCGCCCATGCTCAGGAACGGGTCGAAGGCCTCCGCCTCAAAGCCACTCGCCGCCGCCTCCGCGGCGCCGTCGTCGCCCCACGCTCCTGTTACGCATTCACAACTCTATGTTCAGCAATTCAAAGCAGAGAATTTGATTTCACTTTTCACTGTTGTTTGAAAAAACTTACCCGAGTTCAAGTTATTAGCAGCAGTAGCATCGAATTTAGCAGAGAATGCGTCAAACGCATCCTGGCTGCTGGGGAAAGCATCGTGCATCATTGCTTCAGACGGGGCACCCCAACCAGGATCCGCGGAAGGCGACGGCCCGCTTGCATCGAAGGTGTCCTCTGCTCCCATGTCAAACGGTTGGGAAACGTGCGAGGTGTCATCCAAAGTTTCAGTCGGAGCCGATGTGAACAGATCAGCTTGCGTTTCTCCCATTCCACTCATGGGTGCCGAATCAAAAATGTTTTCTTTAACGTTTTTGAACACGTCATTGCTGGCTGCCATAACTACGTCATCAGATTTTATGCCAAATATATCTACGGCATTGTCAGAAAACTGAGCTATTGCGTCCATTGGTTCGATTACATTCTCAAACGGATTTAGCTCAACGTCTAGAGCAGTAGGCTGAGCTGGGAACTCGTCTCTCATTACGTCCGCAAATGGAGAGGTGTTAGAAGTCGCGGAAGCAACCTCTGTCTGCGGCTCCGAGCAATCCATAGGTGCCACCGTATCTGTAATTGTGTCCATTGCTGAAGGAAACACACTGTCAGTCGGTTCGCTCAAGGCGCTCGGCTCTTCTGGCTGGAAGGTGGCCTGGGCAGTCAGCGACGTAATCGAAGTCGGTACCTCTGCCATGGATTGCGGGTTTTCATGGCTTGCATCAGTGGATATGTCATCCACTATGTCGTCGCTTAAGAAATCAATTTGCTTTTCCTCTTTTCTAGGCGCCGAGTATAAACTCATGATAGCCTCCTTGGTAGGTTTGATGGGGGCGGGCACAGGCGCGTCAAACAAGTTGATGTCGTCGGCGTGCTGCACGGGAGGCGCAGGCGGCGCGGCGGGCGGGCGCGGCGGCTGCGGGCGCGGGGGGGGTGGCCGAGCCGCGGGCGGGGGGCGCGCGGGTGGCGGCGCCGGCGGCCGCGTCGGTTTGTTGCGGTTGATGTCGAAGCTGTCGCTGGGCAGCTCTTCGGCTGGCTCGGGCTCCGGCGTGGGGCTGGGCGAGTGAATGTCGCGCACGGAGACTGGGCTCGGAGTGCGTGTCGGTGGGATACGGTCTAGGAGGTGGGAACTGGTGAATTCCATTTGACCGGTTACACTCAAGATCAAATTTTGAGTTTCGGGAGGCAAGGGTCTAGTGGGTAGATGAGGTCCTTGGGCTTCCTCCTCGTTCAGAAATGCGTCATCGATCGTGGTGGTCACTAAATCGAGTTCTGTTGGCTTGGTTATGCGGTCGTGATCCACCGGGCTGCTTGTGAAAATATCCAGAGGGGAAGACTTGTTTTCAGAAAACTCTTCATATTGCTTCGCCCCGATCCCGGTTGGTTCCGCACCACCAAATATATCTACGGGCACAGTATCTCCGGCTGGGGGTTCATATCCACCGCCAAAGTCCGAAAAAGGATTGCTAGTGGCAAAAGGATTATCACCCGTGAAGGCGTCCGGTTCCGCCTCTGCCATCATAAAAGGATTGAGCACATCCGCAGTTACCGGAGCCGTTGGCTCGTTCATACTTAAGAATGGGTTGTACGCCATTGTAATTGCTTCTATTTGTGTTAATTTAAAAACTCAGATTCCAATAACTTTAATTCGGTTTTTCCCGGATTTAGATCTCCCGCAAAAGATGTATCAAATGGATCGAAATCTGCTTCTGGCAACCGATTAGCGTTTGAGGGCTCCGGAGTCAAAGCTTTCCTTTGAAATATGTCATCAGACGGATCCAGTAAGTCCTGCTTGTCTTCTTCCAAATGATCAGCTTCTTCACAAGAAAACTCTTTAGCTAGTAGTTTCAGTTCAGTTTTACAAGGTGCAATATTGCTCGCAAAAGACGTATCAAAAGGATCAGGTACCACCGAAGATCGTAGGGGCTCTGATGGAGTTAGTACTTTAGCCTTTATTTCAGTTTGAGCACTGTGCAATAAATCACTAGCTTTCACGTTGACTTTTATGTTACTTATTTGAGAATACTCTGAATGCCTCCTCTTATTTTGGTAGTTTACTTTCGGAGTCAAGTCTTCGTCAGAGCGCGTGCGAGTAAAGATATCTGGTACGCTGTCAGCTGCTTCTGCTTCTTCACTAGCGTCTTCAGTTATTGAAAGTTCACGTGAGTAGTAAGGCGTGACCGGTTTAGTTGATTTTACTTTTGCATCCAAACTAAGCGTGTCGTCTCCCTCAACGTTGAAAATTACACTTTTGCTAACGGTAAGATTTTCAGGGCGTGATGCCCGTCGCTCTGTTTTCTTAGGTTCGTCCGCTCTGGGATCAAAATCTGGATCACTTGGTACTCTGTATATTGGAGCAGAATTGGAAGTAATTAATTCTTGTTCCAAAAGTTTCAATTCTACTTTACCGGGCGCTACAATGCTATCAACAATTGTAGTGTCAAACGGGTCAATCTCACAGTTGTTTACATCCACTGGGTCTAAAGGCGAGTCGCCCAGTTGAGTTAAATCTGTGGTGCTTCCACCAAGTAAATCACGGACTGCTTGAGTCTCCTCCTTGTCGATTATATCGTCAGAAGTTATGGATTCTCGTACACCTGAAGGATCAGTTAAATGAATACGAACTGAAGATTTTCGCCTATTATTTAATCTTACGCGAACTTCTTCAGACCGTGGATCGAAGTCGTCGTCGTCTTCTAGAATGACTGCCTCTTTATTCGCCTGAAATTGAGTGACGGGTATCACAGCGTCCGCAAAGCTTGTATCAAATGGATCGTCTTGATCTAAATAAGGATCTACGACATCAATCTGATCTTCGATAATGCTTTCTGCGAATACGAACTCATTTTTATCGGCTTCAAAAGCTGACCAAGATTCTTGTAAGACGGGTTCTGCCTTTATTTCAGTTTCTCCTAATTTCGTAACTTCAGCGCTATCTTCAAGTGACTTTGCGGCAAGTAGTGTAAATTCATCAATTTCTTCATCTACTGACGGCTGATCAGTGAGGAAAGGGTCTTTCGTTTGTGTCCCTGCTTGATCACAATTTTGTTTAATCAACGATGTATGAAGAGATACGCTTAAGTCTATTGGGGTTGTTATGGGAATATCTGTATCGAGGTCCAATATGCTCTTTTCAATAGGCTCATTCGCAACAATCGACTCGATTGGTCTTTCGTCGTATCTATCAGAGCTTTCTAACAATAAATCACCGGGAATAACTCTTTTGGGGCGCTTACTGGTAACTGTTACATTATCTATTCTACCAGTAAGAACGCCAACTGCAATTCCAATGTCTAGTGCCTTCTTTCCTTTAGAGGTTTTAACTTCTTGCCCTTTTATTAATGCATCAACATGGGAAGTGTCAAAAATATCATCGTCTTGAAATTCCTCCGGTGAGTCAGGGACGTACCCAAGCTTCACTTCCCCGCGTTCTACGGCTTCCACATAGGAAGTGTCGAAGATGTCGTCTTGGTCGTCTTCCTCAGACTCGTCGTCTGTAACGCCGTATTCACTTCTATCCGCCTCTTCAGCTTCTGCCTGTGCTTGAACAAGCTGCGGAAAGTCGGCTTCTGTTACTTCAACTACTGGCCTGTGAGGAGCTTCCTTTTTTTCAGGCTCAACCTGCTTCGGAGGTATACGTTGAAAAAAGGAAGTCGATTTGATACGGTCTAGATCGCCTTGTGTTTTTTTAAGTACAGTATCTACGCCAGAAGTCAAATCTTTAAATTTAGACCACTCTTCATTTTCTTTAGCAGTGCCTTCCCCGTTTTCAGCGCTTTGCTGTTGATGTTCTCTTCTATACTTTTCTAGCTCCTCTTCTGTGAAAAGTTCTTCTTCGCCTTTGCGTTTAGATTTTTTCCCCTTTTTCTTCTTTTTAAGACCTTTGGGTAGTTTTAGCATTATACGATTTTCTTAGCAATGCTTTGTGTTGCTGAAACCAATAAATAACAACTTAGATTGTTTGACCTACATAACGTAATGAGCTTCAATAAAAACAAATACCTTGCTATCTAGATAAAAGAACGACTTTATCGTTATTTTAGTGACGTTTTTTCTAATAAGATTTCTAATTAATTTCAATTAAATTGGAAAAATACTTGCGACATGCTGACACATAATCTGAAGTACTTAGTACAATTGACCCCATTCAAGCCTAGTCCTGATCTATAGAATAGGACAACAGTTTATGGAAGTTCGTAGCTACATAGTGCCGTCCCTATTCAAACTCGTTACGATTTATAATAATCTCAATACAAATCTATACAATATCCCTATAACGAAGTCCGTCGAAGCTTACTGAATGAAGTTGAAAATTTGAGAGGTCAGTGACTTATTTTATTGATTGGAGAGCTTCTACGAGTATGGATGAAATAACCTTTGTCACAAGTTCACAAGGATTCACGACAAAACTCCCTCTTCTCATTGAGACAGGCATGTAATGTTATGTAGGAAGATAGTCAATCTATTAATAGCTGCATCCCTGGTCCTAATAGTAGGTATACTAGGTAGGTATCCGTTTACACAAATGAAAGTGCAGGGTGTGTCACGGAGATGGAAATAGTGTAACACGTAGCTAATCTTTAGATATAATAAATGAGATAAATGTAGCACAAACAGAAACAATAATACAGTGACGAAGGTGTAATCATTACGATGTAGGGGCGTGCGGGTGAGTGGTGAGGCAGATGCATGGTATGGAGCTCCTCGGGGAGGTGATGGCGCGGCGCCGGGCGCGGAGCCCGTGGAGACACGTACCGGCCTGGGCCTGGCGCCTACTTACAGCTAAGGCATACACTACCGCGCTACGAGGGGCTTCTATACCTTCATCGCAACACACGGACAGTCGCGGCGGGCTCGGTTCGCGCGAGCGGGTGCGCTCGGGGGCGCTGCTGGGCGCTGGAGGCCGACTAGCGATGAGCGACTGAGTGGAGGGGCCGCGCCGCGCGCCGCATCGACCCGCGCAGCCGCGCAGCCGCGCGCTGCTCGCCACCGCGCACCGCACCCCTCACACCGCGCCGCCGCCTCCACCGATACAAAGTTCAAGCGTCACCGCTCTGGCTCAGCTTCCGAGCCGTGCTTTACGTAATCAACCCCGCAGGACGTCCGACCACTGGAACTCAACTTGCAATCAAAAATATCTTAAGCTTACTTACTTGAATGATGTGTACAAATCAACCAGTGAATACCTACATAGTGAATAGAATAATCCCACGATTCAACAAAACGAGCAGTTTACCTCTTCTTAAATATCTGCCCCAGCTGCGATGTATTAATGACAGTAAAATCAATACTTGGGACTGCGTGTCTGCGAACTGCGAACCAGCCACGGAATAGGATGCTCTCTAGGCTTTAGGCACGCGGCACGCCAGTCCACCGTGTGTGGAATACTATTCACACTGTTACATTAAGTAAAGCCTCCTACATAATGTCAGGTACGCAGTACTTATATTTAGCTATTGATCGGGAGAGGCAGGTTTGCCTTGAGAAAGAACAAAAGATAGTTACCTACTTACGTTCGTTTTGTTATACCTACTCTTTAACTGCAGGAAGATTGGGAGGTTACTAACTAACGTCACTCTTCTATTCATTCTTATCATATCTACGTCATTCTTCTTAAGAGATCGGCAGACGTATAGGTAGGAACCTACAGCTTGTCGCGAGACTTAAGTACCTACTTAAATAACTTGATGTGATTGATTTAACTATTAACATTTTCAAACTAAGTAAATGCGAGTACCTAACTTATTTATGTACACATGTAAATCTCGCGAGAAGCTTTTATATCATACTAGCTGAGCCACGCAACTTCGTCTGCGTCACATTTTTCATGAATGCTCGGCTCTTATTGGTCGTAGCGTGATGTTATACAGCCTATAGCCTTCCTCAATAAATAGACTTCCTAGGATTAGCGCGTTCTACCAAACAAATAGTCAAGAAGAACTAACCGATCGAATGGTAAATGATCAATTATCAACCGCCGAGAGTAGAAAATAATTAAAGCCCTAATTTTTATCGCTATTAAAAAATAGGGTTTGATGATAGAAGGGTAAAAATTTAGGGTTGTATGTATTTTTAAATGCCACATTATAAAAAAAAACTTTTTACAAAAAAAATACAACCGACTTCCAAATAAAAAACACTTGTCAAAAGTTTTTTTTTCTCACTTTTTAGTGGTTCACATGTGCCTACCCCTTTACAGCGTACCAGAATGATGTTATGTTATGACCTGGTGAAAACAAAAGACAGACATGAGATTTCAGCAATCCCAGTCCATTTGCTATCATTTATTGAGGAGTTCCGTTGCCTATCTCCGAAGTTCTTCATTGGATCTTCACCAAATTGAAATGAAACCACTCCGAGAAAGTACTCTTCCAAAAACTATCCAAATCGCTTCTAGTGTGCCTATAAAATTTGAAAAGTTCTCTCTATTTCTCCAGGATCCCATCATCAGATCCTAACTTGATGATCATGGGACCACCTGGGAAGTACCTATACCCTTTCAAACAAAAAAAAATCCAAATCTGTCCAGCCATCTTCGAGTAATCGGGGAACATACGTAAAAAAAAGGTTCCGACCAATTGAGCACCTCCTCCTTTTTTTGAAGTCGGTTAAAAAATAAAACTTTTATCCAAAAAATTAAAAAAAAAAGGTAGGGGTGGACAAACCTTATCACTTAGGGGTATGAAAAATAGATAGTAGCCGATTCTCAGAGCTACTGAATATGCATACTTATAAAATTTCATAAAAATCGGTCAAGCCGTTTCGGAGGAGTATGGTAACTAACTACGTACTAATAAGAAAAATTGTGTAATGATGACGTTATAAGTTGATAGTTAAAGTTTTAAAGTAAAAGTTTATGTTGTTCTTTTTAGTGCATTTAAATAAAAGCTTGTTTTTTTAAAAAGTTTTTTTCATCATCATCATCATATCAGCCGAAAGACGTCCACTGCTGGACATCGGCCTCCCCTCCCCCACCAGGTCATCGGTCCACCTTGTGGGAGGCCTTCCAACGCTGCGTCTTCCAGTACGCGGTCACCACTCTAGAACTTTTCGGCCCCATCGACTATCTGTTCTGCGAGCAATGTGCCCTGCCCACGGCCGCTTCAGTTTCGCGATCCTTCGGGCTATGTCGGTAACCTTGGTTCTCTTGCGGATATCGTCATTCCTGATTCGATCACGCGAGGAAACTCCGAACATTTTCTTTTATTGTTTCTCATTGGAAATGCTTTTAAAGCGTTAACGAATAAATAAAAATACATTTTGGAGTGTATTAAACGGCACATACGAAACTTTAAATGCTAATACGAAAATTTAAACTAAAAAAACATAATTATGTAAAAACCAAAATTAAAGTATTAAATTCTACGCAAGTTAATATTTTCTGATAAACTTAAAAGACTATTTAGAGTAAGTATAACTTAAGTGTAAGAATATATGAATAAGAATATTAAAACTAAATAAAGTAAGTAAGTTAAACCAAACGAATGTATAAAATATAAACTTATATGCTATTTGGTATTTTCTAATAAACTTATTACGTTTGCAGACAATAAAGATTAATTTTTCGTCGCAATTTCCTGCTGGAAGTAATGAATGGATCCGAGTGCAGCAGAAGTCTGTGTTTGTGAAACTCGAGACAATTGTCGTGTGTGCTTGAGCCTAAACGCTATATTTTTATAAGGGGATTCTGCAGCCTCTTCGGACAGTTCATGAATAGGAACGAATGCGTTCTCTATTACTATAACACCGTGTAAGAGCATTTGTGCACGGGTGAAGGTAGGTGATACCATGGCTGCATGGGTATACAGACACTAGACATGACACAGACCCTCTGATTGGGCTGCCACTGCAAGCCTTGTACTGCGGCCTCCAATGATATGGGTTGGTCAGGGACACCTTGTGGAGGAGCTGTTCTTATGAATCGGGGCTCTCGGTACACTAATAGTTTCTTTCTCACTCAGCTACTCGCAATGCTTATTAAGGACTGTGCTTTTCTTCCGAGAACTGATTTCCCATAAAATGACAAGTCGATCGCAAAAATACCTGATAACGTTCCCTAGATTAGATACTAGTGTCTACGTTGTCTGCATCCGGCACCATGTCTATTAACTTTTGGAACACTTGACGTCGTCTTTTTGTGTCTGAACCACTTGCAGATTGCCACATTTCAAATACCTCTTGAAAACAATTCGATGTAGGTACTTTTTTTTTATTATTATTATTATTTTTTTTAAGGATGGGAAATCATCAAATGACTTCTTCCGCTCTGGATGGAGCGGAAGAGCGTGTCAGACTCTTACTGACTAAAACCCATCCGTGTTCCTTCTAAAGCCCTTTGCGTTCCAGGGCCGCGGTGACTCTTTCGAACAGATTCCGCAACCCTGGCAAGCTTTGGCCCTAGCGGGGCCCGTCTTTTATGCTGACATCTCTTTGAGGCGCGCGTGAAACACAACGCGCCATCGACCCGGGCCTGGTGGTGATCGGACAGCGAGCCACCCAATGCTCGCCGTCCGCAGGCCCGCGCCTACGGTGGCCGGGGATCGCCCTGCGACTCCCGACGCCCGCGGCGTCTTCTCCTGTTGCGGCGGTTGGGGCGAAGGCCTTGCCTTTCCCTCGCGCGGCCCTCCTTCTCCTTTGCTAGCATTACTGCTTCGCAGAAGGAGGTGACTGCTTCCCAAGCCTCCTCGCTCCGGACCATGGATTCAACCAGGGCCAGACGCGAGAGGTCGCCGCCGCCGATCGCCTCGACGAGGACACGGCGGTGCTCAGCCCAAGCAGGGCAGACCTCCACCGTATGCTCCACCGTTTCCTCCGGCCCCAGCCAGGGCTTGCAAACTAGCTAAATTATACTAAATGACCGCTCGCTAGGGCATCCCCTGCGGGATACGGACCTCGCCTTTTTTATTATTTTTTTCTTTTTTTTAAGGATGGGAAATCATCAAATGACTTCTTCCGCTCTGGGTGGAGCGGAAGGGCGTGTCAGACTCTTACTGACTAAAACCCATCGGTGTTCCTTCTAAAACCCTTTGCGTTCCAGGGCCGCGGTCTTTCGAACAAATTCCGCAACCCTGGCAGGCTCTGGCCCTAGCGGGCCCCATCTTTTATGCTGACATCTCTTTGAGGCGCGCGTAAATCACGCGCCATCGACCCGGGCCTGGTGGTGATCGAACAGCGAGCCACCCAATGCTCGCCGTCCGCAGGCCCGCGCCTATGGTGGCCGGGGATCGCCCTGCGACTCCCGACGCCCGGGGCGTCTTCTCCTGTTGCGGCGGTTGGGGCGAAGGCCTTGCCTTTTCCTCGCGCGGCCCGACGGACCTTGGCTTAGCGTCGTCATTTCGGGAGGACAGCAAGGGACAGGCTGGGTCATATCATTATTATTTTGGGGATTTAAAACTACTGACTCAGCGACGCGGGCTGGCTCGGTAATCAAAGATCGGGGAGGGTTAAACTAATTTGTTTTCCGAGATCTATTTTTAGTTAGTGGTAGTACACTTATAGGCTAATGATATGGCATCATTACATTTAAGGTCAATGTGGACAAATCCGTCTACGGAGTTATTCCGTATACATGCATTTACTATTCATTCCAGAATAGTTGACGCTATTACAGGATCAGTTTTTAGTTCCAACTATCATTCATAGATGCAGCAACGTTGTCTACAAGAGGAAAAAAATTAGGTTTGAAATTTAGTGTGCTACGAATTTGAAACTCCAAGTGTTGCGTGCTGCCGTTTCGTATAAGGTAAATATTCAATTTTACAATTTACGAGTTTCTGAGTATGCATATCATGTAGTTTAATAAGTGTTTCAACGGATTTTTC
Organism: Mamestra brassicae; assembly: GCA_905163435.1. Classification (NCBI taxonomy): domain Eukaryota; kingdom Metazoa; phylum Arthropoda; class Insecta; order Lepidoptera; family Noctuidae; genus Mamestra; species Mamestra brassicae. The sequence continues at coordinate 129,884 of LR990999.1, read as the reverse complement.
TATTTGTTTTGAATAAAAACTAGAAGATCCAGAAATAATTGTTATTAAATATTGTATCCTCAAAACGGTCAAGTGAAAACGGTCAAGTGGGATAATTCGTCTAATATCAAAGGGGCTAAATCGTCATATACCGGAATTGCCCCATTGCAGATGTCGTCAACCTTTTTCATCCTTCCTATTTTTAGTTTTTGCTTAAGTTGACCAGAAAGACTTGTGTTGTACTATTGATATTTTTCTCTAGAACTTTTAAACAGATTTGCTGGCACAAGCTATGAAAGTCAATGGGTAACTAACACTAAAACTACTGCTGCTACCCGTTTACCCGTGAACGTTGAAAAATCAAGAACCCTACAACTTTAGAGTATGCTTCGTTGAGTGTATCCCATTTTAAAACAAATAATATATCATTAATATAATATTATGCCATTAAGAATCAAACCTTTTATTTTTGGAAAGTGGTTTTTAATACAATGTGTGAAGTGCAGTGTTGTTTAAAATTGAAAAGCTCTTATACCTAACCATTTCATTAAAAATTAATTGAAAATCATTAAAAATAACCCTGTTTAATTAAGTCAATACCAACCTCAAAATAAGGTAGGCATATTTCAGTGTGTGGTACCTGAAAAGTGAACTGATAGTGAATGAGTGTAAAAATATTCAAATTAGTTTTCAAACTTTTTGGAAAGGTTCAAAATCCCTGGTTATAAAAATAGGCCGGATCAGCCCCCAAAAAAGCTTTTAGTAAAACATAAATTTCACCTTATATAAATGGTGTTTCAAAACATTTTTCTTCAACATCTTACTTGTTTACAAATTGCATACTTCGATACAACGGCGTAATTCTAAGAAAATTTGCAACTAGACGGATTTGCCCTATTCATCGGTAAAATTCGTCTAACGACTGATTTTTTTTAAAAACATTTTAAGTTACATACTCGTATTATGAAGAGCTGTTCTGCTGTTTCGAATGGATGTGTTTAAAAGACAACAAAAATCTTTATCGCTTACAACCATCACAATTATATAAAAGTAGTTAAGTGTACCAGTTATAATCAAATTCAACTTTCAAAAAAATATGGCGGATTTGCCCACATTGACCTTAATGAAATCCTACCTTCATTTTTTTTAATTATGACCGCTGTCAGACCATTGTGCAACGGAGTTTATGTTCAGCATCTTATTTTTGTTAAACTCGCATTCGTATTCTCAGTACCTAAGTCCTTTCATTTGATAGGTACCCATATTGTAGGCAAGCATTAAAAATGTTGTCCGCCATATTGGATTTAGAGTGACGCCACTTTATATTTCGACTTATTCTCAGCAAGCCCTTTCATTTGATACCCATATTGTAGGAATGCATTAAAAATAATTAGTCCGCTATCTTGGGTGTTCCACCATGTTGGATTTAGAATAACGTCACACAGCTAACCATGTATTGTTATCCAAACTGAATGTATAGGTAGGTAGGTATACAAAATTTCAGCTCAATCGAAAATTGAATTTCAAGCTTTAGAAGTCCGCCATATTGGATTTAGAGTGACGTCACTTTATATTTCGAGTAATTTTTAGCAAGCCCTTTCATTTGATACCCATATTGTAGGAGTGCATTAAAAATAACTAGTCCGCCATCTTGGGTGTGCCGCCATGTAAGATTTAGAATGACGTCACACAGTTAACTATGCATTGTCTTCCGAACTGAACGTGTATACAAAATTTCAGCTGAATCAGAAAATAGCAAACGCCGTAAGATTGTAAAATATCGCGTGAAATTGTAAACTACTTTTTCTAAATAAGACACGGATATATTGGAAACTTATTGAATATGGATAGGATGTATTGTATACAAAGCGATATATTAATAATATATCGAGAAATTATAATCTAATAAAGATTTACAACAATCTTACGGACTCTGCAATTTTCCGGTGACATATTTATAAATAAAAGCTTGTAATAACAGCTTTTTATCAAATGCATAGATACAAATAAATAAAGTTGAAGTGTCTGTTTCTTCTATTAATATAACAGCTTTTGACTAAATGCATATGAAAGTATATGGGTACGATCATAGAGTATATAACCTCTTTGGGTACGATTCACATAACAAAAACACTTGCAATTGTTACACTCGGAAAGTAGCGTTTGTTTGATCCGAGTAGCGGGTGGGAAACGCTGCTTCCCACCTTAAGGCGGGAAAAACTTATAGTAATTGCTAGAAGGAGTGCACGATCAAATTCCGGAAAACATTGTTTAATTTCTTCCCACAACCTTTTTATAATGTTTTATATTTATGTTGGGGATGTTTTGACATCCAAATAGGCGGTCGATTTAAGCGTGGCGTGCTTCAAACATTTTTATACTTTTGATCTTACTGCTCGCCGCCCCGTGCTTAGTTGCCGCTCACAGCGGCAAGGTCGTGAACGGGCCGTAAGGCGGGAATGAATTTTTACAATAGAACTAAATTTAGTTAGTCTGCTACGAAAAAAAATACATATAGTAGGCGCCAAATAAAGTTGCAGAAGCGGCCCACCTACATTTTTTTTACATTTTTAATTCCAAAATCGGCAAAAAAGACATAAAGAAAATATCGATAAAAAAAAACGTTTCGGTCTTGTGAGTGTATTAATAAACAGCCAGTGTCGTCATTGTAATTTGCTCATCCATAATAAATCTGATCCTATGTCCTGTCTTATCCCAAATCCCGTTAAAATAAAATATTATTATGTTTTTTTAAGTTTCCCTACCTTTATAAACTAAACGTGACATTGGCTAAATGCACTTGAACCGTGCAAAGCCAAAGAAGAAAAAAAAACAAAAAGCCAGTGTGAATTAAAAAAATACTTATTAGGCGGGCGGCGACGCGATGTGCTCCATATTTAAAATTTAAAAAATACTGTACCTATAATTTGGCGAGATACTATCGCTGTAAGCTGTACCGAAATTGAAAAATCTCGGTTTTATTGACTAATATTTGATTATAAATGAGTTCAAATGAGATTAGTCAGCGGCGTGACTGACCGCTCCACGGCGACCTCTGCTCCAAACGTCACGCCACGGTCACACTAGTAGTGTGACCGTGGCACTACCACCACCACGCGACCACCGCGATGGAACTGGAATCAGTCTATCAGCGAGTGCAATGAATAGCAGAAATTATGCCAGTCGAGTCCAATTGTTGAAAATTACATAAAGTTATTATTTAAAAAATACTGGCCAAGTGCGAGTCGGACTCGCGAGCAAAAGGTTCCATACGAATTTCATTTGTGTAACACGTTATTTTAACACTATAGACTTATAGGTTTTCCCGTAATCTACTATTGCTATTTAACTATAATAGTAATAGTATAGTAAATTTATTTAAGTATTTATAACTATTACTTCCATATTTTTCAAAACTTTAGACTCAGTAGTTTCGGAGATAAGGGGGGTGATGATCATGTTTCATCTAATTTCTTGAATAACTGCAGCACTATTTATTTTGAAATTACGAAAAAATCATAATTGAAACCCTCACAATAAGCTCTTTCATTTGCAATGTCCCTTTTTTTTAATTTTCTAGTTGTTACCCCAAAAGTGACCCGCATACTCAGAATTTATTTATGTACGTTTGGGTCATAGAAGTTCATATGTGTACCAAATTTCAACAGAATCGGTCCGGTACATTCGGAGAAAATTGACTGTGAAAAACGGACACACTCTCACGGATGTTCGGAACCCTAAAAACAGCCAAGTACCAGTCGGACTTGCGAATAAAGGGTTCAGAACGAATAAAAAAAAAAAAAAATTTCCGTCTATGTCATGTTGTGGGGTGTCGTAAGATAGGTTGTAACGTTGCATCTGTTATTTGAGGAATTAAGCAAGCAAACCAATCGACAAGTCATTGCAATACAGTTCCAACCCGTTCACATCACTTATTACGCCTTTGTTTTGTCTCACTCGCTCACGTCTTAGGAACTAGTTTGTTTCTCACTCCATTCGACTTGTGCGCGCCGCGAGCTGCGATCGAGGAGCGGGCTTGAGTCGGGTCAGTTGAGACGCGCGTTCACGCATACTATACTTGTGCGTGACGTCACATGTGCAGTCTCACCCTAAACTTCCTAAATCTTAATTAAGCTAAGAAATACTTATTGTTAAAAAAATACATAATATAAGTGTGTTATCCCCGTATTGGGGTTTCAAGTTCCGGGTTCATTTGCCCGAGAAAACCGCTGCCGTGACATCTGACGGTAAACCCACAAGCTGACATCTGCACCCTTCCATCAACCCTGCGGGTCTTCTACCACCCAGGGACGCCCAGGGTCAACTCCTCGGCTCGCGCGTCATCTTCGGCTTCGCGTAAAGCCAGGACAGTAGGTACTTAACGCGCCTACCTCCTTAGGATAGAAAGTTATGACGGGTTATCTTGTACCTCGACCCGTAATAGATTTATTTGAAAGTGCTTAGTGACGTTGTTTATTTTATCTAATTAGTTTAATAGCAATTCACACGCTTCAGAGTTAGGTATAAATATTGAGGGTGTGTGAAAACCATTTTCCATCCAACGATCCCTTCGCGAAATACTAAGCTTTAAAGTGCTAATTTTTGTTAGAGTCCAGGTAGCCCCTCCCCCCCCCCCCCCTCTGCCAGCGAAAAGGTGGTTTTTGGAGACGTTAAAAAATTCATGGTAGTAGCATAAACATATAACGAATTTAAAAGGAAAACTACCTATCACAGCTAACTAGGCTTTACAAACTGACGAGTAATAGTCAACCAACCCATATAATGTACTTGGCAATTGTGACGTGCAACTACGGAACCCTACAGTACGCGTGGCCCGACCCGCACTTAGCCGATTTTTACATTAATTAATTAACGGAGTGTTCGCTTCTATACTGAATTTTGTCTGAACCCTCACTATTAATCTGAAAGTACGTAACGGAGGGTGGAGAGAGGGACAGGAAGTACTTGATGTAGTCAGGGGATTAAGAATGGATGGTCTAGTGGACTGCACTTGAATTTATTTTGTGATTGTTGAAAGCTAATTCCTTCTGTGAGTAATTAGGCCCGGCAAGCGGCCTTGGTGACTTGGAGCTTTCTTCTTATCACGCCATTTTTCAGTAATTCTGTCACCGGAAAATGGCAAACTCCGTAAGATTTTGAAATAGCTTGAGAAATTGTAAACTCTCGATAAATTGTCAACTGAACATATGGAATACATTTTCACGCATAAAAATTTGATAGTATATAATATCTCGAAGTCATTCCGAGAAATTGACTGACACAAAATACTCACATAAAATGGCGACCAACCATAGCACAAGTCTACAATTTATCCGTTTCCGTGTGATAATAAACCCGGAAACAAAGCTCTCATTGGTTTGTTCAGATGTGAGCTCACACCAACAAAGACCAATGAGGGTCAAATTTTCCAATTTTTCTATCACACCAAAATAGATAAATTATAGATAGACCAGAGTGCTGATTGGTCACCAGTTTATGCCAGTCTACAATTTCTCGGACCAGCACGGAGATATTATAGAATACATGATTTTGATTCGTATAATTGTAGAACAAATATTTATTTAAAAATTTATCGAGAGTTTACAATCTCTCAAGATATTTTGTAATCTTACGTTGTTTGTAATTATCTGGCGACATTATACCCAACTCTTCGTTTTGTTACAGCAGAGTTATCATGTTTGGGCTCACTGAAATGGTTTTAATGAACAAGTTTTAGAAAGAAATAGCATCCTTAACCTGATTCTGCAGCATACCTCAAATTATTTATTCAAGTATAGGTACTTTTTTTTTTAAGGATGGGAAATCATCAAATGACTTCTTCCGCTCTGGGTGGAGCGGAAGGGCGTGTCAGATTCTTACTGACTAAAATCGTGTTCCTTCTAAAGCCCTTTGCGTTCCAGGGCCGCGGGGACTCTTTCAAAAAAACTCCGCAACCCTGGCAGACTCTGGCCCTAGCGGGCCCCATCACCTATGCTGACATCTCTTTGAGGAGCGCTTGGAACACGGAGAAAGAAACAGCTACTTTGTTTTATCTAAACTAATATTATAAAGAGGAAAGATTTTTTTGTTTGTTACGATTTAACTTAAAAACTCCTCGACCGATTTCAAAAATTCTTTCACCGTTAGAAAGCTACATCTTCACCGAGTAACATGGGCTATATTTATTTCTAGAAATAATTAGGAATCCCTACTAAAACTTGAATAAGGTAACCCAACGTGTAAAAAAATTGACATAAAATTTCTTTCATCGCATGCGCTGCAAAAGCTATTTATGATACATAATTAAAGTACCTACTCATTATTATCTAGAAGAAAGTCCGCAAGGCTATGTCGTCTAACTATTATGATTAAGTCACAATGACTGCTTTATGTTAAATTATTCAATCAAAACCCAGTTGGAAAGAAAAAGTGATGATTTTGATATCAAGATATTAATCCTTATCCATTTAAAAGGTTTAATAATTAAAGTTGATTATGAACATGTAAATTACACTTTCAATTATTCAAATCGGACCTTTCGTTTAAAAGTTACGAAGGGTATAAATTCTCTAAAATAAATAATTAAGTAAAAAATGTTTGAGCGATCTTAATGCTTTGTCCGATAAAGTTGAAACACGGCATTAATGATTTGGATAAAAAAAAAGAATTAAAGTATTTGAATTTTTCGAAATAACAAAACTTAAGGGGCGAAAAGGGAGGAAAGGGCAAAGAAGTTTTTAGGGGAGTACATTATTGCTTACTTAAATTTACGTGGAAATTGGAATAAACCCCTGAGGGGGTGGTGAACGGGATGAATAGTAGGCTGATCCTGAGACCATTGAATGGATATCGTAGAGCTTAATTTTCCAAAACTTACCTTTAAAAAGGGTTAGAGGGGGCGTTGAAGTTTGTGTAGTACCTACTAAATCCGCGCTGACGAAGTCGCGGGCGAAGTGATAGTACTAGACTAGTATCTACTAGCACCTCGCCTAGTACTAGTTTTAATAGACTGCCAGTGGAATTAAACATTCTGTTATACACTAGCTCTTTTAAGGATAAGCTCAAAGCGTTCCTGTTGGATAAAAACTTATACTAACTGGACGACCTATAATTTATTTAATATTGATATTGTAATTTTCCATAAAAAAAATGCTATTTTTTATTATTGTTTTAAAATCATAATCTTATTTTTTCAATTTTATTGTGCATCATTTTTAGATTATAATTGGTAATGAATGATGTATGTATTAAACACAATACCTATAAATTGTTTGTGATAAATAAATAAAACTACATATTTAGAGAAACTTATTTTCTACAATACCTACACTACAAAGTGAAAAGTAAAGATGGCGCCAGTAGGTACTGACGACCTAGCTTACTGAGTGCCTGAGACTATGAAAACATTCCAGAACTCATCGTTGTAGCTCAGACGGGTCAGATGATCTAGGGCTAACATTGCTGACGTTTATTTTAGTTCGAAAATATACAAGCTGGGCGAAACCTATTATGACGAGAATGACAACACATGTCACTATAATCACGAGGATTTTTCTCTGCCAAAGCAGTTCGCCCAACGTCAGCTCGTCTGCGGGCACGGAGGGCGCGAAGTGCGCGTGCCGCGGTCGGCGCGCCGACGCGGGTGTGGGCGCCGGCGCCGGCGCTTCTTCTAACTCTTGTTTCAAGCTGTGTGCAGTCGGAGCCTCACTCATCTAACGAGCTTTTCAATCACTCTTTTTAAATGTCCAAAGCAAAACATGAGACCTAATTCGAACAAAATAACCTAAAAACAAAAACAGATGTCTAGACCAAAAGAACCAAATTCACCACCTAACCTACATACGGATTTGTTTTACCTACCTGTGTTGTACACGACTGAAGAGATCCTTATAATTGATTACATACAATGTGTTCAATTTACGCAATTAGTAATGTTTAAAACTGGTTTAACTGTCAGCAGTGGCGTAACGTTGGGGGGCAGGAGGCGGCAATGGCCCCGGTTGGCACGTGAAAAGGGGCGGCGAATTGTTGGCAAGCCGTCTTCATAAACGTAATGCTTGAGACTATTTTGTAAAGTGGCTCATCCCACCGTCTCTCGCATTATGGAATGTCGGGCGGATGTTAATTCGGGTAAGCGAGTCTCCAGGAATCCAATGGTGAAGTACCTACGACACATCAAATCAATCAGTGTGCTAGCTAGGATATTCTTGATAAATTCATTAGTGCCATGGACCGAGAAAAGTTAACAATTTATACTCTGATTGGCCCCGGACGGACGCATGGACGGACGCATGGACGAAAACCCACGCTACACTACTGACTGTCATAATGACATCAAAGCATAAATCAAAGAGTAATATAATAAACATATAGAGGGAAACCCATACATCAAACCTATCTCAATCGAACTTAAACCTACTGTACCGACTAACCAAAACATGACCCCAAGTTGAGGTCATGTTTTAGCTTTTTTTTTTCAATTGGGCTCCCCAACTCATAAAAAAACCAATTTACCACCTTGACACACAGCTATGCAAACGCCTACATCATAGACCTAGATTCACATTTCACTACATGTTATGTTTTAGCTTTCTACGTAGACTAGGATATTATGGCTCGAGTGAATGAAGACTTAAGCACTTTCCGAATTTCAAATAAATATGATTGTTGTGGTGCCTTTGATGCATACGGCCCTTAGCTAGTTTTTAGTCTAAACTTCAACAATCAATTCAAGATATTAAATATCATGTAAGATACATGATTTTTTAGATATGTAGCAATCTATCGAAAAATACCCCAAAGCCCCAGTGAATGAACGGAATTTTCTAGTAAATGAACACAATAAAACCGGCCAATTGCGTGTTGGCTCATGAGCAGTGTAGGGTTCCGTAGTTGCAACTAACTAGTTAACTTGTAAAGCCTACTTAGCTGTGATAGTTTTCCTTAAAAATTCGTTATTAAAGCTACTACCATGATTTTTTTCACGTCTCCAAAAACCACCGTTTAATTGGCAGAGGAGGAGACACTTGGCTCTAATAAAAATTAGCACCTTAAACCTAAATATTTAGCCAACTCATCCTTGGATGGAAAAATGGTTTTCACAAACCCTTAAAATTGTCGACCTACCCAACGACACCCCACACCATGGGATAGACGATAATAAAAATCATCGCCACTTTACATGTAGGATTTTATTTTATCCCTTTTCAGCGTTATTAATATGTATATCCATACCTAATTCTAACTTTCTAGTGCTTTAATCGTCTCTGAGCTAAACCGTGGACAGACAGACAGACAGACGGACATGGCGAAAATATAAGGGTTCCTTGTTGACTACGGAACCCTTAAAACCAGTCAATGAACACAATTCTTTGTTTATTAATTACACAAATCTTGTACCTTTTTATAGTTGTCCTAAATCTTAATGGATACCCTCCATCTGAGAAGAACGCTACCGCCCAAAACCTCACAGATCCTACCACAAACATGAGTCTATAATATGCCATCAACACGAGGTGGTCGGAGAAAAATGTAACATCTCACACACAATTCGCGTGCACCCCCGACTGGTATCAGCAAGCCATACTCAGCGGGCCCCATCACGGCGGCCAATCTCACAAGTAAATAAGTCTATTAGAGCGCGCATGGAACACCTGCGCGCCTCCACTTTGGGCCTAAGAGCGATCGAGCGACCCATCCTGAGGATGGAGGAGGAGAATCCCGAGGTGGTTTGCTCCGAGGCCCATGGAAGCAACCCTTAGACCTGTGCAAAGCCACCTCGTGACCTAGACCCCGAATCCTCCCAACGACCTGTGCAACCCCTGTCGTGGCCAGTAGAACTGCCTGCTGATGCATTTTCCCTCGAGCCAACACTGATGCTCATTGGCATAACAGATTACGTCAACGCGTTGTGTTACCGAAACAGAGCCCTGTAGAATATCGCACGATGTCTCTCGCTGACTCCATCTTTCCCAACCCGGGTAGATTATAGCTCTCTCTCTCTGTCGAATAGTCCCCTGTAATGCGATGGAGACAGATTGTACACGATGATAGGGTAGAGCCTTCTTTATGCAAATTGGCAATGTTTAGGGCCACCCAAATCTAAAGATTCGAAGAAGGAAACGAATGCAAATTCAGGGCAAGGTGATGAAGGCGTGCGCGATATCCAGGGAAACCTCTAAGACTACTTCACCCAGGTCCACTGCCTCCTCCGTTAGAGTCTTTCCTCGCATGATCGCATCAACAGCGCCCCCGTCGAAAACCAAACTGGTTATCCATCAGATCTAGTCCTACGCCCGGTCAAGTGCTGGGCGAGGCGACTAGCAATAATTCTCACTAGAAACTTACTCGCCTCCACCAGAAAAAAACACAATAGGCCGCTAGTCAACAGATAATGCAGAGGTTTCTTCTTTAGCAGGGCCAGATTCCCAACTGTCCACCGCCATGGAAAGAGCTCGAGATATGGGCTAAAGAGGTCGGCAAAGAACTCATAGTGACAAGTCCAATACAAAGTCTGGTATGCCGTGCAGCACCGTGTTTATAGCCGCAATACTCCCTTTTTTAAGGTTGGGAAATTATCAAATGACTTCTTCCGCTCGAGCGGAAGGGATTGTCAGACTCTTACCGACTAAAACCCATCTGTGTTCCTCCTAATGCCATTTGCGTTCCAGGATCGCCGTGCCCATTATTTGGATTAATTTAGAAATGGGTGTTCCATCATCATATCAGCCAATTGCCGTCCACTGCTGAACGTAAGCCTCCCCCAAAGATCGCCAACCATCCCGGTTTTGAGCGGTCTGGTCAAGCGCCAACCATCCAAGGTGTTCATTCACTGGATTTTATAAACCAGTAACTGAACATACCTACCTGTCCCAATACTGGCCAAAAGATTAGAAATCCATTTAAGCTGCAGGAGCAGGCCCACCGACAGGAGGAACAGGTCCGTCGAAAATCTGCAACAGTGGGCCCTTGAAGTGGAGAAGCTGGTTCGAAAAGTTTACCAGTCCGTACCTGCGCTCATCGAAGGGAATCGAAGAATCCGCGAAGTTGAAGTTAGAGCTGCTGTGTGCACGGAACGCTTAAGGACGCTTTGGCTGATGCACTAGAGGTGGAAGCTGTACGGCAGGATCATCATTCCGATCGCGTCAGGGAGGTTGCCGCGGCTACAGTTCGCGACCGTTTAAAAGGATACAGCCCTAGGTGCTACGGCTGTGGGGAAAGGGGCCACCTTCGATCCAGTTGCCCTAAGCGAACAGCAGAAAAGGAAGGTAGCCGATCTCCAGAGGGTTGGGCAGCAAACAACAACGCCCTGCAACAGCAGGGAAACGAGTGAAAGCCAGGACTGCGGGGCGGGTGCTAACTGATGTTCAAAGAGCCCCAAGGATTTCGATCTCACAAACCCATGACGGGAATAGCCTAATCATCAAGGGCGAGATCAACGGAACGCCTTGTAAGCTGACTATAGACACTGGAGCTTCTCGCACGGTTGTCAGTTCCCAACTTGTAAGCCGGTTCCTTGGGGACTCCGTACACAACCGCATAAATTTTGTAACAGCCACTGGTCAGCGTATACCCGTCCGAGGAGAGAGAGAGATGGAGTTGAAGCTAGGTAACGGAATCTACCTGCATAATGCTGTCGTGGCCGATATAATGGACGATTGCATTCTGGGCTTAGACTTTATGAGGAAGAATTGTTGTGAGATCGACATTAATCAAGGAGTTATGAAATGTGGACAAGAGGAACTTTTCATAGAAGGGTTACCAGGAAATGTGTACAGCCTAAAGAAGATTGTTCTTCCTCCGAGATCGGAAACGATTGTGCCGGTCTTCCTCGGAATCCTTATCGTTGTGTACTCGTGGAAAGGTTAGACCTTCTTGACGTTCCATGACAAGTGGCACGAACTTTGGTCAGAGCCACCGACTTCTCAGGTGTACGTGTGCTGAACCTTTGTGATAAGGAACAGAAGATAGAAAAAGGCACGCTGATTGGTACTTGCGAGGAAGTGGATTGGTTGCGTCGATACCAATATCTACCGACTGGGAGCCTCAGCAAGGACGCACAAACGAAAGTGACCACACTTTTAGACGGCTGTCGCAGCGCTTTGTCTCAAAATGAACTGGTCAAAGCAAAGAAGATGTTATTGAAGTAGTGTTTTCTCTTCAAAAGATGGGCACATCGGGAAGACTGGCTTAGTTCAACATAAAATCAATCAGTCACAAATCAGTTCAACATAATCTACTCGTTACAATTGTTTTTTTCATGAGTTGTATTACAACATATGATGAACTACTGTTGTCCATAGCTGTTTTATATATTATTTTTAATTTCATTTAATTTGATTTACAGTTTGAATATTTTATTTTCTGTGTCATGTATTGTAAAATACTTTGCATACTATTGTATAAATTCAAGTTTTTAAAAGCTTAACAGACAGATGTGTTGCTGGGGTGTTTGTTGCGCCACTTCTTCTTCCCAGCTACAACACTATATAGGAAGTGGTGACGGGCGGGCGTTTTGGGGGACTGTCTTTATGTAGAACTTTGACGTTCAAAAAGTGCTGGCACTCAGCCTAATTTGAATAAATGACTTTTGAATTTTGAAATTTGATGACACGCTGGACATGCTTACTGGAGTGAAGTGGTTTAGCACGCTAGATCTAAGAAGTGGTTACTGGCAAGTTGAAATCGACCCTAAGGACAAGGAGAAAACTGCATTCTCGACAAGAAAGGGCCTGTGGCAATTTAACGTTATGCCGTTTGGATTGTGTAACGCTCCGGCAACGGTTGTAAGGTTGATGGAACTTGTACTAACCGGGTTAATTGGCTATGCCTGTCTGGTCTACTCAGATGATATCATCATCGTATGCCGTACGTTTGAAGAACATCTTCAAAAACGCGTGTTCATGAAGATCCAGAGTGCAAAGCTCAAATTGAGTCCAATGAAGTGTTCATTTTTCAAACGTCAAGTCAGCTTTTTGGGATATGTAGTGTCGGAAGAAAGCATCCGCACGGATCCAGAGAAAATCGCCGCTGTCAATGATTGGCCAATTCCAAAAGACAAGACGCAGGTCAGAGCATTTTTGGGTTTGTGCTCCTATTATCGGCGATTCGTCAAGAACTTTGCGCACATAGCCAAGCCCCTCCACTAACTAACCAAGGAGAAGCGACATTTCTGCTGGGACGAAAGTTGCGACGTCGCATTCCAAGAGTTAAAGGAACGTCTCTGCAGAACACCTATTTTGGTATATCCTGATACGAACAAGGAATTTATAGTTGACACAGACGCAAGTGATATCGGACTTGGCGGTTTGTTAACTCAACGGAATGGCGATCAAGAGGTTCTGATAGCGTACTTCCGCAAATCATTGTCGAAACCAGAAAGGAACTATTGTGTAATTGCTTGCTATCGTAAAGTCATTGCAGCATTTCAGCAAATATCTGCTGGGACAGAAATTCCATTTACGTACTGATCATGCTGCACTGAAATGGCTATTGCAGTTCATAAATCCAGAAGGACAAGTTGCGAGATGGATTGAACTGCTTCAGGAATACGACTTTGTGATTGAACATCGCAACGGAAGATCTCATGGCAACGCAGACGCATTGTCAAGAAGACCTTGCCCCGAATTGTACTAGGCAAGAGGGTACAGAAGTCGTACCTATGAGGATGCTCAAGACAGACCTCAGCAACGAGTGGAAGGAAAACCTACAGCGTACACAGCAGGAAGATTCGGACATCAAGCCGATTCTGGAGTGGATGAAGGCCAGTGGAGCTCCTAAGCCCACGTGGAGTGACGTCTCAGCGATGAGTTCGATCACAAAAAGTTATTGGGCCCCAATGGGACAGCTTAGTGATTCAGGATGGAGTCCTGTACCGTAAATCGGAAAATGCTCGGGGAGACAGCTGTCATTTGATTGCGGGTTGTCCCTAAAGCAAAAGTACCGAATGTCCTACAGCTGTATCATAATGGTTCTTCAGGAGGCCATATGGGAGGAAAACGGACTCTACTGAAGATAAGAGAACGGTTTTACTGGGTCCACTGTCGTGACGATGTCGAGGACTGGTGTCGCAAATGTACAAGTTGTGCTGCTGTAAAAGGACCTCAGACTCGTAGTAGAGATGCATTAAAATTTTACAATGTTGGTGCACCACGGGAAAGGATAGCCCTAGAAGTTGCGGGACCCTTTCCGGAAAGTGAAAGTGGAAACAAGTATATCATGGTTGTAATGGATTACTTCACTAAGTGGCCGGAAGTCTTCGCCATTCCAAATCAAAAAGCTTCAACAGTTGCAGATAAACTAGTTCATGAAGTCTTCTGACGTTTTGGTGTACCTACCGTTGGCGATTCACATCAATCAAGGAAGGAATTTTGAGGTCCAAATATTCCAGGAAACTTGTCGAGTTATGGGTACCTACTCATAAAACGAGAATAACTTTTTATCACCCACAATCGGATTGAATGGTGGAACGATTTAATCAGACATTGGAGAGATACCTGGCAAAAGTCGTGGAAAACCGGCAACGCGATTGGGACAAGCATATACAACCATTGCTGTCATACCGAAGTGCTGTTCACGAAAGTACATCGGTGTCACCAGGTTTTGCAAACTTTGGAAGAGAATTACGGCTGCCTGCAGACCTGATCACCGAAATACCACCTGATGTCCCACGCAGTAAAACCGATTATGCGAATAACTTGCGGAACAAAATGAATGAATGCGACTGATGCGATGAGGCTATAATGAAACAAAATCTGTCAATTTTAGCATTACCTACACGAAGAAGGAGACTGTTCGCCCGTCCAAGTAAATAACCTAGATGTGTTTGAAACAAAGAAGGAGGCGAAAGGCATCCATTAATGGCTGGATCACGAGACCGTTAAAGCCTTGAATGGCATCAAGGAGGGAATGGAGAAGTGAAAATAGCGAGCCAGGAAGAACCAGACAGGATAGCGTGTAAGTGCCGGGATCCCAAGTGGGGAACAATGCGAGCCGGCCTTTCACGATTTCAACTTAACATAACCAGCATCTCCGACAAGCTAGACGTGCTCCGGAAGGCTCCTGAACCACGCTCTCAAACAGTCCAAAAACTCGGAGATTGTCCCGAGTAGCCGAGAGACGGGCCAGGCACTACTCACGACCACCAAGTTTGAAGAGCAAAGTCATAACCGTCCGGAGACATACTTAAAATGCAACAGTAAATATTATTGTAGGATGCGACACAGGAAGCATGTCGAGCATGGCAATCACCAACCTAACAAACCCCCTGTGGAAATGTCCCTGAGATCGCAGCGTAATAAGAGACAAAAAAATATATGACCGTAATGTCATTTCTGACCCCCACACAAAATATTTGGATCGAAAGAAAAATTGTAATCCATATATTTTAGGGTAGCTCCCTGCTCTTGTGGTATTTTTCCTCCCGAGCCTTCAACCTTTCGTTTTATCCGTATAATACTGAGATTACATAAGGGGGACATTAGACCATCAACGACATCAGGTCATTAAAAAAAATGATCTTGATCATTTTAATCAATTAAGTAACGATAAATGGATCTAAATGTCAATTTCATCACTACAGTTGTAATTGAAACAAATTGACAGGTTGAACAATGCAACCAGACTAATTGTGTAAGGGTCACTTTAAAAATGCATCCAGTAGATATAATTATATAAAATAGAATAAATAAATATATGGGCATAAATCCAATATTAAATATTACTCATGCAATATTTCAAACATTTTTTTATATTTCATCACACAAAATGTTAAGAATGTTCAAAACGCATTAAAAAGTGAAAATAGCGCTCATTATTCTCCTAGTGGCAGACATAGCGTACTAATTTGTCAAAATAGGTTATAACGCAACCAAGTAGAAAAGTGTATTGAGTAGTTTCGAATCTCTCTTTTCCTCATACAGCTCCATGAGTTCGTCAACGTGATTGGTCTCTTTTCATCTTCCATCAGACAGCGCTGACGTAAACTGTCATACTTATACCGCGAGGCTACGTACCTACGTAGTAACATCGCTTACGTTCATGTTTTTTGAGGAGAAAAACGTTGAAATCTGTTCATTATTGTAATATCAAACGAGAAAATGTTTGGTGGCAGTGTGCCCGTGGTGATTCAATCCAGGTGAAACACGCGCGGCGAAAGGGGAGTGTAAAACGTGGTGTGTCGAGCACGAGCTTGCGGTTGCCGTAGTTTGTTATCAAACAGCGCTGCGCGAGGCCGCGACCGCGAGACCATGGCGGAGGCGGCGCCCGAGCACATCGTGAAGGAGGGCTGGCTGCAGAAGCGCGGCGAGCACATCCGCAACTGGCGCGACCGCTACTTCATCCTGTTCGACAACGGCGACCTGGTGGGCTTCAAGACACAGCCGGAGCGCAACAACTACCGCGACCCGCTCAACAAGTTCACGGTGCGCGACTGCCAGATCATGGCCGTGGACAAGCCGCGCCCCTACACCTTCACCATCCGCGGCCTGCAGTGGACCACCGTCATCGAGCGCAACTTCTCCGTCGACACCGAGAAGGAGCGGTGAGTGCCAGGAGCCAGGCCCTCGCGGACAGGGCCTCGCGAGGGCCCATCATATCGGTAGCATTGCAGTGCTTGGCAACTGGGTTTGCCCACTGCTTGTGTCATAAGGAAATTATGTGTTTAGGAGGAGGATGTTTTTGTTATTCTCATGTTTTCCTGTTTCAGTGGTTATAGATGCTGTCATGTATGAAAATATGTGAAGTTTAGTTGTTTTCCTAATTGCAAGTTCATCTTGTATAAAAATTAGAATCATTGGCGGTGTTAGGCGTCGGCGACGTTGCTAGAAACTTGTTCAAGCTAAAATCCATGAACAGCACAGAACTATTTGGAAGAAGTTTACTAAAAGTATTATGCTCATAGTTCCAGACAGCTTGGCATCTTCAGAGAGAAACTTCCCAAAGTTCAATTTACAGACCTAATACTTGAGAAGCATGATAAGCCAAGACATTTTTTTAAATTTGCGTTCTCAGTTACCGATATCAATTGAAGCAACTCGTGTTTGCTATGCCATAATATTGAAAAAAATCTATGCAAAACTACACTTGCAGTGTATAATTCAGTTCATTTTAAAAGTTTTCTCTGTCCGGGAAGCTGCATTTTCTCTCTGTTGCCATCAATGGACAAGCACCGCCACTAATTACAATCATGCACAAAAATAAGTTTGACATTCATGGCAGGCTCTGAGGAAAACACCTGATAGTGCTGCTATCTGAACTTTAATTATTACTGTCATTACATTTGGTCAATACAACAATGAAAATGTGAATGACTACCTTAGCGTTTCCATATTACATGAGAAATGTTAGGGTTAAAACGCCAACATGTTTTTGTCTCTGCAGCGTAAACATCTTTTGTTATCAACATAAATTATTAGAAGTAGTAAAAAACAGTCACAGCGACAGCGCAGTTTAGCAGGTTCAGAGGACTGAACCACCTTTGTTCTTGCAAAGCAGGCGGCTGCACCTCCACTCTCCAGTCTTTCACCAAGATTATGGAGTTAGGAAGGGGCGGCCATTTTTTGAGTACATTCAACATCATCTTTCATTCATATTAATAGCAATAGGATAGAGTAGAAAATGTGTTGTGCCATGATGATAGATATGAAAGAAAAGAACAGCTTGACTTTTTTCAAACTATTCTTTTCATTAATTCCTCAACAATCCATCCACTTCCTTGTTTGGCTTGCCCTTTCTTCTCCACATTTACAGGAACCTTATAGATTAAATAGTTAAAATACAGATTTTAAATAAGATTTAAGCTAACACTTATAACTGACTGCAGAGAGCAACAGCAGATGACGTGTTGTTGTGACAAATCAAAGCAAACATGTCGCTGTGGTCATCATTCCAAACCCTACTGCACATGGCTGCAGCAGACGGCAGCGCCATAGTCCAGTTGGTTCTGAATGTTCAGTGTGACCAGATGTCTGACCTGTTTGGGATTAGCGATTGTGATTTACTTTTGTATCTTTTATTAGAAGAGGAAGAAGATGACGATGACTTGTTTTATTAAGTATACAAGAGAGATGGAATGACAGCTCACTTCGAATTCACGTGACATCTTGATTATATGGATTGACAGCTCACCTGGTGATCACTTCACCCAAGCCTTCATTTCGACATGTTAACAGAATCAACCGGTAATGTCGCAGCGACACGTCATCTGCTGCTGCTGCCTGCAGTCGGCTACAAACTTGTTCCTCAATAAAGCTAACAAATACTAACAATGGGTTCGTAAAAAAAACTGTTGGTTCCTTCCTTTACTGAAAATAAGTTAAGTAGGTGGTGCGAGTTGTGCGTGACGTGCTCGCTGTGAGCATGACGCAGCCTGATCACAGAGATCACTCACATTAACACATTACATTAATGTATTTATTTTATGTTTACAGTATAAGTAGCTGCTCAGTTTAGGAAGATACCTACTTGGTGGATTCAAGTTATAACACACTACTAAAGATATTTAAAAAACAATTGGTTTTGTTCCGTCGCCCAGAACATTCAGATTAATTGAAAGCTGAAGTTGTATTAGTTAAGACGACGATGACGTGAGAGTGACAGGTTTGTTTGTGTGCAGCGAGGAGTGGGTGGCGGCCATCCGCTACGTGTCGTCGCAGCTGAGCGCGGAGGGCGCGGGCGCGGGCGCGCCCAGCGGCGCCGGCGCGCTGCCCGACGGCGACGACCGCGACATGGCGCAGCTCGGCACCAGCTTCCGCGACCCGCGCCGCATAGTACGTACTGCACACCACACACACAAACTGCCTCCGACAGAAACTTCCCTATATCTATTACTAGCTGACCCGCGCAACTTCGTCTGCGTCCCATTTTTCATTAATGCTCCGCTCTTATTGTTCGTAGCGTAATGTTATAGAGCCTTCCTCATGAATGTGGCTATCATAAACAAAAAGAATTTTCCAAATCCGACTAGTAGTTCCGGAGGTTAGCGCGTTCAAACAAACAAACATTGTTAAATAGTATGGCAGATAATATAGATGACAACAAAACATTAATTCACCTAGCAGCGCCAAGCACAAATGGATGTCAATGTTTTTAAAGTAAGTAAAACTGCACTCAAGGTTTTTTGGAAAGTCAACATAAATGCGAAAACAACATTCTGTTTTTATGACTCCAATCGGAAGGTCAATCAGAAAGATCAAATCACTCTTATAAACAAGACATCTCATTTTAAAAGAATAACAAGCCATACTTCCTTTCCTGACTAATATTATACATGCATCCTAACAAATGAATGGATTACATAAAATATTGTTAATACCTTTAAAATTTGAGGGTTGCCCTCGAAAAAAAAAAGGAGTACCTATACTCTTTAAAATAAAAAAAATGTTGAGAATCTGTCCACAAATGGGGGAGAAATCGGTGAACATTATATCACCGGAAAATGGCAAACTCCGTAAGATTATAAAATAACTTGAGAGATTGTAAACTCTCGATAAATCGTCAACTAAACATTTGGAATACTTTTTTACGCATCAAAATTTGATAGGGGTTTTTTATTCTTTGGGTCCGGAGATAGGGGGGGGGGGTCAAATTACATCTATTTTCTTTAATAACTTCGTAATGAATTATTTAAAAATAATCAAAAAAATACTTTTGAGACCCTAACAATAAGCTCTTTAATTTGAAATGTCACACGGTATTGTTGGAAAAACTTAATTAATGATTCTAATTTTCCCCCCAAATGTGACCCTATTTTGAAAATTCATTTTGGTTACGCATCTGCGTTTGGGTCATAGAAGGTTATATATGCGGGGTTTTGACAACTGAATACTCCATAGTTACTCTTTTCAAATATAATTTTTACAATATTTTGTATACAATGCACTCAAAATGACACTAGCAAAGCAATACCAATACCAACCAATATTAAGGTACATAGTACTCATATATTAACAAATTTTGCAACCATTGATTCATATAAATTAACAACAATGGATCAGTGTGTGAGTTAAACTACATATAAAAAAATCTGTAAATACACCAGTATAATAATTATGTATAGGTACCACTTGTAACAGAATAGACGCAATTCCTCTTAAGGGGTAATTTTACTCATCATTATGAACAACGTTTACTATGGGACCAACAATTAAATCGCGAAAAAAAAATCGACTCCCCCATACATTTCTGTGCACACAACTCGACAAAATGTACTGAACAGCTGATGTTTTTTTCGCGATTCCGGGGTTGGTCCCATAGTAAAAGTTGTTCATAATGATGAGTACAATGACCCCTTAACCTTTTGCGTGTCTTAACAGATTTTTATCGTCCAATCCTGACCAAGCCCTTATGTGTAACTGTCCGACTTAAGACATTTGGAGCATTTTTTCTTATGTCGAACTGTGTAACTTAAGACACGCAAAAGGTTAAGAGGTATTGCGTTTATTGTGACACATTGTATCGTAAATAAATCAACAAAAACATATCAACAAGTTTGACTTTGTCTACTACACCCTAGATTGTCCTATGGAGCAGGATCAGCATCTTTCCAAGCATTCTTATCTTGAATATGATCATCTAGTTTGTAATATACTTGTTTACAAAGTGTAATGTATGTAAGTTTTAAATTTTCTTTCATTTAATTCTAAAATGCCACAAGGTATTTTGTTGTAACATTTAACACAGTACCCCATGAAAGATGTTCGTACTTTGGCTAATCTATAAAATGTTTGATCTAATTTATTTCTATTTCTAGTATTAAAATGATGTCTATCACTAATTTTGCTAAAGAGATGTCGATTTTTCTTACATACATAATATCCCATAAATGAATTGACAAGAGGCTGTCATAATATTTTTTTAAAAGTTCCTTAAGAGAATCGCGGCGACGAAGATCATAAATGGCTCTAACAGCACGCTTTTGCAAAATAAATACAAATCCAATGTCAGCAGCCCGACCCCACAGTAAAATACCGCACGTGAAAGTAGCTAAATAGACCAAACGCGCGGTTTCTACATATGTTAACTGCCTTATCTTTCTAACATCATTAGCGGCGCAATTTCTCGTCTAAAGTGATTGCTAGGAAAACCGTCTGATCAATAAATTCCCGTTTTGTCCATTCAATATGATGTCACATTCGTTACTTCTAACATTTGGTAGAGTAAATTTAATATATTTGTTTTTTTTTCTCATTTAGTACTAAGTTGTTTACCGTAAACCTGTGAATAATCTTTTTTTTAAAGAGTAATAATTTTTTACAGTTGTAAAAAATAATACTCTTTAAAAAAAAAGATTATTATAAAAAGAAGATATTTAGACAGACAGACAGACAGATAACCGAGTGATCCTAATGGTTCCGTTTTTACATACAGAAGTTCGGAACCCTAAAAAATCAATCATATAAAGCGTAAAAGCAAGGTTTGTTAATACATAGTATAGACCGGTGGGTGGTGTCATTGCATAATTAGGTTGGTATTTCGGAGAACAGGAAAACTGCACGCGTGAGTCACCCGCTACTCGGAACAAACAGCGCGGCCGCTCGTGCAGAGCCAGGCGACACCACTCGCACTCGCACACGTCACACAGCTACACCCAGTGATGTCACTTGCGACCAGTGACGTTCTCGTACGTTGGCTCGCCCCACTAGGAATTTCTCCTGTATCGTGGGTGCGCTTACAAACAACTCACATACACAAACAGCCAGAACCGGAACAATTTATCTGTAGGCCATACAAATATTTGTTCCGTGCGGGACTTGTCGAACCCGCGACACGCAGCTCAGCAATGAATCGCTCAACCACTGCGCCAACCGTGTCGACGTGTTGGCTTTCTGTCACTACATATTTAGTGGAGTGCTCGTAATTAAAATAGATTTGAAACGAGTGCGAACTCTCACGCCTAACTCTCAGCTGGTCGTATCCAACCATGCCTAATAAAATAATACATAAGCGGGTAAAAAGGATATACCTACTCCATAGAGCCTCAAATAAACAAATTAATTTTGTATCCGCTCCAACATGAGACTATAGTGAGTCTCATGTGGGGCCCAGATGACTGCATTACATTCTAATTGGCTTTAAAGTGTTGTATAACATACACACATAAACCCTAAATTTCTGTAGGTCTTTTTGCAGCACTTGACTATATGAGCACGAAGCGCGAGTCGCGCGTTAAGATTAACTCCTAAGTTCCTAACGTCTGTAACCCTGGGCATCGGCATACCATCAATGTTGTAATCATGCGCAATAGGCCTACGTGCACGCTGGATACATTTACGAACCATGTGACATACATAATGCACCATTCTTAGTCAGCAATCGTGACGTGTAACTACGGAACCCTACACTGCGCGTGACCCAACACTCACTTGACCCGTGTTACCGTTATTATGTTTTTAAGATTTCGTTCTACCTGTTATTTAAAAGTATCTCTACTAATAACCTACGAATGTTTTTTTTTTTTAAATAAACTGGGTATTTTGTTTTCAAAATTGTTTGCATCATGCAACTTCCAGGTTGTTTAAGTCGGAGCAAGCAGTAAAATCTGCCTCAAAACTTAATCACCCAATTAAACCACGGGGTTAAATTTCCTAAAATCCAAAACATATAATTCATCCCCTAAACCCCAATCGAAGGTTGCTTTGAAATGTTAAAAATGTCAAGCCTTTTTTATTTGTTCGATCTTAAATTGTTATTGTGTTGTTAATTTGCTGACATGTGTGTCGTGTTGTGTTGCAGACTCTGGAGAAGTTCGAGTTCGTGAAGGTGCTGGGCAAGGGCACGTTCGGCAAGGTGGTGCTGTCGCGCGAGAAGGGCACGGGCAAGCTGTACGCCATGAAGATTCTCAAGAAGAACCTCATCATCCAGAAGGACGAGGTGGCGCACACCATCACCGAGAACCGCGTGCTCAAGAAGACGAAGCACCCCTTCCTCACGGTACGACGCACCGCTGTGCCATCTGGCGTGTTGTTACACTAGGGACATACCAAGCAACGTATCTCCAAGCGAGCAGAGGCTCACAGTGCTTCATCATTAGAGAGAGCTCTAATGGTGAAGCACTGTTCGTCTCAAACCAGTATCTTTCGGTGCGCCTGTTACAGATGCACCGTCGATTTAGAACTTGATTTGTAACAATACGGTGTAGAGCTGGTGTAGTAGATAACGCTGTCGTGTCGTGGCAGGCGCTGCGCTACTCGTTCCAGACGGCGGACCGCGTGTGCTTCGTGATGGAGTACGCCAACGGCGGCGAGCTGTTCTTCCACTTGTCGCGCGAGCGCTCCTTCAGCGAGGAGCGCACGCGCTTCTACGGCGCCGAGATCGTGTCGGCGCTGGGCTACCTGCACGCCGAGGGCATCATCTACCGCGACCTCAAGCTGGAGAACCTGCTGCTGGACAAGGACGGCCACATCAAGATCGCCGACTTCGGGCTGTGCAAGGTCAACATTACGTACGGCCGCACCACCAAGACGTTCTGCGGCACGCCCGAGTACCTGGCGCCCGAGGTGCTGGAGGACACGGACTACGGGCCCGCCGTGGACTGGTGGGGCACCGGCGTCGTCATGTACGAGATGGCGTGCGGCCGGCTGCCCTTCTACAACCGCGACCACGACGTGCTGTTCTCGCTCATCCTTAGCGAGGAGGTGAGTGTTGTGTGTGGCGGCACGCGGTGCTCGTGCGCGCCGGTGTGACGTCACGTGCCCTCTGTCGCAGGTGCGCTTCCCGCGCGCGCTGTCGGCGTCGTGCCGCGCGCTGCTGGCCGGGCTGCTGACCAAGGAGCCGGCCAACCGCCTGGGCGCCGGCCCAGACGACGCGCACGAGATCATGAACCACCCCTTCTTCGCGTCCGTCAACTGGGCCGACCTGGTGGCCAAGAAGATCCCGCCGCCCTTCAAGCCGCAGGTGGAGTCCGAGACCGACACGCGCTACTTCGACTCGGAGTTCACGGGCGAGTCCGTGGAGCTGACGCCGCCCGAGAACGACGCCAGCCTCGCGCGCATCCAGGAGGAGCAGTTCCCGCAGTTTTCGTACCAGGTGAGTGCGCACCGACCCGCCTGCGCCGCCAGCCGAGCCGCGCTGACCGTGCGTGTGTTGCAGGACATCTGCTCGTCGGCGCACTCGGCGCTGTCGCACCACTCGGCGCTGGCCGACAAGCGCCAGTAGCGCCGCACGCCGCACGCCGTACGCCGCCGCGCCGCACGCCGTACGCCGCGCTGCACGCCGTACGCCGCACGCCGCGCTGCACGCCGTACGCCGCACATACACACACACACTCACACATACACACAGTGGATGGCTCGGACGTCGCCACTCTGCTGTGACGTCTGGCTGCGTCCTAAAACATTCTTTTTTTTCTTGCTTCTTTAAAATGAAACGCAAGTTTCTTAAACTATATTTCTAATTTACTCCAAATAAGCCACTGTTGAAGTGTTTCCGTTAACAGCATTTACAACATGAAAATCATTCTGATCACAAATATAATGTATCATTTTCATAGTCTTTCCAACGCTGTAAAGTTACTGAAAGTGTTATATTACCGCCCCCAATACAGTGGACGAATATATTCAACCTTTCTATCGTACGACCGACGCGACGTATTACCGCGTTTAGAGAACGCAAGAACCCATTGTGAGCGACACGCATGTACTTGCCACGAAGAGTCCCTAGGGCAGAAATAAAACCACTTCTTTACAGTATTAATATTGTATTCTGTTAAAACAATACAAATAGCTGGAATATCCGAAACCGTCATAATTCTTCACAAATAATATGCTAGAGACAGACGAAAGAGCTTCAGATCTCTCCGCGGGTGTGCACCCGGCTATCGTGCTCACAAGGCACTATCACGGGTCACGCGAGGCTACACGCGCGCAGCAGCGAGCGGAGCGGCCGGAGCGGCGCGAGCGAGCGGAGCGACGCGTGCGAGCGACCGGTGCGACGCGTGCGAGCGACCGGTGCGACGCGTGCGAGCGAGGCGCCGCCCTGGGCTAGCGCCGGTCTTTGTATTTCCTTTTGTATATATTATTAAAGTTAGGATTAAAGCGACTGTTGTTTGATTGCCCCCTCCCTTGGGCCGCTGCCGCCGGCGCTCCCGAGTACACTGCGCTGCGCTTACATATACCTCATCTCGGATAAACTTTAAAAACGTTAACAACCAATAACTATACAACAGGCGCTTCGGACGGTCGAGTCGTTCGAGTAGCACTCGATGTACTCGTGCGCCGTCGTCGTAGATATGTATGCGCGAGTGCGAGTGCGTCGCGGAATAGAGATCGCTTCGAGCGTGGCTCGTCGACGCCTTACACCTAAATACTTGAAAACTTGTAGCGTATAAAAGTTAGTCATTGCAATACAGTACAAACTTATACAAGAGGAGCTCTGTTATGCAACAATATATATATATATGTGCGAGCGCGCGAGCCACTCGCTCAACGAATCGAATCGATTGAGTACATTGAGGAACGAGTTATATTATACTAAATGTTCAAACAATGAAAGAAGCATTACTGCAGAACAGTGCCCTTTTGCTAGTGTAGAGAAGATACAGCAATCATACAAAAATAGTTGGTCTTTCAAGAGTTATCTGTTAAAGTGAACAGTGGAAAATATTGCTTTAAAATGCGAAATATGTACTATAGTAGAATAGATGGTTCGTATCACTTAAGTAATAATACAATTCTTTACAAATTCGTTAGTTCAGCCCGTCGAGGAATTATTAAACTGGCAATCTGCTCCACCACCACCGCCATTGAAGTCCCAAGGATAAGTTCCAAGACGTCTTAGTATTCATGTCGGACAAAGTACTGTTTCCGCTCAGTCCCGGAGAGAGCCTGAGGCTGCGGCACAGTGCGCAAACAGTGCCCGAGTCGCACGCTGTGAGTCGAGCTACTGGGCATTCTCTGAATGCCAGTGTATTAAATACCCGCGTGACGACAGTTAAACGTCGCAAGAGACAGGCATCAGGTAAGCAGGTCGCGTGCCTGGTGGACAGATTGCCAGACGCGCAGCTGCGGCCCGCCGCGCCTCACGTCAGCCTTGGCCCAGTCGGGTCCCGTGTCACGGTGTCAAAGCGTAACGCAGCGTGTCTACTAGTATCGTGTGGCTACGTATCTACATTATCGTAAGTATATGTACAGTGCGGGGGCCCCCGGCGCTAGTGCGGCTGCGCGCCGGGCGCCGCCGCGCGCTACACGAAGTCGCGGCGCCGCTGCGACGCGCTGGCGCCCGCGCCCGGGCTGCTGGGCCCCGGGGCCCCCGGGCTGCTGGGCCCCGGGGCCCCCGGCGCCGGCTCGCTGGGCGTGGTGGCGGGCGGCGTGGGCGCGGCGCCCTTGCTGCGCGCCTGCGGACAGAGGGATAGTGTCAGGTGGGCGCACAGTGCGGGCGGACGTGGGGCGCACAGTGGGAGCGCTCGTCACCTTGGAGCGTCGCTTGCGCGCGCCGGCGTCGGGCGCGCGCGGCGCTTCGGGCTCGGGGGGCGCAGGGAGCGCGAGGGGCGCGGGCGCGGGGGGCGCGCTGGACTCGGCCGGCGGCTCCGCGCCCAGCCGCGATGCCAACATCGTCAGCAGCTCTTCCACACGCCCCAGCTGAAACCACACAGCCACAAACTTAATACTTATAGGTCTTTGTATTGGGATCCCTGGTTCATAGAATCGCAATAAACTCGCAATCAAGGGTACTTAAATACTCTCAACACTTATTTAAGTACCTACCTATCAAGCAATGGGACAACAAGTACACAAAATATATTGGTAAGATGTAACAATAATAAAAGCCAACTGTCAAATGAAAATGAACTCCTGCTATATGACTATATTGGTTTTATTATGCATTTTGATAATAAAACCAATATAGTCATATGGGATACAACAATGGGGCACGGCTGCCAATTTAAATATAGAAATCCTACAAAGATTTCAGTAAAAAATGTTGAGAATGATTGTAGACGCACCATGATATATCACAAATGCGAGACTTCACCATGACCTCGGTATCAAAACAGTGAAAGAAGAAATAAAAGAAAGTCAAAACATACAAAGACAGATTGCAGTTACATCCAAACAAACTGGCACACTACCTCATGGATGAAATATTTCCAAGCTCTCAGAGACTTCAAAAAACTGGGCCGTAGGGTTCCGTAGTTACCCGTCTCCTAAACCATGGCAGTGAAATAGTAAAAAGTAGGTACTTAACTGTTATTACATTTCAAAGTTACAAATGCACCTGGTTATAAGTAAATATCTAAATAAGTCATTTTCTATGGAATGATTAGGATTTTTTACTTAGATACCCAGTTCCTTTTATAAGTTGCTCGACTATTACTCATTAACTCGTTAAGCTTAGGTAGCGGTGATAGTTTTCCTTTTAAACTCGTAATATATAAATTTTTTCGAGTTTCTAAAAACAACCGTTTAGCTGGCAGAGGGGGGAGAGACACACTCTTACAAAAATTTGCACTTTTAAGCTTAATAATTCACAAACGGATCCTTGGATAGAAAATGGTTTTAGCAAACCCTCAATATTTTTAAACGACCTGTCCAACGACACGCCTCAAAATGGGGTCATGTAGGGCCATCCACAAAAACTACCCTAAAAAAAGTGTATTTCAAGATTTAATTTTACCATTTTGTCGGCGTGATTAATATGAATACCAACCCATACCAGATTTCAACTTTCTAGCGCTAAGCTTTCTCTGAGCTAAACCGCGGACGGACATGGCGAAACTATAAGAGTTCCTTGTTGACTACGGAACCCTAAAAAAGCATCTTCAGTTCCACGACTAGAGATTGCAAGCTAGAAATTGGAGGCATAACTAGAGTTGTTGGAAAGAGAGTCCAATATGTAGGACTTCACAGGTTGGACATGAAGACTGTCATGCCAATTAAACCTAGGACCATAGAAGTCAACGTTGTGACAGGCTCTAATATGCTACAGCTATATCATGAGCCGCCTCGTGAAGAGAGAGCTTGGAGTACAGTTGAGTCCTGACAACATCAAATGTGAAGGCTGCATTTTTGGGAAGTCACACAGAAAGCCGTTCAGAAAAAGGGAAAGAGCAACAGCTGTCGGAGAGCTGATTCACACCGATGTTTGCGGTCCCTTCGTAGATAGCATCTCAAAATACAAGTATTACGTACCTACTCTTTAAGGATGACTACTCTGGCTACCGCATGGTCTACTTCATCAGGAACAAGGCGGAAGTTAAGAGTAAACTTCTTCAAATGTTGCAAGAAGCAAAGACCGCTGGATATAAAATCAAGACGATCCTTAGCGATAACGGAGGTGAGTTCGATAACAGAGAAGTACGAAATATTTTACAGAAATATGGCATACAACAACGGTTGACAATGTCTTACACTCCTGAGCAGAATGGGTGTAGTGAGCGCGAAAACCGTACCTTAGTTGAAGCTGCAAGATCTTTGATGCATGCAAGAGAAGAACTACCGCAAGTGCTCTGGGCAGAACTTGTCAACACTGCCGCGTACGTACTTAACCGGACAGGTCCATCGAGAGTTGAGGGTAAGGTACCTTATGAGCTCTGGCATTGGAAAAAACCCAAAATACGTCACTTAAGAGTTATCGGAAGTGAATGCTTTGCTCACGTTCCAAAACAAAAACGTAAGAAGCTCAACAAAAAGGCAATAAAAGGCAAGCTTATAGGCTATGAAAACGATGATGGTTATCGTATTTGGGACGGAAACAAAACGCAAAGGTCAAGGGACATAACCTTCCAAACTGACGTTGAGTTCCGGATTTGCACAGAAATTCCTACAAATTCAAGTCCAGAAGAGGATAACCAAACGTCTACGCAAGTAACTATGCCTGAAAATGCTATAGACATATAATGAATGTGTAGCTGCAAATGCTGCAATAGGTATATCAAAACATCCGTTCGCCGCTACGCTCGGAATACTAGGGTTCCCACGCCGACTCGCAATATTTGTTTGCGTTGCAAATTCGCCGCGCTCGCCCGCCGTGCCGACCGCGCAGCCGTCGACGCGGCCTGCACGATCGTCAAATAAGATGACGGCGACCTGCGCGCTCCACACGATTTCTTTAGGAACTTATTTATA
Organism: Mamestra brassicae; assembly: GCA_905163435.1. NCBI lineage: Eukaryota > Metazoa > Arthropoda > Insecta > Lepidoptera > Noctuidae > Mamestra > Mamestra brassicae. The sequence continues at coordinate 100,845 of LR990999.1, read as the reverse complement.
TTGTAACTAGATTCCTCTAACTTAAATAGAGCACTCCTGGTACTCTGGAGTTCAGTCATAGCGTACGTGTTTTGTAGGAACATTCCATTTTGCATATTCCTCGTTGACCGTTAAATATACCTTTGTCGTTACATCTGAAGTATTATTACTCCACACCACCTCAGCGCTACAAATGGATATTAGAGATGTATTACGATTAGGTAGTGATCCTCCCCTTCACTCAAATTGCGTTAAGGCTTTAACATGTTGTTACGAGTGCAGTATTCGCAAGGTTCCATTAAATTGTGAGAAATCTTTGGATTACATTTTTATTAAACATTCGTGATTGTTATTGCAAATTATTTTATGAACAAAGGTCTCAATCTAGTAATCGTGCCTGTTCCTTGACATAATAGAATCATCATTTGTAAACATTTGATTTGATGGTTATTCCCAGTGGCGTAACTAGTTCGGTATCAGCTGTTTCAATACGTAATACTGGAACCCCTATAGGGTTCCAAGAATATGAAAGCGAAAATTCGAAAACAAATAGGTACTACTAAAACCTATTTTTTTATTGATATTAGCAATGAATGTATATGATGGCAGCCTAATATTCGGAGCTAAAGCACTCCTGCCTAGGTCGCTTCGACATTCTATTTTTGATTCTCTAATCCCAATGAAGGAATGAATCTACTTGAATGCTCACTTCGTTTTATGCAAGTTAGGCTCCCATTAATGTCGACGATTCTTAATACAAACAATAGACAATAGTGAACAAATCCTAATTGTTCTCATAATAATAATCTGATCCTATAATAATAATAATAGAGCAGCAGGAAATTAATCATGAACATGCTCTAGAGAGAGATGGAGAAAATGATGATCATGTACATGTTGAAGTTTTGGGAGATAACAACGAAGCCAGAGAGGATGATAGGGCGAGTGCTAACAAAGAGTTCGTTGACGCTGACGAGGAGTTTGATATAGTCAAACCACCGTTGTTGGACGCGAGATCTCGATACAACTTACGCGACCGAACTTGCCTCTCTTCTTCTAAGAAACTTGAAGACTATGTGTGTTTCGTAGGCACAGAATCTTTTCCCGAGACATATAAAGAAGCTATTGAAAGGAATGACAGAGCAGAGTGGGTCAAGGCAATGAAGAGTGAAATGAACTCTCTGAAGCAAAATTAATGTATGGACACTATGTAAGCTACCTAAAGATAGAAAGGCACTCCCTTGCAAATGGGTATTTCGTATCGACAAATATAAGGCTAGGCTCGTAGTAAAAGGTTTCAAGCAACGGAAAGGAATCGATTACGAACAGACTTATAGTCCAGTTGCTAGAATGGCCGCCATCACAGCTTTATTAAGTGTCGCAGCGAAAGAAAAATTGTTTGATGCAGTTTGACGTTTCAACAGCATTCCTCAACGGCAAGCTAAAGGAAGAAATTTACATGCAGCAGCCGGATGGATTTAATGACGGAACTTCCAATGTTTGTCGACTTAAAAGGAGTTTATACGGACTCAAGCAGGCTCCCAGATGCTGGAACTCATGCTTTGAGGAGACTTTATTAGAGAAATGTTTTCAGCAAAATTCAGCTGATTGTTGCCCGTTCCTGAAATACACTTCTGGACACATCTATTGGCCTACCTTAGAGTTTAGGTTTCGATGGCCCCTACCGAAATATGATTGCTAGATTGAACAAAAACTGTTGATGCAGTTTTAAACCTGATAGGTACATTTTACCATCTTTTTCGATCGTATTGTTTTAAATTTGAATTCAGAATACCATACGACATTGAGCTACGCCTAACAAGTCGGATATGCGCCTTGTTAAAGGCAATTGATTTTTGAATAAAAAACATGTTTTATCAAATAAAGGTTTAATTTAATAACGCGTGTTGCCTCCATGGGCATCTAGCACAGCTCTCATACGATTAGGCATAGAGTTTATCAACCGCTCTATGCAATTTTGAGGGATCATCTCCCATTCCTCTTCTATGGCAGTTTTCAACTCCTGCATCGTCTGGGCAACTGGCTGACGAGCCCTAACTCGTCTTTTTAGCTCGTCCCACATGTGCTCAATGGGGTTCATGTCTGGGCTTCTGGCTGGCCAGTCCATAACTGTGATGTTCACATCCCGAAGATATTCCCTGACGATGCCGGCCGCATGGGCTCTTGCATTATCATGCATAAAAAGGAAATTTGGGCCCACATAGTCCGCGTATGGTATCACGTGAGGTTCTAAGCACTCACGAATGTACCTTTCAGCATTTAATGTTGGCAGCCGTGGTGCTGTAACAACCTCAAGTTGAGTTTTGCGCTCGCGGATATACCGCCCCAGACAGTCCATGAGCCACCGCCATAAGCAACCCTCTCTTCAAAGCAGCATTGTGCGAAACGCTCTCCCTTACGTCGGTAGACCTTCTTCCTTCCATCATTGCCATGTAACACAATTTTAGACTCATCAGAAAAGAGTACACGGCTCCAATCTTGCTGTGTCCAATTTAAATGACTGCGTGCGAAATGAAGGCGCGCTGTTCGGTGGGCTCGCGTTAGTTTGGGCCCATTAGCTGGCTTGTGTGGTACCATATCGCGTTCTTTTAACCTTCTCCGAACAGTTCGAGCGCTCACAGATACTCCGTGGAAGTCGCGAAGTTGGTTTTGTATCTCAATGGAGGTAAGGTGACGATTTCTCAAGCTGGTCGTCACGATGAATCGATCCTGCCTTTCAGTTGTGACCCGAGATCGTGGCCTTCCTTGGCGACGAACAAAGCCGCCAGTCTCTAGGTAGGTACCTCCGATAAACATTTCGGACCGCAGATCGACTTAAATTAAGTTGAGCACTCACGTTTCTTTGGCTGTGTCCGGCCTGAATAAGTGCCACAGCTTGGGCGGCGACTTCAGGTGAAGTATCCATAGATTATTGATAGAACCTCACCTTAATGTTAAGAATAAGTAATGTTTGTTGCAAAACCAAAGATATCAATCACTTTTTCAAGAATTAAATCCAAGTAAACCAATAAAACCAAGTTTTCTTAGTATTCGATTGTTTGATATCAACAAACAGGCTCCAAATTGTCTTTTGTTTCTTTAAATTCTGTGTTCGAAATTCAAAAAAAGACTATTGAATGAAATTGTGAATGTGCCAGGTTCAAAACTGCATAATAACTTTTTGCTCGACCTAATATAAAATTTTTGCTAGGACCAAACGAAACTGAAAATACAAGGTGGGCCAATAGATGTGTCCAGAAGTGTAGTAGCAGCAAGTGAAGGCGCTCGTGAACTTGTGTGGCTCCCGAGAGTTTTCAGCTCACTTACTAAAATGGACGGAGTACCCACATTAAAAGTAGACAATGAAGCCGCCACACGTCTTGCATACAATCCAGAATTTCATAAGAGGACCAAACACATCCGAGTGAGACATTTCTTTGTAAGAGAAACTGTACAAGACGGACTTGTGGATGTAAAAAAGACCGGCACTGCTACTCAGTTGGCAGATATTATGACCAAGGCAGTTCCTAGGCCAAGGCTTGTTATAATCCGAGATGCCCTGGGTATACAATGCCATACACTTAATTAATGAGGGAAAGTGTTAAAGGTTGCATAGCATCAAGTGTAGGATAGAAACTCTTTAGAGATTAATAAAATATGAAGTGCTATGTGACACGAAAAAAGAAACAATGTACTGACAGACTTTGAATATCTACTGGAAAGTCACAATGTAAATTTAGAAATTAGAAATGCTACTAGGCTTAGCAGTAACACTTGTCTTGACAACTTTGCACACAATATAAGAGATGCAAAAGTGAAATAATTGAATTTGGTATATCCGACCACACGGCTCAATTGTTACAATGCCCAGTCAAAAAAACCTGCGTGTTGAAATCTTGGCTCATTAAACGACGTGATTACAGTATTGAGAATCTCGCAAAATTTAAAAATTGTATTGACAGCTTGTCGTTTTCTGAAATTTATCAAACGGATGACCCCACGGAGCAAATACAAAGAGGAGATGTTGTAATTTAATTTCCCTATGAAAAAACGCGTGACACTTTGCGGGGTGAGGGGGTGTTAGATCCCGCCCACTTCTTTATTTTCCATCTACCGGTCAATAGCTAAAACTACTCGCTAGTTCCATCGATTTTACTTTGTAGTTACGCAACTATCTCACACTAGATGTCACTAAAAGTGCAGGATGCAACAGGGTCGTACTCAGGATTTTCGATGCAGGGAGTAGGTAATCTGTTTTTTTTTAAATTCATTTTGCGTACCATCTTGATACATTATTGAATTGCCTATTGATACTTTTATGAAAAAAAAACATGTTTGAATAAAAAGGTTTTTGATGAATGACGAAAGAAGATTAGTTGTTTATCTTATATTTTTAAATTACTTTCAAGATTGTTTAAGTACAAAGCTAGTCTTCTTAGAAAAAAAAGACCTCCCATTTACGTGACAATCTATCCGAAACCATTAATGTCAAATAAATAAGTAATGAGTGACTAAATAAAAAAGCATGACGCGAAAGAAGCTTCCTAGTAGCATGACTCTTTTAATATGGTCAATTAGGTAAGATCGTGGGTAAGATTAATTAATCAAAGGCTGAATAAATAATAGACAAATTACAACGAAATAAATTTATTAGCAAAATTCAATTTCCTGCAAAAATAACTGATTTGGTTAGTTGTGTCGGTTGGTTACTCTATCGTTTTCAATGGTTGCAAAATATCTATATATTTTTCAGCTGATTTAGTCAGAAGAAAAATATGATTATCAGTCGGTGATTCTAATTCCGGCCCTGTATTTTTGACATTTTCATGATTAATGTTCATAATTGACGATAGATGGCCTGTTTACAAAATGATATAAAAACTACAAAAACAATATTTTGGCGATTAAAGGATCTTTAGGAATGAAAGTTGAAGAAATTTCAGTACATATGATTATTAAAATATATAAATACTGAGCTCTACATACCTAAATATTCTTAGTTCCCATGACACAAAGTGTCGCCATCTAATGTCGGGTAGAATTATATTTGAAAACACCAAAGCTAAGAGATTTTTCTAGAACTATTTTAATAAATTACGCATAAAATTACTTACAAATGAAATGTGATGCCGTCCATAGCATCAGAACGTCCATCCGAATAGTTATTACAAGATAAAACACAACACTTCATCTTTTTTTTCTTTTAACGCGAACGTAATGCTGTAAAAAGGGAACGTTTACGAAGTGCACAGGACGAACGCCAACAATACACTGACTAAGGCCACGCCCACGTGATGACGTCAGGACCTAGTTGAAAATCACAGTGCACAGTTGTTTAGGCCGTCTCCTCTCTGTATTTGCTCCGTGGATGACCCGAACGAAGCTTATAATTGTTTTCTAAACCTATTCTTGTGTTTTTATAATCTATGTTTTCCGTTTAAATTACTAACAAAAACATTAAATAAAAAACCTAAATGGATATCCAAAGGTATTAAAAATTGTAGTAAAATTAAAAGAAAAATGTGATGGCAGTATAGGGCTAATCCAACAAAAACTAATAAAAACGCCTTTAAGCAATACGCTGCGAGGTTAAAAAAAGTAATAGGACTAACTCAAAGGTCCCAAAACAATTAAATTACAAAAGTACATCTCAGAACAAGTCAAAAGCAACTTGGTCAGTCATAAACAAGTCTAGATTTAACTTTCCCGATGAGCCTATTACAGAGATAATTAAAGATAACACCAAGATTACAGATCCTAAATCTATTGCAAATAATTTCAACGACTTGTCGTGTGTATGTAAGCACCTTTATATTATTAAGTCATGTAGGTACGTGTTTCACAATATAAAAGATGTGACATTATTTAAATAAAGACAGTATTTACTCATCATTTGCCGTGTTATCATTTCGCTCCGATTCCCAACATCATATGGCGACCGTGACGTAAGTGTCCCATGGACTCCTTGGTGAATTCCTTTCACCGTATAAGGATACCGTTCCACGATGAATCTCAAGTGTAGTCGCAAACAAAGTCTTGTGAGAATAAGTGTTTTTTGTGGCAACTGTATAGAACAATATTATCATGGGGAAAACTCAGAGTAAAGAAGAAGTCATAATAGCGCAAACAGCATCTGGCGGTAATAACAACGCAGATAAGGAGCAGCTGAAATACCACACCAGCACGACGAATGTGGTTTTAATGGTAATTTTAATTCTCCTGCTGCTGGGATTCGTGTACCTCATATTCAGGATTTACAAGAACTGTCACACAAAGTGGATGACCAATTAAATAAATCGACATGCTTTGCGAAGATCAATTTACTACTTGCGGCGAAACCCCAAAATTGAAATGAATACGGAGAACATATAGCAGAGATTTAATGGATAAAACTATTCGATAAGGCAGCGACAACAACACATAACATATACCTACATATTGAACGACACCCTTGACAATATAACCATGGCTATGAGCTTGATATAAGAAGACAACTACGTGCTGATACCATCCTTCTAGCTCCGAAGTAAGAAAACAAAACTTAGTGAAGTGCAAAAAAAAAAAAAGTGAATATAAAGTGAGCAAGTGCCCATAATTTGTGAAGTTATAACTTCGGTTCGACGGCATCCCGAAGTAGAACTATAGACATTATTACTTGACCCAAAGTAGTGAAATCTCGTAGATACCTACATGTATACATACGCCTAGATAAGTGTATAAAAATTAATCAATAGCGCAAGGTGAAATGTTCCTGCATTGGATGCGTACGTATAATAAGTAGGGAAACATAAATACACCTCATAATTACGCCTTATGGCACGGGAACTGTCAGATTTACTGTTAAAAATAAAAGAATTGAGAACGTATTTAGTGAAGATAGGCCCAACGCGGCGAGTAGGTAAAATAATTAAAGTAAAGGTAGAGGAAGCTAACCACTTGTATGAAGAATATCAAAATATTTTAAGAAAATTAGAAGTTATTAAAGGTAGCATTAAGGAAGAAGAATACTTGTTAGTAAAAAATAATTGTGAACAATTTAATATAATATATAAGGAAATAATAAGTTTTTGTACTGTAAAAACTGAGGAAAGCCCAAAAATGGCCAAATTTGATTTAAAGATAGCTATGAATTTATTGCCTGTTGCAGCCAACGATGAATCCAGTATTCATCGCCTTATAGATGGTATTGAATATTACAGCTCAGAGCTCGACGACGACTCCCAGAAAAGGTTAGTAAACTTTGTTTTAAAAAATAGATTAACTCGGGATGCGAAATTGAAATTATCCGAAACTTATTCTAGTACTGATGCACTTGTTAATGATATGAAAATCCAGCTTTTACCAAAAAAATCGGCAACTGCTATTCAACGCAAACTGCAAGGTTTTAGACAAGATAATCTGTCAATTGATGAATTTGGTAAGCAAATTACAGAAATGTTCGTTGACCTCACCATTTCTCAGTCGGAAGGTAAGAACCACGCATATGAGGTTTTACGTCCACTAAACGAAAAACTCGCTATAAAATGTTTTTCAGATGGCTTGAGAAATCGTAGACTCAGTACAATTATCACAGCAAGGAACTATACCTCGTTAAAGGATGCTGTGCAAGCGGCTTTAGATGAAGAAAAAACACGACCAACCGATCCAGAACTTTTATATTTCAATCGCAATAACTATCATAATAACAATTACAGGGGTTTCGGGAATCGTCGAGCTAGTTTGAGGGCCAGAGGTACGTCACACGCAACTGCGGAAGAGCAGAACAGCGAGAATTTTGGTTACCAGCAGGGCACAGGGCGCGGTTGGCGAGGTCAACGGAACTCGGCGCGCGGTGCAATGCGGTCACCATTCAGGAGCAGAGGTAGATCAAATTATAATCGCCAAGCACAATTACATACTTTGACAAACTCGGACTCAACTCAGTTACAGACAACCGAAGCTTCTTTGCAAACGGCCGAATCTTCTTTGCCATCCAACGAAAATAATGAGTTTTTTCGTGACTAAAAGAGCAATACTTTTTACGTCTCTTATAATGCGCACAGCAAAGGAGTGGAACTCTCTGCCTGCGTCTGTGTTTCCGAACGCATACAACCCTAATCTCTTCAAAATTAGAGTGAACAGGCTTCTTCTGGGTAGGCTCGCTCCATCGTCGACTTTGTCTCTGTCATCTATGACCTAGACTAGAGTCAAGAGCAAACCCATATTAAATAAAAAAATTAAAAAAAAATAATAATAATTCAAGTACCATTTATTTAAATGGTCGTAATGGTTACCCATATAATTGGTTAATTGACACCGGTGCCTCCATATCGGCAATAAAATATAAACATGTAATGAAACAAAACATTCCAATCCATAAACAGAACATTGACGTATTTGGAATGGGAGGCAAAGTTCAATCTATTGGATATGTTTATCTAGATCTGAGTTCAAGGAACCAGATATTGAAACATAAGTTCTATGTTTTCAATTCCTTACCTTGTAAGACCAGTGGCATAATAGGACACGACTTCGTAAACAGATACAAATCTGTTCTAAACCTAGGTAACAATACTTTGTTGCTATGGAATAATAATGTTCAAATTTCTTTCCCGCTGTGTTTTCCACGTAAAAATATAACTATACCAGCGAGGTGTGAATCAATACATTTCATAAATGTCCAGCCGAAGTATGCATTTGAAGAAATCGTAATTTGCGCATCAGAACTGCAAAACGGAGTTTTTATTGCTAGCGCATTGGTTAAACCTATGAACGGAAAGTTTCCGATTCGAGTCCTTAACACAACGGATAAAGATTTAACCTTAAATGAAATTAATCCCATTATAAAAAAATCGACTGAATACGATATTTGCTCCTTTGAGAAAACAATTAACAACGCGGAAAGGGTTAAAAAACTTTTTTCTATACTAGATTTAAAACACTTAAACAAAGAGGAACAATTAAAAAACGACAAAATGACGACAACAGACTTATACAAGCATAAAATTAACTTAAAACCTAACGTAGCGCCGGTATATTCGAAGCCATATAGACTTCCATACTCACAAAAAGGAGAAATAAACAAACAAATAGAAAATCTACTTCAGCAAGGTATTATAGAAAAATGTAACAGCGAATGGTCAAGCCCTATATTACTAGTACCTAAAAAACCAGACTCAACTGGAAATAAAAAATGGCGATTAGTTGTCGACTATCGCAAACTTAACAGCTGCATTCGAGATGATAAGTTTCCTCTACCTAATATAAATGAAATATTAGACTCATTATTAGGGTGCATTTACTTCAGCCATTTAGATTTAAACCAAGGTTTCTATAATGTAGATTTACACGAAGATAGCCGCAAATATACAGCATTTGCTTCAGGGCAATACCAAATGACGCGTATGCCCATGGGTTTAAAAACCAGTCCCAGTTCCTTCTCACGCATGATGACAATGGCTATGGCCGGATTAACATATTGTCAGAAGAGTGGATATTTAAACCGTGCCGATTCTACCAAAGGACGACACGGAGGGTATCCGTACCCGGAGTCAACGTCAGCAGGAGACGGACCAGAGGCGTTTTGGAGGTACAACGCCGCAGACGTCGGAGGGCCAGCTACCGATTATGGAGGCCGGTCCGTCCACAGCAGCTCCAGCATCTGCAGCACCAGACTTTGCTGCTCTGATGCTGTTGCTGCAGGAACAGGCCCGCCGTCAGGAGGAGCAGGCCCGCCGGTTGGAAGAACAGCTGCAGCGTGACAAAGAGGAACAGGCTCGCCGGCAGGAGGAGCAGGCTCGCCGGCAGGAGGAACAGGCTCGCCGGCAGGAGGAACAGGCCCGTCGGTTGGAAGAACAGCTGCAGCGTGACAAGGAGGAGCAGATGCGCCGCCAAGAAGAACAGACGTTCCTCATGAAGGATCTGCACGCCACTTTCGGTAAAGAAATTAAAGTCGTACAAGATAAGGTAGTTCAGCACGAGAACCGGCTGATAGAAGCTGAAACCCAGATTGCTGAAATGAAAAAAACAATGGACAACCTAAAAGTTGGAGATGGGGTGGCAGTGTCAGTAGCTACTACACCTTCGCTACGTGGATTCAAAGTGCCGCCGTTCGATGGGACATCTTCCTGGTCAGCCTATAGAAGACAGTTTGAGGCTGTTATGAAGGCGAATGGGTGGAGTAAAAATCAGGCCATGACTGCTCTCACCCTAGGCCTGCGCGACCAGGCCTTAACTGTCCTGGAAGCTCTCGATAAGAAAGTGACTTATCAGCAGCTCCTTGAGGCGTTGGAAGCTAGATATGGCGACGCTCATCTGGAACACGTGTTTCGGGCGCAGCTCAAGGATCGCGTGCAACGCAGCGGTGAAAACCTGCAGCAGTGGGCCCTTGAAGTCGAGAAACTGGTTCGTAAAGCATACCAGTCTTTACCCGCACTCATTCAAGGGAATCTGGTGCAGGCATTCATCGATGGCATCCGCGACCTTGAAGTTAGAGCTGCTGTGAGGCTCGGGCACCACGGGACGCTTAAGGACGCCTTGGCTCATGCACTGGAGGTGGAAGCTGTGCGACAGGATCATCGTTCCCATCGCATCAGGGAGGTTGCTGCGGTTACAGCTAGCGACCGTTTTGAAGGATACAGCCTTAGGTGCTACGGCTGTGGTGAAAGGGGCCACCTTCGATCTAGTTGCCGTAAGAGAACAATGGAAAGGGAAGCTGTGTGTCAGAATAGTCGTTCCCACGGCGGCAGGGAGGTTGCAGCCGCTGCAGTTCGCGACAGATTTAAAGGGTACCGTCCTAGATGCTACGGTTGTGGTGAAAGGGGCCACGTTCAATCTAGTTGCCCTAAGCGAACTGCGGAAAGGAAAGATAGCCGATCTCCAGAAGGTAGAGCGGTTAACAACAGCGCCAAGCGGCCGCAGGAATACGACTTGGTGACGGAACATCGCAGCCGAAGATCTCATGGCAACCCAGACGCATTGTCAAGAAGACCTTGCCCTGAAGCCTGCAAGCATTGTACTAGGCAAGAGGGTAAAGAAGACGTACCTGTGAGGATGCTCAAGACAGACCTCAGCAACGAGTGGAAGGAAAGCCTACAATGTGCACAGCAGGAAGATTCGGACATCAAGCCGATTCTGGAGTGGATGAAGGCCAGTGCTCCTAAGCCCACGTGGAGTGACGTCTCAGCGATGAGTTCGATCACAAAAAGTTATTGGGCCCAATGGGACAGCTTAGTGATTCAGGATGGAGTCCTGTGCCGTAAATGGGAAAATGCTCGGGGAGACAGCTGTCATTTGCAAATGGTTGTCCCTAAAGCAAAAGTACCGAATGTCCTACAGCTGTACCATAATGGTTCTTCAGGAGGCCATATGGGAGTAAAACGGACTCTACTGAAGATAAGAGAACGGTTTTACTGGGTCCACTGTCGTGACGATGTCGAGGACTGGTGTCGCAAATGTACAAGTTGTGCGGCTGTAAAAGGACCTCAGACTCGCAGTAGAGGTGCATTAAAATTGTACAACGTCGGTGCACCATGGGAAAGGATAGCCCTAGATGTTGCGGGACCTTTTCCGGAAAGTGAAAGTGGTAACAAGTATTTCATGGTTGTAATGGATTACTTCACTAAGTGGCCGGAAGTCTTCGCCATTCCAAATCAAGAAGCCTCAACAGTTGCAGATAAACTAGTTCATGAAGTCTTCTGTCGTTTTGGAGTACCCTTGGAGATTCACAGCGATCAAGGAAGGAATTTTGAGTCCCAAATATTCCAGGAAACTTGTCGAGTTATGGGTACTCATAAAACGAGAACCACTTCTTACCACCCACAATCGGATGGAATGGTGGAACGATTTAATCAGACATTGGAGAGATACCTGGCAAAAGTCGTGGAAAACCGGCAACGCGATTGGGACAAGCATATACAACCGTTTTTGCTGTCATACCGAAGTGCTGTTCACGAAAGTACATCGGTGACACCAGCCTTCGCCAACTTCGGAAGAGAATTGCGGCTGCCTGCAGATCTGATCACCGGAATACCACCTGATGCCCCACGCAATATAACCGATTATGCGAATGACTTGCGGAACAAAATGAATGACATTTATGAGCACGTCAGACAATCGGGCCAGCAAATGTCTGAAAAGATGAAAACCCGTTATGACCGTAAAATTAACAATAAAGGGTTCGACGAAGGTTCACTAGTGTGGTTGCACAATCCAGTTCGCAGTAAAGGGAAATCTCCTAAGCTTCAAGCTAAATGGGACGGGCCGTACCGGATTGTGACAAAAATTAACGACGTGACCTGCCGTATACAGAAAGGTACAAGAAGTGCTCCTAAGATCGTCCATGTGGATCGACTGGCGCGTTATCATGGGACCGATAATGCTCGGGACGAGCATGTCTTAGGAGGGGGCAGTGTTACGCGCCAGAATTAATGTCGGGTACATTAAGTTACTACTAGCGCCATCTAGTATCGAGTAGCAGAACTAGTAGAGTCAAGTACCTTCTAGACATTTCTTTGCCAGAACATTCTACACTTCTCGGTATCTAGTCAGTCGGCAGCGGTAGTTACGAGTACTTTCCAGATGTTTCGAGAATGGAAGTTTCTAGAATAAACTGACCTATAAAAGGAGCGCGTATTCCGCGACCGAGTCAGTATTGGATTAGCGATACAAGCGAATACTTCGGAAGCGATCTTCAAGTGCGAATAAAGTGATCAGTGGTGAACTTGTGTTTAATAATTAGTGAGTTTAAAAGTTGTAATTAGTGTTTTTAAATTAAAGTGTCATTTTGGTTATTTAATCGGCTGTTTTTATTGTCACGAACCCCAAGCTCGTAACAATATGATAAGTGCTTAGTATATCTCGATGATTTGATAGTCCTCGGAAAGTCTCTTTCTCACCACAATAAAAACCTCATAGACATACTTGATCGCTTACGCAAAGTTAACTTAAAACTAAACCCAGAGAAATGCAATTTCCTAAGGAAAGAGATGCTTTATTTAGGCCATATAGTAACAAGTGAAGGTGTTCTACCAGACCCCGCAAAAATAAGCGTTATCAAGGATTACCCAATCCCCAAAAATATAGAAGATGTAAAACGATTTGTCGCTTTTGCGAACTACTATCGTAAATTTATTCCCAATTTTGCCGATAAAGCTTATTACTTATCTAAATTTATTGTGTAGGAAAAATGTAGTATTTAATTGGGATAACAACTGTCAGAAATCATTTGACACACTTAAAGAGACTATGATAACACCGCCTCTATTGCAATATCCTAATTTTTCTCAAGACAATAAATTCATACTACAAACAGACGAATCGGGCTATGCAATTGGAGCTATTTTATCAAATGCTGACGGGCGTCCAGTTGCTTACGCTAGCAGAGGCCTAAATAAATCAGAGAAAAACTATCCCACCATAGAAAAATAATTATTAGCTATAGTGTGGGGGGTGAAACATTTTAGACCGTATTTATTTGGCCGTCATTTTAAAATTATAACTGATCACAAACCATTGATTTACTTATTTAATCTCAAAGACCCATCCAGCAGGCTACTTAAATTTAAATTGATACTTGAGGAATACGATTACGAAATTGAGTACGTCAAAGGTCGAGACAATGCAGCTGCGGACGCACTGTCTCGATTAACTTCCAAAGATTTGCAGGATATGAGCAATCATTTATTAAGTAATTCATTCGATTGTTTTTATGTATATTTATTTTAATTGAAATTTAATGTGAATGTTATGATCTTAAATTGATTGAAATAAATGAATTTGAATTTGAATTTATGTGTTATGACGCGAGCGCAGAAAGTAAAATTGAATGCCAACCCATCAACAGGCGAGGCAGCTCCGCCAAGCGATTACTATGAAAAACCAACTCTCGTGGAGACACAGAATAGACCACAAGAAGTAGTTGAATTGAGATTTATAGACAATTCAGGGTTAGGAAAGTTAAGGAAAGAAAACGAATTTAATAACGAAAACAATGTTTTCATCTATTCAAAAAATAAAAAGACAATCTTTATACAACCAGCGGCTCACTCGCAAATGACTCGAGCAGAATTTGTGAAAGCGCTGAGTAATTTTTGTAGTGAGATATGTGTAGAGGAAGTGTACTTTATGAAAAATAAGAATAATAGAATATTTGTTGAAAAATTAATTAACCAAATCAAAGACAGCGAAAATTGGTCAGGGCCAAGATTAATCATAATACAAGACGTAGAACGCGTAGAAAATAAAGACGATAGGAAGATAATACTTAATGATTTTCATCTTTTACCGACAAGTGGCCATGCGGGTATAAGACGAATGGTAAATAAGATTCAGAAATATTATTTTTGGCCCGGCTTAGAAACTGATGTAAAAAATTATGTGATGAAATGCTCAGAGTGCCAGAAACAAAAGTACACAGTACAGGTAAAGGAACCCATGGCCATCACCTCTACGGCACACACTGCTTTCGAAAAGATTTTCCTAGATTTAGTTGGGCCTTTAGATAAGGACAATAATGCATATTCATATATTCTAACAATACAGTGCGAGTTGTCTAAATATGTATGTGCTTATCCGCTTAAAACAAAAACAGCAGTAGAAGTGGCACGTTCTTTTGTGGACAACTTCGTATTGCAACATGGTGTGCCGAAGGAAATCGCCACCGACAGGGGTACTGAGTTTATGGCTGACACGGTAAAGGAGGTATGTGCTTTGCTTAATATTAAAAAACTCAACTCAACTGCATATCACCATCAAAGCATAGGAGCATTAGAAAACTCACATAAAAGCTTGTCCGCATTTCTTCGTATACAAACAGAACAAAAATCAGAATCCTGGAGTACCTGGTTACCCTACTGGTGTTTCGCCTACAATACTTCTGTAAATACGTCAACTAAATTCACCCCGTTTGAATTAGTTTACGGTAAGACATGCATTTTGCCAAGCAACCTCACTCAAAAACTAGAACCGCTTTATAACTATGACAGTTACCCTTTGGAACTAAAATACAGGTTACAGGTGACACAAACACAAGCTCGCAAAAATTTAATAAACAGCAAGTTGGTAACAAAACGCAAGTAAACACATACGTTAACCCCACGCATTACAACCCTAATGACAAAGTATTAGTAAAAAACGAAACAGGCAATAAACTCACAAGCTTATACTCAGGACCCTACAAAGTTATCAGGGACATTTCACCAAATGTAGAAATCGAAATTAATGGTAAAACTGATGTTATTCATAAAAATAGAACAAAGCTCTATTTTGAATGATGTATTTAATGTACCTAAATAACACTGTAACCATTCTTACATAATTATATTAAGCATATTATAAGCACTTAGAAAGTAGTACAGTAAGAAAAACAACCTATCGTTGTCCTATAGGATAGTTATAATTACTAAGCTAAATGAACCATGTACTAGTATTATGCATACAATATTATGTGCTTAATCTATTTAGATAACTAAACTAACCATCATTTTATATAAAAAAGATAATAATAACAAAAAAAAAAAACATTTAGTTAATATTTTTTATTTTTTCTCCCCCCCGGGGAGGTGTCGTGTGTATGTAAGCACCTTTATATTATTAAGTCATGTACGTGTTTCACAATATAAAAGATGTGACATTATTTAAATAAAGACAGTATTTACTCATCATTTGCCGTGTTATCATTTCGCTCCGATTCCCAACATCATAACTTCTTTATTGACCAAGCCTCAGAATTAGAGCATAAAAATAGTCCCCAAATAAAACCTTCTACTCACAAAATAGACACGAACGTAAATTCAATTTTTCTTACACCGACATCAGCCATGGAGGTGGCTAGAGAGATAAACCAATTAAAAAATACTAATAGCGTGGGTGACGATGGAATTTGCACAAAAGTTATAAAAAATGTATCCTCGACAATTGCAACTCACTTATGCTACATAATAAACTTGAGCATTTCTAATGGAATCTACCCAGATAAGCTTAAAACCTCGATTATTACTCCACTACATAAAAAAATGACAAACGAATTATGGGAAACTATAGACCCATAGCGTTGATCCCCATCTTTTCAAAAGTATTTGAAAAAGTCATATATAGCCGACTTTACAATTATTTAGAAAACCATAAAATTTTAGTAGACGAACAGAAAGGTTTTCGCAAGGGTAAAACGATTAATATGGCCATTTATGACTTACTTAA
Organism: Mamestra brassicae; assembly: GCA_905163435.1. Classification (NCBI taxonomy): domain Eukaryota; kingdom Metazoa; phylum Arthropoda; class Insecta; order Lepidoptera; family Noctuidae; genus Mamestra; species Mamestra brassicae. The sequence continues at coordinate 84,690 of LR990999.1, read as the reverse complement.
AACTATTTTGACAACCATGGACAAAAGTAACCCAATATGCGCTATCTTCATGGATATGAGCAAAGCCTTCGACCGTGTTGATCATAAGATTTTGATTCACAAACTAAGTATGTATGGCATTAGAGGTAAAGCACTAGATCTTATTTCTTCATATTTATGCAACAGACATCAAATACTAGAAATTACACAAATATGTCAAAAAACACGTAATGAGGTTCAACATAGATCACTAAAAAAACCCGTAAAATTTGGAGTCCCGCAAGGCAGCGTATTAGGCCCTTTATTATTTTTAATATATATTAATGATCTTCCGAAACACATTACGCAACCAATGGTACTTTTTGCGGACGATAGTACAGTAATTATTAAATGTGACAACGAAACAAATTACGAAAATGTAGTCAATCAAACATTGTATACAATAATTCAATGGCTATCAAACAATAACCTGAAAATAAATAGCGACAAAACGAAAATTGTACACTTTCACCAAAGAATACAGCCCAAAGTCATTAACGTCAGTTACGAAGGCAAGACAGTGTACCCTGTGACAGACACAAAATTTCTAGGAATTTATATTGATAATAAACTATCATGGAGAACACATTTAGAGCATGTCTGTAAGAATGTTAATAAATCCTCGTTTGCTCTCTACAAACTTTCGAAGATTGTCAACACAGAAAGTATTTTAGCCGCCTATCATGGACTTGTTGCACCTATTCTAAGATATGGTGTAATATCCTGGGGTAACTCGGTTGAAAAGGAATCGGCTTTTAAAGCTCAAAAGAAATGTATCCGCGCAATTTGCAATCTCGACTTTACTACAAGCTGTAAACCATACTTTAAAAACTTAAAAATTTTGACATTACCTTCATTATATATTTACGAATTGAATCTGTTTGTGAAATCAAATCCTAAATATTTCAAGACTGCTTTTAAAAGCCATTATAGACAGTTACGTGACCAAAAAAGATTAGAAATAGTAATACCGTATGGGAAAACAGCCTTGGTCAATAAGAGTGTTCTTTGTATGGCATCTCTGATATATAACAAATTGCCTGACGATTTAAAAAAGTTACCCATTCCACAGTTCAAGTCAAAATTACACAAATTCCTAACTGACAGATGTTACTATGATGTCCAAGAGTATTTACAGGAAAAAAATATTGTAATCTAGTGTTAAGTATTTCAATCGATGTTGCTTATATGTATAACAATAACTTATTCAATTATAATTTTGTGTGACATCCTATAATAATTTATTATGACCTGTATTTAATCAATTTGACATTTAGTATAACACCTTGTGATAATTTAATATGACCCTGTATGTAATGAATCTGACAATCATAACGACATTCTATGATAATTCAATATGACCTTGTACCTATACTAAATCTGACATTTCAATTTGTTATTTAGATGGTGTAACTTAGCTTCAATTAATCTGTGAGTCTTAAAGTCGTAATATTTGCACACCACCAGGTAATAGTACACTGTATCTATCGAACATTATTTGTAACACCTTTATCAACCTGTATTATGCAAATAAAATATTTGATTGATTGATTGATTGATGTGTCTTGTTGAAGAAAAAAAACGTGTGTTCGTGTTGCGCTTAAATAAAAGAGTTAATATGAACAATATCACCTCAAACTAAGTTGTGCTAAATACCTAAAACTAACAAAAGGACTCATACCGATAGGGCTAATATATCGTTCATAACAGTCAAGTAAATTCTTAGTCAGTGCAAATCATCTGTTACTTTAAATAAAACTGCTAACAAACGGAACTAAATCGACTTCAGAGAAGTAAGTTGAGTTATCCGTAACAGTGCCTGACGCACAGACAGACAACCGAGTGATTTATAGGATCACTCGGTTGTCTGTCTATAAGGGTTCCCCGTTTTTCTATACAGAGGTTCGGAACCCTAAAAAGGAAATAATATTGCAAACCTTTTGCTGAAGTCGCTGCACCTCGTTGCGCACGTCCCGGCGCAGCTCAGCCAGCGCGGCGTCGTGCGACGCGTGCGCCGCCTGCGCCGCCTGCGCCGCGTGTGCCGCCTGCGCCGCCTGCGCCGTGTGCAGTGCGTGCGCCGACACGCTGGGCCGCCGCTCGTCCAGCTCCTCCTCGATGGTGTCCTGCCGCGCGCCCGCGCCGCCCGCGCTCAGCGCGCTCGCCGAGCGGGCCTTCGCGAACGTGGCCTGCGGGGGGAGCTGCGTCAGAACCGGCCGGAGCGCGCGCTCAGGGGCCGCAGCCGCCCGGCTCACCTTGAGCGACAGCGGGCCGGGTGCGGGCGCCGGCGCCGCGGCCGCTGTCTCGCCGGATGCGCCGGACGCGCCGGATGCGCCGGCCGCACTGGCGAGCGGCCGGTCGCGCGCACTGAGGCTGCGTGTGAAGGCGCCGCGCGCGGGCTCGGGCGCGCCGGCGTCCAGCGAGCCAGTGGCCAGCAGGCGGCCCCACTTGCCGCGCGCGGCGGTGGGCGCGGCGGGTGCGGGTGCGGACTCGCCGCGCTCGGGGTCAGTGGGCGCGGGCGCGGGCGTGGGCGCAGAGCGCGCGGGCGCGGGGGCGGGCGCGGCTGCCACGCTGCGCTCGCGGCGGAAGCGCGAGAAGATCTTGCGCACCAGGTGGTCCTGTGCCTGCTCCAGCTGCGGCTCGCGCTTGCGGCGTTCCATGAGCTCGCGCTCGCGCCGCACGTCGGCCACCTTGCGGAAGATGAGGCGGTGGCGCAGGTTGTAGGTGAGCGTGAGGTTGCGCGCAAAGCTGTTGGCGAAGGCCTGGTAGAAGTCCAGCACCTCCAGCAGGCGATCGCGCTTGATGGTGTGCAGGTCGCAGTAGGTGAGCGCGCGCACGTTCGCCGCCGACTGCCCCACGGCGCTGTCCTTCCAGAACGAGTCGCCGAACACGTCGCCCTTGCCTGCAACACGTCGGTAGTATCTACATGTTATAGCACTCGCTGGGCCTGAGCGGCTGCGCGCACGTACCGAGGATGGCGACGACCTCGTCGTCCTGGATGACCTCGAGACTCCCGGTGACAATGAAGCACAGCGAGTCGATGGACTCGCCCGTGTGGTACAGCAAGTCGCCTGGCGCCGAATGCGACATCTGGAAGTGCATGGCGAGCGCGCGCAGGCAGCCGTCGGACGCCAGGCGGAAGGCAGGGTGCTCGTTGAACACCTTGCGGTTGAGGTGCACGCAGATGTCCGCCTTCATGTCCTTAGGGCAGTAGTTCAGCACCTGCGGAGACGAAGCGCTGCGGTGAGGGCTGCGGGCGCGGGTGGGTTGGTCCGCGCGCGGCCTACCTTGTCGGTGTCCAGGCCCTTGGTCATGGCCCAGGTGGACACCACGTAGTCCATGACGCGCTCGCTCAGCGCCTTGGGCACCTCGTGCAGCTTCATGAACTCGCGCACGTTGTTCAGCATGTCGTGGTACTTGGCCGTGGCCGACGTCATCTGCTGGATGATGGTGGTGACGTGCCCGAATATGGTGGCGTACAGCAGCGCTGCCAACACGAACAGAGCGGTGAGCGGAGCGGGCGCCCCGCTCGGTGCGGCCGGTTACTTCACACGTATTACGTACAGTCGTACAAACAAATACTTTCGTAGCATAACACTCTTCCACAATGCATGACATACCTAATTTTAACGATCAAAAATAGTAGTGGTACAGCACACGTGGTACAAATGTTTGTACCGCATGTGCTGTACCACTACTATTTTTCTCTCATTTTCGCTCTACACATGTAGAGCGTTGAGAACATGACAAGACAATTATATCATTAATTTCAGTGACACATTAAAATATGATGAAACATCAAATGCTTAGCGTTTATATGTAACGTTACGGGTGATCCAACAAACGACGAGGAGCGTCATGCGCGACGTCGACCCCACGCCGCGGAGCTTCCGCTCTCTAAAGTTCAGAAGTGCGATTTGCCGGTCAATTCTGAAAACAGTGATGAGGTGAGCTGTCAATCCATATAATCAATATGAAATGACAGCTCACCTCGTGATCACTTCATCCAAGCCTTCACTTCGACATGTTTACAGAATCGACCGGCTGTAAACATGTCGAAGTGAAGGCTTGGGTGAAGTGATCAAGAAGTGAGCTGTCAGTCCATGTTATCAAGAAAGATGGAATGAAAGTGACTTTTGGTAAAATTGTTAGCACTGCAGGGCCTATTCCAACTTTCCACCCTGATGCCGGCGCAGTGACAGTCGAAGCACGCGCTGCCCTGCGCCAGACGCAGAGGTGGCTCTAGCCTATGTAGCGCCTGTGTGCAATCAATACCCTGGCGCCTTCCAGCAGGCCTGGACTGGGACCTGAAACCGGCCCGGGCATTTTAGAGCCTCCACTCTCAAGAGAAAAGGAAAACTACCCAGTGCCAGAGTAAGCCAGCGCGGGGCAGCAATTTTTTGTGATGTTTCTGTTTCTACATATTTTCTTGAGCCGTTGGCGGTGCTAGCCATGCACCGTTTGATCGAATCGTCGTTTGACCAAAACTTAAAACCTTCGTAAAATAAAAACGGAGTTTTTGAGCATCCATTTGTAGAGCAAAAAGATGGTTGGTAGCTGATTAGGTGCGGCTTGCTGAGAAATACCGAAAAACTCGTGTATATGAAATTTGCAGATAATACCCCTGTGGTAAGTCACTTTCGGATTTCCAAAAAGGGCACTTTTTAACGTGACCGTCAGAATACAGCTTGACGCAAAATGACATAAAACAAATCTGATAATTATTTTCAAACTTTTGAATACCACCAAATCTTCACAAAAGGGTCTGCTTCAAATTCGGCGAACAGTAATGCAACAGCAAAGCGATTGGATGTTTAAATTTTGATATAAATGCAAAATTATGGTCACTTATGGGTACTTTTCTAAAACAACGAAATTCGATTCGTCTCGTCGTACTTTGCAAACGGCTTCATCCTGGGAGACAGATACGAATAAATCGCTATCAAGAAATTTAACACAACTGCTCAGAATATAAATGTAGACACGCGACGCATGCTCTTTGAACGTGTCGCGAGCGGCGCTAGGCGCCCCCTATACTCCTGCGCCCGTTACACCGCACACCCTGCACCATAGGTAAAGCCGCCTCTGGCCAGACGTCAGACGATTGACGATAAGGAGCAAGTGCTAGCGGGGCCTCATCGAGAGTACCTTCCTTCGCGCAATACACCTATTAAACAATATGTCACCAATTTTGGTTTTTCTACGCGCCGGATCACACAGAAATATTGTTATTTATTTGTAATTATTAGTAAGCACATAATATATACATATATATAGAACTGATGCGGGCTCATCGTGGTTCGAGCCGCACATGACGCTCATGACCACGTATGTGACGCGCCGCGACGCTTCGTGGGCCTGCACGGGGAGAGGGGCGGGGCTGAGGGGAGAGGGGCGGACAACACAACACAACTAAATACCAAATAAATGTGGAACAGGACAGGAGTGGAGTGCAACACACCGTGCGCACGTGACAGTGAGGACACAGGGTGTGCGGGAGGCGCGGCCCCCGCCACAGCGCGGGGCCCCGGGGGCCCGGCACGACCCGGGGCCCGGCGCGGACCGGGGCCCGGCACGACCCGGGGCCCGGGCGCTGCGCGGGGGTCGCGCCGTGCTCCGGCTAATAAGAGAAGAATTCCGGCACCTGCCACGATCATCATGCAGATGGTGAAGATCTTCTCGTTATCGGTCTCGGCGGCGACGTTGCCGAAGCCCACGGAGGTCATGCAGGTCATGGTGAAGTACAGCGCGGTGACGTACATGGTCTTGCGCGACGGGCCGTTCACGAGCTCGGGCCCGTCCGACTCGTTGGACCACACGTACGAGTACGGGCTCTGCGTGACGTTGGCGAGCTTCCACAGCCATGAGTACTGCAGGCCCGAGTCGGCGTCCGAGCGCCCGATGGAGTACCACACGCACGCCAGCCAGTGCGCCACCAGCATGTAGAAGCACAGCAGCAGGATGAGCATGGCGGCGCCGTACTCCAGGTAGCGGTCCAGCTTCCGCACCACGCGGCCCAGGCGCAGCAGCCGCACCACCTTCAGCGCACTGAACAAGCTGCCGATGCCCTGCGGAGCACGCGCGCCTCATAGTACTCACTCGACTGCACTCTACACAACGTAGCCAACACACCGCACAGCATACTCACGTCCTCGTCGTGGTCGAAGGCGTTGAACACGTCGTAGGGCAGGCACGACAGCAGGTCGATGAGGAACCACGACTTGAAGTAGTTCTTGCGGATGACCTTGGGGTCGCTCACCACCTCGCCGCCCGGGCCCACGAACGTGGTGTGGAAGTTGAGCACGATGTCGATGAAGAACACCACGTCGACGATGGAGTCGATGACCAGCAGCGACACGTCCTCGCTCGTCTTGTTCTTGAAGGCCACGTTGTAGGGCACCATGATGGCCGTGTAGAATGTGAGGCACAGGATGATCCAGTCCCAGATGGCCTTGAAGGCGCAGTAGTGCAGCAAGATGTGCGGCGGCGTCTTGGGCGCCTCTTGGCGGTACTGCGGCAGCACGTCGCCCGACAGCGACATCACCTGCACACACACACGCACACACTACAGCGCACGCACGCACGCACGCTAATCAGATCACACGAGCGCATGCGCAGCCGAAAGCAGAGCCACACTACGAAACAATGTCGCGCGTTTCTTGATCAAAATGAATGTTGATATTAATAATAATCACTCCATTTTGTTTTTTTGTTATATATTGTGAAAATAACCTATTTAAACCGGTTTTGAAATAAAAATCTAAAGTTTCTGATAAAAGTAGGTACCTACTATGAATTTCGTAATTTGAATAATAATTATCTACTTAAGTAATTTGATATATTTGTTTTCAAAAATGTGTTGGAGTTTGGTCTGCTTCTAATTATAGATATTACTTTGCTTTTTTGCTCGCACTTGGACGGTTTTTTTTGTATTTATTTTTCATATATGTAGGTAGTCAACACACCGCACAGCATACCTACTCACGTCCTCGTCAAACCATGACTATGGTTTCCTTTTTACTTGATTATTTTAATTAGCTGTAAGTCCTCCATGTTCTAAAAATAAATAAATCGATTGTATTACCAAGACACCTAACCGAGTCTTGCTGTTCCAATCACTGATCGCTTTGACCGCTTTTGTATGGAACTTTGTTTTCATTGTAGCATTTTCCGACTGCTAAGCGTGGCGAATATGGCTACCCCCCAAAGGCCTTCTCCAAAAGGGGGGGGGGGGGGCTTTGGGGAAGGCCTTTGTCCAGCAGTGGACGTCTTTCGGCTTTTTGTGTTGTGTTGAGTTGATTTTCTGACTAATCCACGTAGATACCTACACGGAGGCCAGCGCGCCGTTGTACGCGGAGGCACTGTCTATTTGTTATCTACAGTAACCAGGGTTGGCTAAACAAATGATCAGTCAAAGTGATAGGTACACTAGTCACATAAACCGACGGTATTGGTTAGGATTAAAGTTCACAGGTACCTAAGCAATAAGCGATGAATCACGAGTGACGACCGTAACATATCGTCAAAGTACCTACTCGTATGAGTGACTCGACGTTTGTGGCGCAGTGTGTCGTGTGTGGCTGCACCGCGGCAGTGCATGCAGTGCGGGCACATGTGCAGCGGGCGCGGCGGCCGAGTGCGCGGCTCGTGCAACTGGCTCAGCATCGAAACACACGTCCAATTGTTTTTTATTGCGGTAATTGGTGTTTATTTTAAGGATTCAATTAAGTACACTAAAAGAGTGCGAGTCGGACTCGCGCGCAAAGGGCACGTTTCGTATCATATCTTGTTTAACATGTTATTTTAATCTTCAGACTTCATTAGGGTTTCTTGTAATCTATGCTATGATATTTATTTTCATAATTTTAGTTTATATTCGTAGTTTCTGAGATAAGGGGCGGATGGTCAATTAAGGTCTAATTTTTTAGTTATATCTGTATGTTTGTTAAGTTTTCACGACTTAGCCGCTGAATCAATTTTATTTACCCACGGCCGTGTGTCACTGCAGGGTGCTAACCGAGAACCAGCGCTGGCTGTCTGACACCCAGCAAACGCTGTGATGATAAAACTTTTGGTATCAGCACGCTCAGCGAAATTTGAGTGTAGGTATACCTACAGTAAAATTTTGCAATGTAATATTATTCTTCTTTCTTTAGGTACAATGTATTTGTTGCTGTTGTGTAGTGTCTGTGTCGAATAAATATTTTCTCTTCTATTATATTCTATTCTAAGTCACGGAGCAAAAAGTTGAATTTTGGTAGGTATAACGATAGATTGAACCTACCTGGTGGAGGTGAAGGCATAATAATTATGTTATACGATATTTTTATCTCGTGGGTAAAGCCGCTAGCAATATAGGAAGGGTCCAGGTCTTAAAACTGGAAAGCCGAACAAACCGGCTAATTTAACCGGACATATCTTAGGGCACAATCGAACCACATGGCCTATTCAGGATCGTTTGTCTTCAAAATAATAGTTAGTAGCATTATTGGAAGTAAATCCAAACTATTTAAGTCGTGAAGACAAAACCTTTTTAAGTAAGTTATAATGAAAAAACTGACTCAATCTACTTATAGGTAAATACCTGTTATCTGTAGGTATTCATTTAAAAAAAATTAGGCCCAGTAGGTAGTGTGGTGGGAATGGTAAATTTACATCAATTTTCTGAATGGAATATTTTAAAATTATAAAAAAATACTTATGAGGCTTTGAGACCCCTATGTGCTCTTTGATTTGATTTGTCACACTGTATAGTTGGAAAGACTTTTTATTTGTTTCTAATTTTCCCCCAAACGTAAACCTGGGGGAATCAATTTTCAGTGATATTCTGGTAAAATATTAGCCAAACAAAAGCCGATCAGGCCGGCTTCATCCAGACGCCTGGCAACCCTGAATATGGATAACGATCGTCTATGGAACATTTGGAGTTTTTGTAATGCTGAGCCAATTGTTGGAATCGCTATACAGAGCCGCTGCTCGTAGTTCGCTAGCAGTAGTGCGTAGTGTAAGGTGCGGTGGTGTTTACATGGTGTGCGGGAGTACTGACATGCGCCAGGTGGCTCGCGCGCTGAGGCTCCTTCAGCGCCGGCAGCGCCGACACCAGCACCGAGCGCGAGCGCGTCACCGAGCGCGCCAGCTTCGCGAACTTCGACAGCCCTGCGCACACACACACACACGTTAGCAGCGGAACACGGCGCACAGCGAACTGGCAGCTCGCGAGACGTGCACTACCATACTGGCCTCCCTTGGGGTCGTCGGCGTCGATGGGCTGCTTGAGCGCCGTGATGTCGCGGAACGTCAGCAAGAACAGCACCACCAGCTCGCGCTCGTTGCGGATGGGCGCCACGTGCACCAGCAGCCACAGCGGCGTGCCTGCAACAGAGCGGTCGGCGGTCAGTGGTGGGAAGCTCGTCCGACGCGGCGCGCGGAAGTCACGTACGGTTCTTCTTGTAGAGCAGGATCTCGAACTGGTCGGCGAGGTGGTGGTCGAGCGCGCGGTCCACGCGCTCCACCGCCTCCTTCTCCGTGAGCTCGCCGTACATCCACGTGCACCTGAAACACGCACGTGGGGCTTCTAGGACTGAACAGAATACTGTTAAACGGAGACAAGATGGCATCATAGTGTCATATGTGATGATAGAAGGTACCTCACTAGCTAAGTACGCGAGTTGCGCGGGCTAGAACAAGTAATTCTTTTTTTTATTTAATTATTACTATGTACCGTGCGTGTTTCATGTAAGTCATCATCTGCCTACTTAGCCTTTTCCCAACTATATTGGGGTCGGCTTCCAGTCAAACCGGATTCAGCTGAATACCAGTATTTTACGTGGAGCGGCTGCCTACCTGACCTCCACAACCCATTAACTGGGTAACACGGTACTCCTTGGCAAGACTGGTGCCAGAATATCTGGCTTCTGACTATCCGTCACGACAGCCAAAGATCTACAAATGACAGCCGGGACCAACTGCTTAACGTGCTTTCCGAGGCACGTAGGAGTCTCGGTATATAAAGATGGTCACCCATCCACAGACCAACCTCGGCAAGCGTTGCTTAACCTTGAAGATCGACCCGTGCGGCTGTTATTATTTAGCCACGAGCTCCCTCATGTTCGTGTTTCATGTAAGTGCTAAATAAATTATATTCTTTCTTTTCTAATTTTATGAACGTCAGCTACTCTAGAACTAAAACCTGAGCGTCAGCTGCTCTAGAAGTGGGGACTGCTAGTTGCAAACAGAACAAAACAAGGAGCGCCAAAACTTCAGGTAAGTAATAATGATTTTTGGGATCATCTTCAATCCAAAAAAAATGTCAGCAGCGTGGCGTGGGTCGGGGAAGAACATTTGTAGGTATCTTACTAGTATTTTTGGTAGCTGTGTTGTGTTTTTCACACTCTTTCTTTCCAATCTGTTTTATAGAAGTGATGACTTTTAATTGGCTGTCAGTCTCACATGCTATTTTTTTTTATTCTGTTTGTTTTAGCTGTAAGTCATCCATAGTTGGTAAATTAAATTAAATAAATTAAATTACGTAGGTAGATATTAATATCGTTGTTGATATGCGCCTCGCTAGCGGACAGACTTTATCCGTTAGATATGCAGCTGACTTTCATAAATACAGCGCGCCATTCTTTTTCGAGGTCGAGGCTTTTTAAATGCTAAGACTCTCCACTACCGCGAGATGTGCAGTCTCAGAGAATATTTTCTCAAAGCCGATGTGGGTATGCACCGAGATGTGGTCGCAGTGGACAAGGGACTCACCCCGTTGTCCACGGCTAAAGAGAACTGGCGCACACCTATGATACTTACTACAAATGACCGCAAGGAGGTATGGAAAGGTAAGGAGCTTCACGGGCGCTTCTATCGGGCTCTTCATGGGTCTGATCAGATTTCTCAGCGTCCGTGGCCTGGCTACGTTTCGGAGATCTCTTCGGGGAAACCGAAGGTTTTGTCTGTGCGATTATGGACGAAGTTATCTTGACGAATAACTACTGGAGGCATATTATGAAGGACGGGACGGTTGACATGTGTCGGGCATGCCACCGTCCGGGTGAGTCCATCAGACGTATTATCTCTGGTTGTTCTCGTCTGGCTAACGGCGAGTACTTGCACAGGCATAACCAAGTGGCCAGGATTATCCATCAGCAACTTGCTTTGAAATACAAACTTGTGGATTCTGAGGTACCGTATTACAAGTATGTGCCCGACCCAGTTCTCGAAAATGACCATATCACGTTGTACTGGGATCGGTCTATCACTGATAGGACTATTGTTGCCAATAAGCCTGACATAGTGGTGATAGACCGATTAGCGCGCCGCACAATGATAATCGATGTTACCATCCCACATGACGAGAACCTCGTGAAGGCTGAGAAAGAGAAGCAAATCAAGTATCTCGACTTGGCACACGAGGTTGTCGACATGTGGAATGTGGACTCGGCTGTCATTGTGCCGATTGTCGTTACGGTCAATGGCCTGATGGCCAAAAGCATCGACGACCATCTGTCGAAGTTGGCGTTACGCAGTTGGGTTATGATACAGATAGGGGAGATAGGGTTGGCCTGATACAGAAGGCAGTACTCCTCGATACGGCTCGTATTGAGGAGGTTCCTTTCTCTGGAACCCTAACCACCGGTAGCTTGGACTCTGCTCCCGACACCGGCGGACTACTACTTTTTATATTTTTAAATGTTTTTTTTTTTTAATTTTTTAATGTTTTTTTTTAAAGAAATATTTAAAAATGTGAATTAGTATGTAAGGAAAATAAATAAAGAGAATAATAATAATAAGCCCTCTAAACAACCACACGTCCTGATTGACCATCTAATCACGTGGGGGGCGGACACACGAATGAGAGATTACTGGCGTGGCTAACGTGGCTCTGGACACCCATTAAAACATGGAGACACTTTCAAGAAGAAAATGTATTGGACCGCTGCCCAGGGGCGATCGCCGGGGCGCACCTGGAGCTGACGCTGGGTGTCTCAGCATGCGAACCGTCAGCGGTGAGGAGTTGAGCAGGCGGGCTCCCACCGACAAAGATACTATAGCCGAAATCATCGACGATGGTGACAGACTTACTACGGACAGGACAAACACCCCTGTAGAACCGTATAGTCCTAGCACAGTATCATACACACCTTCAAGGCCATCATCACCATCTATACCATGCATCATCACCTCACATTACTAGTTTAAATATAGTCCAACCCACTCCGACCTTGAATGTTGCGCGGGAGGTATCTACCTTCTTACCCGCGTCCACCAAGGCTGGAAAAACAAGAGTTCGCATGAGATGGAGCAAAGAAGTTAATCTATTTATCATGCGGACGTACCTATACATTACTAAATTAGAGACCGACATGACCACTTACCGAAAACAGCTGCATGAACTTTTTACACGTCAGTACCCAGAAATTACCGTAACAGAACAAAGAATTTCAGATCAAAGAAGAATAATAGTAAGAAATAAACTCTTGTCCCAATTAGAAATAGATCACTTAAAAGAAGAAATACGTACCCAATTACAAGTAGAATCAGAAAATACCAAAACTTAACCAACTAGTTAACTTATTTAATGAAAGTATTCTCAACCAATATATTAGCGAAGAAACCCAATTTTACAGACGTACATACGTCTATATACTGCACAGCCTTAGTTATTTTCCAAGAACTAAATTATAAGATCACGGAATATACAGGAAATACAAGACCAAGAAATAACAACAAACCAGCATGGCAGCAGAGATTTGAAAAAGATATAAAAAAACTAAGAGCAGACTGTGGTAGACTAACCCAGTATATTAACAACAATAAATCACATAAGGTAGTTAAGAGAGTAGAAGCAATATTTAAGAACATGACCATTCACACTAGACACGAAGGTAACAATAGGACACCGGAAGAATTTTTAGATACTCTGAAACAGAAACTATCACTTAAGGTTCACAGGTTAAGGAGATATAAGAAGGCACAGGAGCGTAAAAATGACAACGTCTTATTTGCTATGAACGAAAAGATTTTTTATAGAAATTTACAGACTAAACCACAAACTGAAATAATACTTGAAAACAACATAGAATTGCCAACCGCAGAACAACTTGAATCATTTTGGTCTGGAATATGGGAAGAGCAAGTTCAACATAATGATAAATCTGACTGGATAACAGACGAAGTTACTAGACGGAGTACATTAGAAGAAATGGAGTTCGTTGAGTTTACTGAGTGATGAGTCTGACATAACTAGCACTACAATAAAACTACACAATTGGAAATCTCCCGGTATTGATAAAATACATTATTACTGGTTTAAGAAATTATACTCATTACACAAAATTTTACAGACATTGTTTTGGGGAAACAAAATATACCAGAATGTATTGCTACAGGAATAACTTACATGTTGCCAAAAACCAAATACTCACCACAGCCTTCCCAATACAGACCAATTACATGCCTACCCACAATATACAAAATCCTAACGTCAACCATCATTACAAAAATCAACAAACACATAGAACATCACAAAATAATTGCAGAAGAGCAAAAGGGGTGTAGACGGGGTCATATGGGGTGTAAAGAACAACTAGTTATAGACTCAGTAATACACAAACATGCAGCCACGAAAAATAGAAATTTGCACTGCACCTACATCGATTATAAAAAAGCTTTTGATAGCATTCCACATTCCTGGCTGATCCAAATATTACATATATAAAATAAACCCAAAAATTGTAGACTTCTTGCAAAATATTATGACCCGGTGGAAAACCACACTACAGTTAAATTGCCGCGATAACGTCATAACAACACGACAAATTGCCATAAAAAAAGGCATTTATCAAGGAGATTCTCTGAGCCCTCTATGGTTTTGTCTCGCCCTGAATCCCCTGTCTCACCGACTGCAGCGCAGCCAGGCAGGATATTGTCTTAAACACACAACAGAAGTAGCTACTATCTCACATCTTATTTATATGGATGACATTAAATTATACGCGAAATCAGAAAAAGAGATGAAAAAATTAATTGAAACCACAACAGAGTTTAGTAAGGACATTCATAAGCAATTTGGAATAGAAAAATGTAAAACAGTACACATAATACGAGGCAAAATTAAACCTGGTGGCTATGCAATTAACAGTACAGACACAATTACAGCAATGGAACCAACGGATTTGTATAAATATTTAGGATACAAGCAACTCAAAGGACTAGACCACACAGCAATAAAACACACATTGAACACTGAATACAAAAGGAGAGTGATCGCATTATGTAAAACTCAACTCACAGGAAAGCATTTAATAAAGGCAATAAACACCTCCGCAATACCAATACTAGCATATATATTTGGAGTGACCAAATGGTCAAAAACTGACATCCAGCAAATAGAAAGGTCAACACGCACTACACTAACTAAATACAATAACTTGCACCCCAAATCAGCAATAGAACGCCTGACAATCAAACGAAAACACGGAGGGAGAGGCCTAATTGACATCCATCACCTTTGTCAGAAACAAATAGCTAGATTAAAAACATTCTTTCACACAAAATCTCACACAAGTTACATTCATAAAGCCATAGTCACAAACGATACTAACTACACCCCCTTAACCTAAACGAAGCGAATACAACTTACGATATAAACAGTGACCCTCAGAAACAAAAGTTGAAAAAGAAAGTGCTGCACGGACGGCACCCCCATGATCTTGAACAATCCCACATAGATACAATAGCATCAAATAAATGGCTCAAGATAGGAAATTTATTCCCGGAAACCGAAGGATTTATTATTGCTATTCAAGACCAAATCATTAACACTAAAAATTACAGGAAATACATAATCAAAGACCCTACAATAACGAATGAACGAAAAAAAAAACGAAAAATACGTTCCTCAAACTTTTCTAGAAAACACCACATACAAACTCTACTACGAACGCGCTATTCTAACCGACAAGACCGTTCACTACAATAGACCAGATATCACTCTCCAAAATAAAGTTAATAAAGTTTCTTACCTAATCGATATTGCAGTCCCCAATACGCATAATTTACTAAAGACAATAGGAGAGAAAATTAGTAAATATGCAGAACTTAAAGAAGAAGTGACCAGAATTTGGAGGCAAGATAAAGTATAAGTCGCACCCATAGTTGTCTCTACTACAGGGATTATACCCAACCATCTGCACCATAGCCTCAAATTAATAGGCCTCAAAGATTCAGATTATTTAACACTTCAAAAAGCTGCAATTTTGAACACCTGCAGAATAGTGAGAAAGTTCATACAGATAGAGGAAAATGAAATTTCTCCTCAAAACCACCATTCTACGTCTTAAAATGATCACTACACGCTACATTGACTTGGCTTGGCCCGTTAATGTGGCTTAAACAAAAAAAGAAAATGTTTATTGCATCAGCTTACATAATTATCATTTTACCATTACAATGGGAAGCATCCTTTTAAGCAATTAGTATGCTTGTGCTAGGAAACTCTGCCTTTCCCTAGGTTACATGATTGCTATACATTTTTTTGACTTAAATTTATACAGATAAAAATGAAAATGAAAGAAAAGAAAACACGGTATTTTTATGAAACGCAAAAATACAAAAATAAAGACAACGCGCTGGAATGTGTGTGTTATGTGTGTTAGAGATAGTGTGGAGGTGAATGTGTGTTTGAGTAGTGAGTAGGTGTAAGTGTGGAAGTGATGGTTGTATCTTGTGTAGTCTTGGGATTGACTATAACCATAGTCATGGATGTTGCTACATACACAAAAATAAACCTTAAAATCTCGCAGCTAGTTCCAGAGATCAGCGCACTCAAACCAACCAACAAACTCTTCTGCTCTATTATATAATAGAGCAGAAGAGTTAATGTCGATTAGATTCTCATAGACTGTACCATATTTTCCACTTCGTCATACGTTTTTGACTTGAGCCACTTAGACAAAGTATTTTTGCATTCGCGGTTGGTTAGTGGGTATATGTAAGTTCTTTATTGAGAAGATTGTATAAATGGGAGGATTGCCTGGGATATTGCCTTTTTGCAAATGTAGACTTTACTAGGACAGTGGGAGCAACAGTATTCTTCCTTCTGCCTTTTGTTTTCTGTGGGTTGAAAGATAAAGTTTTATGTTAATTGAGAACTATATTAAGTACGTATAGCTTTCAAACTGTCAGAAGATCTGAAGTCCGGTAAAGGTTCTCAGTTGAGAATCTAAAGGGTTTAAAAAACATTACTTTCAGTAGGGACCTCGGAGCTCTCTCGAGGTCCAAGAATTTAATTCTAGTGGCACCTCCCCAGACAGGTAGGCAATATGCCAGGACGGACTGAGCAAGTGAGATGTAAATCAGTAGCAGAAGTTTTTTCGAGGTTACATGACGCAGTGTCTTGAAAGTCCAGATTAGTTTCCGTATTCGTTTCATTATTAGTTCTGTTTCATTGTGCCAGGATAATCGTTGATCAACCATTATACCAAGGTATTTCATGGATTCCACTCTAGTAATTTCGATGCAAGAACAATTTAGGTTAATAGGATTTCGACATTTATGAATCTTAATTTTGAACTCCGGAGGGGGTTGAGACGTGTTGTACTTTGTGAAGCAGATGAAGTTGGTTTTAGAAGTACTTAAGGTTAAAAGGTGGTGGTCAAGCCAAGCTGCTATCTTTGCCAGTCCACGCTCGGCAGTTATCCGCACCTTGGCCCAGGAAGCGGCACTAAACACTATAGCGGTGTCATCTGCTTATGAAAGAATTTGCCCATCCACGATTTTCATGCTGCATAGGGTATTTATATATATAAGGAATAATGTCGGTCCGAACACACTACCTTGCCCCACTCCGAACTGGACAGTCTCTTCAGAGCTAATGGTATTGCCTATCTTAATCTTTTGTTTTCGTTCGCTTAGATAGTTTTTGAGCAAGGCGTGGGGAACTCCTCTTACTCCAATTGATTCCAGGCTATCCAGCAGTTTGGAGACAGAGACTGTGTCGAAGAAAAAGCTTAAAACTAGCCAAAAAGCTAAGACAAAGCTCAAGTTTTTCCTTAATAATAATAATAACCCCACCACCGTATCTCTACGTTGACGTCGTGGTGAGGCTTGCGTGCCCCAATATTAAACCTTGGATCATACCTAGGGTGAGGGCCAGACAAAGAGAGATACAATCCGCAAGGCAGTTTTGTGGCGAACTGTTGGGTAGTAGGGACCCCACGGACCTGATCTCCCGGGAGAAGTCTTGTTCCTCATCTCCGCCTCGCCTTTATTGGCTGTTCAGGGTGAACACTGACGAGGAAGAGAGTTCCCACCTCTTTCTTGCCTTAATCGGGCGGTCTGAGTGGAGATTCGCAAGAACAAACGTGCTCGGGAGAAGGATGTATAATCCAGTAAGATGCTGGTAGTATCTTGTACACTCATTTCTTTTTTACATTATTCTTAATCAAATTTATTAAATTTTATTTTCTGTTTTTTAGTTGGATTTTTTGTTTTTATATTCTGCAATAGACCTACCGGGGATTTTCCTAATCGTCGGTTGGTGCCCCATTCCATTTGAAATGTCTAACGGGGCCTTTGCGAGTTGGCTTCGGCCCCTCGTTCGCCTTCCAAAGGACCGGGACCTCAGGGTCCCGAGATTGTCAGACACATACAAATAATAATAATATTTAAATAATGATTAGCGCGGCGCACAATGATAATCGATGTTACCATCCCGCATGACCCTCCACCCCATGACCATGAACCTCGTGAAAGCTGAGAAAGAGAAACAAATCAAGTACCTCGACTTAGCACACGAGGTTGTCGACATGTGGAATGTGGACTCAGCTGTCATTGTGCCGATTGTCGTTACTGCCAATGACCTGATGGCCAAAAGCTTGGACGACCATCTGTCGAAGATGTCGTTGCGCGGTTGAGTAAAGGGTCTGATACAGAAGGCAGTACCTACTCCTCGATACGACTCGTATAATGAGGAGGTTCCTTTTTCTGGAGCCCTAACCACCGGTAGTTAGGCCCTGCTCCCGACACCGGCGGACGTCTATTTTTTTTATTTTTTTAAATGTTTTTTTTTGTTAAAACTGTTTTATAAAAATAAATATTTAAAAATATAAATGTCTTGTAATGAAAATCATATTAACGAAATAATAATAAAATAATGTAAAACTCAACTTGCAGGAAAGCATTTAATAAAGGCATTTAACACCTACGCATTACCAATACTAACATATTTGTTTGGAGTGATCAAATGGGCAAAAACTGACTAATAAAACAAAATATAATTATGTGAACGTGTGTGTGCGGGTGCATGAGTGTGGATGTGTTGAAGAGTGTGTAGCGGCATCAATGCCGCCACATGAAAAACTAAGAAACGAAATTTGTACGGCAACAAAAAGAACCGCAACGCCATCTACGACGAACTAACAACAAAATCCTGCATCGCGCAAGCAAAGTTCGCCGTGCGATTTGAAAATATACAACAGTCGAATATCAACTATCGGGCAGTTGCCCACCAGACACAGACACAACAACCGTCTGGTTCGGAGGATCCTCCCACTCCAGTGGAGGTATGCGGGACTTTACTCTCTGTTCCGCATACCCTCCATAAGACAGTGTAGAAGAGTGTTATGGATGTGTGGTTGTATGGGTGCGGGTGTGTGAATGTACATGTAGGTATGGGAGAGTCTCGTTACGTTTTGTAGGAGAGCTTCAGTATTTTCATATGTCAGTGGTTTTATCCAGTCAATCAACATTTCTTTACATTATATGATAAGATTTTGCATATTCGAAAATTTCTTTATTTATTTTGTTATATAATTGAGCTGTTCGTTTACTAAATAGCAGAGATCCGAATTTGGTCGTGGTATTAGGTATTTGAACTATATTGTGTTTTCTTATACTTATGTATTTCGTTTGTCTTATACTTACAGAACTTATAGTTATGTATGTCTATACTAATATCATTTGTCTGATCAATGCCCTAGATTGATGAGGAAAGTGGAGTGATGACTGGTACCTAATCTAACCTAACGAATGATTTTTTATTTAGCTTTTAGTACATTATAGGTAAATTAAATTTAAAAAGCATAAAATGAAAATTAAATTAAAAATTTAAACAGAACAAAAAACTTTAAAAATTAAAGAATCATTATTATTTATCTTTCAACACGTACCCCGCGTTTCCGCGCATGCCCCTATCGTGTTAACCGCCCCGCACATCCCGCATCGTGTGCCAATTTCAAAATATAAGTAGCAAGTTTGTATAATAGTGTATTCCTCTCATATAGGTAACACAAATGTTACAATACAATCGTTCGTTATTATGTCAGACCGCTGAGCTGTTTGTGTTATTATAATAATAAATAAAATAAAAAGCCTTTTATTTATTGCTTATTCAATGTGCATGCAAAATCATTTTCGAATTCAATCTAATTTCAGTGCATTTAAAATAAGTAAAGATACAAAAATAATAATAATATGGTTAACCACTATAATTAATTATGTTTCCATTTCAAGGATTACTGTGATTTAAAATTAGTTAAGTACATAGAATAGTGATATTGTTAAATAAATATTAGATTTAAAATAAAAATATTAATATATTGATTTAATTAATTAAATGTAGTCATTTTGTCAGCAAGAACCCTCCCAATGAAAGGTAAAGGCCTCGTCCAGAGATGACCAGTACTCTCTATTCGCTGCCGCTCGCGGCCATTGAAAACCTGCTACTTTTATGATGTCGTCTGCCCAGCGTGTGTTTGGTCTTCCTCTTTTTCTCTGTCCTAGTGGACCTGCCCATGTTGTTATCTTTTTAGTCGCTAAGTCTCGCATCATGTCCAGCCCATCGCCATATAAGCTTTTGTGAATAGCTGAGAGCGTCAATGGCTCTAGTTTTTTGGCTTATATCAGTGTGGCGGATCTTTTGGATTTTCTTGATTTTCAGGATGCTTCTCTCCATGCTCCTTTGGCAGGATGTAATTTTATTTTTTGTGTTTCAGGTAAATTTCCAAGTTTGGCAGGCGTATGTTAATGAAGGGAGTAGGCAGGTGTTCATGACTTTAGTTTTCATTCGTATGGGCATATCGCTTTTCAGTATTTCTTTGAGACTCCAGAACTTTTTCCATGTGATGTTGATTCTTCTCTCTACTTCCAGTTCGTGATTTTGTTGGTTGAATGAGACTTGCTTTCCCAGATAAATGTAGGCATCGACGTATGTTAAAGGTGAATATTCGAGATATATGTCTTTTAGCATGGTTCGTCATGATATTAGTTTTTGTTAGGTTGATTTTTAAGCCTACTTTAAGACTTTCTTCGTGTAGAGTGTGTATCATTGCTTGCAGTTGATGAGGACTTTCTGATAGCAGGACTATGTCGTCAGCAAATCTCAAGTGATTCAAGTAAAATCCATTTATATTTATGCCAAATTTTTCCCAATTTAGTTTGCTAATGATGGCCTCAAGCACCGCTATGAAGATAGTAGGCGAGAGAGGGTCTCCCTGCCGTACACCTTTACTTATTTGTATGGGTGGTCCTGTAGTTTCCAGCTTCACTCTACTAGTACTACTTTCGTATATATTTTTTAGGACTTTGATGTAGTCTAGAGGCACTTCTTGAGAGAGTAGAGTTTCCCATATTGATGAGTGGAACAGACAGTCAAATGCTTTTTGGTAGTCAATAAAGACAATATAGAGTGGTCTCCTGAACTCTTGGTATTTTTCTATCAACATTTCTAGCGAGTGTATGTGATCGACTGTTGAAAAACCTCTTCTAAAACCAGCCTGTTCGATAGGTTGGTATTTCTCTATGCTATCTCTTATTTTTTTCTCTATCATTGGGGAAAATAGTTTATTTAGTGAAGGTAGTAAGCTTATCGGTCTGTAATTGCTTATGTCATTTAGGTCTCCTTTCTTGTAGAGCAGGATGATTTCAGATTCTGACCATTGACGAGGAGTATACGAGTTGTTCAGTATCAGATTGAACAGAAGAGTAAGTGGTTTTGCTAGGTACGCGCATCCAGTCTTTATGACTGCATTTGTGATCCTGTCGGGGCCAGGACTTTTCTCCATTTTTAGTGATTTAATCCCTTTAATCACTTCGGATTCGTCTATGACTGCTCTCGCCTCTACTCTACTTATATCCGGTAATTTATATGCATGTTGATTTGGTGCGCTGTATAGTTTCTTGTAAAATTCTGTTGCTATTTTCAGTATTTTTGTTCTATTTTGGGTGTTTTCCGTTTTGTCTTTCAACTCTTCGATCCATAATTTGTGTGTTCTCAAAATCTCAATCAATCTCCTTGTACGCTTTCTTGGCACTATTTGTAGTATTAAGATGTTTTTCGATTTTTCTTGTACGGTGCGCCTTATAGTCTAGATGGATACGTTTACTTATGAGTTTGTAGAGTGCTTTTAGTTCATTTTTCATGGCTCTTGATTTCGGTTTTATCTTTTGTAGTTATTGTCTTCTACAGATTAAGGCATTTGTGCGTATTGATAGTGCTTGGTTTTTCCCTGGATTTGTACTGGATGAAACCTCGTGAGTTCTTTTCAGGCTGGTGTCTATTGCGTTAGTTATGTCGTCATAGCACTTCTGAACAGTGTCCTCGTCTCTCCAGTTCTCTAATAGGTTTGTTAAGCAGCTGTTCAGCGCTCGTTTGTATGTTTGCGTTTCTTCTTCGTTCTTTAATTGGGATCTGAGGCACTGGCCGAACTTGCTACGACTTTTTGTTTTGCGAAGTATGTTTAATGCTGCTCTCACTGGTCCCGAAGGGTAAGTAATGATTAAAACCTGTATGTTGTATATGTTCCTGTGTAAGTTTGTTAAAATGTAGTCTAATTCGTTCTTTATTATACCGTTAGGCGATCTCCAAGTCCATCTTTGTTTTTGTTTTTTTTGAAAAAGGTGTTCATAATAGCCAGGTTGTTCTTGTGTCCAAAATCGATGAGTCTTTTTCCTCTACAGTGTCTATCTCCGTAGCCGTGTTTACCTGTGGCGGTATCATTGGAATTCGTTTGTCCTATTTTGGCATTAAAATCTCCCATGACTATAATATTATTTTCTGAGAGTTGTATAGCTTTGTCGACGTACTGTAGAAAAATTCCAATTCCTCGTCGCTTGACTCCTTCGTTGGCGCGTAAACTTGAATAATGCTTAATTCTAAGCCATTGATATTCATTCTTAACAGCGCTACTCTTTCTGATAATCCCGAGAAACTTGTGATAAATCTCTTCAGATATTTTTTTACAATAAAGCCTACTCCATATAATCCAGGCGTTTCTCCAATGTAGTACAAAATAAACTCATCATGTTCCTCAATAGTGTTTCCAAGTTTTCTTATTTCCGAGAGACCAATAATATCGAAGTTTATATTTTTCAAGCACTCTATCAATTCTAATAGTCGTGAATATGTTTGTGTTATTATCGGTTGTCTAAGTTTTATAAATAATTCATAAGTACCTATAAAAACTACCTTTCATCATGGAAATTATTCTCCTTAGAGGAGGAAAGCAGAAATTTTTGCTCTTATAATTTTGAAAGGCGCTAAAATACATATCAAAATCAAAAAAAAATTCAAATCTTAGATATTCCCGGTTTTCCGACTTTTTCCTTTGTATAAATCACCGGAAAATGGCAAACTTCGTTAGATTATAAAATATCTTGAGAGATTGTAAACTCTCGATAAATTGTCATTCCAAGAAATTATGTAATAGCAAGTATTTCAACATTTTAATCTCGACGACAAAGCCCCACTGCGCGGGGTCTTATTTCAGTCTGCAGGGTTTAAAGGAACCTTTTTGGACGCGAAGGCGCCTGGACTTAAGGGTTAAGACCAGGAGTGTGGGATTTTTACCTCACTTAAACCACCCCGGTGATCACCATCCGCACATAGAATCCGTTACCTCTTAAAAGATGACTCCGGAACCCCCTCTGTGCAACGCCTGTTAGGGTACATCCCTGGGGAGACTGTAAAGCGTGCTGCCATGCACAGCGAGGCTAAGGGGAGACCCCCTTAGCCTCGCTGTGCACGGCAGCACGTGATCACTGTACCACCGCCTTTCCTAGGATCACTGGGTTGGCGGACACAGTCCCCACTCTTAGCGCCCGCGACCCTGGAGACCCACCTGCCGTTAATGATGCAAGCGGGGTTTAGGCGTCGAGGCAGTTGCCTCACCGACGCCTCCTTTTCCGAGCGGGATCAGCCCTCTCGCGATACCGCTCGGCGGCCTCCTCCTGGACAATCACGGCTTCACAGAAAGCGGCCATTTCCCACCAGTTTTCCTTATCTGCCGAATCGACCAGGATCCGCCGCTCAGAGGCCCACGCAGGGCACTCCTCGAGCGTGTGCTGCGCAGAATCCAGGCCGCTTCCGCAATGGTGGCAATTTGCCGTGGCCTCTCGCCCAATCCTATTCAGGTACTCACCGAAGCAACCATGTCCGGTCAGCACCTGAGTGACTCTATAAGGGTTTAAAAGAACCTAACATAATGATGACGGGAGCTAAGTTCGCTCACTCACTCTAGCTTCCGATATACCATTCGAACCTAACCTATCCGTGTCGAGAGGCCCCAAACTCATGTTCCGCTACTTGTCTAGGCAAGAAAATCCGATAAATTGTAGAACCGCACACTGCACTGGTTTGTCGCCAACGTGTCATATTTTGCAGAGCGAACAGAAAGCGAAACGACCAATACTATAAAAACACAACCTGAATAATATAATCATTGAGCAGAACTAACGATAGCAGCACAGCTCACATCTAAGGCGTGATATTTAGAAATTCCCACTTATTGTTTGCTACAATTGCTGCCAAAGCCGAGAACGACAGCAAACAATATAAGTGATTCAGAAGTTATGAAGGAACAGATGAACATACATAGGTACATACATACCGGTCAAAATCAAAGTTCTGAAAAGTTCTGAAAGTTGACTCAGGGCCTTGATTTTTATACACCTGATAGCGACTATAGACCTCAGTATCTGGTATATAATTTCAACTTGCTAGGTCCACCCGTTCCTGAAAAAATCGGTGGTGACACACGGACAGACAGACGGACAAGAGAGTGATCTTAAGAGTTCCTTTTTTACCTTTTGAGGTACGGAACCCTAAAAAGTCGAAAAATGACCACTACCCCAACCGTACCTCCGATCTTTTAAGTATTTAATTTTGAAAAAAGTAGAGATAATTGTTCTTTGCCTATAGATTACAGAAAAACCTAAACAAATCTATGGTTTGGAAGTGTTACTTCCAAACCATAGATTTGTTGATAGTGTATAGATTGATAGTGTTGCAGAAATGAGATTCGTGCGGAACCCTTTGCATGTGAGTCCGACTCGCACTAATTTGCCGGTTTTTTTACAAGAGACCTTGCTTGAGTGGGCTATTCCACTTTCTATTCCCCTGCATATAAGGGCTCATGCCATATATGGCTCATACTACGATAAGAAGAAGTGTAGCATACCTGCACGACTTCTGCATGACCTCGGCGCGGTTGTAGCCGCTCATCTTGCAGAACGTCTCGTTGCAGTATACGATGGGGTAGTCCACAATCTGCGCGTTCGCCAGCAGGAAGCTGCTGTCTGCTGCAGGGAAGCACACGTTACAGGGGTCCACACGGCAGAGCGTCAGGCGTCAGGGAGGGGAGGCACTCACGCTGCGAGGACGAGCGGCGGATGATGTTCTCGAGGAAGGTGTTCTGCGGGGCCACGAGCCCCCGGCGGCCGCCCGGCATGCCGCCGCGCGCGCGCCGCTAGCGCCGCCCAGCGCCCAGCCGGCGAGCTCCGGCGTCACATGCCGTGCCTGCCACACCCGCAGCCGGGAGTCAGCACGCAACCGAGAACATAGTGACTGTCGTTTTAGTATCTACTTTATGTCTTAACCTAATTAGAAGCTATGTAGTGTGTATCCCACTGGCGCCTCGCCGCTGTACCTAGGATTGCCAACTTTTTTTAGAAGAAATAGAGTATTTCTGATTTTAGGAAGGTAAATGAAGAGTACATTCGTAGAAAAAAAAGTTCTTTTTATTATAGTACTTATTGCGAATCCAAAAGGTTGTTGTTTTTAAAATAATTAAGAATTCTAATGAAGCCATGGATTTCTTTTATCACCAATTTGCAATTATGACCAATAAGACAAAATATCCTTCAGCGGAATACTGAAATTTAATTTCATTCAGTTTAATTAAAAGACAGTCACTATTATCATATCAGTAAAAATAAAATAAATAGAGTATTCTGGCGTACTCTATTGCTTTTGTAGATTATTGAGCACGCCTACGCAAAATAGAGTACAATACTCTATTTTAGAGTACGGCAACCCCAGCTGTGTTCCGTGTACCTGCTGCTGCAGCTGCTACAATGGCGAATGCGCGACTCAGACTCATTTTACTACTATTTTACGACTCATTTTACTACTCATCGTGGTAGCTTTGTTGTAAATACTAATATTTAGAAACGGTCCCCCCGACGCGACGTTTTCTTTGTAGAAATATTAATAGGTAGGTACTTAGATTCTTCCTAACTAATATTTTGTTGTAATTATTATTATTATTTTTAGCGGTGTTTTAGTTTTTATGTACAGGTTGTTAAATAAATCAAATTATTATTTCGTACTTTTTTTAGGTAGGTTTTTGTGTCGGGGGTTTTTTAAATATCTTATCTTTCATTTGACAACCATTTTGGGCACATTTGTAGAATTTTGGCTCTTCCATCCCCACTTTAACCCACCATAACTCTTAAACGGCTCAATCGATTTTTAAAAAACATAGCTAAGAACACTCTCGATTAAGTCTCCTTTCATCCAAAAAAAACTAAACTGAGATCGGTTCAGTGGTTCGGGCGCTATGATGCCACAGACAGACACACAGACACGTCAAACTTATAACACCCCTCTTTTGCGTCGGGGGTTAAAAACGTTTTTGTATAGTTACAATAAATGCCATCCAAATTCAATAGTTTCCAATACAACCGTGACTTATTAAGAAAAAAAAGGTAACAATTTCACGCGACATTTTACAATCTTACGGCGTTTGCTGTTTTCCGGTGACGTATATAATATATAATAATATAAAGAGGAAAGATTTATTTGTTTGTTTGTTTCGATTTGGCTAAAACGTACTCAATAGATTTTAAAAATTCTGTCGTCATTAGAAAACTACATTAGTAACTTAAAACATAGGCTTTATTTTATTCTAGAAAAAGTAGAGATTCCTACGAAAATTGCAATAATGTTACCCAAAGTAGCACAATTTTGCCTGAAAAATTCATTCGTTGGCGTGCGCTGTGACTTTTGATGATACATAAAAACAATGTACTACATGATTAAAGTACTTATTTATTACCTATAAAAAAGTGCGCGAGAGTATATGTGTAGATAACTATTATGGTTAAGTCACAATGACCGCTTTTTGTTCAAACTATTTAATCAAAACCCGGGTGAAATAGAACAGTGGTGATTTTGATATCATGATATGAATCCTTATCTAATCCCATATTTATTTATTTTTCAAATTGGACCTTTCGTTTTAAAGATACGACGGGTATAAAAATGCACTAAGTAAGAAAAATGTTGCGGTTTGAGCGAACTGGGGAGAATCTTAAGAAATCATCAAATGACTTCCGGGTGGAGCGGAAGGGCGTGTCAGACTCTTACTGACGAAATCTCATCCGTGATCCTTCTAACTAAAGCCCTATGCGTTCCAGGGCCGCGGTGACTCCTTCGAACGAATTCCACAACCCTGGCAGGTAGGTCCGATGAAATTGAATGATTTCGATAAAAAAAATAAGAACAAAATTCAAAAGTCATTTATTCAAATTACGTTTACGTAGTACCTAAGTAGATAAGTACTAAATCCGCGCGGACGAAGTCGCGGGCGAAGTGCTAATCTTCTATAAGTAAGTACCTACCTAATGATACAAATCAAAATCCTGTATTCTGCCGGTTCGCGAAATTGTGGACTGACATAAATTGGCGACCACTCAGCACAGTTCTATAATTATCCATTTTCATGTGATAGTACCTAAACTTGGAAACATGGCCCTCAATGGTCTTTTTTAATTTGGGCCCGAAGTTAGGTGTCAGGTGTCGGCACTGTGACCAAGTCAACGAAAGGTGAAGTTACGAACGCTACAACGATAGCTGCCGACCGACCGCCCCTATACATAAGTAATACAATTAACAGTTTAGTGGAGGTGAGTAGGTGAGTCGAGACCGTCGCGAGCGCCTGAGCCGTGCGACGTCGCTGTCCACTAATTAACTTGTACTGAACCGATACCAGCTCACAGTTCTCCCAAAACAAATACATTGTTCGTTTATTCAATTAAATTGGTATACCTACCTATTAATCTGGTATCGTACCTTCACAATGGGAAGGGAATGGGAAGGTTTAGTCAGGCACTTGTTGGTTGCGTAGTGGCTGAGTAGGATTACTACAATGAATGCTGTAGGAATATTGATACGTCAAACTTAACACAGTTATGTTGCCGTTACTTATGTCATCCATCATTCATTTATTTCTGGACTTATAATAATAACATTAAAATACCTATGTGTTATCTATTTTTATTATTAAACCCTTACATACGGTACCTAATTGATCATATACTCATTCAACATCCAATTTTAACAACTAAGATAACATTTGTCACTGCTGGGCCTTTTATTCGAATCCCAAAAACAAGTGCTTCGAGCCGGATCTTAAGCCAATTAAATATTATGTACGAAAAGGTTCTGAATGATGTCGTTTATTGAGAAAGGTCTGATTCTCTTGCCAATTGTTGCTGTAGGTAACTTTCGAGATAATTAAGTACTTACTGCAATACAACCGATTGCAGGTGATTTTATAAAGTTTGCGTGGATGGCCAAATCTGAAACTATGAGGATTATCGAAAAACACTGAAAGGCGCTTACGAGCCCGATTTTGATGAAAACTAAAACTGAATGATTTTTTTAAAATATTTACCTATTGATTTGAACCAGTTGATTTAGAATAAAAAAATACACCCTGTATTATTAAACCATACGAAAGTGTCGCTACTAAGGATTAAATTCTGAGAAGTAACAGTAATAAGAATAACACAAGGTAAACGTACCTAACTAATATTTTTTCAATAATGCAGTTGTAGATTCTCGGGTCCGATGTTGATGAAAAGTAAAACTGCGTCATACTCATAGATTTTTGAAAAAAATATCAATGTTTGTTTTTTGGAAATTAATAAAACATTTAGTTAAAAAATAAATGTTTAAGTACCTACTTTAGTTAGTGTAGATTGTGGTTCTAATAATAAAGAAAGTGCTAAACTAATGCTGCATTCGTTCTGGGACACCACAATCCCAAACAATGTAAAATGTAACTTGCAGAAAGTTGCGGACTCTGCGGAGTGCGTTTCGAAAAAGAACCGTAAATGGTAAAAAAAAATTGCTTACTTTTGAATGAGTCTGCCAATCATATCTGCCTACATAAGTAGATGAAGTGTGGTGAAATTAAGGTTGATATTAAGCTGTCAACGGAGACAAAACATCGTTATGAAAACAAACCTAAGAAACCTTAGGGTTTCTTTGGACTGTTTCTTCGGAATATTTAAGTTTGTAGCACGGACTATGAGACATGAGCTCCGCAGTAGGCAACATCACTCGCGCGAAGTCATTTTGAATCTGCCTGTCTAGCGCAGTCTTGCATTACTTACGTAATTACCTAATTAATTATGTATTTACTGTGTTGGTACCTTATTGTCATTATATTAGGCAGGCAACTACCAAGCTTACATAGGCATAGTGGATATTAGGTGTAATTTTTTATGGAAATATCAGACAAAAAATCTACCTTACTATATTTAGGTATTTTACTTTTACAGGTACTTAGGTATCTCTGTAACCTTAGAAAACTGAAAAGTAGTGGAACAAACAACATAAAGCACGTACACAACGGCGTTGGTAGCAGACGAGATCGATATTATTGTTTACGTGTTCAAGTGACCATCCAGCAGTCGCCAGAGGCCGCAGCACAGCTGAGCGCCGCGGCGGAGCGGGCCCCGGGGCTGGGGCCCTGCGGCCAGGGCCCAGCCGCGCTAATCCACTTAGCGGCCGCGAGCCCCGACGGCACTCGACACTGCACCGCACTCGCGATCGAACAGCCTGCACGCCGCTCGGCGCTCTCGCAGACGGCTCGGCGCGGCCGGCAGCGCACCTAGCTCGCGCTTCGGTGCGCTCCCCTGGGCCCGGGCGCGCAGCGTCCTACAGCCCTCGCGTCTGTCGCGGAACGTTCAGCACGATCTTAAAGGGAGCATGTTTACCGGAGTCGCGCGAGTGGCGGGTCGCGTGTGGCGCGGAAGTTTGAAGCGCAAGGCGCGTGTGTGCGGCGGTGAAGCGCGGCTCACTGCCGCACGGCGCGTGTGCGCGGCTACGCGGCTGCGCGCGGCTCGCGCACGCGCCCTGCCGCGGCGAGAGCGCGTTACGTAAGGCGGCGGCGGGTGCTGCGACCTTTCGGCGACGACACGCTCGCGCGAGGCCGTGCTGTCCGCCAGATACGTCGCTGACACGGAATCACGGACCTACCCTTTAATTTTAATGAAATGTGAACGCGAGAGCCTCAGTGCAAATGACCTATTTAATCGATTGTCTGCGAATTTGCTGGCCGACGTCACTTTTTTCCTCAGTTTTGACCTTGGAAAGAAACTTAATATAGGTACTTACAATAGCACTTCGCGCCGCGACTTCGTCCGCGCGGATTTAATGGGTACCTACCCCACAAAATTTTTGTATACCTACCAAATTTTGTAAAATCATTATTTGAAAAGAGTAACTATGGAGTTTCTTGTCCGTTCTTCTCCATAAGAATCTACCTTTCCGAATGGACAGTAGAGTCATCAATGTAATATTATTATTTTACTGAACTGTAAATGATGACGTTCAAAAGTGCCGTTTAATGGCCTAATTGAAATAAACGTTTTGACTTGACTTGACTTGCAACAAGGTAGGGATTTGATATTGGTCTAATTTCATTTTATTATCGTTTATAAGATATAATCAACGTGAGATATACCAACTGTTGATATAATTTCTTTACATTTAACATTTACTTCTTCTAAAACTTATTTAGTATAACATTGTTTGATATAACGTTTATGTAGTGGAAAATCATTTGGTCTAACGGTTAATACTTAATATAAAAAACGTCATTATGGTTAACACCCCGACTCATAGTACCCCGACTCGGATAGGTTATTTTTTTTTAAAACCACCCAGAAATGTCGAACTATCTTAGCGCAGGTGGTAATCAGTTTTCAGGAGGTTCCTGTGTCGCATAGGAAGGGAGCCGGACGCTCGATGTCACCACTGCGTCGACTGTCAGGAGGACACGGCGCAGCATACGCTGGCAGAGTGTGCCGCTTGGGAGGAGCCGCGCCGTGCCCTCATCTCTGTGGTAGGCGGTGACCTCTCGCTGCCGGCCGTAGTTCATGCTATGGTCGGCGGTGAGGAGTCCTGGGACGCGGTGGTTTGGCAGAAGGAGGCTGCGGAAAGGGAGAGGGAGATCACGACCGCTCTCCCAGCCCGCAGCAGGCGCATCGGGCGTCGGAGGAGGGTATACGCTGCCCTCTTCCGGCCCCCCTAACTGGGTCCAGGGGCGGCGGACTTGGGGATGTCCGTCGCCCCCCATTCATCCGGACCCGAGGTCGCGGCGCGTGGTGTTCCCGTGCGCCCCTCTTTGACGTAGCGAGGGGAGTCAAACACCTCACTCCCCTCGCCGACGCGAGGTGGCCCGCAGAGGCGGGCCAGGGACCAGCCGGGACCAGCCGGGGATTGCGGAAGTCGCATACGTTCCCGCGATCCCCGGCGTAGGTGGGAGATGGAACACCGGGGTTGTTTTTAGTCAGTAAGAGTCTGACAGACCCCTCCACCCGCCCCAGGGTGGAGGATTTCCCCCCGATATAAAAAAAAAGGTGGTAATCAGTTACTAGTTGTTTTTATATCTTTTGAGTGGTATTTCAAACGATTTTATATATAATGTATGTTATCCTTATAAAAAATGGTTATTTTAAAATTATATCAATCGTTTATTATATTAACTAATCGTTATATTAAATAAAATGATAGCTTCCGTTGTTATATGTTGTTAATATTAGAGATTTTGTTGTTATACCTATCATCTATTACTTACCCAGTGGGATGAGGTCGTGGAGTTCCTGGACATTCTCCCCGAAGTACAATCTGTAGAAGACCGACCAGCAGGCACCCTTGCGGCGATGAGCCAAGCTGTGAAGTTTGGCATATCCACCAGTTTTACGTCGCCAATGAGTTTTTTAGCTCTGCGTTCCACCCAGTCAAGCGTGGTAAGTTGGTATTTAGCTGAGCCATGCCAAAGGTGGCTGCAATACTCCTTGCAGGATCGGACATGTGCTTTGTAAAGGGTTAAAAGGTCCAGGCGTGAAGTATCGCTTCACTCTATTTAGGTTGTTCATTCATTCCAAACTCCACGTAAGTTGAAGTAAGCAATAATGTCCTTCTCTTAAAACTTCATCACCCCTTTTCGCCCCTTAAGAGGTTTATTTTCTAAAAATCCAAATATTTGTTACTTATTCTTTTTTTATCCAAATCATTAATGCCGTGTTTCTACTTCATCGGACCAAGCATTAAGATTCTCCCCAGTTCCCTCAAACCTAAACATGTATTTCTTACTTAAAGCATTTTTATACCCGTCGTAACTTTTAAACGACAAGTCCGATTTTAATAATTTAAAGTGTAATTTAACAAACCATATCAACCAACTTAACCAAATAAAGGCCAACTTAAGGGTTAGTGCTAAACCACGCAGGCACTAAACTCTACATGGTGCTTCAAGCATTGAGGGCCTCGGTTCGCGAAGTACCTACCTACAGTGAAGTATTTGTGCGCCGGGACCTCGCAAGCAGTGTTTAGAGTTTTATCACTAGGGAAAGTAGCTGGCAGTAAGATCAATTTGGAAGAAATTGGGGCAGCTGCCGCGTAAGGAGAAAATAAGGTCAGACCAAACCATTTTATGTTTACTTGTGTATTTAATTGACCGTGACAGTAATGGAGCAGTTAGCAGTCAGCCAGACGGAGATTTACGACTCCAAGGAGTCTTTAACTTTTAACTTACATCAAGATAGACGGAGCAGAACGAAAAACCATAGATTACTGCAAACGAAAGTTGAAAATATTAGAAAATTTTTGGAGATAGTATCAACACAGCCATAGAAAGTGCTGTGAACTTACTGAATTTAGCCATGTATATTTCACGAAAAAATGTTTTAATAAGGCGGAGGAAGTCTATTTGCCCATCAAGCAATGAATTAGCAACAATCAACTAATTTTCAAAACCATAGAGCAATTCTTGCCAAAGCAGCAGAGCCTTACCAGCCGCCCGCGCCGACAGAGGCGGAGACATCGAGCAAGCACGCGGCCTCGTCTCATGCACAGGCACTGCAACAGCGACTACGGATACGCGAATTCCAAATGAAGACAGTAAACTAGAAGGAACGATTAAAAAGCAGACTATCCACTTTAGAGTTTTCGTGAGAACAGTAGCAACCATAGAAATCGACCAACAACAGGACAAGTGGGAGTTCGACGATGCATTAGTCTCTTCAAAGCCGTCGGGCTACTATAGAGCTTGCACCGGGATATATCTGGTGAAAACGGAGATGAGGATGTCTGGTACCAAGAGGAATTCAACATATGAGTAAATGTATAACTATTTGAAGAAAACCATAAACTCTAAAATGTGGTCAGTATCACATCGCGACAAATCTACTCCACAGATGGATATTCCAACATTCCAAGACAATTACCACCAATGGACGTCGTTTATTAAAGACTTATTCACAGAAGCCATTCACAAAAATCCATCACTATCAAACGCCCAAAACATGCAGTTTTAAAAAAGCAAAGTAGGATCAGGAGAAGCGGAGCGTCTGATTCACTCTGAGAATTACGAGGTAGGTATGCTGGGAAATACTAAACCACGGATATGGCAACAGTAGACTTATTATCATACTACTGAACATTCCCCGTATGCAGCAACACAATCCATCAGTTGAGAGCATCTAATGTACGATGTTCGGACAAATAAATGCTATTTGAATATCCAAATAATATGGAAAGCCATAGGAAGTCGTTACATGTGTCGCGGTCAATCACCTGCGCATTGTGTAATGCTGCCCTCGGGTTGTGGATGTGTCCACACTTGCGACATCATGCGTGACAATGATGCACAAGCAGCAGCTTCAACCCATGTCTCTTGGATGACGTGTCCGAGACACTGTTCGCCCGGCCACCATACCCTGAGGGCTTTGATTGACCAGGGTTCTCAAATTTATTTAATAAGTGAAGGCGGCACAAATCTTGAAACTCAGTCATTCTTCACAATACGGACGATTTACGTTGAAGACATCAACCAGCAGATTGAAATGTCTACCGAAGATGACGAATGTTTGCAATATTTTCTGTCAACAACAGAGAGATTAGAAAAAACTAAAACACCGCTAAAAACTTTCTAGTGTACAAAATACATACAAAAAGTATTAAATAAAAACTTAAATTAAAAATTTAAAAAACCCCCGACACAAAAACCTACCTAAAAAAAGTACGAAATAATAATTTGATTTATTTAATAACCTGTACATAAAAACTAAAACACCGCTAAAAATATTAATAATAATTACAACAAAATATTAGTTAGGAAGAATCTAAGTACCTACCTATTAATATTTCTACAAAGAAAACGTCGCGTCGGGGGGACCGTTTCTATTTTACTACTCATCGTGGTAGCTTTGTTGTAAATACTAATATTTAGAAACGGTCCCCCCTACGCGACGTTTTCTTTGTAG
This sequence comes from Mamestra brassicae, assembly GCA_905163435.1. Taxonomy (NCBI): domain Eukaryota; kingdom Metazoa; phylum Arthropoda; class Insecta; order Lepidoptera; family Noctuidae; genus Mamestra; species Mamestra brassicae. The sequence goes on along the minus strand of LR990999.1, from coordinate 50,841 downwards.
AAATATTAATAGGTAGGTACTTAGATTCTTCCTAACTAATATTTTGTTGTAAGTAATTATTATTAATATTTTTAGCGGTGTTTTAGTTTTTATGTACAGGTTGTTAAATAAATCAAATTATTATTTCGTACTTTTTTTAGGTAGGTTTTTGTGTCGGGGGTTTTTTAAATATCTTTCATTCATTGGACAACCATTTTGGGGACATTTGTAGAATTTTGGCTCTTCCATCCCCACTTTAACCCACCATAACTCTTAAACGGCTCAATCGATTTTTATAAAACATAGCTAAGAAAACTCTCGATTAAGTCTCCTTTCATCCAAAAAAAAACTAAACTGAAATCGGTTCAGTGGTTCGGGCGCTATGATGCCACACACAGACACACAGACAAACAGACACGTCAAACTTATAACACGAGGGGTGTTATAAGTTTTGCGTCGGGGGTTAAAAATGGGAGATATCAAGTCAGATTGCCGTTCAAACCAGAAGCCATTAGCTACTAAACCATTAGCATCGGCACAATTTGTAACTGAGACAAAGTAACAGAACGATGCAGAATTGAAAACAGAATACACAAAGTTCACGCACGAGTATTTTAACTTAAACCATATGATGCCGTCAGCATCAAGTTCGAACCCGCGAGCTACCACCACACCACTGCGTCATTCGTGCCGACTCTACCCCTACCAAGTTGCGTGTTGTGTTCCATTACTAACAGGACTTAGCTTGAATGACGTCATGTACCGAGCTCCCAACCTACAACAAGATCTGCACGAGCTGATATCGAGAAAATGTATCGACAAATAATGGTACATCCTGAAGATCAGTCGTATCAGAAGATATTATGGAGGGACTCACCATACCACCCTATTCAATCATACCAACTTACAACAATAACGTACGGCACAGAGCCTGCACCGTTCTGGGCTACGATGTGCTCGAGGCAACTAGCAGCCGAGCAAAAACAAAATCGTCCCGATGCAGCACAAGCATTAGCAGAGAGCTTCTACATGGATGACTTGTGGAGGAGCAGTCAATGCAACAAGCAAAACGGCTCCAATCAGACCTAATACGACCGCTCAGCAAGGGTGGCTGTGACGGAAATGGGCTTCAAACGAACCAGAATTACACGCTGGTACAGACTGGTACTGTTAGATAATTAAGAAGATTAGATATATGAAAATTGTTTATTGAATACTTAATAGAAATAGAATATTATTGTACAAGCGATCGCCTCTGTCGTAGTATTATAGGTTAGTGCGGCGGCTGCGGGCGGTCAACACGCGGCAGCAGGCGCAGGCCGCGCCGCAGCAGCACGGGCCGCGCGGGCCGCACACCCGCGGGCCGCACGCCGGGCCGCACGCCCGCCCGGCCCGGCCCGGCCCGCGCGCCGCCGCGTGACGCCACGATGACGCGCGTGTAGCGCGAGCCCGACGTCACCGTCACCGGGCTGGCGGCCGGCTCCTCCAGCGCCGGCTCGTCGTCCGCGAACACGATGGGCAACCGCATGATGTCCGCGGCCGCCAGCGGGGGCGCGGGCGGAGCGGCCGGCGGCGCGCCGGGCGAGCCTGCGCGGCGCCGCGGCGGCAGCAGCGCCAGCGGTGTGGCGCCCGAGCCGCGCGACACCACGCGCCCCGAGCACAGCGCCACCGAGTTCGGCGCCTCCAGGGCCGCCGCTGCCCCGCGCCGCCCCGGCTCGCCGACCGCTTCCACCAGCTCAGGTCTGGAGTCGGAGGGCGGCGCGAGGGGGGCGAGGGGCGCGGGCGGCCGGCTAGCGGCGGGCAGGTGCGCGTACTCCTCGTCGTCGTCGTCGGCGAGCAGCAGGCGCTCGGCGCGCAGCGCGGCCCCCGCGGCCCGCACGTCGCGGCGGCGCGGGCGCTCGCGCGCGGGCAGCTCGTCGCCGCCGTGCGTCGCCGTGTCGATGGCCCAGCGCGCGCACTCCTCCTGCACAGCACACACATGAGCGCGCGGGTCGGGCGGGCGGCGCGCTCTCACAGCTCAGTCGCACACTCACCGCCACGGCGGCGTCCAGCGCGTGCTGCGGCAGGCGGCGGCGGCGCTGCAGCGCGGCGGGCAGGCGCAGCGCGTCGTCGGCTCCGCGCAGCTCCAGCACGCGGCGCGCGCGGAGCTCGGGGCGCGCGCGCGTGACGTCACGCGCGGCGCCGCGCCAGCACGCGGCCGCACCCGTGCCCGCCACCACCAGCATGGGCAGCCGCACCTGCACACACGGACACTAAGCGTCTGCGCGGCTCCCGAGGAGAGGCGAGCGTGGTGCGCTTGTCTGGGCGCCTTATCGGCTCAAATATTGTATTTGTCGCATGCGTTTTGTATAATTGGTACTTGGTAGTGTCCGAACGGACTTTGGGTTTCGGCCTAGTTTCGGCAAAAAATGTATTTCGGTTTACTTTCGGTGTCGGCTCCCACCCGCCTAAACTACGGCCGAAACCGATACTAAATTCGAGAAGTTTTGCGTTGCAATCGGACTCATCGGATTCGTATTTTAATAATTCTATTATATTCTATTATAATTCGCATAACAAAAAAAAAATATAGTTCTCATGCGGGCCTCACCTCTGCCAGCACGTCGTCGGGCGTGTCTCGCGCGCCTTCCGCCGTCAGCAGCGGCGGCGCCAGCAGCAGCAGGCCGCGCACGCCGCCCGGGCCGCCCGCCCCCGGTCCGCTCGCCCCCGGGCCACTCGCCCCCGGGCCACTCGCTCCCGGGCCACTCGCCCCCGGGCCACTGGCCCCCGGGCCGGCCGCGCCCGCGCCCACCAGCGCCGTGACGAGCGCTGCGCCCGCGCCGATTCCGCCGAGGATGACAGGCCGCTCTCTGCAGCACACGACCCAGTTTCACACACACCTTTTTTCTTTGTAATTTACATGTACATATGATTATGTACAACCGCGTGAATGTCGAAAGTTATCCCAAGGGCACATATTCCCGGTATGAAAAGTATGTCTCTATGTCTTATTCCAGACCATAATCTACCTCTGTGCCAAATTTCATCAAGATCCGTCCAGCCGTTTGAGCGTGATAAGTAACAAACATACACACACTAACAAACTGTCGCCTTTATAATATTAGTGTGATATATACAGGGTGTCCCAAAACTCAACGTCAAGCCGAAACGGGGTGACAGGATTGATCATAACCATCACGAGAAAAATCTGAAAAAAAATCTATCCCATGCAGTTTGAAAATTATGGGCATTTTAAGAAAAACCTAGAAATTTGATCAAACTGTACCATTTTTCGGTTATTGTGGTTATTATTTTTTATTTTTGTTCATTTGAACTTTAGAAACGTAATCCTAAATAACATTTCTAGAATCCCAATAAAAAATAATGACACAATTGCCTCAAGTTCCCGAGAATTGAGACTATTTGTTAAACTACGAATTTAAAATTTTCAAGATTCGTCGACTTTGACAGGCCCTCCTATAAAAAAAATGTACTAGAGTGCCTTGGCAAGTGGCATTAAAAGTTGGCGCATTTAATCAGAATTCTAAAATGGTACAATACTTGTTAGTTCCATACAATAGAAAAGAGTAAAAAAATTAAAACCTCAAGTAACCCGATTTTTGCTATCAGATTTTACTCAGTTAAAATGTTTTTAATTCGCACAAGCTCTAGGTAGGTTCTTAATTTTAAGGCAAAATGATGAGAGCTCGCTCGGCGCCGCCGGCCGCTAGTGACGTCACATGTTAGTACTGACCAGTGCTAGCCCGGGCGCGCAGACGGTCGTTCTGCTCGCGCAGCAGCAGCAGCTCCTCTCGCGCAGCTCGCTCGGCGCCGCCGGCCGCTAGTGACGTCACATGTTAGTACTGACCAGTGCTAGCCCGGGCGCGCAGACGGTCGTTCTGCTCGCGCAGCAGCAGCAGCTCCTCTCGCGCAGCTCGCTCGGCGCCGCCGGCCGCTAGTGACGTCACATGTTAGTAATAAGTAGATCTTTTTTAAGAAGATGTAGGGCTTGTATTGAGGCTGATGGTAAACAATTTGAACATTTATTGTAATAAAAAACGTTATTTCTCTATCATCTGACTTTTATTCCAACAAACCTAATTATTTTACTAATTTTACTAACTTTTTTTCACTTTGGTAAAAGTGGCGTCACTATCTGTCTCGCTCACTCATGGCGAACATACCCATTATCCATCTCTCTCATCATTTTGTCTTAAAATTAAGAACCTACCTAGAGCTTGTGTGAATTAAAAACATTTTAACTGAGTAAAATGAGATAGCAAAAATCGGGTTACTTGAGGTTTTAATTTTTTTACTCTTTTCTATTGTATGGAACTAACAAGTATTGTACCATTTTAGAATTCTGATTAAATGCGCCAACTTTTAATGCCACTTGCCAAGGCACTCTAGTACATTTTTTTTATAGGAGGGCCTGTCAAAGTCGACGAATCTTGAAAATTTTAAATTCGTAGTTTAACAAATAGTCTCAATTCTCGGAAACTTGAGGCAATTGTGTCATTATTTTTTATTGGGATTCTAGAAATGTTATTTAGGATTACGTTTCCAAAGTTCAAATGAACAAAAATAAAAAAGAATAACCACAATAACCGAAAAATGGTACAGTTTGATCAAATTTCTAGGTTTTTCTTAAAATGCCCATAATTTTTAAACTGCATGGGATAGATTTTTTTTCAGATTTTTCTCGTGATGGTTATGATCAATCCTGTCACCCCGTTTCGGCTTGACGTTGAGTTTTGGGACACCCTGTATATAGATTATAAATTAGAGAGATTGACTATAGATATTATAGATTATAGTTTAGATGATGATATACATCATTTTAATACTAGAGATAGAAATAAATTTAGATGATTATAATATTCAATACTAGTGGCAGCCCCGCGGTTTCACCCGCGTAAGTCTCGATCCCGTGGGAATATCGGTATAAAAAGTGTTATTCCAGACTATAATCTACCTCTGTGCCAAATTTCATCAAGATCCGTTCAGCCGTTCTGCCGTGAAAGAGTAACAAACATCCATCCATCCATACTTACAAAGTTTCGCGTTTATAATATTAGTAGGATAAGAATGCTTGGAAACATGCTGGTCCTGCTTCATAGCACAATCTAGGGTGTGGTAGACGGTCTTGCTTCATAGCACAATCTAGGGTGTGGTAGACAAAATCAAACTTGTTGATGTTGGTGTTTATTTACTAAATATATGTCACCGGAAAATTGCTTATGGAAGATTATAATAAATCTTGATTAGATTATAATTGCTCGATATACTATGAAAAAATTGTTTTGTACACAATAAATCCCATCCAAATTCAACAGTTTCCAATATTACCGTGTCTTATTTAAAAAACAGTTTACAATCTTACGGCTTTTGCCATTTTCCCGTGACATATACAAAATATTGTAAAACTTATTTGAAAAGAGTAACTATGGAGTTTCTTGTCCGTTCTTTACCATAAGAATCTACTTTATGCGAATGGACAACTAGAGTCACTATAATATTTTATTTTCAAACTGTAAATTTGACGTTCAAAAGTGCCTTTAATGGTTTAGTTGAAATAAATGAATTGACTTTGACATTGAACCTCATCGTCGTGGTACTCACCCGGCCTCCGCCAGCGCGTCGCCGAGCGCGACGCGTGCGCTGCCCGCCACCGCCGCACACCACGCGTCCGGCGCGCCGCTGGCGCCGCCAGTGCCGCCCAGCACGCGCGTGTGCAGCAGCGCACCCAGCCGCCGCGTCCAGCGGCCGTCCAGCCGCGCGCGCCCGCACCCCACCCACACCAGCCACGGCCGCGACGCCGCGCCCCGCGCCGGGCCCACGCGCGCCAGCGGGCTCTCCGGCGCCGGCGCCACGCGCCCGCCCGACAGGCGCTGCGCCAGCTGCGGCGCCGTGCGCGCCAGCTCGGCCGCCAGCGCGTCGTACAGGCGCCGCGCGTGCGCCGGCATGTAGGCGTGCAGCGTGGCGTGCAGCCACGCGGCCGGGCGCTGCGCGTGCGTCCCCGGGTGCGCCGCCGCGCCCGCCAGCGCCAGGCGTAGGCGCCGCGCCGCCGTGCGCGCCGCCGCCCCCCTGGACGCGCCGCCGCCCGCCAAGCACTCGAGGCGCATGCGGCGCAGCGTGTCCAGAGCCTGCTCGGCGAGGCGCGCGTGCACGGCGCTGGGCGCGAGCGCGGTCACGCGCGGCTCCCAGTCCTCCTCGGTGTCAATGTCGTCGTGTTCGGGCTCGGGGGGTTCGGGTGGCGAGGGGGGCGCGGGCAAGTCGGGTGGAAGCGGATCGGTGCGCTCCACATCCACGTCGGCGCGCTCGACGGACAAGCGCGGCGCCAGCAGCACGCGCACGTGCGCAGAGGGCGCGTTCGTGGCGCCGCGCGCGCGCGCGTACGAGTGCTCCACCCATACGCCGGAACGCGGCTCCTGCGGACAGCGCGGGTGCGGATGAGTGCGGGGGCTCGGGCGCGCTCGAGCGCGTTCGGCAGGTACTCACGTGTCCGCCCGCGAGCGCGTGTACGTAGGCGACGAGGCGCTCGTGCAGCACGGCGGCCTCGGCGCTCGCGTGTTCTGCCTCGACCGCCTGCAAAAACATCTTATGTCAACACCAGAGTCTCTGACTAAGCCATTCAAGGGCCCCAAGCGGAATACCAAATGGGGCATTCCGCCCCCCTGCCAGTAGCGTAGTTAGTTTTGGGGGACTGTCTTTATGTAGAACTTTGACATTCAAAAAGTGATTATAGAAAATATATAATTTCCCAAAAAGGTCTGAGAAGGTTTGAAAGGATTTAATAACTTACAGCAAAGAAACTGTCAAGCTCAACATTACAGATATTGACTTTTACGGAATGATACAAACAGGGTCATGAAGTCATAGATAATATTAAGACAGCTCCAGGTAGCAGCGGCTGCAGACTCGACATGGAGAAACAAGAACAAGAAGACTACAATAGTTACATAGGTATTGAGAACAACTGAAGCTTTTACAATCACTACACAAACTGACCTACAGGTTCTTATTAATTTCAACTTTAAATTTTTGGTGGAGCACCACAATTTAGCCCAAATGACTCGTAGTTTACATACCATATTTAGAAGGTTAGCAGTTTTAAAGCAAAGCTGGCTGTATTGATTTTCTGATGATCCGAGGGTTATGAGCGTATGTGAGTGCACCAGTGGACTGCGGTTCTTACCTCATGCGACAGCTCGCCGCCGGGCAGTTGTTGACACACGCTTCCAGCGGCCATTACCATTTGTGACCAAAGCTCAGCAGTTCAGCACTAATCTTTATGCGTTTCTAAGAGGACGTGACCTTTTCTTGAGCTGCCTCTACAAGCTTCATGAATTAATTTCCAAATGAAAGAACTAACCGCTCAACACTTCTAAATTATTTGCACATTCATCTCGAGTGTGTGGAAGATTCAGTATACAGTAATTGTATTTACGGTAGAGTCACATCAATTTGTAAAGCTAGCTGACCTCAAGACGGCCCTGTTTTAAAATACGAATTATTTTTAGAAAAACCGATGAAACGAAAATCTCAATGTTTTCATTTACCGACAGTAATCTGAATATTGACAATGTCATTTGGACAAACTAACATTGTCATTTTGACAATCCGTGACGGTGTTGCCAACTCAAATTTTGATTGAGTCGTAGGATCACAGTACGACCATACTCACCAAAATTTGCCCACGGCTTCGCTCGTATAGCCGCCATTTTTAACTTTTTAGACATTGGCCAGTTGCTTTAAAAATCTGTATATTATTTTATAATTTTAGTTCAATAATGACCACGTATTTTTGTTTGGGATACGATACGAACGATTTTGAATGCAAATTGCCCAAATATAGGAAAAAAAAACTTGAGAGGTGTCAAGGGACACCTGGATGGAACGAAGTTCTAATATCTTACTCATCGGATTACCAACTCTTCTGCAGATTGAAAGCTTCAGTATCGCTGTGTCATAACTCATAGCACTCATTCTCGTAGCCTACTTGTTATCCTTGAAAAAAACACCATCCCTGTTCTGTTTCTTGACAGAGAAGTGAAACCGCATAAAATAGCTAGTATTTAATCAAATAAAAAAAGAACCTATTTCACAACTAAAAAAATAGAAATGTTTTAAAATATTTGTAATTAATAATTCAGTGGATCCCGTCCCATATCGGCATAAACGGTAATGATAAGGAAGATTATTTGGCAAAACAAGCATGTTCGGATGGCACAGATTTTTTAGTAAATCCACATTACACGGACTACATTCCGGTCCTTAAGAAGATATGTCTACAAAATTGGAAAGACTACTTTGATCTTCGTTGCAGGGAAAAAGGTATTTGGTATGGAACAATCCATTCACAACCTTCATATTCACCTTGGATTGATAAGTGTTTTGTTACCAGAGAAGACTTAACCATATTATTAAGGCTTCGTTCAGGACATATGCCTCTAAATAAATTCGGCTATATGATGAAAAAATTAACATCACCTGTTTGTAGTACCTACGTGTAACGAAGATGAGGACACGTATCACATTTTGATGAGATGTGTGCGGAATCAATCGCTCAGAACACAAATTGGCGCGCATAACATAAACCTATCAAACCCGTTATCGGATAGTATAATTCCTGTGATAAATATGGTTAAGTTCGCCTTGAAGAACAGACCCCGAACCTAGCTGTACAATGTTAATACCTACTAAGTAATTTACATGAATAACTTTTTGTATACCTATAGAGTGTCATATTCGCATTAGCGAAAAAGCTCTATAAACAAAGATTAAAAAAAAAAAAATGTATTTTTTTTAGGTTCAATGTTCGAACGATCGCCAATTAAGTCTATTACGCTAAATAACTGATATGTTTCATAGTTTTAAAACTGTTTGTTCATAAAATAGAGCAGATATCATGCAAACATTTTGTTTCGTTTCGAATGATTCGTTTGTATAGTAGGCGCCAGATAAATGTGGAATAAAGTATATTGACCTTTCCCTAATAACTGCTCATAGGTACCTGAACAATTAAAATATATGAATCGTTTTTCATTATTAGAAAATGTTAAGGATCACGAGAGATGATGATTCGGGACAGTTTTGTGTCATTAATTCCGTTTTTCAAATTCAAATTAACAATGTCAATAAATGTAGGTGGGTCAATGACCGATATTCCACGATTATCTGGCGCCTACTATAGTATTTGAAATTTAATACCAACTTTCTATTCTGGATTGTGTGTACCTGAGAAGTTTTTAGGTACCTACTTACAATGACATACAAGTTAAGAGACTCCTTTTTTCAAAATAGTCAATAGGTACTAATAATTATTATAAACGGTAAAATTCTTTGTTCCGTTTTACTGTACATACAGATCCGATTAAGAAATCTGACGAAGAAGCCGCGCTGTATGAGGTGTACCGCGCGGCTAAGGAGGCTCTGTGGCTGGCCATCGGCGAGGCCAAGACGCGAGCTAGGGAGGTGATGTTGGAGAGACTAAACGGGGATCTCGGACCATGGGCGCCCCCCCTTACGGATAGTCTCCAACCCGAGCTGCTGGAGGACGTGGTCGCAGCCCTCTTCCCGGCACGAGCGAAGCACGCTCCGCCGCCGATGGCTCTGCCCGCAACCGCAGAGCCCGAAGAGAACGCCAGCGTCCCAGAGGTGACACAACCAGAGTTGAGGGCGGCCGTGATGCAGCTCCGGGCGAGAGGGGCTGGATCTGGCCGAATGCCATTACGGCTTTCGGCACGGGCGCTCCACTATCACGGTGATATCGCGAGTGAGAGTCCTGGTGGAAGATGTGGTGTCCTAAGTCGGGGTGATGTTGGCGGTGTCCTTGGACATCTCCAACGCCTTCAACACCCTGCCCTGGATTTGTATACGGGAGGCACTGCGTTATCATCGAGTGCCTCCCTTTCTCCGCCTCGTCGTCGGGGCTTATTTGGCGGAGAGGTGTGTCACCTATCTGGGACGCAACGGCAGACACCAGCGCCCCATGTCGTGCGGTGTTCCGCAGGGTTCGGTCTTGGGCCCGCTCCCTGTGGAACATCGGGTACAATTGGGTGCTGAAGGGCGAGCTCCGGCTGGGAGTGCACCTGACGTGTTACGCTGACGACATGCTGGTCACTGCCGCGGTTTCACATGTGGTGAGCCGCATACGGCGCCTGGGCCTGGAAGTGGCCCTCAACAAGTCGGAGGCTATAGCTTTCCATGGCCCCCGACGGACGCCACCGCCGGGATCGCAAATCGTGGTCGGGGGGGTCCGTATCGCTGTCGAGTCCACCGTGAAGTACCTGGGATTGGTGCTCGACAGCCGGTGGGATTTCGGCCTCTACTTCCCGCGGCTGGCGCCCGATCCTCAAAAGGAAGGTTACCGCACAGAGGGGGTCTGCCCCTACAAAGAAGCGTGTGCCTCCCGCAGCTGCCGCCTCTCCAGTGGTTGCGGCCCCACCGTTGGCTCCTGCCCCTGCACTGGCGCCCGATGTGGACATCGAAAATACGGACATCGTCCGCATCTGCATGTAGCAGTGTGGGGGCATGATGAATGCCCGCCTGGAGGCCTTAGGATCAAGGCTCCTTTCTCCCAGCCCAGAACCTCATGCCACCGCTAGCGGCGGACAAACGGAAGATGAAGGAGGCCTCAAGGCCAGGGCTATGCGGTGCCACCGCTGCCTTAATGTTGGGCACGTCAGGGCACGTTGCGCCGCCGCAACTGATCGCAGCGAGCAGTGCTCTCGCTGCGGTAAGCCCAGCCACAAGGCGGCGCAGTGCTCCGCGACTGCCAAACTGCAGCCTCTGCACGGATGCAGGCTCAGGATCTCTTACTCCAGAGCATGGCAGAGTGGTCGATCCATGTGGCGTTCGAGGAGTCACAACCGGCTTGACCGTCCTGAATCGGGGCTCGGTTAATACGTGCGTGCGACAGCGGGGTGGTTCTATAGTGGACGTTTCGTTCGCTAACCCCGCTGTCGCGAGCCGAGTCCGCGATTGGCGTGTCGCCGTGGAGGTGGAGACGTTGTCGGATCATCGATATATCCGTTTCGACGTCTCCTCCCAGACCGCGGGCGGCCGCAATCTTACGGCCCCGCAAACGGACGGTCCGCGTTGGGTGCGCAAGCGCCTCGCCGGCCACTTGTGCGTGGAGGGGCCGGAGCTGGCCGAATGCCAGTACGGCTTTCACCACGGGCGCTCCACAATCACGGCGATATCCCGAGTGAGAGTCCTGGCGGAGGAAGCAGTGTCCCGGGGCGGGGTGATGTTGGCGGTGTCCTTGGACATCTCCAATGCCTTAAACACCCTGCCCTGGAGTTGTATCCGGGAGGCACTGCGTTTTCATCGAGTGTCTTCCTACCTCCGTCGCGTCGTCGGGGCTTATTTGGCGGAAAGGTGTGTCACCTATCTGGGACGTGATGGCAGATACAAGCGCCCCATGTCGTGCGGTGTTCCGCAGGGGTCGGTCTTGGGCCCGCTCCTGTGGAACATCGGGTACGACTGGGTGCTGAGACGCGAGCTCCGGCCGGGAGTGCACTTGGTGTGTTACGCTGAGGACACGCTGGTCACTGCCCAGGGGAGCTCGCACATCGAGGTAGCGTTTCTGGCGACGGCCACGTTCTCACAGGTGGTGAGCCGCAGACGGCGCCTCGGCTTACAGGTGGCCCTCAACAAGTCGGAGGCCATAGCTTTTCATGGCCCCCGGCGAGCGCCGCTGCCGGGATCGCAGCCCACCATGAAATACCTGGGATTGGTGCTCGACAGCCGGTGGCATTTCGGCCCCCACTTCCGGCAGCTGGCGCCCAAGTTGTTGGGTGCAGCGGGGGTGCTGTCAACGCTGATTCCCAATCGGGGAAGCGCGATCGATGGCCCTGTATGGGGCTCCGATCTGGGCGGCTGACCTGACGGCCAGCACCATCACCGTTCTGCGAAAGCCGCAGAGGATGATGGCCGTCAGAGTCATCAGGGGTTATCGCACTGGCCGGATCTCCGCCCTGGTACCTGGAGGTGAAAGTGCTCGTGTCATTGCACCGATGGCGTGAGGGCGCGCGGGCGCGCGGCGAGCGACTGATTCAGCGAATTTCAGATCTTGTTACTATTTCTTTTTTGGCGATATTTACTGATTTGGCTACATTCTCTAAATTGCTATATTTTGAATTTCGCTCAATTTTCTGATGTTGTAATATTTTCTGAAATGAAATAATTTCTGATTTTGCTATTTTTTCAGCTCTTGTTATTTTGTGATTTGGCGATATTTTCTAGTTTGGCCACTTTGTCTGATTATGCTATGATTTCAGATCTTGCTATATTTTCTGTTTTGGTGATATTTTCTGATTTTGCTTTATTGTCTGATTTTGCTATAATTTCAGATCTTGCGATATTTTCTGATTTGGCGATATTTCTGATTCGGCGATATTTTTTGATTTGCTTAGGTTTCTGATTATGCTATTTTTTCTGATCTTCCAATATTTTCTGTTTTGGCGATATTTTCTCTTCGTTTTTTTTTTTTTTATTAGTTCTTTTTATCGCGGACATAGTCGTCTGCGCCTTTTTTTACGATTTTACATTTGTTTACTTTTATTTTATTTGTTACAGTATGTGCTCCTACATTGGACACAATTCTCTTAATCTACGCTTAAAACTACGTTGTGGCTTACGATCTACGTGAGTCCATGATTTTTTTTTAAATTCTATTGTTAGGTTAGGTCACGTTAGGTTAGGTCACGTTAGGTTAGGTCAGGTCAGGTCACGTTAGGTTAGGTCACGTTTTTTTTTTTTTTTTTTTGAAGACACCCGTCATCACAGGGCGTTGCGTGTTTTTCCTCTGACATGATCAGAGACCTTTTTTTTAACATTTTGGTTGGGACACACAGGTTTCACAGTTACATTTTAGTTTGTATCTTAGCTTATTCTATTCAATTACTTATTCTAGTTAAGACATTAAACTTCATTTTTCTTATACTAACATTTTCTATTTCATCTATTTAATTCTATTGCCTTAATGTTAACTCCTTATTTTATAAATTTACACACGTTTATTTTTCTATACTAGGTAAATATATTCTATTAAAATATATATCTAGCATTCATCTCTTATTCTATTTATTTCTTATTATTACGGCTTTGGCAACATCTTTGAAATACTCCACAAATATTTTTCTAGATTTTTTGTTCGAGATAAGCTCTTGAAAATTTTCAGCAACCATTCTACAATCCAGATTGTTCTCTACCTCATATCTTTTCAGGGCGTGAACGGGGCATTCGGTCAAGATGTGTTCCACCGTTTCGGGTGTCCCGGGTTGGCAGATGCACGATGAATTCTCTTTGCACCTGAATCGATTCAAGTACTCCGAGAATCCACCGTGGCCCGTTAGTACTTGGGTGGTAATGTTGGTTGGGACCATCTGTCGGACTATTTTATGGGAAATGGTTATGTCGGGAAAAAACAATTTTGTCACTCTTGCTGTGGTACTTGCTTTGTACCTTCGGTTCCATTCATCAATCGACCCTTTCCGGATCTGTCGTTTGATGAATGATACCGGGCACAGGTCGTAATTGGGTTTTGTTTTTATTTTAAGAGCCGCGTCCTTCGCCAGTTCATCCGCCCTTTCGTTTCCCGCAAGTCCCGCGTGTGCCTTGATCCAGAACAAAAACACAGTTTTGTTCTGGCTTTCAATCGCCCTCAAGTTCTTGCGGGTTTTTACTGCCAGGGGGTGCGTTGTACTGAGGTTCGTGATTGTCTCCAGGGCTGATCTGGAGTCGCTATAGATTCCATAGCTCTCCTCGCTTCTTTGCCGGATTTCCTCGGTGGCTCTGCATACCGCGAGGAGTTCCGCCTGGTATACCGTACAGTATGGGGCCAGCTTGAGTTTGATCGCCTTTATCTAGCTATCCCATAGGCTTAGCGCTGCTCCAACCTTATCCTCAATCCGGCTTCCATCGGTAAATATCCGAATAGCCTGATTGTTGTGGCTATCTACTTGCTCTTGGTCCACCAGGCTCACAAACCCGATCGCGGTATGCTTCCCCGGGTGAGGTGTACTGGAGTACTCCGCTCTACGCTCGACCTCTCTATCTACCAGCTCCGGCCGGGACACCCCTCTCTTCGCCTCATACAGGGCGGCTGCCTCTTGTATGCGGAGGTCAAGTGGCAGTATTCCAGCCAGTACCAGCGCTGAATGAAGGGAGGCCGTACGATACGCCCTGCACAGTTTTTGGGCAAAACCCCTCTGGACAGCATTAAGGTGGCGTTGAACACCCAACTTTTTTGATGCTGAGGACCAGGCGGCAGCCGCATACGTTATGATGGGTTCTACCGTAGCGGTGTAAATGGTCCGGACTATTTCCGGGTGGAGACCCCAGCTCACTTTAGCAGCTCTCGACAGCTGGTTGTAGACACCAAGTGCCTTTTTGCAAACGTTAGCCGTATGGCTATTAAAGGTCAACTTGGCGTCCACTGTGAGTCCTGAGATCTTCATTTCCGAGGACATTCCAATGTCGATCCCCCCCATGGTCAGGTGTGGCGTGTCATATTTAAGCTTTCTAGTGACTACCATGGCGCAAGTTTTATGCGGCGCGAACCTGAGCTTATTCATGACACCCCACCCCCGGACATGTTCAAGAGCGGCATTGGCCTGTCCTTGGATTTCCAGGGCTGTCTCCCCCGAAAAAACGAGCACCACATCATCCGCGAAAGCCTGGCAATAGTCGCTACGCTGCATGAGGCTCTCCAGCAATGGGTTTAACACGAGATTCCATAGAATGGGGCCGCCTATTGATCCCTGGACACACCCTTTATTAGTACTTTTTGCGTACTCATGGCCGGCATACCTTACCCGGACCTTACGGTCGCTTAGGTAGCTGGCTATCATCCTCCTGAGATTCGCAGGGCACTTCTCCTCCGCCAGCCTGACCTTTATGGCTGGCCACCACGCACGTAGATAAAGATGTATATAAATATGCTGTTACTTAGTTACTGGGGTCAAAAAAGCAGTGGGGTCAAAATGGGGGTCTAAGAGATTTTTCTGATTGTAGGTTCCAGCTGAGAGGGCGGTTAGAGGGGGGGCAAAATTTACTTAGATTTTTGATATTCCTTGCCGTTTTCGAGATATTCGCGGAGGTATATTCGGAAATTTGGTTTTGATATGTAATAGAAGTGATAAATTTAAAGATTGTATTTTTGTACAGTAAATTATGGGTAAGTCTGGAAAGATGGGAGGCGGGTTAGAGGGGGGGCAAAATTTATTTAGATTTTTGATATTCCTTGGCGTTTTCGAAATATTCGCGGAGGTATATTCGGAAATTTGGTTTTGATAATAGAAGTGATAATTTTAAAGATAGTATTTTTGTACAGTAAGTTATGGGTAAGCCTGGAATGGCTCCGGGGGGGGGGGGGGGATTTACCTACTGCAAAAAATTATAATACAATATACGTATTAAAATAATAATAGTTGTGGCGCACAAGGAATTTTATTGTGGGGCGAAGAGGGTGGTCGACTAAATTAATAAAATAAAGAGAACAAAAAGAAAAGGGGGAGTATCAATTAAGAATGACCTGGGGAGTGCTGCAGCATATACTATACTTTGTATAGGATATGCAGACCGGTGCCAAAAATGGGCTATCTTGCTCCGTTCCCGAGTTATGGGCGTTTTTAAGTTTTTGAGGTTCGGTTTCGATTCCCAGCGTGTGAACACAATTGATTTGCCAATTTAACCTTGCGGTTCTCGCCGAGGACCTCTTTCCCTCATGGGGATGTAACTCGTCTCCCTGTAATGGCGCGTGGGTTCTGATATTATTGACTGAAAGAGGAAGAGTTCCTTTTTCTTTTCATTATAATTCTAGACTATTCGGCTTAGAGGTTTCCGTGTAGGGTGGCTGCAAAGTTGAGGGTTGCGGTTTCACAGCCGCAAATTGGGTGGTATTTAATTTTCCACAGCGCCGAAAGATCCGAAAATTCACTGTGGTATAGGTGTCGTGGGTTTATATGTCCCTTTCAAAGTTTTCAGTCGTAATCATCCCCTTTCATCCCCTAACTTTGCTATACGGATCTTAAAAGGGCTTTACTGAGCAAAAAAAAAAAAAAGCTATTCTATTTTATAAATATTTAATCTAAAATTTTCTTATGTCTGTAATATTTTGACTCGTATCCTACTGGGTATATCGTGATTTTTTGGGCCGATTTATTTATATATTTTGTCCCTGGAGGAGGTTTGTTGTTTGTCGACCTCAG
The DNA here is from genome assembly GCA_905163435.1 of Mamestra brassicae. Classification (NCBI taxonomy): domain Eukaryota; kingdom Metazoa; phylum Arthropoda; class Insecta; order Lepidoptera; family Noctuidae; genus Mamestra; species Mamestra brassicae. The sequence continues at coordinate 34,663 of LR990999.1, read as the reverse complement.
TTTTTTTTTTTTTTTTTTTTTTTTTTTAACGTTGTTTACCTTACGTTTATGTTAATATTTAAGCGAATATTTATTTCGGATGGATTTAATGGGTATCGCTGGATAGAGAACAAGTTTTCCTATCCCGCGATACTACTTATGGATTTTTATCTTACCCTGAGGGGGTGTATTTAAGTATTTTAAAAGATGTATGCCAGATCTAATATTTTAAAAACCTAATTTTTACGTTAATTAAGGACGTAAGATTTACAACATTATATAATTTCAGGAGTAAGGCACTGAGTACATGAAAATATATAATTTTGAAACTTTTTGGGGTTGAAATAAGCAACCCCCAAATTTTTTAAAACTTCAAAACTAAATTACATAAAAACTATTCACTTAATTTAACCCAATTTTAAAATATAAACAGATATTATTATGCCTGATTTTTAGGGTCTTTAAAAAATATATGTCGTCGCTCTAAATTCTCTTATAAATAATATTGAAAATTACATAAATTTTTGACCTTAATTTGCAGGTGTTCTATGAAGATTTTCTTCAATGTCAAGTATTCTCCCGGCCCCTCGTCTGTGTCGGCTTCGGTATTTTGTCGCCGATCCTGTCGCAACCTTCGGGATCTCCGTCCACGTGCCACGCGGTTTTCGGTTTTTCCTCGATATCTCCGGCACCAAAGCTCGGAAAATTCCAAAGTTGGTGTCCAGATGTAGGTCTTCACGTGCCGCACCTGGCAGCGTTTGTCGATTTACAGGTTTACACTCAAAATCGAGCAGCGTCGAGCTCCAAAGCTTTTAAGATGTGGTTTTTCACAGATTTCTCGCACAGATTTCCACTTTTCACTTTTTAATTTTCACTTTTAGCTGCGTCTCAGCAGCGCGCTTCTAGCGGTGTATCGCACTTGATATATTTCTAAACCAATTTTTCGGAATTTTTGAACGCGGAGCAAGTTAAAAGTGATCTGCTCGCGGCGGGGGGTGCCGTGTGACTGGGTTAGGTCACGTTAGGTTAGGTCACGTTAGGTTAGGTCACGTTAGGTTAGGTCACGTTAGGTTAGGTCACGTTAGGTTAGGTCACGTTAGGTTAGGTCACGTTAGGTTAGGTCACGTTAGGTTAGGTCACGTTAGGTTAGGTCACGTTAGGTTAGGTCACGTTAGGTTAGGTCACGTTAGGTTAGGTCACGTTAGGTTAGGTTAGGTTAGGTTAGGTTAGGTTAGGTTAGGTTAGGTTAGGTTAGGTTAGGTTAGGTTAGGTTAGGTTAGGTTAGGTTAGGTTAGGTTAGGTTAGGTTAGGTTAGGTTAGGTTAGGTTAGGTTAGGTTAGGTTAGGTTAGGTTAGGTTAGGTTAGGTTAGGTTAGGTTAGGTTAGGTTAGGTTAGGTTAGGTTAGGTTAGGTTAGGTTAGGTTAGGTTAGGTTAGGTTAGGTTAGGTTAGGTTAGGTTAGGTTAGGTTAGGTTAGGTTAGGTTAGGTTAGGTTAGGTTAGGTTAGGTTAGGTTAGGTTAGGTTAGGTTAGGTTAGGTTAGGTTAGGTTAGGTTAGGTTAGGTTAGGTTAGGTTAGGTTAGGTTAGGTTAGGTTAGGTTAGGTTAGGTTAGGTTAGGTTAGGTTAGGTTAGGTTAGGTTAGGTTAGGTTAGGTTAGGTTAGGTTAGGTTAGGTTAGGTTAGGTTAGGTTAGGTTAGGTTAGGTTAGGTTTTTTTTTTTTTTTTTTTTTTTTTTTAAATTTTCCGGACTAGTTCCGCCAACGTTATTGGCGCCTATTCTATATCTATTCCTCGTCCATACCAGTTCTCGCTTAACATGCCTCTCGTACTTTCATGCTTCATACTGTATCTTTCTTTTATCCATCACCATTTATACTGTGGGTGGGACTCCCACTGTTTTGCTACTTTGTATTCTTTTATTTTATTTATACTTTATATGTACTTTCTTACTTCCATTTGGGGGAAATAATTTGTGCAGGCGTTTTTTATTTTCTTATTTTACATATTGAGTACAATTTACAGTTACAACTTTAATTACAATTTACTAATTACAGTCTATTTTAACATTATACAGTTTATCTATTACTTATTTTATTCTACAATTACTCTTAACCTACTACTTTTTCTATTTTATAATTATTTATTGCGCTAACATCCTATGCTTACAATTTTTATATATACAATATAAACGAAAACATAGTCGTTTCAACCAGTTTTGTTTTTGCTTATCACTCTTTTAGCTATATCTACGCAGTAGGCTATAAGTTTACCTCTATTTTCATTACTTGACATTACTTCGCCTATCGTGTCTCTTTGCAATTTTCCCCCTATTTCCTGCTCGAGATTGTAGCGTTCCATGGCATAAATTGGACAGTCTAGTACAATGTGCGGAACTGTTTCTGCCACCTCGGGGTCGCAGGTGCACGATGGGCTCTCCTTACACTTAAAGCGATTTAAGTATTCTGAGAACCCACCGTGCCCTGTTAACACTTGCGTGAGTACGCCTGTTGGTCTCACCCGCTGTATAATTCGGTAGGCAGCTACGGCGTCCGGAAGGAACAATTTCGTCACCGAGGCCGTCTCGCCCGACACATATCTCCGGTTCCACTCATCAAGCGAATCCAAACGGATTTGACGCTTGATGAATGAAACCGGACATTGGTCGTAGTCTGGCTTCCTCCGTGACGACAATGCTGCCACCTTCGCCAGCTCGTCCGCACGCTCGTTCCCCAGCAAGCCCGCGTGGGCCTTGACCCAAAACAAAGACACAGCTTTGTTCTGGTTCAATGCTTGAGCCAAATTTGCTCTTGCGCGGACTGCCAGAGGATGGAGCGAGCCATGGCTTGTCAGTGTCTGCAATGCTGACATTGAGTCACTGTACACGCCATAGCTCGACTCTTTGCGTTTGAGAATCACGTCCGTTGCCTTGCAAATGGCCAGTAGTTCCGCCTGGTAGACAGTGCAGTACGCGGCGAGGCTGAGTTTGAAGTTCTGGACTTCACCTTCATTATCCCACAGGGATAATGCGGCTCCGACCTTCCCCTCAATCTTGCTGCCGTCAGTGAATATTCGCACTGCCTGCTCGTCATGACTGTCCACAAGCTGTTGGTCTGCCAGGCACACGAACTCCAAGGCCATTTGTTTGGCAGGGTGAGATGTCTCTGCAAATCTTACCATACTCTCAATCTCCCGGTCTCCTGGCACGAACCGGGACGACCCTCTCCTTGCCTCATACAGGGCGGCTGCTTCTTGTATGCGGAGGTCTAGAGGTAGTATCCCAGCCAGCACCAGCGCCGAGTTTAATGAGACTGTACGGTAAGACTTACAGAGCTTCTGGACGAATCCTCGTTGGACAGAGCCTAGCTTCTTCCGTATACCTAGCTTTTTTGTAGCGGGAGCCCAGGCTCCAGCCGCGTACGTGACTATTGGTTCGACAGTGGCAGTGTAGATTGTATGTATAACTTCCCTATTCAGGCCCCAGCTGACTTTTGCCGCGCGTGCTAGTTGTTTATATATTTCGGCGACCTTCTTGCACACGTTTTTAGTGTGTTCGCTGAACGTTAACTTGTCGTCTATCGTCAGCCCTAGCAGCTTCATGCTCCTTACCATACCGATGTCGACCCCGGCCATGTTCAGAATTGGAGTGTCGTACTTAAGCTTGTTGGTTATTACCATCGCACAGGTTTTGTGCGGTGCAAACCTGAGCTTATTTCTGACGCCCCAACTCTGAACATGGGCGAGGGCTGCATTGGTAGTTCTGGAGACTTCAGTCGCTGTGTCACCATCTACGGCCAAAACTATGTCATCAGCAAACGCCTGAACAAGGTACCCCTTCTTTTCGAGATCTTGTAATAGCGGGTCTAGCAGAAGATTCCACAGTATGGGACCACCAATTGACCCTTGGACACAGCCCTTGTTTGTCTCTCTCGTGCATTCTTCCCCAGCATACCTTACTCTTACTTTTCTACTGTCGAGGTAACTATCAAGCAGCCTCCTGGTGTTTACCGGGCACTTTTCCTCAGCCAGCCTGACTTTAATTGCCGGCCACCAGGCGCTATCGAAGGCGCCCTCTATATCCAATGACACCAGGACAATTAGCTTTTTCAGCCTCAACTTGTCCTGCACATGTTTTATTAGAGTATAGAGGGCGTCCTCGGTGCTCTTCTGGGGCATAAAGCCAAACTGACGAGTACTAAACCGCGGAACAAGCTGCCATTTGATCCTTGCCACTACCATCCTCTCCAGGACCTTTCCCAAGACCGGCAGGAGACCTATCGGTCTATATGCCTTGGGGTTCGTGTAATTTTCCTTGCCCGGTTTTCTGAGGACTACCACCGTTGCCTCTTTTCAGATGTCCGGGAAGTGCGCCAGTTCTAGGCACTTGTTATATAGGGCAAGGAAAGCGTCCGGGTCCTGGCAGATCGCTCGACAGCAGATGTCCGACGTAAATCCATCCGCTCCGGGGGCTTTCTTTGGATTAAAATGACCCACGGCTGTCTTCAGCTCCAGCGGTGTAAATGGTGGGTCATGATACTCATCATGCCGCCATTCATTTACCCGTCTGGCTGCTTCTCTGGTGAGCCTGTGGTCTGCGTTGTCGTCTTCCGCTGTGTCCTTTGGATAGAATGTGTCGGCAAGCAAGGCTGCCGATTCCTTCGGGTTCAGAAATGCACCATCGCTCATCAAGGTCAGATCTTCTTGTCTCCTGGTGGTCCCCCTGATGACTCTGTAAATGCCCTCCCAGAGGCTTTCTCCGTCCTGTTTTTCGCAGAAACTTTTCCAGCTGGCGACTAGGGCTTTCTTGGCTTGGCACTCATATTCTTCTTTTGCTTTCAGGTACTCGTCGACGACCATCGCTCTCCGGACCGGCGCCGCGTTGCGGACACGATTCTTCTTTGTTACGACCTCCTTTTTCTTCGCAGCGAGATCCTCGGACCACCATGGAATGGTAATTTTTACTTTATTACTAATTTTAGGGATAGCTTCGTCGCATGCTTTTCCAATAACATGTGTGTACATGACAACAAGTTCTTCTAGATCTTGCTTATTCACTATCCGATTGATGTTATTTAAACTAATATTATTTTCAATTTTTTGTTCCCCCAATGTGATGTTAAAAGTTTCCCAATTTGCCTTTTTTGTATTATATTTCCTTGTTGTCCTAATAATGCTAATCCCTTTTTCCCTTTTAAGTTTAACGTCAAATAGTATGGTGTTGTGGTCCGAGCTCGTTACCCCTGTGTCGACCCGCCAGTCGTCTACCAGGTCAAATAGGTCGAGCGTGCATGCCGTGACGTCCACATGGCTCTTGTATACCACGCCTCCTCTTACTGTGTAAAAAGTTGGCGTATCTCCAGTGTTCAGTACCTGAAGCTCCAACTCTTCCAGGGTCCCGGACATCTCTTCTCCCCTGAGGTCCTCTATGGTACTACCCCACCAAGTACTCTTTGCATTTGCATCTCCGCCTATTAACAGTTTTCCGGTGCCCAGCTCCAACTTTATTTTGGTCAGCTGATCCAAGTAAGGCCCTATGGGTTGGTCTGGCTCGAAGTAATAGGAGACTACTGCGATTTCCCAGGCTTTGGTCCGGATCCCCACCACGACGATGTTGTTGGTGGTGAGTTTCGGGTAGGGAATGACATCCAGGTCATCATCAAAGACGGCTATTGCCGCCTTTACCCTCCCACTTCCTTCAACCTCGCACTGGTAGACTCTCGCACCACGGTAGGACTTCATACTCCTAGCTCCTCCCACATAAGGTTCCTGGATCAGTGCCCATGCGATTGCTCGCTCACTGGCCTCTAAGAAGAGTTCGGTGGTTGCCAGTTCCTTCCTCTGTAGGTTAGCTTGGGCTACTGCATATCTTCTGGTTGGGGTACCTGCCCTGTCGCCAAACTCAACTTTAGCAATACGCTACCCTGGCTCTGGCCAGAACCTCACATCTCTTTCTGATCGGGCATTCGTCGCTGAATGCATTATGCTCAGTGCTATCCAGCTTTGCTCGCACACAGTTACAGCATGATGGGGCTGTTCCGGCCATCCACTCTGCGCATTGCGTCCTCATATGAGGGCCCCCGCAGTGACTGCACTTCTCCACTTGCTCCTTACAGAGCCTTCGCCCATGCCCAAAGCCAAGGCACTGGGAACACTGGATGAGCGGAGTTTGGTCAGCCACTCGGATCCTTTGCAAGTCAATGTGGACAGTGTGTCTGTCCTGCAGCCTATTCCACAATTTTGGGGAGACCCTGAGGACAACGTGGTGCGTGTGGGGGTTTTTGGTTTTCTTTTTAAAGAGTACCTCTACCCGGTTTTCCTCTATCGTTAGGTCCTCGAACACGTCCCTATTCTGGTTTCGAAGAGCCTTGAGGACCTCTTCGTCTGTGTTGTAGGTCAAGACGTCTTTCAGGATCACAAGAGGGTCTTTGTTTTTGACGTCCTCAACCTTCAGCACCTCCCCCACACTTGCCAGTCTTTTCTTAATTTTTTCTCTTTCCTCTTCTGTTTTGCATCCGAGTACTACTTTCCTATTGTTTGCCTTCCTAATCCTGTCCACCGTGACCCATCCCTCCTTTGCGTTGACCGCTTTTCTGATATGGTCGATGATTTCCTCCCCAGTTTCAGTTTCCTTGGTGGAGGTGACCACAATAGAGTGGAGCGCCGTCTGCTTTAGTGGCTGCTTGATAGGCCGACTTGCCGCTACACTGGCATAGGAGAACTTCTCCATATGCTCTCCGCTGGTTCTAAGCGCCTCTTTCAGCCTATCGAGCTTCTCGCTGTTCTCCCGCAGGTTTCGGCTGTGATCTTCCAAGGCCTGCTTAAGAGACTCCATCTCTATCCCCGTGCGGGAAACTGCCTCTACTTCTTCTTTCACTTCCGCTTGCGCTTGTGTCCCCTTTGTTTTGGTTATTATTTTGGGGAGCGGAGCTCGTCCTTTCTCTTGCTCAGACTCCTTTATTAGCAGGTAGAGACGATCAGCCTGGGCCTTGACCTCTTCCTTGATCTCCCTTTTAGTTGTTTTGGAGTTCGTCATGTGAGCCTTTATTTTACTTAGGCATATTCTGGCCTCTGCGACTCTGGTTTTTGTAACCGGTGGGCTCAGGCAGACAATTTCGACGGATGCTCGGCGTGACGTCTCTGGTGTCGAATTTAGCGGTACATTTTCTGTAGCTTCTTTGACAGGGGGGGTCATTTTCTTTGCTGGCTTCCCAGCCTCCCATTCACCCACACTTTTTCTGACGCTTTGTGCAGAGGTTCCTGCCTCTTCTGTAGCGTTTGATGGGCTCTTGTTTGGCAGGTTAACCGGCTTCTTCACGGGTGTGCGTATACCCATCATCTTATCCTGTATGGATTCGTATTTGAACTAGACGTCAGTGGGGTATTGTAAAGAGTACCCCAGTCTTGTGTAAAATAATAAGTATATATGTATATGATAAAGGTGTATAAAAGAACAATAACAACAGAAAACAAAGATGACAAATAAGTAAAATTATTCGAATCTTGTCAGGTCAACTTTCAATTTCAGGTCCTATGTTCGCGAACGCGGCTGGGAAGTCAACAGGCGTACCCTAGCCAGGTCCACTAATAGCGTTATTAGTAGGTCAGTTTAACGGAAGATTTTATTATTATAATTTCCCCACAGATGACTCTACCTGTACTGCTAGGTTATACACAACTCAAAGAAGTTGCGGTTAAAGGGTGTAAAGGGGCAGTCGGTTTTTGCTTATCTAGCGACGCAGCCCCTGTAAGAATACAGTCCCGGTCCCAATACAGATGTCAAAATTACAGTTTGGACGCTTTTTATAGAGTCTTGCTCTGTCAATTTCCTTATAAACTAATTACAGACCTCTGTCTGAAGTCAAAGTCCCTTCAGAGTCGTTACACGTCAACAGATATTTAAAAGAAACGAATAAAATTTTCCGACTCTATGTAGAGTCAATTTCTATCCACCAGGGGACAGATCCCTCTGAGTCCTTTCCGACGAACCCAAACACGGCTACTCCAACACAAAGGGTTCCCGAGATACAGCTGCCCGAAATTCAGGTTACTAATCCAATATGGCGCCCAGAATACCGTTTCCTGCAAATATCTCCGGCACCGCTAGTCCGAACACCACCGTGCTTGGGCTCGCCTGACTGGGCCCGATGAGATCTATCTTCCTGACTAGTTTTCAGGCTGAAAAATTTCAGGTCCCCAAAACCCCTGAAATAGTGCTAGCCAAGTAGGGAGGGGTACACTAAAGTCCCCAAAGAAAACCCGAGCGCTCCACGACCTCCGGTTCAGGAGTTACCCGAGTCTGAAAATTCTTTTGACAGTTCGAGAACTGTCAAAGTCAAACTCAAACCCGGCCTAACTTCCCTTCCAATGGCCGTAGAACATCCGTGTTTGGGCTTATCCGGTCTGGCCAAACCCGTCCCGACGCGCAAAACGATTTTCAGGATCCTGAAATTCCTCAGCGTAAAAACCCTTACAATTAAGTGGATAGGAAAGGCGTTGCGTTCTCAAGTACAGCTGTGAAAACGACAACTCTCTGCGACCAACGAGTCCGGAGTTACGTAGGAAGTAAGTTTTCCAAGATGGCGGCCAAGATGGCGGCTGCTTGTTTAAATTTGGCACCTGATGTCTCAAACTAGCCGAGATTGGGCTCTTTGGAATGGGCTTGAAGAGCCCAGTCCAAATCTTTAATTTTTACTCTTGGAAAACTTACCCCCGATTTATTTCAGCCAAAAAACCCCCTAAATTTAGCCTAAATTCGGTTACAGTACAAACAACACAAAAAAGAAACTTTAAAAACTTAAATTATTACTTAGGCTAACTTAAACTATTTTTAGGCAGTGGTTCCGGAGACTTGAAGCCCTTATTTAGTGCCCCTTGTGTCAACCCCTAAATTTTAAAAATTTATAACTCAAAAAGTATAGCAGTTGTAAAGCTGAAATTTTGCTGAAATGTAGAAATTATAAGGGCTCTCAATAAAATGTATTAAAATTAGGGGGTCAACGCGACAAATAATAAACTATGATTTTTTGAAAATTTCATAAATTTTTAAAATTTAATAACTACGGAACCACTGTACCTTTTTTTATTTTTGAAACGGCGTCTTGATGTGCTTGACGTCTTGCTTCAAAGCCGCTCAGTGATGTACGCCAGACTGGACTGGAACTAGTTGCACGTGGCCACGTGGTGAGAGGTTTTTCTTGATTTTCTTCGCAGGCGTGGCCCGGAAAAATCGGGATGCAGCTCCAAATTATGGACGTCAACAGGACGCGTCGTTGGACACCAAAAAATGTTGGTGTCGTCGCTTTAGTTTTTGCAGCGTTTCACTTTGAAAGTTCAGTTTTTTCACAAATTTCACAGTTTTGCGTATTTTGCGTTTTCTATGGCACTCACAATTGCGCGGTTTTCACCAAATGATAGTCCGTATTTTTGTGCTCACTTTGGTACTACACACGATACAAATCGGTTAGAAAATACCACTTAAATGATTTTTCGAAAAAATTTTTTGCGCGGAGCAGCCTTTGGCACGTGTTGTCGTCGCGGGGGATGACCGCGGACGGTTAGGTTAGGTTAGGTTAGGTTAGGTTAGGTTAGGTTAGGTTAGGTTAGGTTAGGTTAGGTTAGGTTAGGTTAGGTTAGGTTAGGTTAGGTTAGGTTAGGTTAGGTTAGGTTAGGTTAGGTTAGGTTAGGTTAGGT